>OU342630.1:3377274-4577274 GCA_910589415.1 Malachius bipustulatus | reverse complement strand
CAACATTAGATTTAATTTAGATGATAGTAAAAAGAAGCGATTTAATAATTTGCTAGAGTCCTATGGTTTCAGGGCAGTCATCAAAGAGAGAACTAGAGGTAAAAATTGCTTAGATAACATATTGCTAAGGTTTGGTAACGAGATTCAAGGCAGAGGTGTTGAATAATGGTTTGTCGGACCATGGGGCGGTATAGCTGTGATGATTGGATTAAGCGCAGATAAAAAATTAGAGAAAAAGTTATTAAAAGCAGAAACTTTAATAAGGGTGAGTTTACCTTCTATAAAAACAAAGAAACCATTGACTGGGGTTTTTGTGGGTGATGGTCACATGGATATAAATACTAAGTTTTCCTTCTTAATGGAGACAATAGCAGAAAATATTGACAAATCTTTTCCCTTAGTTGAACGAGTGGTACCTACAAACCAACAGGATGACAAAAACAAGTGGTAAAATTATGACCTGAATGAAATAAGAGAGAGATTGATATTTATGGTTGGTTTTATGCGTGATTTTCTATCCACAGCTATAATAATGGAAATTAAATGTCTTAAAAAATATATAAAAATGCACTTAAGTCAACAAAATATCAATATTATGAAGATATACTAAAAAAAAATCGAAAAACATATCGAAGACTTGTTGGAATATAATAAATAGTCAAAATGTAAATAATAAGTGCTTACTTGGAGCCCGAAGAGCTAGATAACTTCTTTTCAAGTATTCCAACTAAAATAATCGAAGCCTTGCCGGCAGCTGAGAAGGGATTGTAGGATGATCAAAGTGGGGATCGATGTACACAATGTTTCAGCTTCTCTCCTTTCAGTTATATAGAAATACGTGATATTATTGATAAAATCAAAAATAAAAACAGTCTTGATTATATATCTGCTAAAATAATTAAAATTATTAAACATGGTGATTGTTTACCCATTAACCAAATTGTACAATATCTGCATAGAAAAATCTATTTTCCTGGAAGCACTGAAGGTACAGAGGGTTGTGCCGATACATAAAGAAGGTAAATGAGTGGTTGAAAATTTTAGACCAATATCCATAGTCCCGGTAATATTAAAAATATTTGAAATAGCTCTAAAGGGACAAATAAATAAGTACCTAGAGTCAAATAAATTACTGTGTGACACGCAATTCGGATTCAGATCAGAGAGGTCTGCATGTGATGCTGTTAGATACCTAGTGGACTATATAACGATCGGTATGGAATCGGGTGAGTTTGTTGTCGCGACCTTTTGTGATCTCCAGAAAGCATTTGATTGTATATCTCACACTTGCCTTATAAAAAAATTAAAACATCTTAAGTTTGATCTATCGGCGTGTAACCTCATTTATTCATATCTCACGGAAAGACGACAATATACTCAATATAATGAGAAACCATCCTTTCACACCGGTAACACATGTGGTTCCCCAGGGTTCTGTACTTGGACCAACTCTCTTTACATTATGCATAAATGACATCAGAAGATGTCTGAACGTAGGTGATTGTGTGGTGTACGCTGATGACACAACGTTGTTATCGAGGGCGCGACAGCTAGGAGTGCTTAAGGGTGAAATGGCAGAAGCCATTAGAGTTGAAACTCAATGGCTCAGTAAGAATTATCTGAGTGTCAATAGAAATAAAACAGTCGATGTTATTTTCACCCACAGACCAATGGTTGATCATGCGAGAATGCTCAGCTTGTCAAATTTCTGGGAGTCATCCTGGATCCTAAACTTAGTTTTGAGAAACACACCGAATACCGTGCAAAAAAGTTACCAAAAACCATCTATGTAATGGAAAAGTTAAGTAATTTTGCACCACTAATGTCCGTATTCATCAAACTTCAAAATATAACTCTGGGGTTATATTTTGAATTTTCTGACAGCTGATTGGTCTAATGCTCAAAGCCTACGAACGCTACGATGTTTAAACCAATGACATGTTCCAAAATATAACCCCAGGGGTTAAATTTATTGATGAATACGGGCCTATATGCTTTATTAGTGGCATACCATGCGTTGTTCGTTTCGCAGATGTCCTATGGTCTGTTGAGCTGGGGTCATTCACCATCGGCAAAGCGTATTTTCGGCCTTCAAAGAAAGGTTCTTCGTTTTGGGGACTATAACACATACTATAGTGTATGTAGCGATATTCATCCGCATGACACAAAAGGAACACATCTTATAAGAATGAAGTATGTACGTCTAATGTCAAGTAGAAATGCTACGAATTATTACGGTTTTAAATATTATAACCAGCTTCCGAAAAACATAAAATAAAACAGCTCCCTAGTGAAAATTTTAAAGCCACGGTTAAAGCTTACTTACTGCAGACACCGCTCTACGATGCAATTTTGACGGATCATGCATACAACTTCGATTTATTATGTTTTATTTTGACCTTTTCTGTGTTATATGAGTGTCTACATTTGACTGTTTGCCTTTTTACATTCTTACATTTTATTGTTATTTACTATTGCTGTGTTTATATATTTTACTGTAATATGTAATAATAACGCGACTACGTCGCAAAACATTAAATTATTTTGGAGTTTTCATGAATGGCATTGTTGACATTTCGTTTATTGCCTCACGGCTGTGTTGTGAATTCTTCAACTTATTAAAGGTTAATGTTGGTTGATTTCAGTTTGATCGATTCTCATCGAAAATTAAAAACCAGTTTTAAAAGTTATCCTACACATTTAGGAAATAAAACTGGCAAAACGAATTCAGGGAATGTATTGTAGTTACTTACTGATGTAAGCAGTGTTGACAGTGCAGCGCTATATTTTGCTCAAAAAATGTTGAGGGGATGGTGGATAATACGTCACTCCGAATTTTGGGAAAATTTTTACATAAAACGTCAAGTTATGGCCAGTATAGACGATAATGTATTGAAAAAAATTTGCGGAATATTCATAAAATATTGAGGAAAATGAGTTTAAAGTATCATAAAGTTTACCAAAAATTACATTTCATTTTCTAATTAATTCGCTAAGTTGGCAGATTCCCTGAATCAATAAACATATTGTTGTGCAACGTTGCCAGATTTATTTTTATTTCTTACATTTTGTGATATAACAACAATATAGGTTGTAATTTTTGTAATGGTTTGTCAATGAGTAAAATTCTATAAGTTTCTATTACAAAATACATCAATCCACAAATGAGTCATGCAAGAAGTTCAGGGCAAGGATTACTTTCGTGTCGAGGGGTCGCCAAATAGCGATTTTTTTTTAATACTTTTTCTTTTCTTAGTTCTTGCTTTTTCCTTTCTCTTGAAAGTTCAGGTAAAAAATCCTAACAATGACCAAGAACCTGACTTAGGTGACTTTCTGCTCATCCTTATTCAATAAAATCAATAAAAGCAGGGATTTGTTTGATTCTACTTGTTTTAATGCAGGTTTGGGAGTTCCCCTAGTTTTAGGGAGGTATATAGGAGTTCCCTTATTTAAGATGGGAGATGGGAGTTCCTCTAATTTTAAGAAGTGAGATGGAAGCTCCCCTAGTTTTAAGAAGGAAAACTCGGCTCCAAGTTAGATTGATTAGATTGGATTGATTATGGGAGTTTTTTTTTTTTTATTATTGAAAATGCACATGCACTGCAGGGAAATCCCTATGACGCTCTGGGAGCGGTGCATGAGCGGAGATATCGATTCACGTTGGCCTTGAATCTCTGTAAGTTGTATACTTCGGGAAACTCGCCCTTTGGAATGCTATTCCAAAGTGATGCGGTTCTGTACATAAAAGAAGTCTGAAATAGGGTGGTACGAGGTGTAACGAGCTGAACCTGATACGGATGAGCGTCTGCGGCTCGACGTGTATATATCTGCCCGGTCTTGTTCTTGGTGGGATCAAGCGGGCCACGTCTTTTGAACACCTTCCATTAAAATATCTGTAAAACAGACTCAGGTCAGCTACTCTTCTTCGATGTTCGAGAGTGTCTAAATTTTTTGTCAAATCTGGGTCCCCAATCAAGCGAATGGCTCTTTTCTGAATAGAGTCGAGTAGTCTCAGCGTATGTTTGGGAGCTGAGCTCCAAACATGTGAGCAGTACTCCAAGGATGGTCGGATTTTAAGAAGGGGGATGGGGGTTCCCCTAGATTTAGGATGAGAGATAGGGGGTTACCCTAATTTTCAGAAGAGAGATAGTGGTTCCCTCAGTTTTAAGAAGGAAAATGGGGGTTCCCCTAGTTTTAAATTAGGATTAGGTGATTCCCGTAGCCTTAATAGGAAGGGATTTTGTTGGTTTATCTTGTTTTAAAGCGGTACTCGGGGGCTCCCCAAGTTTTAAGAAGGGATATAACGATTCCAATAGATCTAAGTTGAGATATGGAGGGTTCCCCTAATTTAGAAAAAGGAGCAGGGGTTCCCCGGGTATTAAGAAGGAATATAGGGGTTTCCCTAGATTTAGGATTGGAGATTAAGGGTTCCCCTAATTTTCAGAAAGGAGATGGGGTTTCCCTAATTTTCAGAAGGAGAATGTGGATTCCCATAGATTTAAGATGACAGATGTGGGATTCCCCTAATTTTTTTCTCTTGTATAGGTAATAAATAACTATGATTGTTGATTCTAGTGTTTTCGAGTTTCTTAATCAGTTTTGCGATTTGTAGTTTCTGATTATGTAAATTTATGTGAGCGTAATGCTAATTCTGATTCTGTAATCAAAATTTCTTTTACTTTATTTGTAAATTTAGGTGTAATGTTGTATTGAAGAATAACACTTCAGTAATACTCTCTCATGACAGTTACAAACATAAAATTTACGAATTTATAAATACTGAAAATTTAATTCAGTTACCCAAAGATCCCACAAAACAATTTCGAAACAAAACTAGAGAAACTATTCATAAATCAGATTCAGTTTTCAATAAACCAGAACAACATAGCCTCATCATAAAGAATCCTCAGGCTCCAAAATTATACGGCACCATCAGACTACATAAACTACTTGAACCCATCAAACCTGTTGTTTCATACATTAACGTTCCAAATTATAAACTTTCAGCGAAACTCAACACAATCTTAAAAAATTTTAATTACACTTCAAAATATACCGTCAAAAATTCACTAGACTTAATTCAAAAACTGAAACAACAGTCTGTTCCACACAATGGCAAATTAGTTTCCTTTGATGTTAAGAGCATGTTTTCTTCAATTCCTCCACGAGAAGTTTTACCCATGCTTCAAAACTTATTAGAATCCAACAATCTTCTACCCAACTACATTTCTGAAGTAATGGATTTATTCAATGTTTGTATATCCCAAAATTACTTTTCCTTTGATAATAAGTTCTACCTTCAAAATGAAGGCCTTCCAATGGGTAGTCCAGTTTCTCCGATTTTAGCAGATATTTTCATGAATAGTCTTGAAAAGAAAATCTTTCACTCAGACAAAGCAGATAGCATCAACTTTTTGTTTAGGTATGTAGACGATATTCTTTCTTGTTTTGTAGGTTCCTGTAGACAATTAGATAACTTTCTTAATTTCATTAATAGCTTACATCCAAATATTAGGTTTACTGCAGAATGTGAGGAAAATAATTATATAAACTTTTTAGACTTGTCTATCACGAGATTGAATAATCAGTTTGACTTTTCTGTCTATAGAAAACCACGCATACAAATATGACAATACCATACGATTCAAATCATCCAATTTCACACAAACTTTCAGCATATAATTCAATGATACACAGAGCTGTGACGATACCAATGCCAGTAAACAACTTCAACAGAGAGAAATTTCTATTATCAAACAAATTGCAAAAGAGAATGGTTATCGAAAAACAATAATAGACGACTTATTAAACAAAAAACAACTCAAATTACTCAAATTAGCCATAAACCTCATTTATCCCCAACAAAACAATGAAATCAGAAAATATTCATCACTAACGTACTTTGGAAACGTTTCAACACAAATATCAAGGATAATTTCTAACACCACTACATTTAATATTTAATTCAAATATTTTATGAGTAATGGTTCTATATTGCTGAATGCAAAGGAAAAGTTATCTAAATTACAGAAACCTGGAATTTATCGATTAAACTGTTCTCATTGTAATTCAGTTTATATAGGGCAGACTTGTAGAAATCTAGAAATTAGATACAACGAACACCTAAACTCTTACAGACTCAAACATCCAGAAAGATCAAATTTTGAAAAACACTTAATAGAAAACAATCACACTCTAACAGCAAACAACAAAATTGAATTACTTCATCATTGTGATCATTATTTTAAAATAAATTTACTTGAATCTCTAGAGATCCACAGACATTTACATAATCAACTGTACACAGTAATAAATGAACAGCTAGACACATATCGTTCTCCACTATTTGATTTTCTTCTTGATATCAACAACTAAGAAGATTCTGAAGAAATTACATTATTATCTAGTTTCTGTTAGAAATTCATTTAGATCTAGTTACTTGTTTTGTGATAACTTAGGTAATACTGTTGCTATGTTACTATATAAATAATTTTATTTACGTCTGAAGATGCTACATGAAAAGTAGCGAAACACGTGTAACGTTTCTATCATCCATCAATCTACAGTACAAATTTATAAAACATATTAGTGTTTTATTCATAATCAATAAGTATGCAGAGATTCTACGAAGTAAGGGTTGAAAACATAAAGTTTTTGATTATTGACAATAAAAAACCAATTATTTTTAGTGAGGTCACAACCCAGCTTTCGAATGCCTTCGAGGCGAAACTCCACTTTTTAAAATTTGGGGGGGGGGGAGAAATTTGACCACCAGGCGAGGGGTCGAAGGAATTTATGTTTACAACCGATTGTTGACAATAAAAAACCAACTCTTTTTAGTAATTTTATACATCAGCCTGCAATTGCATTCGGGATGAAAATTAACTCCCTAACAGTATTCGATTCCACAGTAACTCAAAGTATAAATACTAACACACTATGTACTCATTTTTAGGAAATATTAAGACCTCTATCTTTTATTATGATAAACCTCTGATGATCGGGTTTAGCGATATGGACAGATATCGCCATATTGGCTGCTGGAGAACTGGCTGCTAACTTCACAGCGGTGCTCTTTCATATGTTTCCATGGTAACATCTCACTGTATAATTGACGCCCACACACTATTTTTCTGTCTGAACAAAGGGGCCCAGTGCAGTGTTGACTTTTTTTCCATACAAGTGGTCATATTTTCTTTAGTTCTCTTATATTTTCCTAATCCGCTGCATTATCTCCTACCGGCGGGCCTCCGGTAAAGAATGGTCGATTACAAGTTCTCCCTTATCAAAGACCAGATTTTCACTTGTCGAAAAGTCTTTCCACAGTAAAATGTTTATTTTTAAAATTATATTGCCAAACCAGTCGTTACAAATCTTTTCGAAACGTAAAATTTTTGTAATCGTCAGGTTTAGAAGGTCGACTCAAAGGTTTAGTTTCGAATTTGTGCTGTCTTAAGATTCTCTCTATTGACATTTCTGAATATTGTAATGAAAGAGAGTACTTAGTACTAACATATTATACACAGTTCACACTTCACATAATGATAATACTTACACCCCAAATGTTTTTTTTATCTTATATTGATTTTTGGTAGTCGCTTATATTGGGTTTTTCTCTTTTAAATAGCTGTGATATTCAATTGACACTAATTTTTTCTTCAACTTTGATTATTTTCGATGTTCTCAATCGAAGTTTAAATTTTGATTGCCAAAATTAATATTAATTATAAGATGTGAATTATCGTACGGAGTAGTAAATAAATATTCTTACATTACAAATTATAATAGTCCAAGAGCTAGTGTCAAAAAGAGTTTTGGAAAGGCTGAAGCTTTCAGATCGGCCAGTATTTTGGTCATAAAAAGCCTCTGTAGAGTCAGCACGCCACCTATCGGGACACTTGGCAGTCACGCAAGGGAAGGTAAGTATCATTTTAAATAATTTTTTATTAGTGTCCTCAGATTGATTTGGAACGGCTAAAGAATTAGATATCAATAGATAGTCAATGCAATGCATAACAATAATCAAACAGTCAGATAGCTGAATAATCGAACGCACTGCGACAGCACAGGTGTGCATATGTCGAAGAACCAATTTTTTGCAATTTTTTTGGAAAAGCTGGAATTTTGGAATATGTTAGTTTATATCAATAAAATAAAAAGTCAAACACCGTTTTAATAGAACATACCTACTCTGTCAGCAGCCAATAGAAGCCTGGAATACTTGCGCGCACTGCTTGTAATTATTTAACGGCAGATGCGTCATAGTGAACGAGGAATGCCACACAGTTCGAAATAATCAACCGCGTATAGATGTTTGTGCCACGCGGACAATTTATCATGGATAAAATCATGCGTTTTCATAATGTAGTGTTGTTTTCGATGTTTAGTACCGGGATCTCGTAAACTACTGCAGTTACGAGTATAACGGTTAAATGGGGAAAGTAGAAAGTAGTGCAGTTTTATGAGCTAAATTGAAAGTTTTTTAAATGGGAAACTTTTTTTTTGTAAATCTTAATGGGTTATTTGACATAAACTAAATTTCTGTACATCAAGACATCAAAGTAGTACTCTCGTTATTGGTATTAGAGAAAAATCGCAAATAAAAATGTTTCAGACGATTTCACAGCCAGTAAAACGGCGTTCTATTTTTTTTAATTCGTCTTCCCATTATCAAGTTATAACATAAACCTGTGATTTTGAAATGTAAAAACCGTCATAACTTCTTTATTTTCAGTAAAATCATATCTAGTTTTATTTATCGTATTTGGAATATACGATAATAATATAAACTTATATGAGTTATAGTCTCGGTTATAGTTTATAGAGAATATAAACTATAACTTATGGGTAGGTACTTAAAAAAAAAGTTCATTAATCGTAAATAACACGACAAAGAAAATTATTGATTATTATTGATTATAAAATCATCTAAAACTTCTTCTTTTCTAAAACCCATGAAGATTTTCAGAAAAATAAATATTTTTTCGAATTTAGTTCATAAAACTGCACTTGTTTCTCCCTTTAACCGTTACTCTAATTGCTGTACTTTACGAGATCCCTGTACTAAACATTGAAAAAACTCACCCTGTGTATGAAAACACATGATATATCAATGACAAATTCTGCACGTCGCACGAATATGTACAAACATTTTTTTTTTTTTTTTTTTTTTTTTTTTGTACATGGTAACGATTATTTCGCACTGTTCCTCATTATTCCTCGCCAACTATGACGCATCTGCCGTTGAATAATCACAAGGAGCGCTTGTTCAGCTTTCTGACTGTTTGATTAAGGTTATGCATTGCATTGACTGAATTGCATCTATTCATAAATTCCCAGCCTTTCCAAATCAATTTGAGAATACTAATTAAAATTATTGAAATGACATCTTTACGTGCGCGCCACTGTCAGGTGTCCCGACACCTGGCGTGCTGGCTGATCCGAGTTCCAGCCATGCCAAAACTCTTGCACTTTTTGACACCACAGCTCTACGACATTAAAGTTTATTTAGACAGCAACGCACTGAATCTTATGAAACAATTTGACAATTTCAGTGTCTACTTAACCTTTAGTATATCAATCAGCTGATATTTGCGATAATTACGATGAATATATGGCGACTTGTTATTTTGGTCAACGTAAAAACATAATATTCAAAAGTCTCCATCTTCGTCAATAAAAAGTGAACGGCTTAAAAATAACATCACTTTTTTCAACATTTCTCTTCCTTGCTTGTTATTGTTTGATTTAATTGATTTTTTGATTATTGATTGTTAAGGTTTTGAGGTGATTGGCAAGACAGTACAGTAGGCTATATAAATTGTGAATTTATGATAATATCTTGCTATATTGTCACATTGTAATTCCATTTAAACAGTTATTAGCTGACATGTTATTGAAATGTATTTGATTCAGTTTGAGCAACTCAACCAAACAACAGTGTATAACCTTCCGTTCCACCCCGAGCAATTTTCGGGGAGGTTAGGAATGCTATTTAGCAGCCAGCTAGCCCAAAATGAAAAATTTAACTATTGTCATGGCAATGCACACAAATTAACAACGTCACAGGCAGAAGAAAATTCACAAGCAAGTTTTAACAGTTTTTATTAAAGTAGTAAATATAAATGAACAGTAAAATAGATAATAATTAATAAAAATATCACAAAAAATAACAATTGAATATCACAAAAGGGAGAAATTGCAATCATTGGTGAATTATAAATGATGGTATCACAGGTAGGTACATAGTTAACAATAAAATATAATATCAAAATTACGAAATGACTATAATAATGAAATAGGTATTAAATGAGAAGAATAAAATGGCAAAGCACAAAAAAAAGATTATATTGAAACCCACACGATGACGTGTGGGGGCGATATTAATAATAGAAAAAATTGCTTTATTGAATAAGATTAAAAATTACAAACTGCGTAAATTATTGACATAATGGGGCCCTAGAGCCCTGGAGGTTAAATGATAGTTAAAAAAAAACAATGATTTGAAAAATGAAAAATAGCAACCAGGCTAGGTATACCAGTGAAGAACTGAACCACTTATCTTTATAAAGCAGGTGGTGATGGTGCCTGCCTCACAAGTGTTCAACACGACTTCCCGGGGATGTGCCATGGATATTCAAAGTGCTGGTGGTAGTGCTAGTCATGCCGTGGGTACATGGTACGGCGCTGCCGGGGAATCTTCCTGGTGCTGGTGCTGGTACCGTTGCTAGCGCTAGCCGGTCATCCTCTAGCTGTTATCGGTCTTGATGGTGCTTGGTTTGGAGAAAGGCATCCATGAGAAGGGGGCGAACTCCCTACAGCAGATCAGAATATTTCAGACTCAGCACAATAATGATTGGCGTGGATCCTCGAGAGTAATTAGAGCGTGTTGAACTTAAATAGTTCAACCCTTCACATGATAGAAATTGAGGTTAATAAAAAGTAACCTCCAAAACTCTCGAGAACTCACCGTCAATAATAAAACATAAAGCAATATAAAATATAAAGCAAGAGCAACAATGATAATATGAAAAGTAATAAAGAATTAATGAAATTAATTAAAAAGAATGAAATGAGATCGGCCACCTTGACTCGCCACCTAACCTACACATGGTGTTACAAAATAAAAAGCAGTATTACGGAGAATGCTCCACACTTACCTGCCGAGTGGGTGAGGGTTGCTTTTTAGCTGTGAGACATTATTGATTTGGAACAATAAAATTAATAGGTGTTTGTTTTAAAGATATTTAACAGGAATCAATCATCCATTACAACAGCGCTCTATCTTATATTAATTATTCCCCTCCCTGCAGGTATTACGAATTGCAGCGAAGCGCGACTCGGGAAGTACGAACGGTAGTGTCGCCCTCGTTCGGTGTAAATGCCACCTATTAAGGCAACGTATAGTGTGGTCCAGAAATACACAGTTCTTCCTACAGAGAAAATGAATAAAGATTTTATTTATTTAATAACTAATGTAACGGTATCAAAAGAACCGTTACAAGTGGTTATCTAACAACTTTTCAGAGCTATACATGTGTGTGCAACTGGGCTTGATTGATAGTGAGGGTGTCAGATGCGTTGCGACCTATTAAAGATCTATTGTTCCCCATCTACCCTGCTTCTCTGGTGTGTATTCCCTTCTATGCAGCAGCCTCTCTAATTCCGTTTCCCTTAGGAATTTCAGAATTTGAAGTGGGTCGAGGCTGGGAAGAGCCCCTCCGTTGAGCTGGTGTTGTCCCAGAACATTTCTTCTTTCGCATTCCAGTAAACAGCAGTTCGTCAATAGGTGACGGGGCGTCTCGTTTTCTCCCCTGCAGAATCTGCAAACGCCATCTTTTTCTATGCCAAGTTTCCTCAGGTGTACATTGAGCTTGCAATGACCTGTTAGGAATCCCGTTAGTATTCTGAGACTTCCTTTGTTGAGGGTCAAGAGTTTTCTTGACCTTCCTCGGTTAAAGTTTCCGAGGAGCTCCTTGGATTGCCTCAAGCCTGAGAGGTTTGCAACCGGGCTTATCAGTTGGATCAATTTTTTTAACATCCTTCCGGACGTTTGAGATCGCTTACTGTAAGTTATATTCCAACGATTTTTTATTAATGTTGTCAACAACCCTAACCATTTACTTATTCTCTTTCAGTTAAGCTGACCTTTTACCCCTGAAGATGGTCCAATAGACGGAATCCGGTACGGTACTATGTTCGGTAAGGTATTATGTAGAATACCTCTCATATTATACTTTTAAAATCATTAAAGCAGTATTGCAATATTTTTTTTTAATCATAAACGGCTATAACTTTTAAACAAAGGAAGATATTTCAGCTTTTCCCACATTCGTGATAGTACATTATGATGATACAACATAGTACCGTCCAGGGAAGCTATTCACTGAACTTATTTATACAAAAGAGTACATATTATTATATGTAAATAAGTATAAGTAGGAACCTTTATCTTGGTGAGCACAAATTTGTGTTCCGAATTTTTAAAATAGATTTTAATTTTGTGTTTAAATTTGACGACTGGTGAAGAGTAGGTGTAAAATGAAAGGGTAAAAAATAATAATACTATAATAGTACTGGCGAAATTTAATAATTAGATGTAAATAAATCAACTTTATAGAGCGTAGCGTTAGTGATTGGTGATTACAAGAAAATTAACTACTTTGGTATTTTGGTATTTTAACTAAATGTGAGATATGGTTTATGTGGTCCCAAACACTGAATCCAGCGGGCTTATTGTATTTCTCACATTTAGATTTTCCTTGGTTAGAAGAGCTCCGTTCCCTTGAACTACCGTTAATGAACTACTTAGTGTAAAAAGAAATGTTTATATTTCGTGGGAACCAATTTAACGTCATCAACGTCCATAAAAATGATAGTAAAAAGGTCATGTCATTGTGTCAAAAAGGTTTGTTTCATCAAAAAGGTTCTCTATTAAACCTTCCTGTGATTTTTTTATAAAACTTTCAATTTTCAATTGGCAAGGGGAGGGAACTAAATGCATTGCGCGCTAAACTGCGCCGGCCGCGAACATCGGGCGCCGCGACGCTGCTGTCAGTTACCCGCGAGCGTTCAAGGCGTACACTGCATTTAACGCCACGGTGTTTTACGCGATAAGATACGTGAAGAGAACTTGGCAGGTGGATTTTTAGGATTCATAATATTTCATTACCGGTATTACTCATCTATATTCCCTGGAAATAACTAGTTCGATAATTTGTTTAACTATTGAGCGAAGAACAATAGAACAATTTTTAATAAACAATAATTTCTGAAAGTGTTGATTTGTGTGTGTTTCTTCAGCTGCCACTGCAGGGTGCATCACCAGGTGTAGGGGGAGACTAAGAATTTAAAGGTTGGTGTACGATCAAAATTTTCAGCAATAATTTTTTTATTATATCTACAACAGGTAAACAGCTGATTTAGATTTACCTAGATTAAAACAAGCAACGTCTTGAATAACGTTAATTATGATATGTATTTACAAAATATATGGTACTATAATTTATGAAATCTTATTTAAGAAACAATTTATTGACTGAAAGTCTTTTTTTATAAAAATAAAACTAAACTAATTGTCAAGGATGATATTTATTGCACTCTAGTAAAATAAATCTCGTTGAAAGCATGCAATAAACTTCCATTTTAGACAGATCTTAAAAAAAAAATTTTTTACTAAATTAAAAAATAACTTTATGACAAAGCTTAAGTCTCACAATCAGTAAGGTATCTTAAATTAGATAAGTAGCTGATTTCTGAGATAGGTATTCCTACTTCATTAATTGACCAATCCATATCTCCTAGATAAATTGAGATAACGGAACCAGATAAATTCGATATTATTATAATTTTTGAAGCTTTATAATATGAACGTATGAAAAACAGCAGCCGTAAGCTACAGATTACCACTACCTCCTCGTACTTGAAAAATGAAACTTACTATGTATAATGTATAGTATATGCGATAAATGCGATTTTTATTCCTAATCCTCACCTGTAAGTACTCTCATATACTCAAACCAAGTATCTAATCTACTTATAATATACAATGGTTGTTGGTTAACGAAGAACCAATAAAAGCTTCACCATTAAAATAGTGGTCATGACTTATTTTTGATAAATATTTACTAATTCAATTATTTCAATGACTTTATTGAAAATTGGATCTGGTTCATAACATGCAGATGTTAATTAGTGGTGTAGTTAAAGCTGTAACAATTTGTTAAAATATTCGCCTTTTTTGTTTATTTCGAAGAACTGTATACAAACTGTCCAAGTTTGATGCTGCATGTAAGGATTTCGTGACTTCTGTAAAAGAAGCCACAGAACGTTTAAATGGGGAAGTTTTAGAGAATTTTACGATTTTCCTGAAACCGTTTGCTAGTCATGACTAGAGAACGGATTATAGGCAAAAAAAAAAAGCAAAATCGGCGCCTTTATAGGCATATTTTTTGGGATAAAAAAGCTTAAACTTGAACCAAATAGGCAATAAAATAGGCAAAATTTTACTACGAAATTCTCATTCTACATAGAAAAAATGAGTAACACAAATTTACGTTTATAATGTGCCTTAAAAATTCCTGCCGATTTCCAAAAATTTACATCAATTTTCCTAAGATTTTGTTTTACATCAAGCACGTTGTTTGATAAATAAAAAATTACAAATATTACACTTACCATTTTGTTACAAGCTCGGAAAAATATTGTGTCGCCATCCAAGAATAATTCAGGATATGGTTTAATCCACGAAGAAATTTTGCTTGATTTACTCATTTTTATATATTCAAATTTTATAATATGGGTTCAGAAAACCCGAACATTTTTGATGAATTACTATAAAATAATACCGGCAATATGTATTTTCAATAGGTATAAAAATACCTGCTAGCTAAGTCCACTGGTAATACTTCACCGACTGAGTCCTTTAAAGTGGAAACTATATTTAAAAGATAATCGTAGTAGTAGTTAAACCGAAGAAGAACATTTAACAAAAATAAAAGATAAGCATATTATATACAGGTAGAGAGAATTTGTTTAGGGAGAATTTCTAGAAGCGAGACCATTTTCATGCAGATCTCAGAGCATGAACGGATCATTATGAATGCCTTCTTAGAATTATCCGCCAACAAATTCTGGTCTACCAGTACCTTCATATTCATTCATGAGAAGTAAGAAAGTAATAGATACATTATCTGGAAATCATTAAAACCAGATATGTGTAGTAAATGGAAACAATATTAATTTGAGAACTTGAAAAGATATGCCTCAGCTATCAGCTATCACCACAGGTGTCCGGGTCAGTTATTATTTCTATAAGGGATTAAAGCTATTGACTTAGGACCTATAATAAATAATCTCAATAATCTCATTATCTCATAAAATTATCAAATATTCTTTCAAAGTTAATAATTATAACCATGAAATATATTTTGAGGTGGATAAATTTAAATTTATTTGAATAGGCAAAAATAGACATTTTTTGTGAAAATAGGCACCAGATACTCAAATAGGCAAAAAAGGCACAGATAGGCACTTTGCCTATAATCCGTTCTCTAGCCATGACTATTTAGATATTTAGATAGATCTTTTGAAGTGGCTAGAATGCTGCATTAAAGACAGATTGTTTTGGGGCTACGTTTCATGTATAGGTAGAATCTGTCCCTTTTGACTAACTTTAATTTTCATGTTTTGGTTAATCGAAATCATCATCATCTTTGGTTTTTCTTATGATAATATGAAGTTCATTGACAAGCAATCGTTGAAAAGAATTAAATAATAAAACGTCAGATGAGAACTTTCAAATTTTTTATTAAAAAGTTAATAATGATTACATACTTTTGGTTGTGGATAAAATATTGTACTACATTCATAATATATTGGCAAACAAGACACTTCTTCAGAAACTGTTAACATTACCTAATGTTTCGCCGTTAAGTTTTATTTCGTGTCTTGTTGGCCTCGTAAGTCTGTTAGGCAATTTTGTTAAAATGTTTTATAAAGTTACCATTTTGATTGTCCGTTTAGTTTTGAAATGACATTATTTTAGGCACAAGTGCCTAAAGTGCCTAAGTGACATACTTGTACGCACTTAAAAGTGACTTAAGTCACGGTTAAATGCAAGTTTTTATGAATATTCATGACACCTGTCACTTTGACAGTATAAAATACCGATCTCTATAAAGTTCATAAATTTATATTTCTTGACCACATAGAATTCATAAATTGTTGTATCTTTGCGATTTACCAAAAAACTCTTGTGTAACACGTGTTGCAAAAGGAGTGTTTAAGCACTTTACGATTGTCGAACTCTCCGCAGTTTGACAATTATTTTCGTGTGTGCTTAAAACACTCTCATTTTGCAACTTGTATATCACAAATAGCTGTTATGAAATTTTAAGCTGAACGACGAAATGACGAAACAATTATCTTCCTGTTGTCAAAACTAAATGTAAGAAAGAATCAGTCGATCAAACCGAAACAATAAAGTCAAACCGTAATTATTGCATTTTCATTTTGAATCAAATTTCCTAGTAATTTCCTAAGAAGTAGTTCAAAAAACCATAAACTCAATCATGTAAATTTGGAAATTCTGAACTAATTAATCCTTCAACGTATTGGTTATTTCCAAACGTTTTGTTTTCCATTTCTTACAGTGAAGGTAAGGCAGAAAGTATTTTCTTTAAAAAAAAAAACACAGGAAAGTATTATTTCAATATCTTCCAATCGTTAATTTAACATTAAAATCAATTACAAAAGTAAATATTTAGATTAAATGCGTTTTTATATGAATTAGGTTTATAGGTAGGTGTTTAATGTGAATGGATTCACTAGTAAATGCTCAGTATTTAATTTTTAATGCAGTTTCTGTTGCATTTTAGTTTCATGCTTAGTGCAATCATTCATATTTCAATAACAACGACGATCATCTATGGACCGATTGAGATAATTATGAAATTAACCCATAATCTCTATATAAATACCCTTTATGAATAATCGACGTATTTTAAGGCAATAATAATTATGTATGCTGTTTTCAGTTGTATTATGGTGTCTATTATAAGACACTTGTGTTTATACATTATAAGTATACCTAATACATAGTTTATATGACGCCAGTGGCTAGTGTACTAGAAGAAATATGACACGATAGAGAAATTTTGAATTGATTGAAATATTTATTTATTGTTTAGATACTATTTACATTAATCTTTGTAATTATATACCAAAAAACTATTATTTAATACAATTATTAATAAATTCGATCAATTATTCAGGTTGTACAAAGAAAACAGAGTGATATTTTTTTATGTGTAATATCAAAGTATGAAAAAATTTTCTACTAATCATTAAAAAAGGTCCTTAACGCACCAATTGAAATAAATAGACAGCAAAAGTTAAAACAAAAACTATTAAATGATTTTTATAATTTTCCTTACACATTTATTAAGTAGATTAGTGTGTTCAGGACCTTTTTTAATTATAGCTTAATATTAAACAACTTTTTATAAAATAGCTATTTTTGATATTAGTGTTAAAAGTGAAATTTTATTTTGTGAGTGAAAAGGTTTGTGAAATGAGCGAAGCTTAGCGGAGCCAATTGAACAATTTTCACGAACAAAATAAAATCACTTTTAAGACGAATATTAATCAATGGTTTTTGTAAAACTGCTCTATTTTAATAATAAAATAGATGAATTTTGAATGACACTCAACTTCAAATTGCATTTCAAAATATTCAGATATAAGTACAAGTGCACTATGCATAGCAACCGTTGCCGACGTTATGGTTACAAAAAAATGCTTACAAATAAGCGTGTACAAAAAGTACACGCTTTACTTTTAACACTGTCAGCTGTCTTTAAAAGCATGACTTTTGATTGTTGTACAAAAAATATTTACATATGTATAAAATAAGGAGGAAAACATTCTCTGAAATATAAGTCATCACTCATCACACTGTTTAAGTTATCCAACTTGAAGTGACATATTATTACCGATTGTATTCTACAGATATTATTTATAAATTGATGCCCGGTTGTTCAAACGTTAATTAAAAAGTTTCAGATAATTAGCGATTTTAAAACGCCCTGTATTATCAAAGTAGTGGTCTGATATTGCTGAAAATAAACTCTGCTCCCTTTAAGAAGAGTTAATTATTGATTAAAAATTAAAGAGCGTTAAATATATTCGCGGTATTTTCAAAATTTGCAATTTAAAATCAGTAATTATCTGAAAATTTTTAATTTACGTTTGAACAACCGGCCCTGAGTGTTTGGTTTGACTGTCCTATTATACAGGGTGATCACGAAATGGCGGACACGGAATACAGGGTGTTGTAGAGGATGTTCAGAAAGACTGTAAATTTAAAACCAAAATGGGTTCCTCGACTTCGTTACCGAGATATAGGGTGTCCTTTTTCCAAACTTTAAATCGAAATGGCGGTCAAATTTAAACAACCTCCACTGGCAAAGCACATGGTTTCACAAAACTATAATGATAGTGTTTGCTTTTTATTATTTTTATTATCGGGAACGGATTTACAGGCATTCAAAGTTTACCTATTCCCCGGGTTCAACAAAATTTTTCAATGTGGCATCGTTGTTCGAATTCGAGATTTTGAATAATATTATCGACTATGTCGTATCCGCGCAACGATTATTGTTTTAAGCTTTGTTGTGTTTTCATTTTATATGTCTCAATGGTAACATTCTATCTGGGTATTGTAGACCTACACATTATTTTTCTGCCTGAAAAAGGGTATCCAGTGCAGTGTTGTGACTTTATTTTCTACAAAAGTAGTCATATCTTCTTAAGGGGGCCATACTTGAGAAAACAGTAAATAAAACTTAGAATCTTTAATCCACAATAGATGCTGTGGTGCTGTCCGTGTCCGCCATTTCGGGATCACCCTGTATATGATATTATCAATTATTTGGGAATGCAGTCGTTTTAAGAAATGAACACTCTTGTTTCTACGCCAGGCTTTCGAATTTTATTTAATTCTTCTTCAGGGCTCTCTTTCTTAAAACGACTGCATTCCCAAATAATTGCTTATATGATATTATTTAGATATAGGTATTTTATAGAGAAAAAAAGTATTAAAAAGACGGTTGGGGACTCGAGTCCCAGTCGTGAAACAAGCTTATTCACGGATAGATGTCTTTAACTACAGAGCTTTATTTATTATACCCGCTAATTAATAAATATGAATTTACTGAAATATTTTATACAGGAGTGTTCGATTTAAAATGAACTAGGTACATGGGGCTCTGATGCGTCGGTAAAAGATACGAAGTCTGTTATAAATTACCTAGAAAAAAGTTGCTCAGTATTGGGGACAGTTGTTCATAACCACTTTCAGATTTTGTAAAATTATAGCTGGATACATACCTAGGTATTAACAAAAATATAAAATTTGCGATTTTATATTCCTTGAAAATATTGTTTAATTATTGTCGAGATACATGTCCGAAACTTGTTACCTATCACCATCATAAGCTTAGGCCTACTTTTCGCGGAGCCATAGTCAACTATTTTTAGTCTCTTTTGTACGCTATATTGGTATTTCATTCATTGGTCATTCGGTATAAGAAAATCAAGGAAATTAAAAATCTGTATATCATAAAAAAAAATCAACACTTTGTAGTAAAAGAATATAGAAGAAGAAAAAAAATTCTTCTTTAAAAAAATAGTTTTTTTTTAACGAATGTCATAGAAAAATACAAAACACCATATCACAAGCAATATTAAAAATACAAAACACCATATCGCAAGCAATTCGTGTTGACGTCTTTCGTTGAAAAATAGTTTGCCTTTGAAAAAAAGGATAAAATTTCGATTTTTTTAATGTGACAGATATTCGGTTTCTTTGATTTTTTTTATAACGAATGACAGTAAAGGACTATTATTTGAAGGCCATAAGAAAAGCAAAAGTTGACTATGGGAACTCTAGGATCTAGTCGTCTTTCAAAATTTTCCAAATGTGATGTGAATAGAAATACAATTTATTTCAACCTACAGAGAATATTTTAATTTAGTTTCTTAATGAAAAAGAAATCATTGCTGAAATGATAAAATTCGATTTTTCATTTCGTTTTCAGGATGTTTCGTTGAAAATAATCGTAAAATACAAAAACATAGAATTGGAACTTTAATTTTTGATAAAAATGTAAATTATATTGTGTAGGATTGTGTAAACATATTTTTGTATAAATGGACAAAATTAATTATTATGTGATCAACTGTTTATCAGAAAGCTCATTGATAAATATTTGAAAAGCAGCCTAGAAAACCAAACTTGCTGAAAAGCCAACTTGTCAATAAAACAGTTACAAAGAATATAAAAACTTTACCACTTTACTTTAACACTTTACAAACGTAATAGTCAGTCACCGGTTCCGGGTATAACCCCATCCTTAATTGGGACAGCTTAGAGTGAGGTAAAAATAAATATAAAAGTGACAAATATTTGATAGAATTTTTATACGGTAGGTATCCGAAACTTTCATACGGTTATCACAAACAAAGATGAATGAAATGGAACTCATTTTTAAAATTTTCAGTTTTTTTGATGTATGAGGATTAATTATTACAAAATTTGCGGTAGTTATTAGAAAGAAGTAAAACTGGGACACAACGTGAAGATCTTCTCCCACGTGAATGAATACAATCCAAAAACTGGGAGGGATGTATACCGGGTGTCCCATTAGTGCGGGATTCTTCTCTGGCAGCTTCACTTTTGAAGCTATAAAAAAAGATGAGGGAGAAAAATTGTATGGTTTGAAGAGATCTTCAACCTAAAATAATTTTCAGCTACACAGGAAGGCCCAATATCGCTGTACGCCTTACAACTTTGTTATTTTAAATAGGAAACCCTATATATTATTACATTTTCAGATTATCTGAAAAAAATCAGTAAGAATGGTTTTTACAGTTTCAGTATAATGTGAATAGTTTTTGAGTTATAAACAAGTGAAAATTGCCATTTTCCATTTTCAAAGCAGCTTACAATGAAAACGGCTCAATACAGCCGAAAAAGGTTTACATGTCTCTATCTTAACTTTTTACAAGGTATCCTATGATGTGGATGAAATTGTTATACAGGGTGATGAAAAATCTGAAAATTTTCATTTTCACATTCATTTTCACATGAATGTGAATTCCACACCTGTGCTTCGCCTGGTGTGGAATCCCTTTAGTGAAGCACCCTCTCCAAGTCCGTTTCCTTTAGAAACCTCAGGATTTTGAGAGGATCAAGGTCGGGTAAGTTCCCTGCCTCTAGCTGGTGATGGCCCAGAATATTACTTCTTTTGAGTTCTATCGCATCGCAGTTGAGCAGCAGGTGACGTGGTCTCCTTTCCGCAGAATCTGCAGACGCCATTTTCTTCTATGCCTAGCTTCCTCAGGTGTTCCTTGAGCTTGCAATGTCTCGTTAGGAATCCCGTCAGTGTTCTGTTAATTCTCTCGGTTAAAATTCCCGAGAAATTCTTTGGATTGTCTCAACCCCGAGAGGTTCCTCCAATGAGTTTCTATCAGTTTTCTTCTTCCTTTTGGAATTCTGCTTGAAGAAAGTATCTTCGAAGCCACAGAATGGTTCTGGTCCTATGAAGGGTGTCGATGCTCCTTTTCTTGCCAATGAGTGGGCATTCTTCTTGCGTTCGAGGTGGTCTCGAGCAGAAGGATTGTTTAGATTGCTGACTGTCTTGACGGGTGACAAGCCCCGCTCGGTCAGCAGTCTGTTCTGCGGTGATGTCCCGCAATTTCTTGGTTTTTTATTTCTTACCATGGTTGATCCCACGAGTAGCTAGGGAAGGGTGTTCCACCTATGCAGAGCCCCGCATGCAAAGGTGAGGGGATTGATACAGTTGGGTGCCCCCTGGCTCCCCAAGGTTGAATCCAGTAGGGCTGGTCTTCTATCCAGTCACGCATCCCATCAGCCTGGACCCCCCGCCTTAGGATTTAGGTTTTTTTAGTGAGGTTGTCTCCTCTTGGTTCCGGCGATTAAGCCGAGACCCCCGCATCTCTCTGTGCGCGGAACGTGACCACGACAACAGATGAAACGGTATATCAGATAGTCCACAGTCGGACATCTCTGGCGCCGTTTCCCCTGTTTATATTGCTTGACATTGTCTTGTCTAGTGATATTCATCGGAATTGACGTTGATAATTATTGTTGTGCGTTTCGACGTCGCCGTTTTAACAGAATGTTTCTTCTTACGTCAGATGTTTTTTCAACTCTTAATGACAATAAATGCAATACAAAAAAAATAATATACCGGGTGTCCCATTAGTGCGGGATTCTTCTCTGGCAGCTTCACTTTTGAAGCTATAAAAAAAGATGAGGGAGAAAAATTGTATGGTTTGAAGAGATCTTCAACCTAAAATAATTTTCAGCTACACAGGAAGGCCCAATATCGCTGTACGCCTTACAAGTTTGTTATTTTAAATAGGAAACCCTATATATTATTACATTTTCAGATTATCTGAAAAAAATCAGT
This sequence comes from Malachius bipustulatus, assembly GCA_910589415.1. Classification (NCBI taxonomy): domain Eukaryota; kingdom Metazoa; phylum Arthropoda; class Insecta; order Coleoptera; family Melyridae; genus Malachius; species Malachius bipustulatus. Next base: position 4,554,778 of record OU342630.1, on the reverse strand, counting down.
AAGAATGGTTTTACAGTTTCAGTATAATGTGAACAGTTTTTGAGTTATAAACAAGTGAAAATTGCCATTTTCCATTTTCAAAGCAGCTTACAATGAAAACGGCTCAAGACAGCCGAAAAAGGTTTACATGTCTCTATCTTAACTTTTTACAAGGTATCCTATGATGTGGATGAAATTGTTATACAGGGTGATGAAAAATCTGAAAATTTTCATTTTCACATTCATTTTCACATGAAAATTTTCAGATTTTTCATCACCCTGTATAACAATTTCATCCACATCATAGGATACCTTGTAAAAAGTTAAGATAGAGACATGTAAACCTTTTTCTGCTGTCTTGAGCCGTTTTCATTGTAAACTGTTTTGAAAATGGAAAATGGCAATTTTCACTTGTTTATAACTCAAAAACTATTCACATTATACTGAAACTGTGAAAACCATTCTTACTGATTTTTTTCAGATAATCTGAAAATGTAATAATATATAGGGTGTCCTATTTAAAATAACAAAGTTGTAAGGCGTACAGCGATATTGGGCCATCCTGTGTAGCTGAAAATTATTTTAGGTTGAAGGTCTCTTCAAACCATACAATTTTTCTCCCTCATCTTTTTTTATAGCTTCAAAAGTGAAGCTGCCAGAGAAGAATCCCGCACTAATGGGACACCCGGTATATTATTTTTTTGTATTGCATTTATTGTCATTAAGAGTTGAAAAAACATCTGACGTAAGAAGAAACATTCTGTTAAAACGGCGACGTCGAAACGCACAACAATAATTATCAACGTCAATTCCGATGAATATCACTAGACAAGACAATGTCAAGCAATATAAACAGGGGAAACGGCGCCAGAGATGTCCGACTGTGAACTATCTGATATACCGTTTCATCTGTTGTCGTGGTCACGTTCCGCGCACAGAGAGATGCGGGGGTCTCGGCTTAATCGCCGGAACCAAGAGGAGACAACCTCACTAAAAAAACCTAAATCCTAAGGCGGGGGTCCAGGCTGATGGGATGCGTGACTGGATAGAAGACCAGCCCTACTGGATTCAACCTTGGGGCACCAGGGGGCACCCCACTGTATCAATCCCCTCACCTTTGCATGCGGGGCTCTGCATAGGTGGAACACCCTTCCCTAGCTACTCGTGGGATCAACCATGGTAAGAAATAAAAAACCAAAAAATTGCGGGACATCACCGCAAAACAGACTGCTGACCGAGCGGGGCTTGTCACCCGTCAAGACAGTCAGCAATCTAAACAATCCTTCTGCTCGAGACCACCTCGAACGCAAGAAGAATGCCCACTCATTGGCAAGAAAAGGAGCATCGACACCCTTCATAGGACCAGAACCATTCTGTGGCTTCGAAGATACTTTCTTCAAGCAGAATTCCAAAAGGAAGAAGAAAACTGATAGAAACTCATTGGAGGAACCTCTCGGGGTTGAGACAATCCAAAGAATTTCTCGGGAATTTTAACCGAGAGAATTAACAGAACACTGACGGGATTCCTAACGAGACATTGCAAGCTCAAGGAACACCTGAGGAAGCTAGGCATAGAAGAAAATGGCGTCTGCAGATTCTGCGGAAAGGAGACCACGTCACCTGCTGCTCAACTGCGATGCGATAGAACTCAAAAGAAGTAATATTCTGGGCCATCACCAGCTAGAGGCAGGGAACTTACCCGACCTTGATCCTCTCAAAATCCTGAGGTTTCTAAAGGAAACGGACTTGGAGAGGGTGCTTCACTAAAGGGATTCCACACCAGGCGAAGCACAGTAGAGGGGATACAATAGATCTTTTAGGTCGCAGTAACTTAATCACCCTCAAAAATACAAATACAAATACAAATACAAATACAATATAAACATCAACGCCATGATCAGTTGACGTTGTGTGCATTATCCACGAACTTCATTTAATTCTTAACAATAATATATATTGATACAATAATAATAATTGTAATCAATTTGTTAAACAATTGTAATTATATTATTTCTTCTTCTTAAGGTGCCGTCTTCTTGCGAAGGTTGGCGACCATCATGACCAACTTCACTTTGCTGACTGCTGCCCTGAACAGGTCGTTTGATGTACAGTTGAACCATTCTCTGAGATTTCGAAGCCACGACATCCGTCTTCTTCCCATGCTTCTTTTCCTCACTATTTTACCCTGAATAATCAGTTGCAGCAGCTTGTATCTTATACCTCTCATTACGTGGCCCAGATATTGGAGTTTTCTGACCTTTACCTCTTGAGACAGTTCCAGGTCTTTTGAGACTCTCTGTAAGACTTCTTCATTAGTAATTCTGTCAACGTATGATATCCCGAGTATTCTTCTGTAAAGCCACATCTCGAAGGCATCTATCTTTTTGAGCATTTCTTTTGTTAGAGTGGCAGCTTCTATTCCGTAGAGTATTATTGTAAATATGTAGCATCTTAGCATTCGTATTTTAAGGTGGTTACTTAAAATTTTGCAACAAAAGAATTTCTTCATTTTAATAAAGGTGTTACGTGCTATTTCGATTCTCGTTTTTAATTCTGATGAGTAATCATTGTTGTCGTTGATCAGGGTCCCTAGATATTTATACTTATAGACTCGCTCTATTATCTGATGATTTACGATCAGTTGTATATTTTGATTTGGTTTTTTGGTAAAGATCATGAATTTTGTTTTATTAAGGTTCATATTCAAACCATAATGGATACTTGTTTCATACACTTTCTGGACCATTCTTCGCAAGTCATCCAAGCTTTCTGCCAGCAGTACGGTATCATCTGCGTATCGTAAATTGTTTATAGGAATTCCGTTTACTACCACTCCAGCTGCTTCACTGTGTAATGCCTCTCTCATGATGACCTCTGAGTACATATTAAACAATAGCGGGGAAAGTATGCACCCCTGTCGTACACCACGTTTGATGTTGCTGCTTTCCGTATATTTATTATCTATCTTGATGTTTGCTGTTTGGTCGTAATATAAGTTTTCAATAACTCTGGTGTCCCTGTTATCTATTTGCTTTTCTCTCAGAATTCTGATAAGTTGTTCATGACGGACACTGTCAAATGCTTTCTCGTAGTCCACAAAGCAAGCGTATACATCCTTATTAACATCCAGACAGCGTTGAGTCAACACGTTTATACTAAATAATGCTTCTCTCGTGCCAACTCCATTACGGAACCCGAACTGTGTGTCGCTGATGTCGTTATCCAGTTTTTTATACACACGGTTGTGAATTATTTTAAAAAATAATTTGAGTGTATAACTCATTAGGCTTATGGTTCTATGATCTTTACATAATCTTGCGTTGGGTTTCTTCGGAATCACAATGAAGCTCGACACTAACCAGTCTTTTGGTATCGTTCCTGATCTGTAGACTGCATTAAAGAGCTCAGCAAGCGCATCCAAATTATGTCCCTCAAGCAGTTTTATCATTTCAATTGGTAGTTCGTCTGGACCAGGTGCTTTCCCGTTCTTCATGTTCTTCAGCGCATATTCTATTTCATCTGTTGTTATTTCTGGTCCGGTTTCTATATCATTTTCTGGGGGTAAGGGTCTATTTCTGTCATCTTTGAACAGCGTTTCGATATATCTTTTCCATGTCTCAAGCTTTGATGTCAGCTCCACCACTATATTCCCATTATCATCCACCAGTATATCTGCGCTCCTTTTTTTATAATTTCCAGTGATCTCCTTAACCTTTTTATGTATATTAAAGGAATCATGTACTTTTTGTAGTTTTTCAATTTCGGCACACCTTTCACTCAACCACTGTTCTTTCGCCTCCTTCACCTTCCTTTGTATTTCTCGATGTATACTTTTGTAGCTGTTGTTATCAGTGGCTTTAGCCTCTCTTCTTGTACTAATTAACTCAATAATTTCATCAGTCATCGAATCGCTCTTCTTTCTCCCATTCGTACCGCTCAACTCTTTGTTTCCCACTTCAAGCATTGTGTTTTTAATTATCTCCCATTCGGTGTTAATGTCACCCTTATCTCCGCTGCGTGCCGTCTGCAACTCCTCTGCAAGTCGTTCCTCAACCCTTGATCTAGTTTCGCTGTTTCTTAATCTCGTGACGTTCATTTTGTTGCCCTTCTTGGACTGTTTGATACGTTTTAACGTTAGTTTGAATGTTGCAACTACAGGGTTATGATCCGATGCTATGTCTGCTCCTGGGTATGTTTTGGCCGAGAGTATGCTATTCCTGTATCGTTTATTAATCATGACATAGTCGATCTGGTTTCTTACTATTTTGTCTTTTGTGTCCTGTGGTGATCTCCACGTGTATATTCTCCTTGGTGGTAGTTTGAATAAGGTATTTGTCACTATTATATCTTTCTCCTGGACAAATTCAACCAGCCTCTCTCCTCTCTCGTTACGCTGTCCCAGGTCCATGCTCTCCAATGACATCTGTAACCCCTCCCCTGCCGATTTTGGCGTTGAAATCTCCCATTACAACTGTCACTTCGTGTTTCTTAATGTTCTTCCATAATTATTGTTCTATTTGTCCGTAAAACTCATCGATCTCTCTGTCTTCACTTTGTGCCGTTGGGGCGTATGCCTGAATTATATTTGTTCGTATCTTTGATGTTTCTAACTGTATCATCATTACTCTTTCTGAGAGGGGTACAAAACCTGTAACGGATTTACTCGTTTCTTTATCTACCAAAATTCCAACCCCGTTCGGATGTCCCCGCTGATCATCGCTACCAGAGTAGTAAAACGTTCCTCCTTCAGTCACGCATTTGCCACTACCGGGCCATCGGACTTCACTTATTCCGAATACATTAACTTTCAGTCTGTTCATTTCCAGTGTTAAGTTGCCTAATTTGCCAGCCTGCAAAAGGCTCCTAATATTCCACGTTCCAATCTTTAACTTCCTCCCGGGGATTCTTCGCACCCTTTGTCCATTGAAGGACTGCCGGGGACTAAGGGCCCTTGTTTCAAGTGCATTTTTTGTCATGATGATTATACTAGGGAAATATAATGAGGTGGTTTCCCCTTGCCTTCCTCATCGCTGTTCAAACGCCTTTCTGTGGTTTCCACTCTGCCGTTTGATGTCTGATTCCTAACCGATGGAGTTTCTTGACTCCTCGCTCGGGGTCAGTTCTGAGCAGCCAGCTGCCGTTGCTCAGTGCTAGTTTTGGTCCGCCCCGGGTATTTCATTTCCCCGGTACCACCCATATCTGGGAGGCATTCCCCTATCCGCCACCTGGGGAGGCGCCACGATGGGGGACTAGCAACCCCACACGGGAATTTTTGAGTTTCCACCTGTCAGTGTTTTGCTATTGATTTTTGTTTTTGAGTTTCAATCTCTTAAATAATTATATTATAACTATAAATAATAACTATAATTAATTATTTTTGTAAAAATCGTGATATTTTCTTATATTTATGTCATAAAACACCTTCTAGCTGTTGCGGTGGTTACAAATGAAAAATTCGTAAAGTTCCACCTACAGAGAAAGGAAAACTCTTTATAACGATACTAATCTAATTAAATTCCGTTAAAGTTAACCGAATTAAGCGATATTTAAATAAAATTAATTTTAACGTTCCCCTACCACTTTATTTTTGAGATTACGATAAAAAGTTTAAAAAAAAATCGGAATTATTTGAGTACTATAACTACATTTATTTTTAATATACCCATAATCAGAAAATTACAGAGGAACTACCCGTTTACCATTCTGACATAACTATTACGCCCCATAGGAATAAATTTATAAGCTCAAAAATATTTTCCAGCAATTTTTCTGGGCCACTTTCCTGATAGAATTTTTTACCCTAAAGCTGTGCAACGAGCAGTTCCTTTTATGTATAAAAAAATGTAATATTTTATTAAATATTAAAAAAAATAATAAAAAAGATAGGTATTCAATTATTCATTTAATATTAAATAATTAAATAAAATATTGACAAATTTGTTGAATAAAATTGTATTACAAGCATTTATATTATGTAACAGGCCCCAGGTATTCTACAGTATGTCCCCGGATCGACTTTAAAAGAGGAAAAACTTTTTTGTTTTTGATTTCTCAGAAAATTTCACTCTTGATGATCTAGCCTGCTTGATTTCAAATCCCCAAAACAAAAGTTACTTTTTAGGTACCTCGAACGGTTCTTGAGATAATATAATTTTTCTTCAATAATTGGACTTAAATTTTTTTTCGTAAATTTTAGACGTAAGCTTGGTAAGATGATTTCATTGAAAAACAACACTGACAGCAGTTGTCAAATCTAACAAATCACTTGAACTGCAAATTAATCTACTGTATGCTATAATGTTGACTTTACAACAAAGAATTTATCTAATTCAATGTTACGGAACTGGGAAAGTTCGCATTGAAATCTGTGCAGAAAAAGGAGGAGTATTATTCGAATAGAAACTTAATAGTTGTCCTTTTTAGAATTTCATTTCATGTTACGATTATTTGAATTTCTTCAGAAAAAATTAAATTACATTATGAAAAAAATCCAATTATTAAAGAAAAACCATCTCAAGAACCGTTCGAGTTGCCTAAAAAGTAACTTTTGTTTTGGAGATTTGAAATCAAGCAGGCCAGATCATCAAAGGTGAAATTTTCTGAGAAATCAAAAACAAAAAAGGTTTTTCCTCTTTTAAAGTCGATCCGGAGACATACTGTATAAAACGTGCTCTACTACAATATTAATTCCCTGTGAACACATTTTTTCAAAAGGCGTATTCTCGAAGTGCTTCATACTTTCGTACTTTTAAGATTTCGTAATAAACTGGAACTATTTAGCTAGTATAATGAAGATCACAGTATTTCGTAGACTTTTGTCACAGTTTGTAGTTTCACACAAAAGTTAATGCTTCTGGATTACTTAGCTGTCTGAAATAGGAAGATTTTGCATTTCTACATTCGGGAGTATTCTCGAGGCGTAATTTTACGATTTCGTAATAAATTAGAACCATAAAACTAGTATGGAGATGACTGGATTTCGTAGACTTTTATGACAATAATTGATAGTTTCGCACAAAAATGAACAGCTTTGATGTAAACACAAAACATTCGTATTCTGGAATACGAAGGTTTTGTGTTTTTACGCACCGAACTTTCACTGCGCAGAAATAAAAAACCTTCGTATTTCAGGCAGCCAATCAGAGCTGTTCATTTTTTTTTGTGAAACTACAAACTGTCATTAAAGTCTACGAAATCCAGGTGAACTTTCAAGTATAGAACATCCGGAAGGCTATACCTTACAAATAGCTGCAACCACAAGAAAACGAATATGAAGGACTAGCGCACACAACATACCCGATATTCAAACCAATTTACTACTACGGCGTACTACTTAATAGAGGTATTTCAATAGATGCTTACTAATGGAAAAAGATATCGGAATTTTAATTTGTCGCTGTTTGGCCAAGACACACCACAAGCTAAAAATAAATTAACATAAACAAATTACAAGTAAATAAATACATTTTCAAATGACCACATTGTCAACGGTCAATGTGTAAACAACCACTATAGACATTTCCAAGATGGCGGTTTCCGTTGCGCTCACCCTGAACAACTAATTAGCACTATAGGCCTTCCATATGTTTTATGGTCTAATGATTTCGTTAAAGTACGAAAGTACGAAGACCTCGTGAACACCCCTTAAAGTTGATGCTTCATATAAATAGAAAGGTAAAATGTTTTTATTTTCTTATAAAATCGCATATTTGCCAACTTCTATTCTACATCAATTACTATTGGAAAAAATTTATTTCGATCGTACATATTTAATGGCATAGATAGTAGGATCTAATATTTGTTCATTACAACTGAGCATATGCTATCAACAACTATAATTACATGATACTACTGACTTATAGGTATGAATGATTTATTAGGAGCCATATTTTATCTACTGAAAATTACTCCACATTAATCGTTGTTCTTTTTTACCCAACAAAATTTGTATTTGATTATATTTCGTCACTTAAGATTATTATATAAAACAACTCTTCGTCATTAATGAAGCAAAGTCACTAACCAAGAAGTTAATCACAATATAGAAAAGGGCTCGTCTGAAACCATTATCGAACAAAGGCACTAATTATTTAAGCCTGAGCCATCCAGTCTACTAGACTGCATGTGACCTCACTGAGCGTCAATCGATAACAATAGAATACCTAGGTACGTAAATGTGGAGAAGTCTGGAATAATTTCAATAAGAATAATTAGTTCCAAATATTTGCTTTTAAATATGTCTAGGCCATTCGCTTTCCAAATTTTACTTTTAAAATATACTTAGTATAAGGAAACTTCTCTGTAATTCGTTATAAAACACATTTTTTTGATAAAGAAATGTAAGTGAGTGCCATCAATTAGTAGAAAACAAAGAGCTGAGGTTGCGTTAATCAGAAGTTTGATGACATTTTGATATTAAATAGGGGTGCCAACAAAACACTCCATCCAAAGTTCCTCTATTTCGCAAGGAGTGGCGGCCATCTTTTATTTTAGGGATAAATTCGTATACCTATCTCGTTAAATATTGGTTGTATGAAAAAATTATTATTATATGCTATAACTGTGAAAGAGAATAATATGTATATTCAAAAACTTTTCTTTGGAACTTTGTCTAAATTTCTTTAAATTTGTTTTAATTATTATAATTATTTAAAATAAAAGAAAAAAATAAACAATATTAAATAATTAATAGAAAATGAATTACGTTTTTTGAAAGTATAACATCGAATTATTAATCAGCGACCCCGGAAACCCCCTAGTCACAGAATTGATGAAAGTACGATGACTTGAAATTATTTGTTATTTGCAGATGTGAATAAAAACATTCGCGCAGTTCGGCACTTGGCGTCCTCTCTATTGGTACCAGGCATGTAATAGTATATTATGCAACGAGCTTATAATGAAGGCTATTAATACGTGAGTATGATGGTTAAGATACGAGCCGTAGGCGAGTCTCTTAACCATCATAAGAGCGTATTAATAGCCATTATCTGCGAGTTCCATACACTACTTTTTCTACGACCCTTTTTTATTTCATAGAAAAGATTAAAAAATTATATGTTTTAACAATGACCCGTGTACAATTGCGGATCATTGAGGTTAAGATGGGTTGCTATTTTGTTTACCCATATTACCAAATTGTCTCTTCGTCGCTAAGATTATTCTGCTGAGACATGCTTTAGTATCAAGTTTAAAGGACACTACTCACTACCGCGTAATTTTTATTATGCGAAGTTCGAATTCCGAATTTTACGCTTTGATTTTGAGATTAATAATAATTTTAATAACATTGACAGCCAATAATTACGATATTGTTTACCTGCGCAACGCGACGGTCGCAGCGTTGCCGCTTTGAATACTATCACGGAGCGCTACGAATAATATAATACTTTTGCCCGTATTCACAAACGATAATTACCAAATAATTACATAATCAGTTATCTCCATCTCATTCTAATGCAAATAAACTGCATATCTCCATCTCACTCATTTAATTAATTACGTAATTATTTAGGAAATTATCGTTTGTGAATACGGGCATTTATCTTCCTATCTTTTACACGATATACCTACCTATCAAATTAATTAAAGTAACATAAAATCTTGATAAATTTTCTTTGAATGTTCTATTTTATTGATAGTATACAAGACATAGTGCAAGGTATACATAAAATAAATGAAGACGAATACATATTACATAATGTAAAGATATGTGAAAATAAAATAGAAGAATTTAAAGAAATAAATCTAACTGATCTACAGAAGATGGTAAAGAAAATAAAAAGTGGAAAAACATATGATGATGGGATAAGTTCTGAAATAATGAAGATGGTGTGTAATAGTATTGGAGAAAAAGTTGTGAAAATCATCAACTTAAGTATAAAAGAGTGTAAAATACCTGATAGTTGGAAAATATCGACAGTAGTACCTGTGGAGAAGGTGCAGAAAACAAACTACTTAAATGAATTTAGACCACTTAATACATTACCAATGTACGAGAAACTACTAGAAATAGTAATAGCAGAACAGTTGAAGAGTTATATAGAGGACAATAATATTCTGAGCATATATCAAGCAGCGTACAGAAAGGGCCATTCATGTGAGACAGCAATACAGTCAGTTATGATAAGGTGGAAAAATGCTATAAATGAGAAAAAGATAGTGGCAGTGGTGTTCCTGGACTTTCAAAGAGCATTCGAAACATTAGACAGGGACCTATTGGTAAAGAAAATGAAGAAAATAGGTATAACAAAAAATGCATTGGCATGGGTGAGAAATTACCTAAGTAATAGATACCAGAGAACAAGATATGAAAGTGAATTATCAAAGCTAAGAAAAAATAATTATGGAGTGCCACAAGGATCAGTCTTGGGACCATTATTGTTTGTGATTTATATAAACGATATGGTACATGCAGTCAAAAATAGTAGAGTACAGATGTTTGCTGATGATACAATGTTATATACAGTGCATTTATTTTAAGTGTTGCCATAGGGAATAGCATGTAAAAAAATACACCCTATGTTAACTTATGTTGTCTTGTACTTTGGAAGTCGTTTTTAATTTTCAATAATAGTACACGTCATCTACTTTACAATACGGCCTTTCAGAAAAGCCGGTCATTGTTCAATTTTATGATACAGGCTGTCCCATTGAGGTGAAAAAACTGCAAGAAACGGTAAGAGATACGAAGTCGGTTAAATTACAAAAAAGTTGCGCTGTTTTGAGACGAGTATTTGGCAATTTTTTTTCTAAATATTCCCAGAATTTCCTGAAATATCCTGAAAAAACTTGAAACATGCAGTTTTATTATTTTAGCCATATCTTCTTTATTATTTAAAAAAAAAAATATTATTTTTTTGTAGGTTTACATAAGCCGTAATGAGATACTTATTTGACGTTTCAAAAATTTCCAAAGCCGACTAGATCTTGGGATTTCCAAAGTCAACTTTGGTTTTTCTTATTACCGCCATATTGTTTTTCATGCCATTCGCTATAGAAAAAATCAAGGAAACAAAAAATCCATAAAATTGCAAATAAATTTGAAAAAAAAATTTCTTCTTTTTCAAAAATATCGAAAATTTTTTTTTTACCGAATGTCAAAAAGTGCTTTTTTTAAGTGTTGCCATAGGCAATAATATGTAAAAAATTACACCCTATATTAACTTATGTTGTACCCATTGTACTTTAGAAGTCGTTTTAAATATTCAACAATAGTACATGCATGTCATGTAGGTACTTACTTTACGATACAACATGTCAAAAACCGGTCCTTTTTAAATTTTAATATTTAGTCCTCATTTGAATTATTAAACTTTAATAAAGGAGTCAGAATAAACAAAGTGAGTTAAAATTATTAATTTATTAGAGAACATGTGAACATTTTTTATTCAAAAATAAAAAAAAAAACAATAAAACCCAAATAACTAAGCAAATTAACAAAAATTAATTGAAACAATAAAACGAAAACCTTTTGAGCGATTTATTTGATAATTTCAGATTATTTTTGTTAGTTTGCTTAGTTATTTGGGTTTTATTGTTTTTTATTTATGAATAAAACATGTTCACATGTTCTCTAATAAATTAATAATTTTAACTCACCTTGTTTATTCTGACTCCTTTATTAAAGTTTAATAATTCAAATGAGGACTAAATATTAAAATTTATAAAGGACCGGTTTTTGACATGTTGTATCGTAAAGTAAGTACCTACATGACATGCATGTACTATTGTTGAAAATTTAAAACGACTTCTAAAGTACAATGGGTACAACATAAGCTAATATAGGGTGTAATTTTTTACATATTATTACCTATGGCAACACTTAAAAAAATGCACTTTTTGACATTCGGTAAAAAAATTTTTTTCAATATTTTTGAAAAAGAAGAAAAAATTTTTTCAAATTTATTTGCAATGTAAGGGATTTTTTGTTTCCTTGATTTTTTCTATAGCGAATGGCATGAAAAACAATATGGAGGTAATAAGAAAAACTAAAGTTGACTTTGGAAATCCCAAGATCTAGTCGGCTTTGGAAATTTTTGAAACGTCAAATAAGTAGCTCATTACGGCTTATGTAAACCTACAAAAAAATAATCATTTTTTTTTAAATAATAAAGAAGATATGGCTAAAATAATAAAACTGCACGTTTCAAGTTTTTTCAGGATATTTCAGGAAATTCTGGGAATATTTAGAAAAAAAATTGCCAAATACTCGTCTCAAAACAGCGCAACTTTTTTGTAATTTAACCGACTTCGTATCTCTTACCGTTTCCTGCAGTTTTTTCACCTCAATGGGACAGCCTGTATCATAAAATTGAACAATGACCGGCTTTTCTGAAAGGCCGTATTGTAAAGTAGATGACGTGTACTATTATTGAAAATTAAAAACGACTTCCAAAGTACAAGACAACATAAGTTAACATAGGGTGTATTTTTTTACATGCTATTCCCTATGGCAACACTTAAAATAAATGCACTGTATAGTGGGAGAGAGTGAAGATGAAATAGCAGAGAAATTAAACAGTGATCTTGAATTGGTTAAAATATGGCTGCAGAACAATAAAATGAAAGTAAATATAAAGAAGACAAAGTTAATGATACTGAAAAGTAGGTATAACAGAAGACATCTAAATCAAATAAAAGTAGAGATAAATAAAGTGAGAATTGAAGAGGTAAATGAAATGAAGTATTTGGGTGTAATAATAGATGAAAACTTGGTTTTTACAAAGCATGCAGAGTTTATTGCAAAGAAAGTGTCGAGAAAAGTAAACATGATAGGAAGAATGGGAGATATAATTACCAAAGAAAGCAAGAGGACCATGTACAATACAATTGTAGGACCCCATTTCAGTTATTGCTCGACAGTGATGAACATGATGAATGAGACTGACCTTGGAATGTTACAGAGAACGCAAAACAAGGCTATGAGAGTGGTGTTGGCCTGCAATAGATACACAAGCATAAAAAACATGGTGGAGCAGACGGGATGGTTAACTATAAGACAACAATTGGTATACAAGACAGTAGTGTTTGTGTATAAGATGCTAAATGGCCTTGTGCCTGGGCATTTAATGGACGAATGTAGGGTGGTGAGTGATGTACATGATCATGAAACAAGAAGTAGTGAAGACTTTTATATACCTAAATCAAGAACTGTATTTGGTCGGAAAAGTTTGTATAATAATGGACTAAGGTTATATAATTCATTACCACAATGGGTTAAAAGTAGTGTAGGGATAAATGAGTTCAAAACAAAGAGTAGAAGACATACAGGGTAAGTCATTGATATGGGAAAGCTCGATTGCACCTACACCATTAAAGATATCGAAATGAACCAAAAAGTGCTGTAAATGGGAGGGTAAAGTGCAGTTTGTAAAATTATTTTCAGATACACAGGATGGCCCAATATCACTGTACGCCATACAACTTTGTTATTTTAAATAGGACACCCTCTATATTATTACATTTTCATATTGTTTGAGAAAAGTCAAAAATAATGTTTTGTAAAGTTGAAGTTTGTAATGAGCAATTTATGAGTTATAAACAAATGAAAATCGCGATTTTCCATTTTCAAAGCAGCTTATATTGAAAACGGCTCGAGATATGGCAAAACGGCTTACATGTCCCTATCTTAACTTTTCAAGCGGTATCCTATTGGATGGATGAAATTTTTATACAGAGTGGTAAAAAATTTGATTATTTTCATCACTCGGTATAAAAATTACAGCTGTATGATAGGATACCAAATTAAAAATTAAGATAGGGACATGTAAACCGTTTTTCCATATCTCGAGCCGTTTTCAATATAAGCTGCTTTGAAAATGGAAAATCGCGATTTTCATTTGTTTATAACTCATAAATCGCTCATTACAAACTTCAACTTTACAAACCATTCTTTTTGACTTTTCTCAAATAATCTGAAGATGTAATAATATAGAGGGTGTCCTATTTAAAATAACAAAGTTGTATGGCGTACAGCGATATTGGGCCATCCTGTGTATCTGAAAATAATTTTACAAACTGCACTTTACCCTCCCATTTACAGCACTTTTTGGTTCATTTCGATATCTTTAATGGTGTAGGTTCAATCGAGCTTTCCCATATCAATGACTTACCCTGTATAAGAAGGACAGTATTTATTTAGGATAATGATATATAGTTTAATGTCTAGGAAATGTATTGTAAAAATGGGAAAAAGGGTGAAATTGTTACTGTGTATTGTAGGGGATAGGTGAAGCTATAAAATTGTATTGTATTATTGTAGATAGCATTGCTAATAAATGTTATTAACTTACGAAAATAATACAATTTATATTGAAAATATAAATTTTATTAATTTTGAGTAAGTATCTGGAAACTGTGGCCGCTAAAATGTCTGTCGCTCGGTCTGTGGGTCTGTGACTTTTCTAGGAAACACTCTACAGTCGCCGGTTTTCATCTGGGAAAGTTGAAATTTGGCTCGATCGAAGAGGCGCACGGTCCCGCGATGCCTATTGAAAATGAGCGGGATCCGTTACCGGGAAGTGTCTTTTTTTCGGGAATTTCGGGTTTTTTCGGGAATCGCCTAGGAAACACTCTAAGTGTCCGAAAGTTGCACCGATCGGGATGAAACTCGGTAGGCACGAAGCTCCGGACCCCCGAATACGACATATTGAAAATGGGCCGGATCCGAGAATTTTAAGGCCCCCTTTCAGGGCCGTACTTTTTTTTGCAACGTCCCGACATAAGGACTCGTTTCTCGGTAACGGTACATCGCGGACGGATTCTGCTAGTACAGTTACTTGGGGAAAGAACGGACGTACAAACTTTGTAGAGATCGTTTTTCGAAAAAATAATTAGGTGAGCGGTAATCGGCCCTCAAAGAATGGAATATACTCATTTCGCATGATTTTTCGATTTTTTCGAATTTAAAAAAAAATTTATTCGACCGATCGGAAAAATAACAAAGCTTTATGATAGAGACGACTCTTACCTACAAAAAAGATAGATATAGTTTTTTTCCTTAACCGTTGGAAAAACTGTCAAAATTCGGAAAAACTTCGGCAGGACATTGAGACGGTTCAGACGTGTTTCGAATATATCTCCCTCCATCGACGACATAGTTCAACTTATGTAAAATTTTTTTTCTTCAACACATAATTTGAAGTCTCGGCTTTATTTCATCTCGATTATGTATGTACTTTAAACTAAAAATAAAAAAGTTTTTCGCTGCTCGAAAATTAGCTTACACTTTTATTTTTATTAAAAATACGATAAATTAATCCTTTTTTATTTTTTTTGTCTTATTCTTTATGAACGATTGGGAAAATTAGAAGGACAGTCGCAACGACAATTGATTTGCCAAAATGACTGTGAAAAAATTATCCACATTGGTCTTTTAAAAACGAAGATATGACAATTTTAAGAAATCAATATGTACTAGGTAGGTACGTTCCCGGCAATGCAGGCGACGGCTCGTGTCTTCTTGACCCGTCGAAGCCGGCCTCGTTCGCTGATCGTCCCCGCTATTATTATCATTACGTCCGGTAGGTACAGGTAACCATAATATTATATGCGCGGCTACTGTTCGGGTAACGGCTTAATTTCTGTTTTTTCTTATGCATTTTGTAAATAATTGTTTTTACAATTAATTGCGACGTACTATTAGTCTTTCACTAATAATTTGGAGTGATTATTATATTTAAAATTTGAAAAATGCGCACTGAAAAATACGAGAAAATTAGCAAAAATTCGGAAATTTTTTTCTTCACAATTTCCGGGTACAGAGACTCGGGAATGACTTGCGCTTGGTAGTCGAATAATTCTTTTGTCACAATTTTCATTTTTTTTCGCTGAAGTTTAAAAAATGGCGACGCTACAACGGATCGAAAATGGCCGAGTATTTTGACGAAATTTCAAAGTTTACGTTCGCAAAAATTGACTTTCCGGTATAAGTTCAAATGTCGTGCACTAATTTGCTTTAGTTGCATTATATTACCTTCTGTTTAATATAACCGCCGACTTTGTTTGAACGATTTTAATAAAATGGCGTGCGATTCGACCAAAGTCGGTTGGAAGCAAAAATTTTCAATGGTCTTTCGCACATTTTTCGATGTAAATCTGTTCGCGGTGATCCAAATAAGATCACGGAGGTACTCGCGTGTGGCTAAGAAAAGGGTCACGTCCCCCACCCTCGACTCAAACTAACACGAAAGTAACTTTTTACGCGAATCTATAACTTCCACGCGAATTTTCGTAAGTTCACATATTGGTCCTTCAGGAGCAATATAGAAAAAATAGTCACAAAAAAGGAGGTGGCAGGCGTTAACTTTGACGGGGAATCTACTGCTTTCAGGGCCGTACTGATAAAGAAAAACTGAAATTAAAAAAAAAACAACTGATGACAAATTTCAACTTTGACTGGGATCTACTGACACTGCGGGCCGAAGGCCCGCCATGGAGGGCCGAAGGCCCGACGCCGCCGGCAGGCCAAGATTTTCGTAAGGAAAATCTTGTTATTATTATTATTATGTTACTTATGTTCTAAATTAAATAAACGCTCAGAACTTTTTTTCAGAAATACAGAACTTATATCACAAGGCGTTTTTTCACAAGGCAAATTTTTGTCGTGAGTATGACAACTCTGTGACTTCGGTTGGTTTGGACCGACCCGATTGTGAGCGAAAAGGAACCGATTCGATTGCAAATGCTCCTCTGCCATTGGATAGCTTGACCAGTGCTTTAATGAAAATTTGTATCTTAATGAGACCCATTAAAGCACTGGTGATTCATATTTAATATGCATATTAAAGGTTTAGGAGTAGAAAAAAAAAAGTTTTCTGTACATTATTACATTAAAAAATAAAAAAGGTACAAATTTGTCCAATGAAATATAGTCATATCAGAAATCATTTATACAATTAGTAATCAATACTTTACAACAGATCTAGAAAATAGATTGAATTACCTAGTAATTAATTAATTATACTAAGTAAAGTAATAAAAGTTACACTATTTTTTTTAAATAATATTGGTAAAATTAGTATAAAATGAGCATATAGGTATTTTTTTAAAGTAAATGTTCTAAAAGGTAAAATAAGGAATTCGGCAATTTTTTTTATTCACCCTTTTAATAAAAGCATGTGCATTTGAGTATAATTTGAGGTGTATTCTTCCTTAAAAATTAATAATAAAAATAAAGTAATAATAATTATATTAAAATTGTGATGTTTGTAAATTATTGTAAATGTAATTTGTAAATATTTTTAAGTAAATTAGTAAAATTCCTAAGTTCTCAACAGTCAATTTTGCTTTATTTTTATTAATACAAAGCGGAAACTTTAACTGAAACAGATTCCGTAAATTATAAAAAACTAAGGCGCGTCACAAAAGTTCTCCACAATAGGTCAGTTTTTATTTTGGGGAATATTACAGACTGTTATTGTGATAAACTCTTTTTTTATTTGGAGAATTTTGGGAGTTATAATATTCTAAAACTTGTTCAATTTTGAGAATATTCAATTCAACAACGTATTTTTTCAAAAGTGAGTCGTGAAACATCATAAACAAGAATTTTGTTGGGAAAAGTTATTTGATTGTACAGTGTGCGTAAAAGGTATATTGCACCAAGTGGGATGACGCAGAAATGGTTTCATATCTAGATTTGATATTTGGTGGGGTTAAATTATATACAAATATCTATACATTTATCCGAGTTTCATTTGTTTTGTATAGCCGGTGTTTGTCAGGGGCCGCAATCATGGATTTTTTAAATGGAAGCATAGTTGTAAAGTGCTCTCGTTTGGTAGGTAATTGACGATACACCAGATCAGTAAGAACCCAGAGATTGGAACAAAGCCTTCGCTACCACGAGCGACAGAGAGGAAATGGGAATACTCGCGGACCACCTTGCGTGCGCTGGATCGGACACAAAATCTTTATCGACTGCACCAGGTCAAACTCTATACATCGTGTATCTGACCTATCCTTCCAGCAGTGGAGGAGACCCGGGACGGCAGGTGCAGAGGAAAATAAACTATGAAAACAGGCTACGGTTAATCAAAAATGCGACAAATAAGGCGTATAAAAGATACACCTACCTGAACCGCAGACGGCAATGGTACACGGGTTCAGCCGGAATCACATGCGTGAACATAAATTATACTGTCCGCTTTGGCGGTTGGAAAACAACGTAAAAGGCACTTTAGTTATTTAAACAAAACGAAGAGATACACTCTAATAATAAAATGCACTTGCTCGTTTGAACCGAAGAACAGGTAGTGATCGGGAACCCGATTTTGACTAAAAATTTAGATTGTCTTGAACATCAAAGAAAAGTAGCTCACCTGAGCCTGCAGTGATGAGCCGATGAGCCGCAGTAGCGGATCCCTATCAGGTTGAGCTCGTTACAAGTCGCACCACCTTATTTCAGACTTCTTTCATATACGGGACCGCATCCCTTTGGAATAGCATTCGGAGCGAAGTGTGTCTTGAGGAATACAATTTGCATCGATTTAAAGTAACGTGAATCGATATCTCCGCTCATTCATCGCTCCTAGAGCGTCATAGGGATTTCCCTGCAGTGCATGTGCCTTTTCGATAAAAAAATAAAAACCAAAAAAAAAAGAACTACTCGTTATTGTGAATCGAAGGGTACTGAAAATGAAATCATAATCGAGATCTTAGAAACAGAACTAGCCGATGAAGACACAGATTTAAAAAAAAAATGAAATAGGTATTTATGCTACTTATGAACATAAATCACTTTTCACTTTATATTTATTATTGTTCCGCAATACTTACCCATGGTAACGGCGTAGACACCAGCGGGGGAAAAATCGAAAAGTGTCTGAAAATTAGTCAGCACTAATCTTTAGGGTGAACAGTAACTCGCGCATTCCGAATACCGGGCAATATAGAGCCCATTAAAATTAGAGAAAATCTAAAAAAAAAAAATTAATCCGATGGTCAGCTTTCGAGTTCAGAGTTTCCCTAATCAATATTTGAAGCTAATTATGTTAATAACCATGATAAATACGAGTGAATAATTTAGTATACTATAATAGTACCTACCTGGATCTAATAAGGCTGCTCAAAAATCACATCATAGGATATAAAAAAATTATAAAATGCTTTCATCGTCATGAAAATAATAATAATTAAAACAATATCTAGCCCGAACTTACTTATATTATGTTCGATTCAGTGTTACCACTTTCATTTAAAAAATTGTCATCTTAGGAAAAAGAGAACTTACAACATTGCGGTAAGAAAATTTACTATAAAAAAAAACGTCGATGCGCTTTTTGATAAGAAAAATGAATTCTACAAGTTTGTATATGTGATTTTTTTATATTTTGCGTATTAATCAGTAACAGAGCATAACATCATCTCCAAAAAAATCAATAACGTTTTCGATTATTTATACAGGGTGCGGCGCGAGAACCTTAGGGCATGTCTATATGGAGAAGTGTTGGGAATAGAAGTCTAAAAATTTGCACATGTATAATTTCAATTTTGACGAGATGAAGTAGTACAATATTCACAACCCCACACCACTTCCGGTTATACCGGAAGTTGCTATATTTTTTTTTTTAAATGGTACACCCTGTATATTATTACATTTTCGGATTGCCTGAAAAACAGTAATAAAAATGATGTTTACAGTTTAAATTTTTAACGACCAATTAATGAGTTATAAACAAATGAAAATTCTAATTTTCCATTTTCAAAGCAGCTTAGCTTGAAAACGGGTCAAGATATCGGAAAACGGCTTACATGTCCCTATCTTAACTTTTCACGTAGTATCCAATGGTGCTGATGAAATTTGTATACTAAGTGATAAAAAATCAGCGATATTCAAAAAAAAATTAATAATTTTTTTTTTCATAGGTACTCCAGCGTAGTAGACAAAAAGTTAAGATAGGGACATGTAAGCCGTTTTCCGATATCTTGACCCGTTTTCAAGCTAAGCTGCTTTGAAAATGGAAAATTGGAATTTTCATTTGTTTATAACTCATTAATTGGTCGTTAAAAATTTGAACTGTAAACATCATTTTCATTACTGTTTTTCAGGCAATCCGAAAATGTAATAATATACAGGGTGTACCATTTAAAAAAAGAAAAATATGGCAACTTCCGGTATAACCGGAAGTGGTGTGGGGTTGTGAATATTTTACTTCAGCTCGTCAAAACCGAAAGTATACACGTAGGAATTTTTAGACTTCTACTCCCAGGACTTCTCCATATAAAAACGCCCTAAGGTTCTCGCGCCTCACCCTGTATATACTTTACCCAATACATCTAGATATATCTGGCGATATTTTGTATCTTCTTCTTCATGTTTCTTGGGCTTGTCTATCAATACTAATTTAGCAGCCTTCCAATTTTTTTGAGATAGTATTTTCCTTTAGCAGTTGCTTCCAAAAATGCTTGAAGAAAGATATGTTCTCTATGATAAGCATCTTTACAGTGGCTGGTGCAGTGCAGTCTGGACTAGGTATTCTCTGAGCTTGATCCTATTTTTTGCTGCGATTATCTTTTCTGTTTTTTATTGCTTTGGCATGGCCAGGTCGTTTTCTTTTATTTCTTTATGTTCTTCGAGAGATTTCAGGAAGAGTTCCCCGGTGATTTTTCTTTTTATTCTGTTAGAGGCACCTTTGGATTAGAGGCTTGCATCTGCGATCTCATAATCCTATAGGCATATCCTAAATATCACGATAGATATATTTGCATTAACTCTCTCATTTTTTTCTTTTCGAGAATTCTATCTTTTTTTGTATTTTTTTGTTTCTCTGTATATTTCTCTTAGTTTTTCAGAATCTGGTGTGAATGTTCCCCTTTAAAACTCTCGCCCTAATTTTGGGCAATTTGTAATTGAGTTCTAATATTTTTTGGTCCCACTGTAAAAGCCAATCTTATTTTCTCTTCTCAGACAATCTAAAAATGCAATAACATAGGTAGAAGCATTCCATTTAAAAAAAACATAACTTTGATATGCCACTGACATATGGGACACTCTGTATACTCCAAAATAATTTTAAATTATGGCCATTGTGATTCTCTACTTGAATTTTTTTAAATTTTTTTGAATAAGTCCATCGTTCGGGCTACAAAGACCGCTTCGAATAAGATGGGACAACGGAACCTGTATACACTGTACCTACAGTAGGTATGTATTTTGTAGTTTCCACACAAGCGTAATTTTCTCCTGAATTATACGCCGCTACTAAGTGTTTTTTGGCTGTTGTTAACTACTATTATAGTGACGGTCTTATTTTAATAATTATTATTATATTATACTGCGGTACTCCTGTTTATATTGATTTGCAGGATGTTAAGGGTCATTGCTTGTTGTATGACCTCTATTTATAAGCTGCTTTCGACTTCATTAAAATATTTTCACATCTATTTGCCTGCTTGGCGACCCTGTTCATTGCACAGAGGACAATGCTTTCCGTTGGGACAGTCTTCCTTTCTGTGCTAGTCTCCACTATATTTTAGAAAGTTTTTTTTCTCGCACCCTACATGTGTTGAAAACAATCTTCATTGTTACTTTTTCGACTAATCTGTCGCAATCTCATTTTGGTGTTCTTATCGTTGCTATCTTACTATTAAACCTATAGTGGGTCGTAGGCCCATTCTAAACGAACCACAAAAACGCGACCGTTTACCTGCGAGCGACACGCGTGTCACAGAACCACAGAGCAAGCGTCTGGCCGGCCGAGCCGATTTGTCCTTTTTTATTACAGTACACGATTTTAGTAGTGCACATCATTGATGTGCTTGCAATGGCGGATTTCCGATTAGGCTAGATAGGCTATAGCCTGCGGCGGCAAATTTTTGTAGGCGGCAAATTTTCGAAGACGAAAAATATTTTCGAGTGCTAGGAAATTGCGTGACCTTGGATATTGATAAAAAATTGCCTGGGGCGCTTTATCGAGAGGGAAAAACCGTTTCGAACCCTTTCCAAACCCCGCTTCGCCTTTGAATTCATATTCTTTTTGAAGCCTACAAGAACACGACCTGATTTACCCACAGGCAAATTAGGATAAATTCTCAGGATATCTCCTATGTTCTGAGAAGCTAAGATGAAACACCCCTAAGGTCAAGGCGATTAGCACCAACCGGGTGTACCCACCAACGTCTTTTTTACGTTTTTTGGCCAACAAACTTAATAAGGTTAATTATTGTTGAACTGCGATATACCCAACTTGTATACGGGATCCATATCAAATATGAGTCGTTTTGTCCCTAGTCTAGAATGGGTCGCGTTTGACTCGCCGGTTATACGCGCTACAAAGGCGCGGCGTCTACACGCTCGTATAGAATGGGCAAAATTTTCAAGCGACTAAGCGACTAATCGGTCGCGTTTTTGTGGCTCGTATAGAATGGGCCGTAGAGATTTGATCTCTAGGTATTTTGTTTTCTGAATCATACTAGCGTCTATTACCGGTCTCTAGATATCGTTTATGTCGGTTAATGTCTAAATATCGCGTATATGGAGGTTCTTTTTATCCATGTTGTATAGGATTCGAATGTTTTGGACTTGCGTTAGAATTTATTTATTATTTTCTTTCATTTGATTTGCTCCCTCTGTAATATCCATGATGAGATTTTCCTTCATGGACATTTCAACTTTTTTAATCTGAGATGTTAAGTTTTCGTCCTTTATTTTATATTTAGGTATTTTCAGGGTATCTGCGTAGGATTGTTCTCCCACCTCCACGATTGCCTCTTCTCTATTTCCAGGTATCTGTCTTTGTCCAGTGCTGCTCAGATTCTTCATGACTTTTAGATTGATCAGAGTCTGATCAATTATTTGCCACTTAAGTGGCAAATAAGGTGGTTTCTAAGGCGTTATTCATTATTGCATGGGATTTTAGCAATGGTAGCATCCTTCATACTCACTTAAAAGTATGTTGAAAATATCCTTCTTCTTTCCATCTCTACATATTCCGATTAGATCCAGAAAGACCGCTCTGATGGTTTTTTTTTTTGCTACTTTGTCCCTTCGTTCATTTATATGCCAGTCTTTGCATAATCTAGGAATATGTATTCCCTGAGCATGCCATCTGTCCAGTTTCTAGGAGTTCCGGGTAGCAATTTACTATGTCCATCTAGTTCTATCTCCTTCATTTTCGTTACAGAAAAACCAGTTATTTTCTCCAATGTCTTTAAGAGGGCCTCTTACTTCTTTCCTGGTGTTTTTGTAGTCCCCGAAAACCAGTTGACTGATGGCTTCACATTCTTTGTATTTCTCTATATGTGCCGTCAGTAATCTTCTTTACTTTCTTTCCGCGTGTGTCATATGTTCTTTCATGTGACAGTTTTTCTCACAGATTTTTATTTTTTCCTCTTGTGTCCTGGTTTTCATTTCATTCACCTCCTTCTTTTCTCTATGGATTAGAGAAAAGCACTAGAATCTACTGCAACGCTTTGTTTGGTTATTTGGAGAACGTTCTTCAAAGCTTTTGTCAGTTGCGTACCTTCGGTTGACTTCCTCATCGGATGTGATTTCAGGGAACGTCTCAGAAATCTCCTGGGGGGGAATACTGTCTTCATCTCATCCTCCTCTGCTATCCATCTGGTTGGAGTGTCTGTAGAGACCCATTAACTTTCCTTATTCCCTCGCACTGGCCTTGAAACACAGGATATTATACTTATTTATTATTAATTTTATGATTACTTTAGGTTACTATTCTGTTGCTATGTTACATTATCAATAATTTAATTAACCATTTACTCGTAGGAAGCTGCTGCTTTGAAGATCGCGAAATACCTGTAACATCGCTATTCACCAATATACAGGATGTCGCTAAAAGGTACCACCAACGCTCTTCCACAGATTTCCGAGTAAAAAATTTGACGGATTTGACCGAAATTTTCTATCACGAAAAACGCACCCTTTGCAAGATACAGCCCTTGAAATGGGGTCAACCAAAAACACGTTTTTCAGAATGAAAAGTCAAAAAAAGATCAACTGATAAACTTCAAAATTTAATCGCCTACTACTATTGTTAAAACCGATAAACTGACATAGTTTTATAAACATTGCCATACTGTTATTTATGACACGTCTCACGTTTTACTACAGAACTTTTTTTCCGCAGGCCATCAATTGATTCTGTATTTTTCTATCCGAAGGCAAAAGTATTACTAAACTTTTTACACCTCTATAAAAATTAAGTTAATTGCATCGTTTTTCCGTAATTATTTTTTTATTATGGACCTACTGTACACTACTGAAAATGTAGTTTTGTGAAAATCTCATTTAACCCAATCATTCATGTCTACAATGACCCCCTTTTCAAGATACCACCCTTTAAAAGGGGGGCTTTTAATTTTTTTTTATTTTCACTAAATGAAAATTTTCCAATTTAAAAGTCAAAAGTGAAATAAACTTTTATCACCTACTACCATTATTCTGGAGGCTCATAAATGTGAAATAACCGTTTCTGTGAAATAATAATTATTAGTTAAAATAATAGAAATTACTTAATTAAAATGAAATTTTCACGAAGTCGTTTTCGTGGTGCAAGTCCATCATAAAAAATTAATTTCGGGAAAACCAAGCAAGATACCAAACTTTTATGATAGCGAAAAAAGTTTAGTAATACATAGTCTGTGGATAAAAAATACAGAATTGATGAATGGCGTGCGGATAAAAAAGTTCTGGAGTAAAAAGTGAGACATGACATCAAAAACGGGACTATATGTCTGTGGTTCCAAAACTATGTCAGTTTATTGGTCTTAGGAATAAGTAGTAGGCGGTATATTTTTGAAGTTTGTAGGCTTTTTTGACTTATTATGGAAAACATATTTGGGTGACCCCATTTTGAGGGCTGTATCTTGAAAAGGGTGCCTTTTGGACATAGATGATTTCTATGGTGGTTTAAGTTGGTGGCTCGGTTGGTGGTGCCTTCTAACGACACCCTGTATAGTCGAATTTTGAAACAGTATTGTTTTATTAGTCATCAATATACGCAGAGATTCAACAAATTGAGGGTTTAAAACAGATTTATTCTAGAGATTGGTAATTCCATTATTTTTTACATGAAATCCGATTAGCCTAAAATTACCTAAAAGTAGACTACTGCGGCCGCAGAGCTGTTATGAATATCAGGCAACTAAGGCGTAATGCAAATAAGCTATAGCTTTGCACAACTTCGTTCTCTTTATTCTGTGATAAAGAGGCGACCATGCGTGAGATATTAAGCGTTAGGCACACACCCTGTGAATATAAATATTACATTATTACATCAAGAGACAGCGACGTTGCTTTTGAATGGGAAACGGGGTCATTTTAATTATTAATTTTATGCGTGGAGAGTTTTCGTTATACTTGTCATAGATAACCAAAATACGAATATATGTATTTGGTATTTCAAATAAGCTGGGACAGTAATTTTTCTTTGATTTTTGATTTTTCAACATTTAAGTAATTACACTAGACAATGATTGATCGATCTTTAATTTATTAGAATTCCAAAAGGAAGCATACTTAGGAATAATAATTAATGGAAGCTATACACCGTTCACATATTAAAAAAGAACTAGGTGGCCATGAACTTTTGTTTTTAGGTTTGCAAAAATGAAAACTCCCTAGATCTCGATTGACAATATCAGCTGATCGAGATATTAAAGGTTAAGTATAGACTGACATTTGTCAAATCACTCAAAGTGTCTCAGCTGATTAACAGCCATGTTGTCAAATTGAAGTTTTAGTAGTAGGATATCTATCTAGGATGATTTTTTACTCTGATCAATTTTTCTCAAACTGACAAATAAAATTATTAAATTTTTGACATTTTAAATTTCAAAAGAGCAAAATGACGAAAATAATATCTCTAAGATGAATAAATCCGCATTAAGAAAGCATTTCAATGATTAAGATCCAGAAAGTCCAAACTTGAGCAAACATTTAAGTCATTCTGAAGGTGAAATATATTTGGAATGTAAGTATTGAGTATGTGTATCTGTATCTGCTAAATTGCTGGTAATTACTGTCTCTTATAGTAGTCAGACCGTGGCATTAGCAAGTATTATTAGACAAGACAAATTTAATATTACACCCTTGGGCAGCCCACATAAAACAGGCACTGATTATGAAATTTTTGTGTTTCCGGAAGATTTGCAATAATCTATTTCCAATACAACCCAATCGAAATGACATGGGGGTATTGTAAACTTCACTATACAAGCACGTAAATTAGCAGCTTCCCTCTAAGGATAAAGTAAAGAATGTATGTCTTGAAGAGCTTTCAAAACGTAAGTACACCTGACATGTGACAAAATTAATATAATCATTGTGAAAAACTTATTTCGGAGGACTGGACGAAACAAATGGAGATGGTGAAAATCTTATTAAAATCAGAGCGCTGAAGATGATTCTGATTCTAAGCAGGATGCAGTAGCGGTTATTGATAATGGGGGATAATTTTGGGCCAGAAGCCAGAAGTCCAGAATCTTTGGCTGGTTTCCGACACACTACTACGATACCGAATAACCGACGAATTGACGAAAAATATTTTTCATTTACGTACCTATATTTTAATATTTTAATAAACGCACCCGATATATTTTAATTACCTGCTATGTACCTATTTATTAAAAGTAAATTAATATAATTGATTCAAGTTTTTTATTTTATATTCAAAAAGTACATTTGTGTATTTTCCTAACTTGGCAAAATTACATGATAAAATTTTTCTCAAACTCTTATGAAAAGCTTAAGATTTTAAGATCTTAGATCCATCAGCGACATTGCGTTCTAGTTAAAGATTGCAATATGTGACTAAATGATTCAAAATAAAAAGCCCCCAAAGATGTAAATATAATAATAAGAATACCAAAAATATCAAAAATCCATCTGGCAACTATGTCCTGTTCCTTGCCATAAAACTTCAACCTCATAAAAAAGAGACATAACCAAACTCCAGCCAATGATTGACAGCGGTTATACCCAGTGATTTCTATCACCCTACACCATAACCCAATTCTTTTATAATAAGTGAACGGTGTATAGGTATTTGTATTTTTTTAGTAGTCATACTATGCAAATTAGAAGATTATCTTTAATCCTTCATTTTTAAATACGTTTAACATGTAACAAAAAAAGTCAAACCTTCACTTCAACATATTAGATTAGACTATTAGATTTATCGCGATTGAGCCATTGTGACACCTCCACTGCGACCAGAAGTCTATTGTGGATCACATTTAGTCGTGCTACATTAACCCCATGAGGTCAGCCTCTTTGAAGAAGTTGACCATTTTTACCGCTATTATTATCCGCTATGTATCCGGGTCCTCCGGTGTGAGAAAGTCTCTCCCGAAGGTTTGTAATTTGGTTCTTCCCAAAGCGAGACCCTCGCATATGATGTGTTTTCCTGTTTCGTTAACCTGCAAGCACAGGAGGCATTCAGCGATGTTTGCTAGCCCACCCTGTGCAGATAATGATTCAGCTTGCAGTACCTGTACATATAGGCGTATTAGGGCTTTCAGTTCTTCCCTATTGAGCTCCAATTGTTATTTGGTCCTTTATTTCGACGTGCCCTTTAAAAAGATCTTCAATTGGTTGAATTTTGGTAAGTTTTGCAATTGCTGCTGAACTTCCCTCTCAGCTCAGTTGCGTATTGTTGTTTTGGATAAATTCTGGTTCTGAGAGGTGATCCCCGAGTTCACATGATCTTACGTTTCGTACGAAAGAAACAACAGATTCGAACGAAATGGGTTTCGTTCGGTTTCGAATCTGTATGAACTCGAGAGTAACCCTCCTGGTTCGATGAATTCGGATGGCCTGGAATCCAGATCAGCGTTACTTCGTTGCTCCTTGCTAGGACATTCAAGGTTAGTTGATAGTTCCAGACCAACGTGGACTTGCAGTGGCTGGAGATAAGAGCTTTTAGAGCCGCATGACTGTCTGAAAACATCTTTATTGATCTGCGTTGGCAGTGCATCTTTTCCTGCCTGTGCACAGAGCTCTATGGCATAGATTTCTGCTTGGAAAAATGTTGCGTGAAGACCCAGGCTCCAGACGACTATTTTATTCGAGCCAACGCTACACACCCAAACTTCACTCCCTGTGGATGTCTTAAATCCATAGGAAGATAGAAATCTGCTATTAGGTTTATTTTTATTGTCCACCCACACGTCTCTTACCGGGAAAAGGAACTTATAAGTAGAGCGGTTCATGATGGTCTTACGCATTATGTTCGAAGGCATACCTAGTGGACATTCAATACACATAATATATATGTTTATTCCTTATTCCCTAATCAAAATTAAATATTGATTTATTTTCTAAAACTTCCAGGGCTATATGATATCTTTTATGTAAAAATATTATAAGGAAGGTGTTGTACCTTGTACCTGCTTGTACCTCGGACCACTTCCTTTAGAAAAGAACCTATCGGGCATATCGATGCAGTAATCTGTGTGGGTAGTTGGTATTTCCATACCCAGATAGCGATTAAGCCAGTACTCAATATTTCCAACAGCTGTTGTCACTTTAAGGGTATTTTATTCTTTAAATATCGTGGTAAAGTATTACTCCAAGTATTACTTTAATACGTTAACCATAGTTTTATAAAATAACATAACTGTCAAATGTAACTAAATTGTAGCTTGATCCATCGCGAAGTATTGTACCTTGGACCGGACCAAGGCACAATACAATAACAAATTATTGTATACCTCGTATTATAGATATTGTATAAAATATCTATTTTTGTTGGAATTTTGATAAGGATTAATTTTCAGAAATTTATCATGCCTCGCAGTAAGACTGAAAAAACGGGCGCCTTTAAAGAGTCAAAATTTAACCGCTGCTGCCAAAATGTGCTTAAGTGGTGAAGTTTGTGTACGTGAGGCTGCAAAACGTTACGATGTATCAAAAACGATAGTACTTAGACATATCAGCTCCTTTAAAAAAAGTAACAAAACCGATTTTTCATAAAGTGCCAAAAATAATACTCAACAAGTATTCACAGATTATAATTAGAATGCACTCAAGAATTACCTACTCCCTCACTGCCACGGGTGTTTTCAAAATTCATGTCTCTTGAATAACAGGAAAAGCATCAGGTAAACAATGGTTGAAACAGTTTCTCAAATGACATCAAGACTTAGCACTTAGGATACGAGAACCTACGAGCTTGGAAAGGTCCACGTCATTCAATAAAGTAAATGTTTTGACATTTTTCAATAACTATAAAACCGTGCTTTCCCGTGGAACGTTTCCTTCGCAAAAAATCTGGAATTGCGATGAAACTGGTCTAACAACAGTGCAGGTTCCATTGAAGATTTTGGGTTCTAGAGGAATAAAGCAGTTAGGTCAGATTTACATCCGAACGCAAACTTTGTAACAGCCAAAAATAATATTCGGACTGCGTAATCCCAATAGAAATATTGGAGCGGGTAATGCAGGACTTTCGGGGTCGGGTTCAAGAGTGTCAGCAGCAAGAAGGAGATCATTTGAATGATATAATAACAAAAAAATTATATTTACATGTTTACTTAGCAAACTATTGATTGATTTGTAAAAAAAACTTTAACCAATATTGAAAAAAAACTCAATTTAAAATAGATACCTCATTCTACCGGACCCTGTAAGTAATTCAGTAACGATTTATTGCTGCTTAATTGCTGATTATCGATTTCATTATTTGCTTCTTCATTGCTCATTATTGATTTTACCATAACTTTTGTACTTCCATAGACTTTTATAACTTTTGTTATATCACTATTTCATCAATTATTTCATATCTGTTGAATCAACCTGTGAATTTTCTTTATTCTGTGATGTTGTTCGTATGTGTGAATTGTCAAACTAATCAGTTTCTTTGTGAAATGAATATTTTAGCCCTCTAAATGATCTTATTTACCTTCCTTGAATATTGTTCGGGGATAGGATAGAAGGATATAAATTGGCGCCCAATGTGGGTGCCAAGTATTAATGGTGCAATAAAGCATGAATAAAAAGTCGAACCTTCCACACTCATTTTACTGAACGTTTGAAAAACGTTTAGTTATCACTTACTGTTTAGTAAGTGATTATACTGGTTACCCTGGTAAGCGTATAATAAATATGTGTACCTAAGTGATTACTAATGAAATGAAATACCTACCGTTCGCAAACATCAAGAATGTGGAATGGTAAATAAAATATATCGTATGGCTGTGGAAAATTCCTAAGTGTCAGAAGTTTTCGAGTAGCCTGAAGGGCCTCTGACGTAACCTAATGACTGCTGTGAAGCAGCCGGGACCCCCTTTTTAACGTACTTCCCGGAGCACGATCGGTCACAGAACTTTTTTTTTACCACTATCAAGTTTGGTCACCCATGCAAGTACTGACCAAACAAAGCCATTCTGCACTTTAGAGATCGTTTGACCGAAACTCTTACAGTTTGGCTATTGTTTGACCGATATGT
The DNA here is from genome assembly GCA_910589415.1 of Malachius bipustulatus. NCBI lineage: Eukaryota > Metazoa > Arthropoda > Insecta > Coleoptera > Melyridae > Malachius > Malachius bipustulatus. Next base: position 4,524,389 of record OU342630.1, on the reverse strand, counting down.
TTTTTGTGAAATGGTAAGGGTTACAGATAATAATAATTGGAGACGCCGCTGTACTACTCAAAACAATAAAAATAATTGTCCCCGATTTGTAAAAAGCTGTTACCGCTCTCCATACTTATTATACTATATGCCACTTGTACCTATAAGTTATTTGTAACTTGTATATTACCTATAAGCTAATGTGCGAGAGAGACGTTTTCCAAACTTTTACACTGGTACACTTTAAACATCCACTTTTCAGATGTAAATCATATATCGATACTATGTATGCACACTGATGAAGAGTAAGACATTTAGGGCTCATTTGGTGTGGATTGGGAATTTTTGCCACCTCTGAAAAATAACATAATAAAACAAAAATAATTTGAAAATAATTTTGATTATATTGATATTTCATAAAATTTAAAATCTAAAAAAGTCATATTTTACGTCTTAAATTATGTCCGGAGTACATTCGTTATATTTGTATGTAAAATTATACAATATCATTATGATATTTGCGTAAAATGAATGTTTTTTGCACTTGCATGTTTCAAAAAGAAAAACTTGTGGAAGGAGTGAAAAAGAGTATACTTGATGTCTTTTGATGAAAACCTAAAAATTGATAATCACGTGATTATATTTTACATTACTTTTACTTTGTTATGCCCCTACTTAAGCGATATCGTCATTGCAGAACCGATTTAAACTTGACAGGATTCTATTGTGGCTTAGGTACTATTAATTTTTTGAGTGTATTCAATCAGAAAATATTTCAAAAAAGCCCACCAGACGAAGTAAATAATAAAAATGTTATGTTCAAATTATTAAAATATTGACATTTTAAGTTTAAAAATAGGCTTCAGGGTCAGGTTATCTTTTTAATATGATAATATCTGTAAAACTCGGTAACGTGGAGGATCTATAGACCCATCTAATGACTACACAAGCTACAACCACCTAGTATTGACCGAGTGTGTAATTTCGTGGTGCGTTCTTACGTAAAAACGCCCTTGTTGATGAAGATTTATACCAGAGTTGCGTGCAAAGTAATTCCCGTAATATACAGGAAGCGTTATTTTATACTACACCTAGCTATAGTCTAATCTAGTGCTACGCCGTTTTTATGGTCTCCTATTTAGTTAAGATATAACAATAAAACTTCTCGGTTCGTACTTATTTTTAGCTAGCTGTAATTATCTCTTTGAGATAATCACATTATGTTCTCTTGTTGTGTTTTGCTAATCTTGACGCCATTAAGGGCCGTTTGTTTTTTCTGAAAATTCAACAAAGTTCTTTACATACCTAGATTTACATGTCCAAATGTAACATGATATTTTTATTGAAACAATAATGTTTTTGAACGACTTTGAATCATGGAGCCTTATTCAACTTTCTATTAATAGTTATAATACAATTATTATACATGAGAAAAAAGTGATAGATTTTATCTCGAGATAACGCGTCGGGGACAAACACATCGAGAGCTAACATCGCACTTTTTTCTTGTGTGTAATATACAATTTTTTTCTGCGAGAAGAAATATCAGTGTTAGAATGTCGAAAAACGTAGTTAGATAACTGAAAATTATGTCGGAAAAATGATTTATGTTAAACTTAGATTTTCAAACTGTCTTTTATCGTAATTGACGTTGCCTGGGTAACGAAACGATTTAATTACATACACGTCATATTAATGTAATTAAAATTGAAGACAGTTTTGCAAAGATTCTTGTTAGTTTTCGATGAGTGAATTTAATAATATGGATAGTGATTATTATGAAAATTCCCTTAATAATTTCCATTTGGATAATAAGGTAACTTTCCTTCACGTATTTGATATAAATTTAATGATATCTGAGTGTTAATAGTAGCTATACCTAAGCCGCCATTTCGTGGAAAAAAGTACTAATTTTTTTCCCTGCTATATTTCATTTTTCCCCCGATAAGATGCAGCTCATATAATTAGGCATTTTTCTACCTGTCAACGGGAAAAAAAGGTCAAACTTTTAACCCGTCGCAGTTGAGTACCCATCGGGCGCGTCCCCAGGTGGCGGATAGGGGTAAGGCCTTACAATGAGCGTAAGTGAGTAAGGTTAGCAGCTGATAGCAAGGTGATAGAGCTCGTCAGAAGTAAAATTCTAGACTGGTAGCTCAAAGCCTTGCCGCGGACCACCTCCCCTAACCTAGTTGTCGTGTCGTGACTAAAGGTTTGCACTAGTGGAAACGGCGCCAGAGATGTCCGACTGTGGACTATCTGATATACCGTATCATCTGTTGTCGTGGTCACGTTCCGCGCACAGAGAGATGCGGGGGTCTGGGCTTAATCACCGGAACCAAGAGGAGACAACCTCATTAAAAACCTAAATCCTAAGGCGGGGGTCCAGGCTGATGGGATGCGTGACTGGATAGAAGACCAGTCCTACTGGATTTAACCTTGGGGCACCAGGGGGCACCCCCACTGTATCAATCCCCTCACCTTTGCATGCGGGGCTCTGCATAGGTGGAACACACTTCCCTAGCTACTCGTGGGATCAACCATGGTAAGAAACCAAAAACCAAGAAATCGCGGGACATCACCGCAAAACAGACTGCTGACCGAGCGGGGCTTGTCACCCGTCAAGACAGTCGGCAATCTAAACAATCCTTGTGCTCGAGACCACCATGAACGCAAGAAGAATGCCCACGCATTGGCAAGAAAAGGAGCATCGACACCCTTCATAGGACCAGAACCATTCTGTGGCTTCGAAGATACTATCTTCAAGGCAGAACTCCAAAAGGAAGAAGAAAACTGAGAGAAACCCATTGGAGGAACCTCTCGGGGTTGAGACAAGCCAAAGAACTTCTCGGGAATTTCAACCGAGAGAGGTTGAAGAGTATCTTCGACCTGCAAGGAACGTCTCAGAACACTGACGAGATTCCTAACGGGACATTGCAAGCTCAAGGAACACCTGAGGAAGTTAGACATAGAAGAAAATGGCGTCTGCAGATTCTGCGGGAAAGGAGACGTAACACCACGTCATCTGCTGCTCAACTGCGATGCGATAGAACTAAAAAAGAAGTAATGTTCTGGGCCACCACCAGCTAGAGGCAGGGAATTTACCCAACCTTGATCCTCTCAAAATCCTGAAGTTTCTCAAGGAAACGGACTTGGAGAGGGTGCTTCACTAAAGGGATTCCACACCAGGCGAAGCACAGTAGAGGGGATAAAATAGGTCTTTTAGGTCGCAGTAACTTGATCACCCTCAAAAATACAAATACAAATACAATACAATACAAATTCTAAAATATAAAAATCTTTACTTTTCACGAAATCGTCATTTCCACCAAAGTCTTTCATTTGAAACGTCGAAAAATGTATCAAATTACATCCATTTCCACTGGTAAAAGGCGATAAGCGCATTAAAATACAAAAATCTTTACTTTTCACGAAATCGTCATTTCCACCAAAGTCTCTCATCTTCATCTGAAACGTTGAAAATGTATCAAATTACATCCATATTTTGAAATTTTTTTAAAATTTTTTTTCAAAATTTTTTTCAAAATTTGTTTTTAATTTTTTTCAAAATTTTTTTCAAAAATTTTTTTTTTCAAATTTTTTTTTTCAAATTAAATTTTTTTTTCTCAATATTTTTTTTCAAAAAAAAAGTTTTTTTATTTAATTTTTTTTTCACTTTTTTTTCAATTTTTCTTGAAATTTTTTTTTTAATTTTTTTTTTAATTTTTTTTGAAATTGTTTTTTCAATTTTCCTTTCAATTTTTTTTTAATTGTTATTAACAATACATTCAATGTTTGTAAGACTATTTTAGTGATTATTATGCTTACTGATCTTAACAATAGTAGTAGGAGATGAAATTTTGATGTTTCTCAGTTAATCCATTTTTGAATTTTCGTTCTGAAAAACTTGTTTTTGGTTGAGCTTTAACTTTTTTTTTACACCCTTTCAAGGGCTGTATCTTGAAAAGGGTGGGTCTTAGGAGATAGACAATTTCGGTTAAATCCGAAAAATTTTCTACTCGGGAATTTGTGGTAGAGCGTTGGTGGTACGACCTTTTAGGGACACCCTGTGTATCCCCAAAATTGAAAGCTGCAATAAATTATTTAACAAAATAAAAAGATCACGATCATGAATAATCAACGACTACACTCTTCGAGACTTGAAACGGTTCTTATGGTTTTTTTTTTCTAATTTCTTTAACATCCAGTATTCATCTGCCATTACTTAAAATTCTATTGCCGAAGACATCACTTCTGGCGAGAGATAAGCGGTTCCAAGAGAAATTGGTCTATTTGTTCTACGTTAACTTACGGTACCATAAATTTTATTTTGCATCAGCCTCTTCTTCACGCAACCGAAGGCCGGTGGGGCCATTAATTGTGACCAAGTTGTAGCTGACCGATTCAATTGTTTGTTTGTGCGGTGACTAGATAATCGATTCTGATGCGTTACCCCAAGACTATCTGCGGGAGTTGAGATCTAAATTTCCTTGGAGCTAAACCAGATAATGCATATTGATGAACTGAGTTTTTATCGTACATTTTGTCATGGGTCATTTTGATATCATATGTATACAGCCTGACTAATATTTATAGATGTTATTCTACATAGTCCACTCGGTAAAGTAAAAATGTAGGTATCAAAAGTTCATAAAAATCTTATCTAAGATTCCCTTGAATAACTGTTAATGAAGTATTAGTGAAGACCCTGTATATTGTTGTCAACGTTTAGGCTATGGCTATATTTTTATAGGCTAAGATTATATTGTTAAGATGATGAACTATGTTATCAGATTATACTTTTTTTTCATAATTTTGCGTTTTTAGTTTATAGAATATTATCTATCTAGACTGCCTAGGCAACAAAAAAATTACCCATTGTAGAGAAAGCAATAACTTATAAGTGAAACCACTGTTTGAAAATGAGAAACTCGCCATTTTCAAATTACAAAAAATGTTTTATTATTTGCAAACCTGCGCTTTTCAATTTGTAAGTTTTGTTATGGATAAGATAATAGGACTTTTCGATCATTCTGGTTGATCAAATTTATTTATTCATTTATTTATTTAGACCATAATAATAAATCTATTGCATGAATACAAATGTATAAATTCTTATAGAGGTAAATAAATGATTGTACATAATAGGTATGGTGCGATTTTATTATTTATTACTTAAATTAAATGGATAAACAAACCAATGTTATTCTAGAAACACAATTGATAAATTAAATATATAACCGTTTACCCCAGTACCTTAAATCTGCCTTCCATATTTTATTTTTAACCCTTGAATACCTATCTCCCGCAATTTTCACTCTATTCCATCAGTGATTTCCAACATAGTCTTTATCCAAGCTTTAATTTTGTTTTTGCTTAATTTGGAATTTATATTTCTAAGTTTTTAGTTCCGTTTGCAAAGGGTTAAGCAACTTTATAGAAAGAATAAAGCTACTTCTACTGTATACCGGGTGGTCCATCACTTATGTCCACCCCCGAAATAGAGGTTAATTTTAAAGATAAAAAATTGAAACTTTGAGGATTTTTTTAGTTAATATAGGACCATATAATGACATAATCAGATTAATTATTTTTTTTTTAGTTGAGCCATCAGCGATAAAAAACTGTAATTTGGTGTTAATGTGACCAAAATAAATTCGATTTTTCTTTAATACATCGATAGAAATCAATTAAGAAAATCAAAATCGCTTAAAAGAAATATCAAGAAACTAATTACAAGCCTTTAATTAAATAAAATATACAAAATATGGAAATGATAGCTAGAATGATTGATTTATGGAAGCAATAAAACTACCAGGATTTTGAAGGGCTGGTATAGCACAAATGTTAAGTAAACATATCCTAAGTAAACATTCATAAAAGAAGCCCCATTCGAGTTCAATGGCACATTCTTCTGACTGCTTTGAAGATCATTTATGGTAGGTACCTACCCTCATTAGATTTGACAGTTTTATTGCTCTACCATATATCAATCATTTCACCTGTCATTTCCATATTTTAAGTATTTTATTTAATTAAAGGCTTGTAATTAGGTTTTTGATATTTAGTTTAATGGATTTTGAGTTCATTAATCGATTTCTATCGGTGTATTAAAGAAAAATCGAATTTATTTTGGTCACATTAACACCAAATTACAGTTTTTTATCGCTGATGGCTCAACTAAAAAAAAATAATTAATCTGATTATGCCATTATGTGGTCCTTTATTAATTACACAAATCCTCAAAGTTTCAATGTTTTCTCTTTAAAATTAACCTCTATTTCGGGGGTGGACATAAGTGATGGACCACCCGGTACAGTCTTATGATTTTTGGTAACGGAATGCTCTTGTTTCTAGTAATACTAGCGGATCGAACGAACCCATCATTAAGACAGTCATAGTGAAACAATATAAGGCGTTGTATGAAAAAGATTGTGCAACATTAAAGTGGATATTCCACTTGTCTTTTTCTTTCTAATTATTTTCAATAGTTTATTTTGTATACGTTGTAATATGTTTAAACTATTATCTTAGGCTCCTCCCCAAGCACTTATTGCATCAGTTCTTCCCTCTGATCATCAAAGAGATCTTTTATGTAATAATAATAATAAAATGCCTTTATTTAATATATTATTGTACATACTACAATACATGAGTAATGAAATGAGGTGAAGTCTAGCAGTATGCTACTCTTACTCAACCTCAAAAAATTCAAACATAGCTTATTAAGAATTTGAGTAGAAGAAAATAATCATCTTACTCTCTCCATCTTTCTGGTTTCTCCTTTGTGTCATCTATTATGCGACCGTCTCTGTCCAGAGTATATTGCATCTATTTGTACAAGTCCTGCCAGTTCTTTAATATTTTTATGTAAATTAAAGTCGTCGTCTTTTTCCTGTAATTCCTATATTTCCGTACATTTATCTCTGTATCATTTTTCTTTGGTTTCTCTTATTTTCTTTCTTATTTCATTATCTATGTTTTTATATTGTCTTGACGTCATAATTTTTTTGCAAAGTCGTCCATTTTCCATTAGTTGCAATATCTCCCCAGTCATCGAAGATTTCCATCCTTGAGTAGTGTTTTTCCTTTCAGCAATTCTCTATTCGGTGATATTATTGCTGTCTTAAAGGATTCCCATTTGTTGTTCGGGTCTTCATTGTTGTTCAACTGTATCTTATTTAGTTCTTCATTGATCCTTTCTGTTAATTGACTTTTTACTAAGGGTTCATTTAGCTGTGACAACTGCAGTTGTTTACGAGTTCGTGAAGGGATGCGTTCTTTTAGTCGAACTTCAACTTCAGCTATCAGAGGATTGCGGTTTGCTTTTGCCTCAGCCCCTGGATATGTTTTGGCCGATTTCATGGCGTTCCGATATCGTTTATTGATTAAAACAAAATCTATTTGGTTCCTCGTAACATTATTGGATCCATTTGCTGGCGATTTCCATTTATAAAGTTTCTTTTAATGTAGTTTAAAATTATGTATTTGTAATTACCATGTCCTGTTCCTGACAAAATTGTGCTAGCCTATCTCCTCTGTCATTTCTCACTTTCAGTCCATACCCAAGTAGCATTTTTAGTGGAGACAACGTGAAGGCCACTGCAGAAGATACATTAAAAGTGCCCGCCACGAGTGGTGGCCACATGAAAGCAACGGTTCTATCACGTGGATACCACTAAAATGGGGAACAATTTTTAGGTGATTATCTCGTTCCGGCGACGTGATTAAATCTAACCGTGCCACGGTTTGGTCACATCACCGTCACGTGGCCACACCGTGGATGTCTGGTGGCGGGCTATAGCTTGTAGCTTCGCGCAGGCTGCGCACATGCTAGCTGTTGTTTTTGGGTTTTCGATCTCTGTCTTAATAGCCGCAATGTCATATTTTTACCTTCTTATTCCTATCGTATCCCAGTTCCCAGTCTTGCTAAACAAAACAAGATCTGGACTGGAAAATGAAGAACTCGACTCATCCTTGAATCTACATAGGTATAGAAAATTATTATGGAGGAGCGTGCGTCTCGCGAAACATTCGCACCAGCACAACAAATTTCAAACGAACGCAATTTTATTGTGAAACATTTATGTTATAGATCGAAATCTTACTAAGCGCCGCCATAAAAACGATATTTAAAAAAAAAAAAACTTGAACCGCAATTTCACGTATGGTAAGTCCTACAACTGTGTGATAAGCTGTCTGCGGCAAGAAGTTATTTTTTATCGATAAATATTTCTTACAAGAAACGCAAAAGCAATTTTTTTTTAATTCTGTGCCATATTGATAAAAGTTTACTATTTATCAGATCGTTTACACAATCTTCGCGGTAATGGCGGCAAGAGATTTATCCGTAAATATGGCCGCCTTAGAAGAATATAACTTAGAAGTGGCGTTTGTCACATTTTACGACTATGAAGGGTTCGTCACTCAAACCGTAGTGGCAAAACTGAAAAGATTTCACTTTTAGGTGACTTCCGAATAACAAGTGGCCAAGGGAACTAAAGAACCAGTCGATCGACTTCTCCGTCACATGAAAGTGATCTCGAACAGTTATTTAAACCATTCTGTCACTATAGGAAGCCACCTTGATTTCCAATTTATTTGGAGTAGTACCTACCTGCAATAATTACTGTTGTTGATAATAATATGGAACTTGAAAAATGAATGAAAAGAATTTACGTAGGTATAGCAGATACGTAGGTATTCTCCGTTGTACGTAAACAAACGAAATGATTGGTCGAAGTACGACATGATGGTTGAGATTGTTTAGGTGATGGTGATGGTGATAGTTTGTTTACAAGACCACCATTTTTAACCGATTTATTTTCCAACTGTTGTTTTAATTTTACATAAAACGTTGTTGAATGTCGAAACCTCCTTTTTCTGAACATGATTTTAAAACCAACACTGGTACTTTCTACAGTATACCTAACCCTACTTAGTCTGATTCTAACCCGATACAGTCACCAGTAGGTTATTTTTTCTTAAAAGTTATTTTCGCAAGTTGTTGCCACATTTTGGTGGCTCAGATCTTATTCCAATTATCATTGGATATAAGATAAGTTACTTTTCTTGGTGGCAGAATTGTGACGATCGGTGCTGCATGCCACTAGAGTGTGGTGAATCTTCAAAGATATTACAGAAGTTTTGAGAACGATGCGGCCACTTAATATATCACTTGAAAGCTGTCGCCACTTTTAAGTGATATTTTAGTGCTCTTTGTTAGTGGCTACACTGAGAGAAATATTATTCTTGAAAGAACTAAAGGCTGAAGGTATTTCCTCCAGAGAATTTATTTAGTTACAAGAACAACTTTATCATTTACAGTACCAAATCTTAGTTGGATTCACTAAAATTGAGCAATTGATTGAATTAAATAATTTAATTGAAGCTCATTTTGTGTAACGAAGTATTTATCATATTGGCATAATGATATTACTCATAGCTAACAATCTAAGAATCTGTACTGGAACATAATTCAATTCCAGCAACTAAACATATAAAGTTATCCTGTTTAAAGGAATCAAAGATTCTTAGAAGTTAGAAATTTGTGAGACAAATAGGTTTTTCTTGCCGGAGGTAGGAATAAATGTTTAACAGAATATTCCAAACATAATTGCGTGAAAATATATCAGATTTTCATTATTCCAACTATGGTATGCTTGTGTCAAGTAAAAATTTCTTGTGTAGTGTACTGAGAGGGTTCAATAATAGAACGTTATGTATTGAAGGAATTATACCAGAATTATGGCAATAAATATTTATTTATTTACTGTAATAGATTCATCTAACTGTGCAACCTCAGATAAAAATACATGCATCAGTCGCCATTATAGACGCCATCATGATGTAGCTGCGTTCGTCAAACGTGTGGTTGTTGCTAATAATTTATCTTAAGTAAACTTTTCTTGCTTATTTAATGTAAATAAATAATTCGGTTTTATTTTTGATATTCTTTTGCAGCTTTGTTTGTATAAATCTGACAAATCGTGAAGTTCAAATCACAGAAAGCCGTCATTACTGTTAGCTTGGTATAGGTACTTAAATGGATTTCAGACAAACCAAACCAATAAATGGTATAGTTTTGATTTTGACTCGTCCCGGTCTACGCGTATAATAATTAAAGGTAATTTATATATTTAACATTACTATGGACACATGGATGATTAATATGGACAGCAAAATGTGCAGATACTTTTTATTGTTATATTGTTGATCGGGATGAGGAGAGCCGTGACACTGAGCATTTTGTACCTTTATTGGGTAGAAATTTTTTATTTATTGCTTGGGATTTCGGTTATTGGTAATATTATTATTTCACCAAGAACCGAAATCTCAACCAATAAATAAAAAATTTCAAAACGAAAAGTTCAATAAAATATATTACCAAATTTTTAGGTTAGGTAGGTTAGATAAGGTAGGTAGGAAAAATCCAAACTAAGATTGGATTCGGAGAAGAGTTTCATTTAGTTGAGAGAACTCAAAGTAATATTGAGAGAACCTGATAATAGTTCTGCCCAGTTTTATTAAATTGACATAAGAAAGCTTACTGTGGTTCACTGAATTATTATTTAGTTCACAGCAGAAAGTTTTATTTGCGATCACTTTTATACAGTATCTTATGGCAACTAATTCTTGGTTGGATATTTCAAATTCGGGAACTAAATAATTTAGTTGACGCAACTAAATATTTAGTTGCTCGTTATCAATTAAATAATTTAATTGGCGGAATTGCAAATTTACTTCCGCCAATGAAAAATTTTTCTCAGTGTACAGCTTTCACTTTCCACTTCATAGTTGCAGAACTTTCAAGTGGTTATTATGAGGAAAAATAACGTTTTGAGCACCTAAAGTAGCACCAAGATGTTATGAAACTATAAAGTGGCCACGCTGGTATGAATGCACCGTGATTACCACTATGAATATAGGATATACAGTTTTTTCTACTGTAAAGTTTTAAAGTGTGAAAGTGAAGTTTTAGAAGAGTGGAATATAAGTGATAATCACTTTCTCAAAGTTGCGATATAAAATGAGAAGGTAATTTTACCCTCTGATGCTACTTGGGTGCTCGCCCACAATGTCTTCCATTTTCCCTATCTTCGCGTTAAAGTCCCCCATAATTATTATAGTGACGTCTCTACTCTTTTTGATATCCAAGGCCTGTTGAACTTTTTTTTTGTCATATAAAATGCACATTCACAGAAGGGAAATCCCTATGACGCTCTGGGAGCGGTGCATGAGCGGAGATGTCGATTCACGTTGGCCTTGAATCTCTGTAGGTTTTATACTTCAGGAAACACGCCCTTTGGAATGCTATTCCAAAGTGATGCGGTTCTATACATAAAAGAAGTCTGAAATAGGGTGGTACGAGGTGTAACAAGATGATCCTGATACGGATGAGCGTCTGCGGCTCGACTTGTATTTCTGCCCGGTCTTGTTCTAGGTGGGATCAAGCGGGCCACGTATTTTGAACACTTTCCATAAAAATATCTGTAAAACAGACTCAGGTCAGCTACTACTCTTCTCCGATGTTCGAGAGTGTCCCGCCATCACCATTTCTGGCTCCAAAACGTTGGCCTTTTTGGAGAAGATGACTGCTTGGATTTTTCCAGAATTATATTGAACTTGGTTTCTATCGCCCCAAGCTAGAATGTATTGTAAGTCATTGCGAAGTATGTGCTCCCTGCGAGTCTGTGCGTCGATGGCAGGTGTTCCCGCATCTGCTAAGGTATACGAAGATATGAGTGTACTGTCGTCGGCAAAACTTAATATTGGATTTTTTGTTGTTTCAAGCAAGTCGTTGATAAATATTAGAAAGAGAGTCAGTTATAAAATGGATCCTTGAGGCACTCCGGCATTGATGGAAAAGGTCTCAGAAAGAACTCCATCGACTGCCACCTGTAATGAGCGATCTCCGAGATAACTCGCAAGCCACAAGCAGAATTTTTCGGGCATGCCATAAGCATGCAGTTTTGCCATGTCCATCATGCTAGACACGGTCGAAAGCTCTAGAAATATCAAGCGCAACCCCTCAAGACTCCCCATGGTGCTACATTGCGCCGTTCCACAGCTCGGTGACGTAAGTTAGGAGGTCACCAGTTATCCTCTGTTTGCGGAATCAGTATTGGCGGTCCCTGATTATATTAGCTTCTTCCAAGTACTTTAGAAGATGTTGGTTAATAGCTCTCTCCATAATCTTGGATAATACTGAAAGCAGTGCCACTGGTCGAGAGTTATTTGGTATAGTCTTTATGCCTTTCTTGGGAATAGGTTGGATCCGTGCACATTCCCAGCAAGAAGGAAATATTCCTTTTTTATACGACAGATTGAAAAGTCGACAGAAACGGATGACAGCTCAGTGGCGCTTTTTTAAGTACGATAACGGGTACGTCATCAGGCCCAGAATCTTTGTTTGGGTCTAAGGCTAACATAATGCGCTTTATGACACGCTGTCGGAAAACAATGTCTGACATTTTGGGCTCCACGGAAGGTATCATTGGCGGAGTTCTTCCCTGAAAGTCGACGGAAGAGAATGAAGAAAACACTTCCACCAACAAGTTCACCTTCTCAGTAGCCGTATATGCGATAGTCCCGGCTATCCGTGTAAGTGGTGGAATCGTGGATCTGGTGAAGTTTCGGCTGACTGCCTTAGTTACCGATAACGAAGGTTTCGAACCGTTAGGGCAGGAGAGAAGTTTGTTCCTAATTCTTTGGTTGTGAGTTTCTTTGGTTTGATCTATTATTTCTTTGCATCTTTTTCGAGCAAGGATGAAATTGTGGTGGTTTATGCCGTCGGGGCTATCTCGCCATTGGCGAAAAGCCAGTTGTTTGGAGGCGACAGGTTCCTTGCTTCTTTTGTTGAACCAAGGTTTGCTGTTTGAGGGCTATTTTTTTTAGATGGGAATGTAGGCTTCCATGCCTGTTAGGCTGACTTGAGCAACTTCCCTAGCACAAACAGAGGGATCATTAGGGTCGAAACAAACACTCCTGCATGGAAAATCTCGATAATATTCCCTGAGTTCTTCCCATTTAGCAGGTCAGTGCCATTTACCATGTCAGCGCCCATAGCCGTTGACAAGCTGGAGGTGGATCGCTTATTCCGGCAATCATTTGGTGGCCATAGCCTACTTGGTTATCTAGCAGGGTGCAACGGATAACTTTATGTATCACACGAGCAGTTGAGGTTGCCATTTGGGCTAGTAAGTATATTATTCTACTATCACCCCTTACACCCCTATAGAGTGAGCTTATTTACGCTCAGCCAGCATCCTATAGTCTGATTTTTATAAGAAGGCGAAGGCTAGGCTTGAACTGCGCATCTTTCGAGCTTTGCTCACTGCCACCAAATACGCTAGACTATAATACGTCCAACTTCGACTGAAAACCGGCAGCGAGGCGACACTAGCGAACCTGGCGGTTCGAGGACGGCTACAGTTGTTCTACTGGGCCCAGAATAGAGATGGGAAATACTCTTACCGAAGAGTACGACCGTTCCAATCCAACTGATACCGCGACAGAAAAATACCGCGACAAAATACCGGTATTTTGGAACTGTTTAGCCATAGCCACATTGCCGACTGGAGCGGAGCCGTAATCGCGACACGCATACCCTGACCCTCGGAACGGTATCTCTACTATAAACTCCTGCTCCTGGAGTGCTGGAACTGAATTATGTATAATCATAGTTCCTTGTTCCACGTGATCTTTTAGCCCATATGGCCTTGTATCTTGTATTGCATCTCTGTCCGTACTTCGGTTCGGTACGTATACCTATGTAGGTATCTTCATTTTTTTTTTCTTACAAGACTGAAGTAAATGAAAAAAAAAATTTTTGCTTATTTCACATTCCGTCTCAAGTATTTTTTCATTATATGTAATACAGTTACATATTTACATTTTTATTTGATAATTATTATGTTATTACTTATAATTTTTAAAGAGTCAAGTATACCTATAATTATTCCTTTTTTGTTTTCTGGCTTGAAATTTTTACTTTTTTTAATTTTCTTAGAGGACCGAAGTAGCCTGCTTGCATAACTAGTCTGTAGGTACTCAACGATCCCATAGAGAAATATCGGGTCCGGGGTCTGGGTATAATGATTAAGTATCAAGCAAGCAAAAGTAATCAAGTAATTAACTCAACGTATCAGATACTTGTGACTAATGTATCAATACCGGATACTAGTAACAGTATCAAAACTCGATACTGTTATCTGTTGCACATCACTATGGTGCAGTGTGTTAGTTGCAACTCGCGACAATAGATGGCGCTGCCACAGCGGCTGCCTTCGAAATGCATGTAAAATTGCCGGAGTTGGACGTATTATAATTATAGTCTAGTGTATTTGCTGCCACTAAGAATTTACGTGTTCGATAAACGGCGGAGATACTCTTATCAGCGTAGCCTGGTTGGTTGTTTTTGTAACGTGGACAACGACTAAAATTCTTGTTAAAATTACTTATTAACAGCCAATACAAAATTATTTTCATTGAATAGGTGTATTATAAATATATTGCAGCGTTTGGCCACAAATATCTTTCCGGTCCTCTTTATTATGTAGTTTTATGCCTTCTTTAGTTCAATTTTCTCTTCGTTACTTACATTTTACAGTAAAATTTTATTATTTGGTCCAATTTTTATTAACTGTCAGTTGTAATCAGCTTTGCATCACAGAATTGCAGAATACTGACAAATTATGAATTTTTATTAAGAAAATAAAAACTGACAAATCAAATAAATTTTGTAATCATCATGAAAAATAATCTAACTGGCAAAACTGCTGATACTAAACAAGAAGATTTATGACAGTTTCAAAACAAAATTTCACAGCAACCCGGGACGCAAATAAAGAAAAAATCGTATAAGTTGCAATTTTTTAGTATATGTCTTAGTTTTCGAGTTACTCATTATTTAAGAAATTGCAGATTATATTTGTAATTGAAGCGCGTGAATTTTCGTTTATTTTAAATTTTTGTAGCGCAGCCTCTAGAAAATATGAAATTACTCGAAAACGAAACAACCTATGAAGAAAAATCAAAATGGGTTTTAAACTAAGATAACCGACGTCTGTGAAATAGTAACTAACTTCAACCTTATTTTGATTGCTTCATCAGGACTTTTTACTACCGATTAGCGTTTAAAAGAAACTGTGACGTGCATGTTGTGTTCATTCCACGTAGGTCTAATACGCTAATTTAACCCTAACTGAATTGAAAATAATAGGACCAGTGGAGTCTCGGGTAGCACTTCATAGAATATTATTTTGAAGAAAAAATATTCCAATGGCTTTTCTTGATTTTTTGTTATTTTCAGCAATTATTACAATTTGTTCAACACTCCCCGCTCGGGTATAGGTTATGCCGTCACATGTTATATATATATATGCTCGTTGCACAGTTACTAAACGCAAACTAAAAATATTTTAACTCAATGCTTTGAAAACAGTTTCTTTTTTTGGGACTTATTATATTTTTGTTGATAAAATGAACTGTTGGTTGGCGTGACTATTATATCCAATGACGTTCGTTTTGAGAAAGCTGCATGGGTATGAGTCCTCAGTCGCTACCCTAGCAACCTAGTGACAGCGAAAATGCTAAGGAACTCTAACAGCCAATATTATAAACGCTAGTTAAGTTAACTGGCAGATTTCTGTGCCCGATTTTGAAGCTAATATTGATCTCGAATAACTTTTATTAAAATTTTTGTAGTACCTTTTATGGCAAGAGTAATTGAATTTCAATAATTTCGACCTATAGTCTATATCTTCTCCAGAAACGACCACAGAAATCGGCCAGTTAACTTAACCAGCGTTTATAATATTGGCCGTAAGAGTTGATGTTGTCAAACTTAAAAACTAAATTAAATTCAAAATTAATAAAATGGATCATAACTTTATTTCAAAAGAAAGAAATGGATCAATAATACAATTCTATGAACAATAGTTATTATTAAATATCCAAGCTAAACAAAATACAGTTAAATATGAGATTCCTTGAAACACTCTTATCTAGATAAATTCTTAAAAAGATTGAATAATTAACTGTAAAATGCCTCAAAATTTAAATTTAAAAATGTACCTATAAAAAATAGCGTTTGTAGTTGTTTAACGGATTTTGAATTTTGAAACGAAATGACATCTCAACTAATCGACATAACCCCAATTAAATTAGTATTAACTATTCCATCGCTCCTCTCAATATAGATGATTAGTCATGGTTTTGGATCATAAAAACGTAATAACGGACATTTTCTCCCATCCCCTTATGATCATTCACAGTTTATCTGTTTATGAGAATTGATGCAGTTACCGCGAAACGTCCGTTCTCCACCTCGTTTGATTTTTAATGTCATTGGTAATATTAAAAAAGCACCTAGGGACCGTTTCCCTTATTCATATTTGAGAAAAATCATTACCTGTTCACGAAAAAATGTCAAAAATCAAACAAAGAAACAAATTGATTTAATAATAAACATCTATATCAATGACGAAAAATCCATTTATTGACAACAAAAACGTTCTATGAACGACACATGACAAGTCACATGTTACCGCCTGTGACTTGTATAATTATTTGGGGTTGAGATGGTTTTTTCGAATACTTGAACCAACAAATAGTCTAAGATGAACTAGGTACTCTCTGTACACTGAGAGTTGTCCGTTGTCATGCCACACTGATTCTGACTAAACAATTTCATTTAATTCGATTTGAATCGTACACTTATTTCTAAGTCGAACCAGATGTGGTATCGCAGTTCGTGTCAGTGGCGTGTGTTGAGGAATAATGAATATCCTACAAATATATTATTTCGACAAGTTATTGACGAAGTAGTGCCTTGCAACTTTTTGATAACAAATATTATATAATGCAAGTAAATAAGAATCATAATAATTATTGTTATCATCATGATAGAAATATTATGTCACCTACCTGCTGGTTGCCATTTAAAAGAAAGAATAACACCTCCGTTTTCTTATTTGCAAGTAAAATATTCCAGCAATTTAACCACAAGACCACGTACTAGGGAGTTCAATCGTTTCCCAGGCAAAGCAAGGAAATAGATTTTTAGGCATTCGAGCAATTATAATAAGATACTCATAGTTTATCACAGGACACAGGTAATTCTGCTAATTTCGTATTAAAAACGTTTCAAATCACAATACAAACCTTTATTAGTATATTTACCGCTGACACTGACAGTACTGATAGTAGCGACGACAATCTTATCGTAATATCGTATCAATCTAAGCGTATCAAGACGGCAAGACGCGAGTCGATACTTCCGTCTCACTCTCGCTCATCTTTTTAGAATTGCTGACGATTCAAACGTATTTCTGACAATACGTCCCATTTTAACTCGATTGACTATGCAATGCAATAGAAGGAGTAAGAAACATAACGAGATGATGTATCCTTAGTTATCACAACAGACAACTCTCAGTGTACAGACTTTATGTCGTATTGCATAGGAAACAGTACAACGATTCCATTCGATTTTGCTCAGATCACTATATCGAAAAATAGCCGTTAGCATTTTCCTGTGATTGATGAAACACCTACGTAGCCTACAATTTCTAAACACAAATGTAAAAAAGTTGCAACCTCGACACGATGACATTTCTGGCCCACAATTTCATACAACTTTCATATTATACATTATTGAAATTTTGGAGTGTTTAAAATTTCGGATTTGGATCAATTCATAATATGAATTGATATTATATTGATATTATGCTGTACTATAAAATGCTGGTAACAAGCAGCTGAACTATGAAGGATTAAAAAGAATCAACATTCTTACACCCACTTGTTTTTTGCATTTTTGAGGTAATATGTTACCCCTAAAACATTGGATTGAAGTAGTTTTTCTCAAGAATACCTTATAGAAAGTGTTATGTTTTTCTATATGATTAAATAGACATTAATTCTCAATTGTTAGGTCAAGCTTGTATTTAACAAGAGCTTTTCACTACCTATTCATGTTCACGCCTAATGCCGCTTAGCACTAAACGCATCAAAAGCACGACACTTTTACCTCGTTCAGGCACGATAAGTGAAATATTACTCAATTATCAACTATGCTCCCAAACGTTGTCTACATTTCAAATAGACTTTGCTGCTCTCCTGACCAGGAAATATTAGACCAGCGTTATTAATTATTATAAGGAAGGAAATTAAAAAATAATGAACATTTAGAACCGAAGCATAAAAATGCCGGAGTGCTCGAAATAGAGCGAATGTTACTAAGACTCATTGTCCACGAATACTAGTGAAGCCTTCAGAAGCTAAAAACAGCACTCCACTAACATCACTAACTGCTATCCAACAGAAATCAGCAGAAACCAGCAACATTAATAAGAGAACGTTGTTGAAAATCAGTAAAAGAATGTAAATGACAATATTTATTATCAGAACCAAAGATTTGTGTTAGAAGGAAGTCAAGAACCGCAGACCTTAATGAAAGTCTGAAAATGGAAGCTAGAAACTTGTTCTGCGTCTTGTGCTCTCAAAATACCTACAACAATCACGTTAAAATGACCGCAAAAAGAATTGAAAAAACGGTATATTCTTCAGATTTGTTTGATTGCACTGTTAAAATTACTCAAAACAATGGGATTTAAATTCAAAATTGACGGCAATTGAAGGTTATTATGTGAACAGTCGAATTATTTTTCAAGAGAGTCAAGTTGCCAAAAAACGTATTTAGACAATTTAGAGGAACGTTTAAGAGGGGTGGTTTTTCTGGATGAGACCTGATTATTTTTAAATGGAAATAATTGTCGAGTCTGGCAGGACGAGTTTTCTATTTTTGTGTGAAAAGTGCATGTTTGTGGCGAAAGATTTATTGTTTTCACCGCGCCTACAAAGCATGGATTTGTTACTGATGACAGTTCAATTTTTTCATCTTCCAATCGCAGCAGAGATTATCTTGATAGCATGGATAGCGAAACCTTTGGAAATTTGCTATAAAAGAAGCAATTAAACCAAATCTTTAGAGCATCCCTCGGACAACTCCAGTTATTATTCGCGGTTGATAGTGAAAAATCCCACCAGCTGGAAGAAGGACGATGTTGTAAAATGGCTACAAGAAAATTAAGTTGCTTTTTAACCCAATTCTCTAAAGGTTGAACTCCTAGCCTTAGCGAAGTTGCATGCAGTCGAAAAAACATACGCAGTGGATGAGATGCTGAGGAGACATGGTCATAAGGTTTTGCGATTGCCACCTTACGACTGTCACTTCAATGCCATTGAGCTAATATTATCGAACTGAAAAAGGTATTATGATAAATATGTAGACAGTTACAGGGGTTCTAGCCATGAAAAAGCTACAGAGATGTGGACTCAGGCCTTGCAGCAGTGCACTCTTGAAAATTAAAATGAATGCATGAGACGAACCAGATTAGGACCAGATTTGTTCTTGGTGAGAGCGGGAGAAAAGATTAGATATTAGCGAACACAATCTAGTAATAATGACCAATGAAAAAATAATAATACCTCATCAGAACTTTATGATACAAATGACTAAAATGTATGTATTGTCTTGCCTTACTCATTAATTGTCGCCTCTTATTTTTAAGTTTTCGTTTCCTTTTACTTGTTTCACGTTAGCGTTCTCTTTCATTTCTTTGTTTCTCGTTCTCGTCACCATTCATTCTCTATTCCCTATACTCTATTCATATACTCTATTTCCCGCTGTTTTAAATATTTACAGGAGAAAACAAAATTCATTTACGCTGACGATAAAGCTTAAACTCATCCATTAGTCTCAAGATCTCAGAGATGTTGGAAGAGGTTGTCCTGGTCACAAGGTTCGGCATGTGATTGCCATCTTACCACAGTTGAACTCTATTGAGGTTATCTCGAAATAAAAAAGTTATTACGACAAATATATGTATAGATACGGGCAGTTGAAGGAGTTCTGCGTGATTAAAAAGCTACAGAGATGTGGTCTCGGACATTGCAATAGAGCACTCGAGACAATTTTAAAATGTATAGCTTTTATTAACGACATAAATCTGAAATTCCTTCATGGCATAAAAAACCCCTTGTAAATTATTACCAATAAATTGAGTGAGATTACTTTTTAATTAAAATTTCACTTTTTTTACTCCCATTCGTCGCTAACAAAAATACCTTTGTGATTGATAATAATTATTGTCTATACTTTCATTTAGAAATCCTAACACATGATACATACTTCTATAGGGGCTTTAAAAAACTTTATTTACTTAATATAGCCATCAATTTGGAACCACTTAACTGGTGTGGTTCACATACAATGCTAGATCTTTCCAAAAATCTGAGTCTCACAAAAGCTCCACTTGTCTGGGGTAGTTTTTTATCAATAATATTAGAAGCCCCTAATAATATTATAATATGTTTGATTGAAAATCACTAACACACAAGTATATTATGCACAGAAGAACGATAAAAATGCAGATAAATGAAACGAAACTTAAAAGTAACATTTAATCTGATATTCCGTTTTGTTATCAAAAAGTTGAGATTCATTATTGATCACGCAGCTGACATCATGACCACTTTTTAGGGTAGGTAGGTGCTCTATGCAACTGAATCGGGACTTCTAGCTAGAGATGTAAAAATACCGTATTTTATTTTTTTGCGTATAATACAGTGTATAGTATAAAACCGTTTTATACAAAATCGGCATGTTTATTATTTTTGTGAATGTGTCACTTGTTTGTGTTATTTATGTCATCTAAATTATTCCTCAATGTCTATATTGGCTTTTGCATCCACCACCATTTCACGCATAAGAACGAGGTTATGTTAATTTGTTTTTGTATTTATTTTTTAAAGTTTAGGTAGGTATATTAGTTTTCATTTTTATAAAGAATATAATATAACAAAGTTCACAGACTCTACAAACATAAATAACAAAAAATAGCTTCTCAACAATTCAAACTAGTTTCATAATATAGTATAATATTATGCCGTTCACATATTATTTAAGCACTAGTAGGCCATGAAGTTTTGTTTTTAGGTTTACAAAAATGAAAACTCCCTAGATCTTGATTGACAATATCAGCTGATCGAGGTATTGAAGGTTAAGTAAGCACCGACACTTGTCAAATCGCTCAAATTGCCTCAGCTGATTAACAGCCTTGTTGTCTAATTGAAGTTTTAGTAGATTATCTAGGATAATTTTTTATTCGTACAAATTTTTCTCAAACTGTCAAATTAACATTAATTTTTTGACATTATAAATTTCATAATGCCGAACTTAATATCTATTGAAGAAAAAATTCGTATAAAAAAGGCATTCAAGTTATTTAAATCTTAAAATGAAAACCTAAGTGAACATCAAGTCATTTTGAAAGTAAAACACATTTGGGGTGTAAGTATTATTAAATGTACACCTGATAAATAATTGATGATACGTAATTCCCCTCTCTTATAGTATTCAGTAAGTAGTAGTGGAATTGATACAATAATTAAACAGGAGAAATTTGAAGTTAAGCCTTTGGGCAGACGACCTAAACCAGACAATTATGAAAATTTTACGTTTCGGAAAGATTTGCAACGACTGATTTGGCAATATAACTTGAAAAACGAACATTTTACTTTAGTAAAACTTTTGGAAGACGCACGTAATTATTTGGATTTTGAAAAGGGGTGAACTAGCTTATTTAAAATTCTTATTAAATCTAGCAGTAGGTAGTATAATGTATTATAGAAGTGCTATTTATTTATAAATAATATAGGTAAACGATTAGTTATTGATGGTATCCTGCATGTTTCTGCTTATACATCAAATAAGATCGCCAATCACCATGACCGTAGCCGAATTGCCGATTCAGTACCTACCTATAATGTTCTATTTTCTAATAATAAATAAGTAATTACTAATTTTTGATCTATTTTATGATTAAGAGTTCCTTTAATTAGTTCCTTAAGATATCAAAATACAATAAAACTTTTTTCTCATGTTTTTATTTATGGCAAGCTGCCTATTAGATTTGACAAGTTTGCTTTCTATAGTAAGGGCCATAGTTATAATGCAGTATTGCTCTTATGGCGCTCATAGTTGCCGCTTTTATTGTACTTCTGGGAAGCAGGCGTCCACGAGCGTACGCTCTTCATTTTGGAAATTATTTAATTCATTGCACTTCTGTAACGTTTTGTACCTCCGCAGACTGCTCTTTTAACATTGATCTCGTTCATAAGTGAGGATTGCACAACATGGAACAACACAGTAGAGTTTATAACTTCATACATTTACAATATTATAATAATATTCAGATAATTATTATTATGTTCTTTTTAATCTGTCAAAGTTTATTATATTCTTCTTTTTCAAATATGCATCCATTTTTTGAACAAAATAGTTCGATTATTTAGTTAGTCAGAACATATTCGTAGGTGTAGGTACTGTAGGTATACTTATTGATAATATTGATATAATTAATACTGATTATTATTTATACTAAATGAATATAAATGCTATGACGCAGTATTTGTCATTCCTTCTACAATTCCTTGCGAGAACACATTTCCTAACGATCTACATTTACTTACTCCACAGAATAATTGGTAGATGCGGAATTTGAATTTTCAACTGACAGATACTCTGTTGTAGTGGCAATAATTGACCACTACAGGTTGGTAACCAAACAGTGATAATTAAATAAAAAAAACTGTCACACGTTAATTACAGAGGTCATAAGATTATATTTATTTTTGTATTATTTCTTGAATACGAGCAATAATGGACAGCGATTTTGAGTCTCAATATTATCTTTCTGTACTTAAACTAAAAACCAATTTCCTTCATTCTCGGAGACAGTGCGTATGTTGTTTTTTTTTTAATCAAAACGAAAGACCGCAACAAGTCCTCAGTTCAACAGCAAATACCTAGGCTCCAAGCTAATACGAGTGTTGATGTATATTTATAATTTAATATTTTGAAATATTTAATTTGAATCAGTACTTAAATTAAATTAAAACTGAAAAAGCACATGTTACCACACTCATTGGTAACCTCCCCCTGAGAAGAAGAATAAAGTAAGTACTTGACCTAAGTCCCCTGATGAAAAGAAGTAATTTGCAAGTGATAGGCACTACGTGAAGATAGAAGATGATTATATGATTACATTGCCGTATATACGACCAAAGGAGAATCTTATACATAACAGGCAAAAATACTGAGACATCTACTTGAAGTTGTTTTTTTCTAAAAGTGTTAATGAATATATAAAATGCAAAGGCAGTATACCTGCCTATCTATCAAATAATCGTCACTTCCCATATAGGGAAGCCTTGATAAATAAAGTCATCAATAAAGTAGCAAGAAATAAAATTTTATCAACAAGCACTACGATTTTCATTTTACCTACCTCTGTAAATAAGGAATATGTTCAAATAATATTTTTATAATGTAAAAGCAATAGCCACAAGCATTGCAATATGCAGTCTATACGTTATACAAACATCAAAAATTATTATTTTTTGACATTTCAACAGAACCTCAATTATTTTTGTCTAGAAATCCTGAGAATAGAAATGTCAATTATCTTTCGATTTTAATATTTTTATATGAACCTGTGGCACTGCTTGCATTGAACTGACAACGTTGTCAGTTTTTTGCCCATTTAAAATGCATTGCCCTATGCTACCCACACTGCATATTATCTATGGCCATTACTATAGATAAAGATTACAATATCATAAAATAAGTGACTAAAGGTTCCAAAATAAAAAGTCCATAAAGACGTAAATATAATAAGAAGAATAGCAAAAATATCAAAAATCCATTTGGCAACTATGTCCTGTTCACTGTCATTAAACTTCAACCTCATAAAAAAGAGACATAACCCAACTACAGCAAATGATTGACAGCGGTTATACCCAGTGATTTACACCATAACCCAATTCTTTTATAATAAGTGAACAGCATATACCATATAATACGTATTTTAAATTGTATTACATATACAATTTGTATTATACAATTTACATCCCTACTTCTAGCTATCTGAAATAAATGTTTGATGTTTTCTGGAATTGTGTGAAAATTAGTTCGGAAATTATTGTGACCTTGCATGCGACTATTTAAACCGAACCCTGCTTTTATTATTAGCAGTAATATAATAAGTGGAACTATATAATATGACCGATAATTTTTTTGGAATATTAATGAATTGTAGTCCAAAAGCTAAAAATATAGCGAGCCCGCAGGACGAGTTGTATTTTTTTACCACGCATTATTTCTATATGGACAATATAGCGAGTTCAAAATTCAGGAAAAATAGTGAAGTTGGTAAAGTAATTAATTTAATCATCAACATAAATTTGAGGTAAATTTAATTTTCAATCATTTTGACGCTCATTTCACAGGTAATAAAACAAAATAGCTATTTGTGTAAACATTCCTTTTGACACATGTGTCACAGAATGTCACAAGAAATGTAAATTTATGAACTGTGGAGATTTTGAATTTTATATTGTCAACATGACGGGCTTCATGAAAACTTGCTTCTTATTGTCATTTATGTCACTTTTAAGCACACGTGCGTAAAACAATGTCATTTCGAAACTAAAATGACAACGAAATTCGCAACTTTATAAAACAATACAATAAAAACTAGATTTTTCCACCCTGAAAATGCAGTGACAAGGTTTTACGTGAAATATATGTGTTTAGCTTAGTTTAAATCTAATTTTCGTTATTTCATCCACATTTGATTGGAGTTTGTTGGAAACAAAAATATCGAGAACACTATCAGCATAAATTCTAATGTTGAGAATTGGATTCAGTCAGCTAGTTAAACAAATCAAGGACATTTTCCCATCCTGAAACGGGTTTATCCAGCGACAATAAGCTTTACCACCACCATGTTGTGAGTCCTACTGGCTGAAATTTAACATTTAAAACCCATTATTGATCGGTTCTGACACGAGGAATTGGTTCTGATTGGTTGAAAAGAACACGCAGAAAATTATCGAATTCACAAAAATTTCTGTCGCTTTTCTATGTTATTTGTGCAAGGCGTATTCGGCAAGAAGAAACCACCTTATATACGTCTAAGTTAATTTTTTGGAAGTTTATTGCATTGAAAGTGTGTAACGACGCTTACCTGGGTCTGTGCAGATTGTGTCAAATATCCCTGTGGTTTCCCTGATTTCTGTGCAGGCCTCATAGTCCGGAACGATGGAGAAATTTTGTATGGGAGGAGATACGATACCAATGAGACAAAATAGTTTTACTTAGCCCTTCTTTATTTTAATATTTACATTGTCTAGCAAGGTGTTGGCCATATTATCAGTTTTGTACAATGTATGCCAAGTTGATATTTCTTACAATACGTCTTAATGCTAGGGAATTCAAAAGAAAACGAGCCTCCACCTTGTAGAATCATTTCTGGGCTTAATTATATTTACATGTCATTATAACTAGAGAATTCGTTCATATACGAATCTTTCTTTGGAGTTGGTCTATTCCCTGTCAATACCTGTGATACCTAGAGAACTCATTTAGCTTTGGTTCTGCCTTATGGTGGCGATACTTTGGTTTTATAAATCGTGAATTATTTGTGTTTATTTTACTGATTGAGTCATCGATTTAGGGTGAGATGATTTACTTTCTCAAGTTATTTAAGTCATTTGTCTGAAATACAGGCATGGCTACTTACGGTATGCCTTGTAGACGGATTGAATCGTCTAAAATCTTTAACATGAAAGCCAGATTGTTTGATTTTTCAACAGAATCTGTTTGTTATGCCGAGTTCGGCTGAGAAGTGCCAATGTCTGTGCACTAGAATTCTTTAGTGATTGAATTAGACGGAACTCAGTTGGAGTTCGATGTTGTTTAATGAGTGTTTAATGTTTAATGAATATTTAATGTGGATAAAATTGATTAGACTGAAACTTTTATTATTCGCCCTTTTTATTGCGTGTATAAATAATATTGGAAACGATCACTTGAGTGGTTATAATTTCCTTTGACTGAATCATTGGGCTAGCTCTGGTTCGTTTGGCGTATCTGAATTGGTAAGACTAAATATTTTATTGTTGAATAGTATTTCTTGATTAGACTGAATTATTAATTTCTACTCCTACTGACAGAGTTATGGTTTTATAAGGTTGTCAGTTTTGACTTTGATTATTTATAAGAGGTTGTCAGGTTACCATTGTTTCAAGATTATACTAATTTTCCTGTCAACCGTGATATGTTAGATCTTATATGGACTTTTCATGTCCTTAATGAGTTCTCGCGGTACCTTAGGATTTGCTTATTGATATAAATTATCAGACTATTCTAGATGGTTCGATTTCTCCATTGATGCTGATGGGGTTCTCGTGGTGTTAGGTTCTCAACCATTACTTTCCTGGTTTTCTAGAGAAATAAGAAATCAGACAGTACCCAAATCGTAACATGAAAGTGTTTGCTAATCTACACAAAAAAAACTTTGTCGACGCTATGTAAAATCTTTACCTCAAAGACTTAAGAAAATTACAGTAGATATTCTTTTCTGTTTGCTTAAAAGTTTCATAAAAGTTTCGTTCTTGTTACACATATTCTGAAGTAGATAAGCTTGACTAGCGCATTGAGAATATGTCGGTGAACATATGTTTATGGCTACATAGAACACTACAGATTGTTACGGATTTTATATACTCTATAGCTCATTTCTTAATAAATGGCTCTCTGATTAGTTTAGTATTTAGTCATATTCATTTTCATAATTTTAGGCTAATCTCACTTGTTTTTAGTTGTCTTCATTAATTTGTTTAATTTGATTGTTTATAGATTGCAAGATCTTCTGACGTAATAAGTGTT
Organism: Malachius bipustulatus; assembly: GCA_910589415.1. Classification (NCBI taxonomy): domain Eukaryota; kingdom Metazoa; phylum Arthropoda; class Insecta; order Coleoptera; family Melyridae; genus Malachius; species Malachius bipustulatus. Next base: position 4,497,613 of record OU342630.1, on the reverse strand, counting down.
GCCAGTTTGGGCAAACTAAATTAATGTTTTATTAAATTATATATTATAGAATTGTTTGTCAATTTTGACTTTGCTTTATTTGCTCATAAGATGTTGCCAGTTTCGGCTAGTGTTGGCTTGTTTGACTTTTGTCACTTTTGGACTTGTTTCGTTTTTGTTTAGGCCATTTTTGGTTTGTGTCACCTTTGGACAAGTTTTATATTGGTTTATAATGTGTTGCCATTTTAGGCTTGTGTCACCTTTGGACAAGTTTTATATTTGTTTATAATGTGTTGCCATTTTAGGCTTGTGTCACCTTTGGACAAGTTTTATATTTGTTTATAATGTGTTGCCATTTTAGGCTTGTGTCACCTTTGGACAAGTTTTATATTTGTTTATAATGTGTTGCCATTTTAGGCTTGTGTCACCTTTGGACAAGTTTTATATTTGTTTATAATGTGTTGCCATTTTAGGCTTAGGTCACCTTTGGACAAGTTTTATTATTATTTATAATATGTTGCCATTTTAGGCTTGTGTCACCTTTGGACAAGTTTTATTATTATTTATAATATGTTGCCATTTTAGGCTTGTGTCACCTTTGGACAAGTTTGATTATTATTTATAATATGTTGCCATTTTTGGCTTGTGTCACCTTTGGACAAGTTTAATTATTGTTTGTGGTTTTGATTCTTTTGACTCGTTAAATTTGGCAACGCCGAGTTTTCCCTTCTCTCCTTTAATATATTAATGGGTTACTGTTTTATTTACCAAGAGTTTTAGATACGCACGCCGGCGTGATTCGACCAATGTTAGACCAATATTCGACCAATTCACAACCAATTCGACCAACACCTCGCTCGTCAGCGGCATCGCTTTGCGGCATCGCTCGTCAGCGGAATTTTATTTATGACGGCTTGTTTTTATTTTTTTATTATAGTTGCCTTTTGTTTATTACTATTTAGTCACTCCCCCTGGAGGCGCAGTGACGCAGATCTTCGCTCGCCGGCGGTATATTATTTATTTGTTTGCTTTTTTTTTGATATGGGCCATTTTGGGCCAGGTTATTTTATAAATATTTTGTTTTTGTATTTACTTCTTGTGACAAACACGAACAACTAAATTATGTTGGAGCTTGATGACGACTTAATCTAGGGAAACACTAGGATTTCGGTTACTCGGAAGAAAGACTCGGTTTCCCCACGCTGGGTGGCTATAGAATCAACACCAACGGGAAGCCGAGAGCACGCTATGAAGGTTCTACGCTCTCCATAGCAGGTTCCTTTCTTACTAGAAGATTTCATGATTCTGAACTGATTGATTTTAAGACGTTATCTCTCTGAGACCTGCCAACTCCACGGCGCACACCCGTTCTTCAGCATGTTTGCTTCCGGAGACAGCCACCCCAATTCAACGCTTCGAGAGTCGTAGAACTAGTCTCAGCGGAACGGGGCTACCCAAAATAGAGTGTCTATAGCAAACTACTTCAGTTCAGCCCTACAATCCAAAACAAACTCTGTTTTAAGAACAGGGCCCCGGAAATTGCCAGTTAAAAGAGTGACATGGTCTTTTATGGAAATACTTTTCCTAAATTTTCTGAGAGCAGTTTAAAGAAGAAAGTAAATTATTTGAAGTAGTAAGTCAGGCGTGACTCACATCCTATTGTTGAAATAACAGTTCAGAATATTTTGGAAGCATTAGAAGTTCAAAGAAGCTTTTGTTTCATCGCAATTCTTTTGAGCTTTTAGAAGTGTATTTTGACAGTTTCTATTGATGCAGTTTTGTTTCCATGTCAAAAGAAGAATAATTTGTAGCTCTTGGCTAGGAATCATAATAGAAGTTGTTTGATGCTGATTAAAGCTCAAAGTGAGTCTAAACAATTAGACATGAGTAATGATGTCATTGTGCCTTGAGGCGAAATGTGTCTAAGGTTACGCTACAGGTTGGTAGCTATACATGATAAATATTTTCAACGGAATTGTACGTCGTAATTGAGATTATTGATTTTCCTATTTTCTTCGAAGTCTATGATTAAACACATTCAGCTGGTAAAAAAAACATTATGTCAAATTGTCGTTTCGATGGTTTGTTTTTCTTATTTCAGGAAAAGAGACCTTTCACCGTATCACTGTGTACCCTGCATCATGCTTATTGCATTTGCGGCAAACTATTCTAGTCAATCAGAGGCTCATTGGTTTCAAACTTCCCTAAGTGCGAGTGTCGAGTTACTCCTACCTTCGGAATAACAAACGACAAAGATAACCCATTAATATCCTTATCAACATTTCGAGAACGTATAGTTTCATATATGGACAGGTGTTTTACATTCATTGCCCCACTCTCACACTCTTAACTACATCTACCTATCTACGTTTATTTCCATTCGCTGGCTTTATACACACGCTCTTCACAAATGGTTTTGCGAAAAGCCCCTGGCGGCATATATAAAGACACATACGTTCATTGGAGTATTGCCTTAAGTACTGATTAATATTTTGGTTTAAATTAAGTCAAACTCCTTGTCGCGGTTTTTTTATATGAGAGAAACACCACAAATTTAACTTTTATCTTGGGAAAACTAGGTCGTTATAATTTTCTTTATACTTTGTCCAGAATAATTACGTTTATTTTTTTATGAATTGTATTTACGCTATTCAGTTCATAGCCATTTGAGAGATACATAGACTACAGGCCCCACCCCGTACCTATGTGCTTTCTAGTTTCAATAAAGAACGTTGAATTTTCCTTAATTTTCACCACTTAGGTATGCTGTCATTTAACTCAAATTAATTTTGGTCCACTTGGACTAACTTTAATAGTTTTATTCAAATAGCATAATTAGCCGTATTTGGTGTCAAATAAATCATAATTATCATGGAACCTTGTTTGGTTACTATTATGTTATTCCTTGAATTAACCACTTTTGGGTTTATTAAATTATTTTGCTTGATAGTAGATTTTTAATGGTTAAATGTCATGTCGACCAATTTTAAATAGACACTTTATTCGTAATTTCCTTATTGTTTGACAATCAAAAAAAAAATATCACTGTGGGTTTGTTTCATATAAATTTAAATTATTTCAGACTCCATATAAAAAGTTTATTAAATCTTCCCTTCAGTTGTTGTCATTTTACTGCTTTATTAAAATTCAGGGAAGTTAGCTTTTACCCTTTTTAATTTTGATCACTTTAAAATAAAATGTTATAAGTATAACAATTTATGCAACGCCAAGAAAATTCGATTTCACTGAATCATGTATAAGTTGCTTTTAAAATAAGCTTAATTAATTTACTATTTTATTAGCAAGCTTTCCCTTCAGAATATGGATATTATTGTAGCGATATCTACTTATTGCATTTAATATAGTCATCTGGTCATAAAAGTAGGTCAATCCACACAACACCAAAACCAACATATACCATAGGAATTAATTAATTCCTCATTAATTATTTGTCACCCTCTCGGGATGGTAAGTTTAAAATAAAAAAATAAAAAATAAACGAAAATAAATTACACGCTTTAGCGTGTAGCATTAAATCAACAGATTAGATTCACAGTGAAAAATAATATGAGATGCATTTCACTCTACGTTCCAACTTGACTCTTTTACTTCTTGCACAGAAAAACTTTCAAGAGAAAATTTATTTAATTTGATTAAAATTTTAAAACATTGCCAACAACAAACATTTTCTTCGTTTTGTCGCTTTTCCTTTGCTTATTTCATGATTAGATAATTTCGATATGATTCTATTTATTTGTAATTTGTTGAGTATTTAAATTTAAGGTTTGGATAAAACTACCTCTTCAACAAATTAAATAGGTTGATTTGCTAATCAATTTGGTTTGTTGAGGTCATAGTTGAAAGATTGAGCTTTTGCATTAATTAAAACGATCTGACCTGGTATAAATCCCATGACGTTGATCAGCTGGTTCTTATTTCCGCAATTGGGGTTGTCCTGCCTCTCCTCCGTGTTATCAGTCTAGATCCCCCTGGAATTTCCATCTAATTCGCCTTCTCTGGCTTCTAACGGGGCGCCGTCTTGAAGCAGCACAGGCTTTGTGGACTGGACTCCGGGAACGCCCGCGGCGGCAACAGGTGTCGTCGGTTTTCCCTTCATTTGCTGACATACTCTTTGGAAAACTTCACCGAATTTCACAAAGTCGCGGAAACTCACTGACTCTACGAAATTGCCCTTTTATAGTAAGCCATTGTTTATTATTCACTCGAGGGACAATTATTGACTTAATCTCCGTTCAATACTGTTAGGTAATTGCGGTTAATTAATATTTCGTAATCTCTCGAAACACTAACTTTAAACTTTTTCAACTTATACTTTATTTAAATTTTTAATCCCTCTTATTTCATTACTTCTTGAATTCCCAACTCTCTCGTCTTTCCATTTCAAACCCCTTGGCCGAAGTCCTTTTTCTTCTCCCTTTCCTGTTTCTTCAAATTTTTCTATCCCTTCCGCAAAACTCCTTTAATTTTAATTCGTCCTTTTCTTCCACCCCCTTCTCTGAATCCGCCAATCACCGAGCCTCCGAACCTCTCTTCTCTTTCTAACGGCCTCTTGAATTTTTCAGCACCCGTAAGCTGGCGCCCTCTGCCGTCAAGTCCTGAATATAACTCAACCGCATTTCTCACGTTCTCGAAACCGTTTCTCTTGCGCCGTATTCAAAGGCATCAAGGACATTTTCTTCCCTTAGTCATGCTTGTAAACTTAATTGGCCACTTCCGCCCTTTGGCCGCTGCGTCAGAGGAGGTTGATTTATTTATTTATTTAGTTCGGTTGTTTATTAAAGCTCTTTTCATAGCTGGGCATTTTTTATTTATTTATGACGGTTGGCACTTTCCATCATCGAGTATAAATGTATTATGTAGAATTTTAAGATGTGGGCCAAGTTTATTTTATTCGAGAGAAAAAAAAAATCTAATCGATGGTCTTTTTCGGGACCAAAGTGCATTTTATTTCTTTATTAGCCTTTTCTTTCTGGCACTTCCTTGTGTATTTTCAGTTTCCCACGTTCTCTATTTTACAAATGTATTTCTTAGAAATGCTGCCCGTTAGTTTCTAATTATTTACTTAATTAGTGGTATTTAATTCGGAACTCGATTCGAAGTTTTCGGGGAAGGTTATTAAATGAAAAATAACGAAAAAAAAATTTCTGCATAGGCTAGGGGTCGGTATATTTCAAGTGACTACTGTGAGATGATGAGCACGCTGTCTTCCATCTTATGCTCCACCACATTCCACCACACTCCTGATGAGCTTTTTCTTCTTTGTTCTAGATCTATGTTATATTATAAATAGATACATTTTGTTCCTTGCTACTAATATAATCTTTCATAATTAAAGATGTGAAAAATTCACGCTCTTACTGCACAAAGTTGACTATTGCAAATTACGATAAGACAGATGATCGAGTCGAAAAAAAATGTGTCGGAAATTTTTTTTATAAATGACGCATAATTCAAAAATCAATATTTAAGTTCGGCAATTAATAATATTAGAACATTGGACTAAAAATGAATTTGTATCCTGCCACCATTTGCAGGTAGGTAATCTATTCGCCTCGTAATTGAAACGCAGGCACTACAGCACGCCAATGATGAAACATTAATTTAATATAGTTTTGATATGGAGAATGGAACTTTTGAAGCAGAAAACAGTTGATGAAAGGCATCGACATTGTTCATAGTTCGTATTATCCTTGCCATGCTTCAGCAACAGCTTCTGCAATATCGGGAGTGGCTGGATAGCTTGAAAACGTCGCTCGACGACAATGCAGCTCCATGCATCCAACGCTAATTCAATTACCCCGTTTTCACTAATTATGCCTCCGATGCACTCATGAGCTAACAGCATGTGTACTATTTGGTACAAAAATTCTAAATGAGACATACATAGAAGTAGGTATTATGTCTGAAAAATTAAAAAGTTGTAAATGAAATAATTTTTTAGCATTTCGTTCAAAAATCGACAAAAAAATTATCAAACTCTCTTAGATAATGTAGAAAAAAATTTATATAATAATAGTAAAATAATATATTAATAATATAATAATATTAATACATAACCTCTTTACAATAAATCCTGTTGAGTCTGCAAGTAACAACTCCACATCAATGAAAATCTTTACTCGCATCAGTTGCTAAGTAAGTGAATTTTCGATTTATTCACTCAATGCATTTATCAACTTTGAAAATATTGTTCCTAAAATTTACCAAGGACACAGCTTATTAATCTTTTAAAGTACTATGAAAATATTAGTTCGATTCCTTTGGTAACTGTATACAGAAATTTAGTAATTTGACTCGCTTCGCTACCTACTTGATAGGAAAAATATAACGTCCATTTAGTGATTTGCTAATGGAATTGTAGTACGATAACCCCGCCGTACGACCCGAATATTGAGAGTAGGTATACAGGGTGAGGCGCGAGAAACTTAGGGCATTTTTATATGGAGAAGTGTTGGCAGTAGAAGTCTAAAAATTTGTACCGGGTGGGCATTTAAGAATGGAAAGCGGCCATGTCTTGGGAAATATTGATCCTACAGTTTCAAAATGAAAATTTTACAGACATAAGTGACTATGCGAAATGCAATGAAAATATTTTCAAGATGGTCGCACTTCTGGAAATACCGGAAGTTTACCCCTACTTCGTTATTTTAACGGGGACACCTTTATATTGTTGTATTTTTAAATTATCTGGCAAAATCGAATACGGGTGGTTTTCACAATTGGAATTTAGGTTGAGTAGTTTATGAGTTATAAACAAATGAAAATCGCAATTTTTAATTTTCAAAGCATGAATTGAAAACGGCTCAAGATATTTAAAAACGGCTTACATGTCTCTATCTTAACTTTTTAGGTACAAGGTACTCTATTATGTAGTTTAGATTTTTCTACAGGGTGATGAAAAATCTGTTAGGTAATTTTCATCACCCTGTATAAAAATTTAAACCACAGGGTAGGATCTTCTATCTTAACTTTTTATATATTTTTCTCCGGTACATAAATATTTTTTAAATTTTCATCAATTTTTTTCTGTAAATCGCCGATTTTTTATCACTTCGTATAGAAATTTCATCTACACAATAGAATAGGTACTGCGTGAAAAGTTAAGATAGAAACATATAAGCCGATATTTCCGAAACATATAAGCCGGTTGACCCGTTTTCAATCTAAGCTGCTTTGAAAATGAAAAATTGAGATTTTTGTTTGTTTATAGGTAACTCATTAATCACTCGTTACAAATTTGAACTATATTTAATGTAATTATGTAATAATACAGGCTGGGCCACGGTATACGAAACGGAAGATTATGGCCGTGTCTCTGGATTTTAGGATCTTTTTATTTTTGGAGTGGATAGAGACCCGGCAGAGGTACGTTTTAAAATTATATTCATAATGTGCAGGGTGTCCCAAAAGCATAAAACATATCAAAGTTATGTTTTTTTAAATGGAATGCTCCTATGTTATTGCATTTTTAGATTGTCTGAAAAGAGAAAATAAGATTGACTTTTACAGTTGGTGCTTAAATTCAGAAGTTTTTGAGTTATAAACAAGTGAAAATCGTCATTTTTCAAGTTCATGGCCCTGTACAACGAAAACGGCTGAAGATAGAGAAAAACGGCTTACATGTCCCTATTGTAACTTTTCATGTACTATCCTACGATGTAGATGAAATGTTTATACAGGGTGATAAAAAATTTGAAAAATTCTGAGATTTCTCCAAGCGTCGCCAAATAAAAAAATCAAACAAAGCACAAATGTTTCTATACCATAGGATAGTACATGAAAAGTTAAAATAGGGACATGCCGGACATGTAAGCCGTTTTTCTCTATCCTCAGCCGTTTTCGTTGTACAGGGCCTTGAACTTGAAAAATGACGATTTTCACTTGTTTATAACTCAAAAACTTCTTTATTTAAACACCAACTGTAAAAGCCAATCTTATTTTCTTTTTTCAGACAATCTAAAAATGCAATAACATAGGAGCATTCCATTTAAAAAAACATAACTTTGATATGTTTTATGCTTTTGGGACACCCTGTACATTATGAATATAATTTTAAAACGTGCCTCTGCCGGGTCTCTATCCACTCCAAAAATAAAAAGATCCTTAAATCCAGAGACACGGCCATAATCTTCCGTTCCGTATACCGTGGCCCAGCCTGTATAGAGGTCGTCCCATTTAAAATAAGAAAGTCTACTTCCGGTATAACCGGAAGTGGTGTGGGGTTGTATAACCACGGTCGCCAACATAAGGAAATTTATTTTATTTATTTACACAACATGATATATTACAATTATTCAATATTTATTCTTAACATTTTACTATAGATCGCAGAGAACAAACAATATCAATCAGTAGTTTTCTTTTATTTACCCAGCAAGGAGGAACACTATGTTCCCGTACGCTGGTGTGGTTCAAAATTACAAAAAAAAAAACAAACAAACCAACCAAAGGCACCAATATAAGATACCGATACTAATAAACCTAAATAAAAAACACAAAACAAAATACCCAAAAAAAAAAAAAACACTTTCCTCTGTTTAGCTTGCACGCAATCAGTGGGATGCTTTTATTTCTGTTCGCGGTGTCATTACTTAAGTACTATCTTCTTAAGTTGCTGTATTCATACAGTAAACATTCATATTTGTATGCCTGTTTAATTGTTAGTGGCCTGATGGTAATGTTTATTATTTTGTAGCTGTCACCGAAGACAATCTTTAACAAACGCTTTAGTAAACTGGTCAGTGTAATCAGAACACTCTGGTAAGCAGAACCCCACGCCAAAATACCATATGTGGCTATGCTATGAATTAGTGCATAGTACACTGACAGTAATTGACTTGTATTTAGTACAAATTTCAATCTGTAAAACAAAAACAACAGATATTTTGTTTTGTTTATAATGCAAACTATGTGATCCTCCCATCTGAACTTGAAATCCAAAACCAAACCTAGGTATTTTGTTTCAGTTATTCTACAAATATCTGTATTATGAACAGAAACTGAGAAATCGCTGGGATGAGAGTCATCATATTTACCAAATGTCATAAATACTGTCTTTTCTCTGTTTGTCGCTAATTTATTTTTGTAGAACCAGTTAAATAAGAATATTGTTAAGATTTGACCATGAGTCAGAACTACAGCTAACCGCTGGGTCATCGGCATAGGAAACAATACCCTCCACTTGAGAAAGTAGGGAGTTTACATAGATAAGAAAAAGCAGCGGCCCAAGTACTGTACCCTGTGGAACCCCTATGTTTACAGTTTTGCATTCGCTTATAGAAATGTTTACTACGGTTTGTATTTGCCTATCCCTGAGATAGTTTCCAAATAACTGAATTGCAATTCCTCTAATTCCACAGCTTTCTAGTTTGCCCAGTAATAACTCATTGAAATAACACATTGAACCGATAGATTATGCCCTCGTTGACCACGGAACAACAGCCCAGAATCAATTACGGTGTCAATATTTTTCTGTTTCCAATAATAACGGAGTAATCGAACAATCTCGTAGTCGTGCCTTATTCTGTATACTATAAAGTAAGTAGATTACTTCTCAGTCATGAGTTATCACCTTTGGAAAAAAAGTGTATTGACCGGAGGCTGATCGGCCTAGACGCAAATAAGAATCCCGCACCATGTAAAATCTATTTATATTTTGATTTCACTGACCATTTAAGGTTGTTTCGTTCCAAGAATACTCACGATTAAAGGAAAAAACACAAAAATAAACAAAAATATTTAATTGTGGAAGAGTTTCAGAAAATTGTTTATTAAAAACACGCAAAAAAGACAGAGTGTGGCAGTGAGAAACACCACAGAGTGAGAAGTGGTAGTGTGATCAACAAACGGTCTAGGAGATTCCAAATAATAGTCACTGATTATACAAGGAAAAAAAAGTGATAATGATTTTAGCTCGATATGTGATTTCGTCCCCGATTCCTTTAAGCGGAGGGGACAAACACATCAAGAGCTAAAATCGCACTTTTTTATTTTTATTTTTTTTACCTTTTTTTTTGTGAGAACAAAATCCCGGTCCTAGAAGATCTAAAAATATAATTAAATAACTGAAAATAATGTTTATCTATGTTGAATTTTAATTTTCAAACTTGATTTGTAGTAGGTAATTGACTTTTTTTTCCTTGCGAGTTTTCTATGAGTGAATTAATTTGATAATTTGGATAGTGATTATTACGAAAATTTCCTTAATAATAATTGTCGTTTGGACAGCCATGCTGGATATAAAATAATTGACATCCGAGTGTTATTAGTAGCCATACCTAAGCGGCCATATCGGTGAAAAAAGTACCAATTTTTTTCCCTGCTAATTTACTTTTTTCCCAGATAAAAACCAGCAGGTCATATAAAGAGACATTATTATACCTGCCAAAGTGGATAAAATGTACTAATTTAAATTCGGATTCTGTTGCCTTACGAAAACAAGTTGAAAGAAAAATCAAGTACTTAGCTAAAAATCTAATTGTGAAGGGTAATGGCGGGGAAACGACATTTTGAAACGCAGATGGAGCTACATGTATATAAATTATTATACTCAACCTCCAGATTATAAAATTATTTTCTTCTGTTTTATTATTGAAACTCCAATTGGCCAAGTGATTTTATCATTTTATCAAGCGGTAGCTTGATAAATAAAACACTTATACTCATAAAACGGTAGCTGTAAATAAGATTGATCCATCATCCTTTTTGAACAACAATTCTTGCTGAACGCCGATTAAAAGCAATTACCTTTCCTTATGGCGTTTAATTAGTCGATACAAGAAGGACAGGGGTGGCCTGATGCTCTTTGCGCGCCTGTTAATTCCCTAGCCCGGAATCTCAGGCTAATTGGTCCAAAATTGGCGTGAAAATTGCGTTAGGCTCTCGTCCCGCCGCTATAAAACCCCACCAAATCTCAGTTAATAGGATGAAAATGTGAATTGTTCCCTATCATCGAAAAATCGCTGCATATAGGTGCTGCTTCCTACTAACGAAAAATAACACGTAAGAAAATTTTAATTCGGAAAATATAGTTCTCTCATTTATCTAGTTATTGCTGGTAGGAATCAAAATAAAAATCCATATTTACCAAAATTCTTCCTTGGAAGTTGAAACAATATTCATATGAGCTTACTTCCGTTTGATGACAATAATAATAATTAATAATAAAAAGTTTATTCAATAGTAGATACACTTCGATTTATTTCTAAATAGTCTGCCAAGGTCATATTTGTTTATGCTACGTTCAACGTTGTAACATAAACTTTATGATACTAAAAATGACAGGTAGAATTTGAAGGTTATTTAATTTAAGGGATCAAATGAAAATTTTTTAATCGAGATTATCTTATCAGATCAAGCAAAATGCCAAATTAGGTACCTATTTAAGTAAAGAAGCCAAACAGATGATGACAATAATATTTGATTCAATAGTTTGAAGATGAATCTACGAATGGGGACTTCTCCTTGTTACCTACCACCCACCAGTAACATCAGTGGATTTGGTAACAAATCGACGTCCAATGTTACGCGAGTTCATATTTTTATTCCGGATCGTCTTATTAGTGCTTCTGCAGTTGTAAGTTCTATGCTACCTACTAAGATACGTGACATGTTGACTTACCGACATTCGTCAATTGAAAAATATGGAAATGATTAACTTCTTTCGCATATCTAGTCTTTACCAGAAGAAGAATGAGAAGTGAAAGAACGAAATATACCTCAACATTCTGAAGTTGTATAGTCCGAATTCCGAATTCCGAAAGTCCGAATTGTAAAGTCCGAGACCTGCAGTCTGAATTCCATTATTTTATCTAACAATGATGCTGGTGTATGCAGACCTATTCTAATTTTCAAAATCAAATATTATTCGACATATTATAAGGTAATACTTATTATTATTTCCAGCATTTCATTTACATATTCAGACTATTACAATAGTACCTAATACCTATACCTACTTAAAAAAAAGGTTTAGGACTGCGCATACAAACTTTGTAGGAATATTAAAGTAAAGAAATAATTAATTTATGGAATTGATTTGTTATGATTATGAATAATTTTAAATTATCAACTGTCAAGTTTTGCATTAATTTAATTTATAGTTTGTGTACAACTTTCCAATAAAATGCGTTCTTTACAAATAGGTACCTATTATTTTCTAGCCTATTATTAACACCAGCTATAATCAAAAGAAAACTCAATACTTATTTTCAAATAAACAAAAATTGTTAATGTAATAAATTATGTCTTTTCTGTGATTCCTCATCCTCATTGCACCTACAAAATTCGAGATCTGATAGCAATGCTGAAATTTCATGTGACCTTGGCAGACAATTTAGAAATAAATCGAGGTGTAAGTTTACATAAATACACAGTAACAACAGTAAATAATAAGTATACTCACCAGACTAAAACGAAAACTGCCAAAAGATATTTATTTAACTTGATCAGGCGATAGCGACCAAGAGCGTAGTATTACCCTTTTAACAGTGGATAGACAACAATATTTATTCTTTTTATTTCTGTTTTAGAAACTGCGCTATATTCATTCTATTATAGTCTGTCAATTTTATTGTCATTACTGTACTTACCTACGATACAATTATTAATGAGTGAAAAAATTTATATGTTGACCTGGCATATGCTTTAATACAGAAAAAAACATTAGAGAATAAACACAAGATCTACAGAACCAGTAAGTATTTTCACCGCTTATGCAAAGTTATCACTTTGTTTAACTATTTTTCTTTTCTGCCAATATGTTCAAGATTATCCAATTCTGCTTTAATTTTCAATAGTGAGAAAATACAGAAGAAAACATTAAAGACCCAAACGTGTTCTTCCGCCCAACCGTGATTCAGAACGTTCAAGTTAATTTCTCATTTTTGATTCATTTTTTGTTTTTCTTATAATATTTCTTGTCTTCTGCGGTCCAGAGCTTCGCACTCGCACAAAATATGTTTTGCTGTCTCTTGGGCCTTGCTACGTTCTCGGCAGCTTCGGTATTTATTGAACAGTCATATTTTCTTTAAGTGTTTTATTAGGGCAATATGTCCCGTCAGTAATCCCACTTTAAAACGCAACTGATTCCTGCTAAGTGATAGTAGTCCTCTTTTTGGACCCCTCTATGAAAGCTTTTCCATGATGATTTTTGTCCTTTTATCACAATATGTTTTATGTCTTTTCTTAACCCACATATTTACTTGACCCCGTGCTTTACTTTGTGGTAATCCTAGGGCCGATTCTGGGCCCATATATCCAGCTGAGTTTCCACTTCTTGCTAGTTCGTCGGCTTTTTCATTGCCTGTGATTCCGTTGTCTCCTGCAACCCACATTGAGGTTACCTTGTTGCGTCCTGCCAGGCTTTCGAGATTTTCACGGCATTCCCACAGTAGTAGTCTGGACGTTATCTTGGGGTTTTCTATAGTCCTTAGAATCACCTGACTGTCTCTTAGTATATTGATCCACTTGTTGCATGGCATATATTTCTGATTGAAATACAGTTGCTCACTGCCCAAGAGATTGCTGTGTTGAGTGTTATCCAACCCATTGCAAATGGCGGCTCCAGTCCCTTGATCGGTCTTTGACCATCTGTATACTAGTTTGTTTCGACCAGCCTGTTGCCGGCTCTTGTAGCCCTTTCTTTTCTCGCTCGATTTTAAATTTCAGATAACTATGTCAAAAAGAAAAAAAATATGTGTGCGAGCAGAAGGTGCTATTCACTCTGACCCCGTTTGGGTACTTTCAAATATATTTGAACACAAAGCAGGACAGAGGGTGTTAAAGATCTTAAAATGAAGTTACAAATTTTGTTTAAATGATCGTCTAGATAAATTTTGTCTCTAAAAAGTTTCCAAAACGCTTGACCTGCCCTACGTTGTGAATTATTTAAATTACAGGTCACACAAACACTAAAATAAAACACACACTAATAATTAACAATTTATTGGAATGCTCCAATTAAATAAAATTAAATTTCCCAGAAATTGATAGTATTGTATCGCGAGATTATCAACTTAAAATTAGGATTTTTCCCTTATCAACTAAGCATTATACATAATATCAAAAATTGGACAAAATCATTATTCATAAAAAAAATACTTGGTCCATTAATGACCACCATACCACCCTCAATAGGTGTTTACTAAAATTTACATACCTAACCCTACTTAATTTGGCCAATTATAACTTTATTAGATTAAAAATTTACCTTAATAATAATAAGAAAATAATGACAACATTATACCAACTTGGTATAATTAAATTTCGCAATATACTAAAATTATAATATCGATTAGATATTCTCAACTCATTTACAGGTAACAAAGTTCCAAATTAAATCACTTTAATAACATCATTTGGCTGATGTTTTTGTTTTCCTTTAGAGAACATAAATGAATCACACAATAATTCTGATAAGGTACCTTGCCGCCCAAGTCGTACTTCTAGTTGAAAAACTAGTGAGACGGGATGATCCAAAGAGTAAGATGGAAAGTGACGCTTCCTCCTTCCATTGTTGATGATGTCTGACCACCATCACTAGTCTAGACCATAAAAAGAAACAAAGGAAGATGGCTCCGCTTTATCCAAGGGACGCCATTCCTGCAGACCGCTCACCTCAGCAAAACTCTTGAATAAATGATGATCCCATACCAGAAACTACAACCGGAAAGATCCGAAACGAAAACAGCAAACAAAAGCTAAACCAAAAATAGAAGACGTAGAACAAAAGGTAGACGTAGAAACGTAGAAATAGAAGCCCTGAAATAAAATTAAAAATAATTACTAATCTGAATCAACCAACCGTCAATTTATTATTACCGAAATGGGCACGCCATTATACCCAGCCGAGCTTCTTTCACTACTCCATGTTAATCAGATCGACAGGCCCATCCTACCTAATTAGAAAATGACATAGAACATTAGCTTTGCTAAATAAAACTAACACAACACTTCATACCTGCATTTTAACCACTACTACACGAAACAACAACTAAATAAAATCACTTCACTGAAACATGATCACCATCACTATTCCAGACAACAAGAACGATCTTCACCCGACAATATTTCAGACAACAAGGACGACGAGACGTTCAACTCATTGGTTCTCGCCCTCCTAATTCAATCGATACATTCACGCATCCTCCTTACTCTACTGCTCTGACGTTTAGCTCTTCTGGCTGGCAGATGACGGACTGGAACTGATAGTCCCATCATTCGATCTCGCTACAATGCCTCAAACTATAAAACCAGCAGAGTAGCATTTCAGAGGAGCGCCATCTTACTACGCCTTTTCTATCCGAAAATTTGTTCGAATCAGATACGGAAAAGCGCACGCTACACCCTTGATTGTTCACCCATTTCTCCCGATATCCACATCCCTGCTGATTCATGAATATTACCTTAAAGTTCTTTTGGAATTTAAATTTTGGAGTTATGTGGTATGTGTTTGCATCTGAAGTTATGTGGTATGTGTTTGCATCTAGTAGGTACACTGCCATAGAGCTTTTTATTTTATTACGTCCAAGCTCAGCATACTGGCTCCTTGGTTCTTCGTGGACCCTTAGGCGTGCGATTATTACCTCTACCATTATCATTAGATGAAGCGGAGGGAGGTCTAGCAGGACTTCCATTTCTGCAGTTGGAGTTGTTTTCATTGCCCCCGTTATCCCAAGACATGGATGTCTTTGTACCTTGCTAAGCTTGTTTATCCAGGTAATTTGTTGCATGTCCATAATACCAAAGATACACATAACAACATGTATCAATCACTCTGGTGTACTCTGTATAAATGGCCGGGGTAGGATTCCACCGGACCATCAGCCTATAAATTACAGCACTCTTCCAGTTGTCCAGACAGGGGTCAAGTAAACACGGAGGGAAACATCGCTTGGTCAAACATAATTATTATGATGATGTCTACCGCAGTTGTGGACGAAAATATCAAAAGAACACGACAAAAGAGTCCGAAATCGATTGTCGTTTCAATTCAACCAGTCGTGAAATGACATCAATTAGCTACAGAAAAGCTTGAAATTCGCTACTTACACTTTTGAACACTTCTCTACCCTAATATCTACTGTGAGTATAGAAAAACATACCGAAGACTAAAAAATAATTACCAAGAAAAGTATAGGTCCCGTGGTGCAGTGGATAGCGCGTTGGTCCGCCGTGCCGTTATACCTTCCCAACTAACAATTTAGTTTTGTAGTTCTGAAGTTACAGAACTTTTAGATTTTATTGCTATTTTCTTACTGCTTCTCAAATGCAATTTAGTTACATAGCAGCTGTGAATACGATAGTTTGTTATACAAAACAAAATAGGTTTATAAGCCTGTTTCTAGAATGTTCTTATAATAAAATTATAAAACATCTTCCATAATAATTAAAAATTACTTTATAGTAGTTTATACAACATGTCTATAGAGCATCCAAGCTGCTAAAAAACAAAACTGATTCATAAATATTTTATAGAGATGTTTGACGATAGTTATAAACACCTCTTATTAAAGTGTTTTTTAAAGACTTTTTGAAGCATTTATATAATAATGTTTTTATAAAAATGACTTTTCCACAGCAAATTACACACCGTCGAGACTGTTATAAAACTGTTGCATTGTAATCCCAAAAGGTACTTCAATAAAATATCTTCAAGTTACCACTAAAACATTTATATAGCAAATGCGCTAGGTGTATAACCTCAAAATAACAAATAATTTCATTTTTATAAAAATATTTTGAAAAAATAGTAATTTTATCAAGAACCTAATACCTAAAACGAAAAAGACAAACATCCAACAAAGAAGCAGAGGTTCTATAAAAATAATCAAATCTTCGAAATAGAGGGTATACCTACTTACAAAAAGTAAAAAGTAAAGCCAAGTCGAAGCAGTAAGGTTTAACATACCTAATACAAATCATGTCAAATCTGTACATATAGGTAATACCTAATCTTTGAAGAAAACTAAAAAAATAATTTGCATACATAACTAATGTTTTGTAAATACTTATTTCGGACGACACAATAATTCTATTGTGTAACACAGTTTATAAGTGATTAAAAGGCAAATCAATTTTATAAATGTTGCCATACTACTTTTATAAAACATCAATGTTCATCCACATGGCCATCTTTCTAAATGATTTGTTGCAGTTTTATAAAGCTCAACAAATTCACAAAATTGTCATATAGTGCATAGTACACAACAAAAAGGTTTTACGAAAAGGCCGCCATGCTTAACACACCCCTACCAAGAACAAACGGTAGCCATTATGATCATTCGAAAATAATATTAAAATTTCTTAACATGCAAGTTAAATATCATTTGAATTTATTCAAATTTTATATATTTCTACTTTAAAGCTCCCTTGTATTCTAAAAACATAAAAATAAAAAATCCAAAATTTTTTTTCTTATTTTCTATTTTTTTTTCCTTTTTTAATATTCATCAAATTCGTGGGGCATCAAAATTTTCCAATATAAATGCTATATAATCGACAATAAATTTTTCACCGCTGGAAAAATTTGGAAGATAGGTACTCATAATGTTATAATAAAAAGCGTTCATAACACAAGATAGGTAGAATCTTTGAATAAGTAGGTATAGGTACTGTAATATGGTATGGCAATGGCAGTGAACAGGGCAAGTTGCAAATATTATTTTAAAGTTACCTTACTATACAAGGTGATTCAGTAATGAGTACCATAAATGATACAGGGTGTACCTACTGTCAAAATAATACGAAAACCAAGGATAACTTTTTTCCAAAAGTGCTTCCCTAACAAGATACAGGGTGTGAAAGGGTCGATTTGGAAAACACTTATTTGATCGTATCTTCTAACTGGGTTGAACTATTTAATTCATTTTTGGTAGACATCTACTACATAATAAGGACCGTAAACGGACAAAATTTTGTCGCATTTGAACAATCCAGTGGCGTAGAATTGGGGGTCATGTGACACTTTTTCCCCCAAAAAAAAAAGTTGCTGTTGGGTTTTTTCCCATTTTTATTTGGTTTTTAGTATTATTGGTTCAAATACCACAAAAAAGGTACACTTGTTTCATTTGCCCAGAAGCGTCCGTTTCCGAGATATTCTGACTTGCGTGTAACTATGTGAAATATTAAACTGCAAATAAAATTATCAAGGCGCCTTATTTATCAATAATTCACAATTAAAAAACTAACTTGTCAAAAAGTAAATTATCAAAAAAGCTAAAGACATGGAAAGGTTTTCTAATGGCGAGTACACAGATATGCTCTTAACATTAGGAGAATGTTTTGGAAATTCGAATGCGGCAGTTAGACGATATTCCGAAAAGTATCCCAACAGAATAGTGCCAAATCGGCGGACTTTTTTGTCAGTGGAACGGCGTTGTCGCGAAACTGGTAATGTAAAACCAAAACTTTTAAACAACGGTAAGCAACGAACCACACGCACAGCTGGAAACGAGGAACAAGTTTTGGAATTGTTAGAAAACGATCCAACAGTAAGTACAAGACGTTTGGCACTCCAAACAAACATTTCGCAAGCCAGTGCCTGGCGCATTGCAAGGGAACACCAGCTATATCCCTACCATCTGAGGCAAGTTCAAGACCTTTTGCCTGAAGATTATGCTGCACGTGTGGAGTTTTGTGGATGGTTATTGAATATGCATAACCAAGACCGCAATTTTATTTCCAACATAATTTTTACGGATGAATCCACTTTCACAAGAAATGGCATTTTTAATATGAGAAATTCACATGTTTGGGCAGAAGAAAACCCAAGAGCCACCAAAGTTACCCATTACCAACACACATTTAAATTAAATGTTTGGGCTGCTACACGTGGAAATACAATTATTGGATTTCATTTTTTCCCCGGAAATTTAAACGCGAACAATTACCAGGAATTTCTGGAAGAAGTTTTTTTTTCTTTTTTTGATGACATTCCTCTGTTAACCAGGCGCAGTCTCTGGTTTATGCACGATGGTGCTCCGCCTCATTATGGCAGGCAGCCAAGGCAGCCAATGCTTAATGAAAACTTCCCAAATAGATGGATTGGTCGTGGAGTTGATGCTCCCATTCACTGGCCTGCTCGATCACCGGACTTGAACCCGTTGGATTTTAGTGTGTGGGGGCAATTAAAAACCAAAGTCTACGCAACACCGGTAAATTCTTTAGAGGATCTCAGGCTCAGAGTTGTGAATGCCTTTGCAGAGTTAACAAACAATCCAAGTATTGGTAGAATGATTTTTAATTTGGAAAATCGTTTACATCAATGCATTCGTGCCAATGGAGGACACTTTGAAAACTTACTTTAATTTTATTTTTATTATTTTTCAGTTAATTATAAACTTCCGTAGGTAGATGTATTCGACTTTAAGTATTTTATTTGGTTGTTAATAAAACTTTTTCTGTGATAATTTTGCAACTTGGTATTTCACATAGTTACACGCAAGTCAGAATATCTCGGAAACGGACGCTTCTGGGCAAATGAAACAAGTGTACCTTTTTTGTGGTATTTGAACCAATAATACTAAAAACCAAATAAAAATGGGAAAAAACCCAACAGCAACTTTTTTTTGGGGGGAAAAAGTGTCACATGACCCCCAATTCTACGCCACTGGATTGTTCAAATGCGACAAAATTTTGTCCGTTTACGGTCCTTATTATGTAGTAGATGTCTACCAAAAATGAATTAAATAGTTCAACCCAGTTAGAAGATACGATCAAATAAGTGTTTTCCAAATCGACCCTTTCACACCCTGTATCTTGTTAGGGAAGCACTTTTGGAAAAAAAGTTATTCTTGGTTTTCGTATTATTTTGACAGTAGGTACACCCCGTATCATTTATGGTACTCATTACTGAATCACCTTGTAGAATAATCACGTTTCATAAAGTCTCCTAGTACAAATATTATTTTGTAATTACTATTTATTTCATTTTATTAGGATGGCGTAAATGTTTATAAAACTGTTACACAGAAGTGTTCCACAACCTTTGTATAATCAATATAAAATACTAAGATGTTTTATAAATTGTGCCCATTTTGCGTTTATAGCTGCTGTTTAAGTGTTGCAGAAATGTTCTAACAACAAAAGATGTTTTATAAATTATATTTTATAGACATTCTCATAACCCCTATATAGACATTCTCATAACCCCTATAAAATCCTAAATTGTTAGTTGGGTTGGTATGAAACTCACCAGCAAGCGACAACTATTTGTTATGTTCTTCTCGAACCAAGATCGGGATCCACCTTGCGGAAGGTGACGTTACCTTGCCCAGTAAAACACCTCAAATAGTTCCGTCGGATTCCGGCGATAAAAAGGGAGATCTAATATGTCTGTGTGAACCACGGTGTAAGATTTTACACCGTGGTGTGAACCGATAGCTCGCTCACGACAGACATGTGCGAGAGGTAGCCTACGCCCGATATGAGGATATGTCACTTTAAGAAGAAGCTCAGGAAAAAAAATAAGTGAAGTATAAAACCATCAAAGACTACTCTTCTTTAACATTAATTTGATTCTTATAGCTCATTGAACTCGTATAAACCTATTACCTACTAGCAGATTTTTGAAAACGTCTTATTAGGTACAGCATTTCATAAATGAAAAAGCAATATGACGGCCATTAGAAAAATAAAACTTAACAACTATCAAAACACATAGAAGCTTAAATGGCTCAGTTAGATAAGTAAAATTTTCGCTGAAATTTGAATTATTGTTTAAGTAACTATATTTTTTTCACTTAGTTTGCAAGGTTTTTGTACGTAGATAATTCTCTCGTGATCCTGCATGTAATGAATTATCTTCTCATGTTAGGACAGATATAATAAACGTTGTGATCTCTCCAAAAAATTCCAGGTAGTTTACTCCAGGAAAAGGTATAAGAAAAATAAAATTGGAACAAAGTAAATAAATAGAACATTCTACCCACGAGTAAGCCGATTTGTAGGCGTATAAGTGGGTAATGTAGCGGTAATTTGCCAGGACACGTCAAACGGGAACTGCATTATGTCAGCGAGTTAATATTTCACGTGCTCGTGCGTTGAGCAGGCTGTTGAGCTCAAGCAGTGGACGGACGGACGCTATCGCGATCGAGTGGCCGAATTGAAGGCGACAAGCTCACGCCGATCATATCAATTCGCGTCTATCGGGGCATATTGCCATGTCTACATGCTTGTAAAAGGAAACCACTATCACAAATACATTAGCACGCAGCTCAAGTCGGAAAAATACCTGAACATTACTTTTGTTTTTACCACCATTTTTAGAGGATACCATATGACATAATATTCTGTTTCCAATTTGCAATATTACTAGTCACTATACCAGTATCGCATAGCTACGATAATAGTAGACAGTCGAATTTGAGTAGATCTTGGGAAAATACCTAATATTAAAAAAAAAAATTCGGAGGCGACTTTACAAGTAGGTATTTTGTCCGTAACGGTCATTTTGAAAATTATTTTTTGCAATAACTTTTTGTTAAGTTTTATAGGATTTTAAAATAATAAAACTAGTTTTACTAAATTTTTGGTATAGTCATTGCAAAGTCAATTGAAACAGCTAAAAAATTAATTATTTTACGGGGTGTCATCAATATGATGATACTTTACATTTAAATAAAACCAAATAGATAACAACATTCTTATGGAACACCCCCTTTGCTAGTCCATGTTGGCTTGACGAACATTGAGAAATTTTAACAATTGAGCGGATTGGAAGAAAACAGCAGTTTAAATTCTTTGATTAGATTATCGAAATCTGGATTGTACCCTTTAGCTGTCAAATTCAAGTATCGGGTGGTCAAATAAGCCGTGCAAGGTACTGTATTTCGGAAAATATTGGTCCTAGAGCTTTCAAATAAAAAAAAATTGGAGATAACTGACCATGAAAAATTCAATGTAAATATATTCAACATGGCCGTATTTCCGCAAATACCGGTAGTTACCACCTACTTCGTTGTTTTAACAGGGATAGCCTGTATATTATGTTTCTAAATTGTCTGACAAAAACAAATACAGGTGATTGCTCGGGTGGTTGTCACAGTTGGAGTTTAAATTGAGTAGTTTATGAATTATGAACAAGTGTTTTCAAATTTTAAAGCTGTTCACATTAAATGGCTCTAAGCTGAAGATTAAGGCTCAAGATTAGAAAACTGCTTACATGGCCCTATCATAACTTTTCATTTGTTATCCTATTATGTAGTTTCGCCCTAAATAGAAATTTAAATTACCTGATTTGTGATACTATACAGGGTGTTGATTTTCAAAGCGGGCCATAGGGGATTAGCATTGCGAAAGTGGTTTTTGAGGATTCCTGCTCGCCGTTTAAACTGACAGAAATGGTTTTGGTATCAACATGAAGCTAAAATTATTGCGCATAACGCTTGACATTAGAAATTAATTTAATTTCACGTTGTTTTCTAAAATTCTTCAGAAAAATTCAAGTAATTGTTAATGTTTAAGCACAAAACAGCATGCCTTGCCTAAACAATAATGACGTTTCTACGTTTTGACAATCCAATAATAAAACTTTATAAGTCAGTAGGTAATAATAAAGTCTGGTTCTATTTAAAAATGGGTTATACAAACCAAGAAAGAGTCTTTATGGTGAAAACCTACTACAGTGTAGCCAGTTACAGGAGGGTTCGCGATTTATTTGCCGTGATTTTTTTTAATAGACCAATGTTTTATTATTGGATTGTCAAAACGTTGAAACGTCATTATTGTTTAGGCAAGGCATGCTATTTTGTGATTAAACATTAACAATTACTTGAATTTTTACTGAAGAATTTTAGAAAACAACGTGTAATTAAATTAATTTCTGATGTCAAGCGTTATGCGCAATAATTTTAGCTTCATTTTGATGCCAAAACCATTTCTGTCAGTTTAAACGGCGAGCAGGAATCCTCAAAAACCACTTTCGCAATGCTAATCCCCTATGGCCCGCTTTGAAAATCAACACCCTGTATATGAAAAGTTAAGATTGGGACATATAAGCCGTTTTCCAATATCTTGAGCCATTTTCAACCTGAGTTGCTTTAAACTAGGGAAATTGCGATTTTAACTTATTTATAACTCATAGGCGCGTATTCACAAAGCTCTCTAGCCTTGTAACAGCTAGAAAGTAATTAAATAAATAGGATGGAGATATACAGTTTATATATATTTGATAACTGATTACGTAATTATTTATAAGATTATCGTTTGTGAATTCGGGTGATAAACTAATTAATTTACTATTAAATACATAAATTTAGTCAATAATTTGACGAATAATTCAAAAATGAAATATTTTTAATAGTACCTAATCTATTGAAAATTACAAAAATGATGCAACTTCCGCTACAACTAAATATGGTAGACCGCAATGAATATTTAAGGTTTATAGAGCACTCGTAGGTACTGTGAAAAGCGGAAAATTTGTAAATTGTAAAATTTCAATTATGCCTAGTAGGTACATTCAAAGATACTTCTAATAAACATTTATCGTGAATTGGCCTTAAATCCTAATTGAGTATTATTTATAATAATTCTATAAAAGTTCTAGTACATAGTTTTCAAAGCGCTATGAAATTATATGCCTATTATATCTCAGTGGCCAATGTTGAGCATTTTACCGTAAACAACTTAATAATTGCTTACATACATGTTTACACGTAAACGATGTAAATAATGTAAAGTATGGCAACAACAAAAAGAACTCCTATCAACTGTCACAACTGTCGGCAGTTCCTTCATTCTGTTTATCGCATGGGCTGAATAGCCTGGCAATAGGCTATAGAAATCAAAAAGTCCAAATAAAAAAGAAGAATACTTTGCACTTTCAGGTTATTTTGTTATTTTCTTTGTTTTAAAAAATTTTCTTAAACACGTAATAGTGATCGTGTTTATACCTATGATAGCGTTATATGACTAATATTTTTTATATTCAAAAAAATATAAAATAGAGGGAAATGTATTTTGACCATGGTAAATTTAGTAGCTTTTTACGTTTGGAGTAGTTTGCGTCATAAATTGCCACGTAAACCACGTAGTTGCTTACGTGTAATCAACTACGTATATTTATATTACTTTCCGTAATATACTTACCCAACACAGTCAGTGGCACACGAATGAATTACACAAGTAGAGATTCTCTACCGATTTGATTTTAATTGTAATTGCATAGTTTCAACGAAAACAAACTCTTAAGATGAAGAAAACACAAATGAAGAAAAATACAGACGTACAGCGAATGTTTTCATTGCCTTCGGTGGATCCCTTAATCTTGATCTATCGTGCACAGGTTTTGTAATATATTATTAACTAGGCACTTTATAATGAATAAAATCAAAGCAAATACTGAATAACAACTTTTAAGATAAACCAAAGGATTTTTAATGTAAGATGTCTTGTTTTCCTATTCAAAAAGGACGAACTAGCTTAACTTGATGAGTTAAAATTCTGTTTGTCAACGTCTGCAATCACGACTACGAAGAAGAAAATGTCACTTTGGTTGTCACTCTTCAATTACCTGTTCCGCAAGAATGATAAATGGATCTCCGGGAAACTATTTGTAAATTATATCATCGTTATTCGAACTTTCTGCAGTTAGTTACAGTGGCGTACCTACTTAGTCGAGGACCATTAAAATATTTTTTAATTTTTAATGCGGATGACCCTAGTAGAGCTACCAAGGCAATTTTTTAACCGACATTATTAGCAACTATGGACAGGGACTTCATCCGGAGAAATTCCATTTCATTTTCAGGTTGGATCATATCGCATGGCTTCTGACCGATGAACAACTTTTAAGACACTCATCGTCAGCTTTGTTTTTTTTTTGCAAAGTTCTATGTGGGTTAATAATTGACCGTTAGAGCTTCTTCAATACAAAGAAACCATCGTTATTATGCGTTCATCTACATCTTTTTCTCTCTTTCTTAAACACAAAGAAACCATCACGATGCATTCTTCGCAAGATATTTGCAATTTTCTACAAACTTTAAGTCCACATGCTAAGCACGAGATGGAAAACTTGAAAAACTTCACCCCGATGAAGATACTTACATAATCCCGAGTCTCGGAAACTATCAGTAGAATAATATGATCAAAGAAGAGAATGCATTAATGTTTCCTAACATTTACCCGTATTTTGACAGTCTCAGTTGAAATGCTACACAGTGAAGTTTGGTACCAACAACTGAAGGTCTTATATACTCCTGATAAATTTCTACAATAATTAGAAGATGTTGTAGCTCTTAGTTTCTATAGATGCAATTCTTCCATTTGATCTTCAAATCATACCATAAAATTTCGGATAGTAAACTCATTCGAGTTTCACATATTAGTTACCTAGAACCTAGATGGTTCTTTGTGTTTTGATTTTTTGTGGTATCCGCTTCTCTCGAATGACCAATAATAATCTATTTGGTCTTAGCTTGATGAAGCCCACTGACTCACTTTATATCATCAAAAACATAGATAGGTACCTATGTTATGAAACAAGCAACCTGTAATATGCAGGGAGCACATTCTCACATTCTTCTTCTTTTACTGATTTTTTTTTATGTTCCAAATTATTGTTATGCTATTATATGTATAGATTGTGTGGCGATTGAAGATTTGAGGTGTTTGATCTTTCATGTCTTCATTGAATCCTATAGACGGAATTCCAGTCTTGAGTTCCAGCTTACGGTTTGATGTTAATTTATTTGATTTGTGGCTTTGCGCAGCCGTACTTGTTACTGTACCACTTACAGCAACATAAGTCAACCATCTTAAAATGTGTAGGAACATAAAATATGTATATAGCATGGTAAAGACGAGGCAGCTCAACTTAAAATTACCTAATTCAATATTACATCGTGATGTATGTAATATTGTTATTATGTCAATATAT
The DNA here is from genome assembly GCA_910589415.1 of Malachius bipustulatus. NCBI lineage: Eukaryota > Metazoa > Arthropoda > Insecta > Coleoptera > Melyridae > Malachius > Malachius bipustulatus. Next base: position 4,471,731 of record OU342630.1, on the reverse strand, counting down.
TAACTTGATCATTCTGAGAAAAGTGATCGTGATATCGAAATCTTAGAGCAAGTTTTCACTGCGGATTAAAGGGCAAAGTTTTGTATCTGAACGTTTGAGCACCGTGCACTATAGTGTTAAAGCCCTAACAATAAAACAGATACCTAGGTGTTTTTCTACTTTCTACTATTCGAACCATGGTCCATTTCAAGGAAGATAAGTCGTATTCCCTTAGTATGGGCAAGCCACTATCGTTGTTTTGTGGAAACTTGAGATGTAAACTAGTGCCGTTTCTGTAATTGTGATAAAGACTTCCGGAACCAATCGTGCTAAAACTGTTGAGAGAACTGCTGGATAATAAACTGATATCTAGAATGTCTATTGAACGGTACCTATTGAGATTAAATTCTTCCTGAGCTGCAGGAGCGAGACACATTTCGCGTCTCGCTGTACTTACGTGGTCATATCATTCACCTGGTTCTGTTTGATTTACCTGGTTCTGGTTGATTTACCTGGTTCTGGTCTGGTTCTGGTTCGAGATCGATGGAATTTGGTTGGGAAGACTTTTTTAAACTACCTTCAATAAAACACAGAATTTCTCACGTAGCTCGATATATTCATTTGTTATAAATCTGTGACGACAAATCATAATGATCTAATCCATATTGTACTACGCACTTCTATCGGATAAGATTCTCAGAGAGCATATTTATTCCAGAGGGACCTATTTGGTTCGTCACACTATATGTAGTACGCTTTCTTAATGAGTGCTTGCTAATGAATCTCCAATCAGGAAATCTGCGGGAGGTAATGGTAGGTTTGTATATCTCTTGATAATGGTAAAGGAAAAAGCCAGATTCGATTTGAATTAAAAATTGATCTATTTATTTTAAATGATTACCCACTATTACCCAATATCACCCAATAGTAGTCTTAAATGATATAAAACAGACTTTACTGCGACTTTATATAGGCCTCCCACAAGAAGTGATCTCGGCGGAGTGAAGTTCCATTTAATATGGTCGTTTGCAATGTAGGTAATAACTGATTTTTGGATGTGTAACGCTTGAAATCAATTTAACTAATTTAATATGGGTACCAAGGTCTGTAAAACATTTGAAAATACAAATATATGATTTGATTAACTTACACCTCCTATTAGGTAGAATCATTGTGAATCCAGAAGACTTTATCCCGCATTTTAGGAAGGGGCTCGGATATGTTAAGTGTAGTTAGTTACCCAGTTATTAATTTATAATCGATTGCATACACAAGACTTTACGAGCCACTATAAATCGGAAATAACTAAATAAATTTGAATCACGCCTATGGTTTGAATATCTTGTATTGTATAGATGTGTAGTGAGAAGGAGGGGAAAATAAGGACCACCACGAAGTTGATTGGTTCTGATCCTGCTAACGCGAATTTCCTGAGGAGAGTCGAGTGTCGGGTAATAGCAGAGCTCGGTGGGCCCTTTGCTGAAAGAAAGGCAGAAGGCAGGTGTCCCATCTACGTGTGTTTCCAAGGTGTTGCTTTTCATAATAATGATTAATCAGTGTTGTTATGAGTAAATAGGTACCTCCTGCCTAATCTGAAGTATTCATCGTTTAATAATAGATTATTTCGAAAGCGAGTATTCTCCTGTTAATAATTAATAAATAATAATAATTCTCAGTCGTCGAGTACACTTCAGTTCAGTTTATAAATAATTATTAATTCAGTTTAATTGATAAATAGGTTGTTGTTGTTTCAATAATCAAACCAAAGTGGCGGTCAAGAGCCCCAACCCTGGATGGTACTCCATAAGTTTATCTTAAAGATATTGTGAGCTCTCGAGTTAGCATTCTAGAATTTAAATTATTATAGCGGTTGATTCACATTAATCTATTTTCGAAATTATTGGGGAGGGGCAACATTCTCCGAAGCAAAGTTTGGAACAAAAGTTGTTTGGTTTTGAGGGGGACATTGTTTGCACACAAGCCACCCCAACAACTAGGGATGGGGGTGACTTTAACGATTTAAATAGAAATCCCCACTTTTTATTGCGGATTATGATTCAGCGTGGAGAAAAACAAATTTTTGTATTAAATTTTTTTTCCATTTCGCCCTAATCACCTAAACATGGAAGACAAAAACGGCTTTCTCGAGACTTTGAGAATCATCTTGAGACTTCATGACTCGACAATTGCTTGGAGAAAACATTGCAGGGGGGCAGAAGTTGTTTGGTTTTGATGGGGACAGCGTTTGCACACAAGAACCACCCCCCACCACCACCCGCTGCATTGGGGTGGGGGTGACTTTGACGATTCAAATAGGAACCCCAATTTTTTATTGCGGCTCCACGCTGAATCATAACCCGCAATAAAAAGGGGGTTCCTATTTAAATCGTCAAAGTCAGCCCCACCCCCATGTAGGTTGGTGGGGTTGGTTCTTGTGTGCAAACGATGACCTCCTCAAAACCAAACAAATTTTGTCAGAACCTTTTGTTCGGAGAATGTTGCCTCTCCCCAATAATTCCGAAAATAAAATTAAGATGGATCACCCGGTTGTTTGTAGTTTGTGAAATTGTAATTGTGTATTTCTTTAATAGCAATATTCATTAATGAACCCTAACCTTTATTTATGCAAAGCCACTCAAAAGAACTTACCCTCAGAAAATTAATTATTCTAAAAAAATCAAGTGTATATCAAGTGTAGATGAATAATTATTATATTATTTTATATATTGAAAAAATTGCTGATAAAAATTTAATAACAATGATTACTTTTTCGCGACTTGGGGAGAAAAATTGGTAGTTTACTTCAATTACCCGCCTCTGCTGGTTTTAGTGCAAGGAAACTCAAACAGATACAAATGAATTAATAAAACTCACTGACAATAATTGTCACCTTTCTGGTTCGTTCTCTGCAATCTTGATTCTGAGGCTCAGAGATGTTAATCAAACAATTGATTTCCTCGCCCTTGATGCAAATAATTGCTTTAGTCACTGCTTGTGATCCCAGAGGAAAAGGATGTTTGATTTGCACTTCGTTGCTCCACTGTAGAACGATTGTTGCTTTAGGAGCAATAATATTAAATGAGAAAGTGGTAATGACTACTGTTTCTGCGCCATTTATAATTATGAGATTTAAGTTGAAAAATTTTCTATAAAGGAAAGAGTAATCTAATTCGATAATTTCGTAGACATAAGGTAGAGCTTGTAATGTTCTTATTTAATTAAGATGATTATTAATATATGTTTTATTATTTAAACTAGATAAATTACATAAATAAAAGGTAACACTTTACGAGCATGACGTTGGGTCGGAACTGTGTTTTAGAACTGACAAAATGGCGTTATTGCCAAGGTTACCAAATCACATACGTCACACGCCCCTTTTAACAGAGTACATTATTATGGTATTGTTTACAATAATTAATGTTAATATTAAACAAAGTAAAATAAATTTTTACCAGCAAAAAGATAATTAAATGCATACTAAATTAAACATGCAGAAAAACAAATTATTATTCAAAGATCAAACTTCTTAGGAGGTTTACTTATTCTACCACTTCTTGTGTAAACACATCTTTCAGTTTTTTCTGTTTCTTTGGTTTCTGTTTCTTGATCTTTTTTCACTTCTCGTTCTCTTTCAATAACTCTTCTTTCCTCTCTAATAGGAGATTCATGCTTTATCCGAGTTTTAGTTTCTTGCTCATTTTCTTGTTTCTCATTCTCATCTTCCTCAAACTCTGTTTTATACGGTCTTATATGCATTCTGTTTCGTCTATAGTTGGTGTCATTTACTTGAACAGTATAGTCTCTTGGTCTGTTTATATTTACTACATGACCAGGTTTCCAGTTTCGAACACCATCTTGAACTAACACTTTTTGACCTTTTGCAAGTTCGGGTAAAGGTTTTGTTGTTTTATTATATCGGCACTGTTGTTTACTTTGTTTTGATCTAAGTTTTTCCTTGATTCCCTTTGTTGAATATTTTGGTTTTAATATTTCTTTATTTACAGGAAGCGTAGTTCTCAGGCATCTACCCATTAGTAAAATAGAAGGAGCTGGAAGGTCTTGTTTTGGTGTTGTATTGTAGTTCAATACAGCAAGAAATGGATCTTCTTTATCTCTATACGCCTTGACAAACAATCCTTTCACCGTCTGTATGGTCCTTTCGACCATTCCGTTGCTCTTTGGATATAGTGGGCTTGATGTTGTTAAATTAATATCATATTTCCTTGAGAAATTTTGAAATTCTCGCGAGTTAAAGGGTGGACCATTGTCTGAAAATATTTCTAATGGAAGGCCATATAACGTAAATACATTTTTCAAGGATGATATAACAGTCGATGCATTTTTGCTCGCCAGTTTGTTTACTATGGTAAACTTGCTAAAATAATCTACAATGACTATATAATCAGCCATTTCCACATGCATAAAATCAATTCCAATTTTCTCCCACGGTAAGTCAGGTGGTTTATGACTTTTTAATGGTTCTTTTTGATTACTTTTGGAGTACATTTGGCAAACGGAACAATTAAGTACCAATTTCTCAATATCGGAAGTAATTCCAGGATAATACACAGCCTGTTGTGCTCTCTTCTTACAGGATACTACTCCTTGGTGTGATTGATGGATAAGATTTAAAAATTCATCTTTTAAGGCCTCTGGGACTACTAATATTTTTTGATAGAAGATGATATTCTTATGAATGAAGATTTCGTTGCGAATATGCCAATACTTCTTAACTGAAGGTGGACTGACACTGCTTTTGTGCTGTGGCCAACCATTAAGTGTATAATACTTAACCTTCTTCAGTGTTTCATCTTCTTCGATCGCTTGTAGGAGTCTTTTCTCATTTTCAGTTGAGGTCGAGATTACTGAAAATACACGTAGATTATCATCCAAATAATTGGTATTCATTGTGTCTTTTGTAGGACTTCTGCTTAATGTATCCGGCACCTGTAAGTTTTTTCCAGGTACGTATTCAAGTTCAAATTGATATCGTAACAATTTCAAAGTTAATCTTTGTATTCTTGGTGACATATCATCAATTGGTTTCTTTAATAGACCAATCAGAGGTCTGTGGTCTGTTTCAAGTTTGAATCTTCTACCATATAGGTAATAGTGGAAACGTTCGCAGCCAAACACCAACGCCAACAATTCTTTATCAATATGGTTGTAGCGCTGCTGAGTCTGTGTAAGAGAAATTGAAGCAAACTCCACCGGTTTATTCTCTTGAGCTATGACAGCACCAATGCCATATGGACTCGCATCAACAGACAAAGTTACTTGTTTATCAGGATTGAAATATGTTAAAGTTACATCTGCAGCAAGCAATTCTTTGATATGTTTAAAGCTGTTTTCTTCAGTTTGTGTCCATATCCACTCTACCTTCTCACTAAGTAATTTTCTCAATTGACTCGTCGCTTGTGATAAGTTAGGTATAAACTTAGCTAAATATACTACCATACCTAAAAATCGTTGAAGTTCCTTTTTATCTTTTGGAGATGACATGTTTCTAATTGCTACTACTTTATTTTTATCCGGTGAAACACCATTGCCGCTAATTTCATGTCCAAGGATCTTGATTTTAGGTACACAAAATTTGGACTTTTCCAAATTTAAGGTCATGCCACTCTTTCTGATTTTCTCCAATACTAGGCTTATCCGTTGATGATGTTCTTCAATGGTACTTCCATAAACTAAAATGTCATCGAAGTATGCTATTACCCCAGGAAGACCACTCAACATCTCATGTATAAAATGTTGAAATATTTCAGGTGCAGAAGTAAGCCCGTATGGCAATCTCAAATAGCGATACCTTCCAAAGCTTGTTGCTATCGTACATAGTAGGGAACTTTCTTTTTCCAATGGAATCTGTAGAAATGCCGAAGATGCATCTAGTAAGCTGAAAACCTTGGCTCCAGATAATTGTGAAAATAAACAATCATACGTTGGTATTTGAAAAAACTCCCTCTTCACATATTTATTAAGGTTACGAGGATCCATGCAAATTCGGATGTCACCGTTGCTTTTGGGGACCACCACTATAGGATTGACCCAGTCTGTTGGTTCAGTTACAGGCACCAAAATTTTTTGTGATACCAACTCATCAAGTTTTTTCTTGACTCTGTCCCGCAAAGCTATTGGTATTTTTCGGGCGGCACATACGCTCGGTTCAGCATTTGGTTTCAGAGTAATCTTGCACTCTTTATTCACACACCCGATTCCCGAAAACACATTTTTGTTGAAGTCTAGGATTTCATTTAACGTATTGTCTCTGTTTATTATTTCAGTCACTATTTTAGTTTTAATTATGTTGAAATGTTCTGCCGCACTTAAACCTAAAATGGATTTAGGCATACTTTCGTTTAAAATATAGAATAGAAGTTTGTTCCTTTTACCGTTATATGAGCACCGCAAATAAATTTGTCCAAGTATATTTATTTTATGTCCCGAGTATGAAGACAAAGACGATGCTACATTTGAATGTTTCTCCACACTAATTTTAAGAGAATCAAAATCATCACGGTTTAAAATGTTGACATCACTTCCAGTGTCTATTTTCAAGTTTATCAGGCAGTCATTAATTTTGATTAGTTCAAACCACTCTATTGAGCTTACAACAGTATTGTTTACTGTCCAAACCACTTTTTGATTATTAAAATTACTATCACTGCCTTCTGTACTAGAGTCAGTATCACTGTTCAATTCATCTTGCATAATTTCATGCACATTAGATTTTTTAGGGCACATTTTCCGATAATGTCCCTGTAATTTGCAACCAGAGCAAATTCGATAATAAGCTGGACAATTTCCTTTAACATGTTGCAAGTCACACCTCTTGCACTTGTAAGCAAGATTAGTTGATTTATTTTGGTGTCTAGTGGAACGCCAATTATCACTTGTACGATCAACAGTTTCACTATATTTATTAGGTTTGCTAGTTGAAGCACTAACACTATTTTTAGAGAAATGTCCTCTACTTGGCTTATAATTATTAATTGCACTCACATTAGACTGATTAATTTCTTTTTGAGTTACTACACTACTTTCCATTGATCTAACAATATCAATTGCTTCATTCAATTTTAAATCAGAATGTTGAAGTAGTTTTTCTTGTATTCGTGTATCACGAATACCTAATACAATTCGGTCACGTATTAGCACGTCTTTTTCTTTAAATTCGCAAGTTGAGGCTAACTGTCTTAGCGCTGTTATAAATTGATCAACTGTTTCATTAGGAAGCTGATCCCTTTTAAAAAATTTAAAATGTTCATACACCAAATTTTTTCATGGGGTCACAATACTTTTGAAATTTATCCAAGACAACATTTAATTTTGTTTTGTCTTCATCTTCTCCATACTCAAAAGTATTATAAACTTGTAACCCTTCAGTACCAATTTGGTTCAGCAAAATGGCGATTTTCACATCATCCTTTTTCTCTACCTTACCACTTGCCAGCAGGTAAAGTTCAAATTTTTGTCTCCACAGCTTCCAATTACTTGCTATATTCCCTTGAAACGAGAATTTTTCAGATGTACTGCTCAGTCATTATTCTTGTTTATTCTTTAATATTAATTAATCAGAATCAGAATAACCACTATTGCTTGTTTGAGTTCCTCCAGCGAAAATTATAAAAACTGATGCTTCTGGTTCATTTTCGCTTGCTCTCCCATACACACAGAATGATTGTTCTCGTCCTTATCGTGATATTTTCATCACGCACTCCCAGCACACGTATTATTACGGGTTGTTTACGTTTGCTTTACACCGATTATTTAGTAATTTCACTTTTACCAGCTGCCACCATGTAATGTTCTTATTTAATTAAGATGATTATTAATATAAATGTTTTATTATTTAAACTAGGTAAATTACATAAATAAAAGGTAACAATTTACGAGCATGACATTGGGTTGGAACTGTGTTTTAGAACTGACAAAATGGCGTTATTGCCAAGGTTACCAAATCACATACGTCACAGAGCTCTGGAAGAAGAAATAAAAAATGTTCTAAGAATAATCGACTTCAAATAAAAGTTGAATTGTGTATTTTCGCATAACTTGATTTCAAATTTTCATCACTTAAGTATAATATTATTTATGGTATTACTACTGACACATGATCATTTAAGGTATGAAATAATCGCTTTTTAACGCTTTTCAACAGTGGAAACAATCACTGGACTTCGCCCTCTTCCACACCACAACGGTACTATGTGTAGCAGCAATACATTGTTTGAAATGCATATTTTTACATGAAATGATTTTCACTGTAACCGATTACGATAGCCACAGCAGCACGGCTGGGACACTGTCACGGTACGGTACCATAGCCACGTACTTACTGTAACACAGAAACATGCTGCTTTATGGAGGTCTGAGAACACTTACCGAACTAATGTGACGACCGGCTTCATGAATGTAATAAATCAATCAAATTTTATCAGTTACCTGTGTGGAGCTTATTATTTATTCTATCATTATTATTCCATCATTTTACAACTCCAGTGATACAGCACAAACATTGATGGATGATACAACAAATAAATGTGTATTACGAAACAAAATTGGCTTTCTAGAAGTTACTGTTTACAGCACTAGATAACTACAAAGTGCCTTAAAACAACAAGTCATTGACTAATGCCCATTAGTGCACATGTGTGCTAAGACAAGTTTTTGGAAACAACTTTATTCATCTGAAATGCAAGCAAATAACCTTCTCACGTAAGAGGGACTCACCTTGTCATAACTTGTCTCTTTCTGGACACAATCTGTCTATTACAAATGAGGTGAGAGATCTGGGTGTGCTACTTGACTCTAGACTTACGTTTGAGTCTCATATTTTTTGTGGTGTGGTTCGGGAAGCCTATAAAATGTTAGGTTTTGTGTTGAGGTCGACGAGAGAGTTCAGGAGATCAGAATCGGTTATTGCCGTGTACTTCTCGGTAGTGAGATCTCGTTTGGAGTACGCCTCGGCGGTCTGGAGTTCAATGTATGATAGATACGTACAGCAGGTGGAGAGGGTTCAGAGAAAACTGATTAGAAACCTGAGTTCTAGGTACCATAAAAACAGAGGCTCCTTTTCCTATGATCCGAACTTATCTTTTTACAGAGTAGATTCGTTGTCTTTGAGGCGGTCCTTAAGTGGCGTTTGCTTCATTTATAAATTAATATATAGTATGGTGGACTGTGAAGAGTGCTTAACCCGGGAGTGGTCGCTAGGTGAGCATTTAGCTCACCATTGTCTTTAAACTGTAATTATTCTGTTACTTGAAGTCGTACAATCTTGTCGATTTTTCTAGCTTAGTTTATAGCCTTAAGAAGAAACATAGAAAGGATTTTGTAATGAAAATCGGATAAACTTATTTTTTATTGATGCTTCATTCACCGCAGTTGCCGCTGCGCGAGCTAAACGCTCATTAGCGACCACCCGCGTCACTCAACTGCTCTTATGTTTAGGTCTGCTAGCCATATGCAAGGATTACTGTAATTTCTTTATCTGAAGTTCTTTGTTGTTTTTATGGTATTATGGTATTAGCTTAGTTAAGAATCGAATCAGTTTGTGTTATTTTTTAATGTAAAAAAATTCTATAGTTATATACCAAAAAAATTTATATTGGCAAGTTAACATTATTCCCCCTTATTTTAAAATATCTACAACAAATATTGCTAATACAGGGTGTTCGGTTATTGGAAAGCCAAAATAAAATTTCATATTATACAAAACCACATCATCAACATAAAAAAGAATAACTTTGTCGTGATCGGGCTTCATTCAGGAAATATTTCCAAAAATGTAAAACTAAATCATCTATAAATATTTTATTTTTTTCAGTACTTAGACAGCCAAATTAAAATTTCATCAAAAATTTAATTAAATTTAAATTTTTATTTGTTTTATTAAAAAATAATAACATTTTCCAAGTAGGCTTTGTTTAGGAAATACTCAGCCAAAAAAAAAGCAACGCCTGATCTGGAAATTCTTTTTTATGCTTCTAATGCGGTTTTGTAAATTTAATTTTAGATGTCCGATCACCAAACACCCTGTATTGTGCTTCAAAGTGCTTTTTATTGCACATTTGCTTGTTGATTTTACATGGGAGCGAAACGCTCGCTAGCGACCACTGGTGTTACAATTCACCTAGCGACCAATGCCGGGTTAAGCTTTTTAAATTTTAATTGTTCTCCATATTCCTTACGTCAGAGACACATGCTGTATGCTGATCTGACATCTTGTAGTACACATTTTTATTTTAACTCACCTTTGATAAGATGTGTCAGGCATTTCAATGAGGTTGAACTTGCTTCTGCCGGGTCTGCTTCTTCTTCTTCTTCATTTCTGGGAACTTGCTTCTTCTTTTTAGTTTTTAGCTTCCTTATTGTTTATTGTTTGTTTAGTTTAGTTTAGCTTACTTTATTTTTGCTTGTTATTATATATACAAACATAATCTGAGCGTGTAACTTTGTTTCTGTTGTTTTGAGACTGATGTTTTTGTATTGTTGTATTGTTAAGTTGTGTCATCCTATATTGGGTCATTATTGTGATCTGTTGGATGACCTTACTCTATAAATAAAAAATAAAAATAAAATAATATTTCTACTTTCGAACTCTTGCCCAACCTTTTCGAAGGTCTTTCGGGCCAGACCGAGACAATATGCTGTAATTCTCTGCCATAGTTTCTCAAGGAAATCTGGATTGCATGGTTTTATAAACAACGGATTTCAAGTTACCCGTTGAAAAATCCATTGGACTTAAGTCGGATCATGTAGGAGACCATTAATATTGTTCTCTTTTGCCAATCCTTTGATAGGGATAATGATTATTAAGCCATTGCCTGACTGGTAAAACAAAAAGTGGAGGTGTCCCATGTTGCTGAAAATCTGATGAGTCTTCTGTTATTGTCAAGTTTAAATCAGCATCAGTTTGAGTTTCCAATTGATATTGACAGTTCTTGAAGCTTTGTTTGAGTTTTGATGGTTATGATTTTACAAAATTCAATTCCTCCAGATCATAATCAGTTCCTGTACAATTTGAATTTTTTATGGATGAAACTTGTGCAATTTTATCTGTTTTACACTGTCGTGATAGTCTTGTTCCCTCTGCCACTTAGCGAATTGATAAGCTAGGATCTGCAACAAGTAATCCAAATACTTCAATTTTGGCGCTCTTATTGAGCAATCTTGGTTGATTTCTTTGTTTATAAGCAACAGATCCCAATTCTTCAAATTTAGCGAGGATATTTTAAACGTAAGATGGAGCATCTGTTTATTTTCTTTTGCCAGAAATGGCTAAATAATCAATATCCCTATCAATGGATTGTTAAAAGAGGGCGTATTTAATCGCCTCCTAGATCAATTATTGACTTATCTAACATATATTTTTTTTTTATCGCTTGAAATTCGTTGTTTATAAAACCAAACCAATTTCACCCTTCAATTTCACCCCGAGCAAATTTCGGGGAGGTAAAGAACGCTATTTAGCAGTCAACTAACTCAAAAAAGAAACGTACTTATTGTTTTGGCTTTTGGCAATGAACACAAATGAACATCACAGGTCGAAGAAAATTGACAGGCAAATGTTTACAGTTTTTATTAACAGTTAGAATAAGGATTTTAGATAAGAAATATAGAAATTTCAATTACGTAATAAATATAACGGACAATAAAAATATTCAAATATCATAAAATATAATATTTAAATGGAATAATTTTAAATATCACAAAAAATGAAATATTGGTGATGGTAAAAATACAAATGGTATCATAATGTAGGTATAATAATGAAATGTTAAATTCATAGAAATTATTAAATAATTAAATAAGAAAGACAAAATAATTATATACATAGAAAAAGACGAACATTAAAACTCACACGATGACGTGTGAGGGCGATAATAACAATTATCATAATGCTTTATTAAATGAAAGAAAAAAAAAACGGAACTATTTCAGATTTGAAAATTATTGAAATAGTGAGATGCGAAAGCTATGGAAGCGAAATAAAAATTTTAATAAGCAATGAAATGAATAACCACCAATAATTATTAGAATTATCAGGTAACTACTTCAACTACAGGTAAGTTCAAGTACTTACAGCGAAACAGGTGGTGATGTTCCGTGTCTCACAAAGGGGTACAAGATTCAACACAGCTCCACGAAGATCTGCCTGGGCCGCCAATAAACCGTCGTGGTGCTGGTGCTGGTGTTAGTGCTAGCTGGCCTTGGTCATGGTACGACGCCGCTTCATGATAAATGGTCATCTGGTACTGGTGTTAGTGGTGCTGGTACTGGTCTCTCATGTGCCTTTGGAGGTCAAGGCATCCATGGAAAAAAGGACGAACTCCTCTACTGAGAGGGGCAAAGGGGTTCTCTAGCTGCTAAACATTATGGATTCACCTAGGTAATTAATTAATTAGAGCAGGTCGTTTGAGTATAGTAGGAGTCAATTCACCGACTGCGCTCTCTCCTTTCAAAGCGCTCTTCCTGCCAAAACTACCAAGAGCCTAAGCGAACTGACCCGGACGGTAGCATCACCGCCGTTCGGCGCACATCGTAATCGACAGCACTGTACCGAGCGCTCGACGAAGGTACTGTACCGTGCGTTCCAGAAATACTTTACAGATGAAAGAGGTAAACTAATGGAATGGTGATGAAGGAACCAAAGAAAGATCTCTGACCGCAGATACCTTCGAAAAGGTTCGGCAAAAGTTCGATATGTAAACTGTATAATTGTGTGGCCAATAATGGAAACCATTTTGACAGCGTGTTGTCTCTAAAAAATTGTTAAGTTTTTTTTTATGCGAAATCAAATTCACTTGTATCAATATAATAAAAACAATTCGATAGAATGTAACTTTGTGGTCACAATCATTGGAAAGCATTTCTCAAGGTCTTTTCAATGATGCATCACATATTGGGTTGCCATTAAAAATTTTATAATTGCGGTTGGTGGAGCTTTAGTATGGGTTAATGGGCGTGAATCATTTCTTACGTTATTTGGGTTCCCAATTTTGGTAATTTTTTTATTAACCAAACGGGTTTTTTCAATTTTTGAAATCCTTTTTTTGTTTCAAAGATATCGCCAATGACAACTTTCAAGAATGTCACGAGTATGTAAATATACTTACTTGTGGATAAGAAAACTGCAAGCATTATGCCACATAGAGAGAACAAATAAGTAAGTGTTAGAAAGATCACTCAGTCACGACTGTTAGAAGTGTGGTAGACTATAAAAAGTATGCGTAGTGTGTGCCTGACTGATGTGACATGCTGATGAATCCATACTTAAGACGAAACGGTACCATCCATATCTTCAGTTTCATCTCACATACTCTGCGAAAATTGTCTATTTCGTTCTGTAAAAGGAACCTATAATAGTGGCAATTGAATAATACCTACAAGACGGACGATTATGGCTATGTCCTTTCATTTTAAGAAAATTGGATTATTGAAAAGGATACAGGCTCGTTAGAGGGACAAAATTTATAATATCCATATGTGCATAGTGTCCCAAAAATATGAAACATATCGTAGTTATGTTTTTTTTAACCTTCCTAATACCGAGAGGCATCCTTTTGGACCCCATTTATTCGAAAAAAAATTGTTAAGGGTGCTTGACTTTTATCCTTGGAGTCTTACCTGTCGTCTGTCGGTCACTATAAAAATAAAATAATAAAAATGAATGACAAAACTTACATGGAGCCTTATTGTATAAAAAACGTAGCTGTTGTTCAAATGGACCGCGCATGGTACTGGGTGTTACAAAAACTGATAACCATACAAAGAGATTTAAGTATACTAATCATTGAATATTTTCAAGATGTTTTACCGGCTTTAACAGCTTTAGTCATCATTGGTTAGGTTCTGTGTAGCAAAAACGTCTTTTTGATGACTGTTTGTCTCTAAGAAAATTTTCATTTAGCGTAATTTTTGCAAATTGTGTTATATGTGTTCCAGAAAGGAATACTCTAAAATATACATAGTATAGTACCTGCGGGTGATAAATATATGCATGCGTGTGCAAAAATCACGGCTCAAAAAAATTATTGTGCAAAAAATGCGAGTAATAAATTGATATGCAAGGTGTGGTATTTTCTGTAATAAAATCAATTTTTCCAATAAATCTAAATGTACTATATTTTCAATAGGTATATTATTTTTTACCTTGTAACAACTATTAGATATTTAACTGAAAAATATATAATACTATGAGTTAGTAGTTTTTTTGACTGTCCTATTATAAATGTTATTGGGCATTGTTTGGGAATGCAGTCATTTTAAGTAAAGAACACTCTTTTTTCTATGCCAAGCTTTCTAATTTGATTATATTTTTTCATCAGGGCTATCTACAATATGATTAACAATATGGAAATCTAATATACAGCGTGATCAGTTAAGGTTACGGAGCGGCCATATCTCGGTAACTATTGGTTCTAGAGCCTCAAATTAAAAATTTTCCAGACATAAGTGACCATGAGAAATTCAAGGAAAATATTTTCAAGATGGCCGCACTTCCGGAAATAGCGGAAGTTGACACCTAGTTCGTTATTTTAATGGGAACACCCTGAAAAATATTATATTTTTTAAATGTCTGAAGAAATCGAATACAGGTGGTTTTCACCACTGGAATTTAGATAAAGCGGTTTATGAGTTATAAATAAGTGAAAATCGAAAATTTTCAACTTCAAAGCAGTCTAGAACTAGAATGACTCAAGATATCTAAAAACGGTTTACATGTCCCTATCCTAACTTTTAATGTTTCATCCCACTATGTGGAGTAAATTTTAATATACAGAGTGATGAAAATTATCCGATTTTTCATCACCCTGTATTAAAATTTAAACCACATAGTAGGATACAATGTGAAAAGTTAGGATAGGGACATGTAAACCATTTCTAGATATCTTGAGTCATTCTAGTTCTAGACTGCTTTGAAGTTGAAAATTTTCGATTTTCACTTGTTTATAACTCATAAACCGAAGCAACGTTCGCGAAAAATACGCTGCTGGCACGCGAAACAATAATCTGCATTTTTTGCAAAATGTTTTTATGGCATGAAGGGAATGGGCGGGAGAGACAATTTTGACCTTGAAAAGCGGCGCGTCTCGGCACAAAAAAATATACGGGACTTTGTCAAGGTCAAAATTGTCTTCCCCACCCCTTCCCTTCATGCCAAATAAAAAACTTAAAAAAAAGCATTTTTGTTTCACGTGCCAGCGGCGTATTTTTCGCGAACGTTGCTTCGGAAAGGGTTCGTTGTATTCCGGGGAAAAAAAGGAACAAAACGCCGTTTAAAATATTTACCAAAAATTTTACCACTTCTCATGTTTTTCACATTATTTGTATAAAAATCAACGTCTAACTAATTTTGAGAGAGAATATCTTGTGATTTTAGATTCGATTGAGTTTACTTCCGCTAAGTGTGATAATATTTTAACAGGAAATAAATAATGATATAGTTTTGAATCCCACATTAAACTTGAAATGTAAAATATATCCATAAATTTTATAACCATATAATTTACATTTAATTATTTTAAATTGAATAAAAAATTTATAAATTTAGAAATTTATTTTGAACTGATGTACGACTGTAATTCTACGACCAAATCTTGAAGAAAACAACAAAATTAGATGAAAAAAATTTGCTTTTTTTGAATTCATTAATTAGTTGAACGATGTTGTCGAATTTCAATTTATTTTTCCTCTCATCACCATGAAATGTCAGAAATCGGTGAAATTATAGTCTGGGGACGTAGATCACCAACAACATATTTTTGGATTGAGTCACGCCAACGTCATAAATCATTAACAAATGACGGACCCCTGAAGGAATGCTACATACCTGTATGCCGACCTGATTATACTTAGGAGCCTCCTAAGCTTACAATATACTTAGTCAGAACTACTCTGGTTCACCTGGTTATTTCGGGAAGACTATTTAGTGTATTATAACTAAAACTAACAATATCAAGGATGCTCTATTTCAGTTCACAAAAACATTTTAAACATTACTGTGCATTTTTTCATTTTAAAAGATTAATTAGAAAAGTATTTGATCAAGTGATATTTTTATCAGGAGGGTGAATTAATATATTAATGCCCGTATTCTTAAAGAACTGCGCGGTTATTATATAATTACCTGTTAGCAAATGAATAATTAATTTTAGGTAGGCTTCGGAAAAAGTACTGTCTGAAATTGAATAATATGTAAAACTGAGAAATTATAATTTTAAAGACCCTCACTCTCTGTTTCATGTGTAATATTACATTAATGCATATTTACAGACTTGTGTATGCTAACAGATGCAAAATTACAGAATTCAAGAGACATGCCAGAATAAAAGTAATGTAATTTTATAACATTAGAGAATATAAGCGTGTAAGTTTTGCAAAATCGTAAAATGAGTCCTACGCACTGCGGTATTTTTTTCAATTTACACGTGAGATCTTTATATTTTTAATCTATCTCCCACTCTATGGCACAATATACCGTCAAAGATAGGAAATCAGTTACCCACTAATTATTATTAATACTTTATTGTCAGAGAATTATGGACATTTATTTGTAAAAAATGTACCAAAAGTTCATAAAAAATCTTGATCAAGATTTTTCTTCAATAATTATTAGTGAAGCGGTTACAGAACATAAATCCACAAAAATCAGTTCTTGGGGTGCAGCGCGTCACCCCCAAAAAACCACCCCTTTAACGAAATAAATCTTTTTTCGCTAATAACTCAATAATCGTTGGATATATAAAAAAAATACTTATAAGACAAAAAATATTCAGTGATTTCCTAAAAAAAGTTTTTTTTTGTCGTATTTGTCATATAAGTAGTTTTAGAGTTATTCAATATTTAAATAATTACAAATTTTGTACTTTTGATGCATCGTATTTTCGTTTATTTAAAATTGTTGGCACGCAGTCTCTAGATGAAATAAAATTACTCGAAAATCAAACAATTTATGAAGAAAAATTAAAATTGGCTTTGAAGGGGACATAAAATACAATATTTTTTGCCATTCTCATTGATTATGAATAATTTTTAGTATAGGTATAAATATTACAATGTAGTATAATTATTGTCTGTTAGTTTTTGCTATTTCGAGTCTTTGCAGGCCTAATCAAAATAATTGTAATTGATATACCTACTGCGGAGTGCTAGAACGCTTATTAAAAATGATTATCCAATGATGGTCCATCCAAAATTTTTAAATACGTCTCTGTTCTTTTTTTACATTGTTCACTTTACCTACCACTATCTATTGAATCAAAGTAGTATTCATAACTAACGAATCATACCTATTAGGACATAATAAAGGAGATTTATTTCTTATTTTTGCCATATTTTTTTTATTATTTGAGAATAATAAATATTTTTTTGTGGGCTTACATAAGTCGACAAGAGCTACCCATCTGATATTTCGAAAATTTTCAAAGACAACTAGATCCCAGAGTTTTCGTAGCCAACTTTTGTTTTTCTTATGACCGCCATATTGTTTTTTATGTTGTTCGGTATGAAAAAAAAATAATAGAAACCAAAAATTGTTAAAGTTCAAAAAATAAATTTCAAAAATATCTCATTTTCTTTTTTCTTTAAAAAAGGATAACTTTTTAGACCGAATTTCATATAGAAATTAAAAAACCATAAGGCAAGCACTATTTCGGCGTATTTTAAAAACGTTAACGCATTTCGACGAAAATTTTTTGTTTTTCTTTGAAAAAAGAAGAATAAAAATTTTATAGCTTTTTCTTTAAGTTTATTAATTTTGGTTTTCCATCATTTTTTTCATATAGAACGACATAAAAAAATATTATGGTGGCCATAAGAAAAACGAAAGTTGACTTTGATAACTCTTGGATCTAGTCAGCTTTGAAAATTTTTGTAATGACAGATGGGTCAAGAGCTGACTTTAAAGATTTTGTTGATAAATTCTTAATATCTGAATATAATTACACAGCAAAAGAACAGGACCATTATCACAATAAAATGCATTAATCGTACCTGTTAAGTATATTAATTTATTTATTTTTTTTTAAATTGTTTTTATACATTCGAATTAACGTATTCAAAACTGATGCAAGTCCATGGGCGTAGAAGCTGTTGAGCGAAAAACGGGTTATTTACCATGTAACTACGCTACTGATGAAAACCCGCGTTTTTGAATGAGAACCCGTAAAAACTACTTTATTTCCTTCTAAAATATACGAGAACAAAATTGATCAAATGTGTAAATGAATGTGGATCAAATTAGTAACCGTAGTAAAATGCATTTTTGTATTAAAGTTTAATTTCTTCACATTTTTTCACAGAGAATAATTGTCAAGAAAACCTCTTTTATCGATTCGCTCTGTGATATTCTTTTAGGCAAAACCCGAAGTGAGTTATCGTGGTAAAAAGAATTCAAGAAGCTTTCAAATGATGTAAGTATCATTCGATATCCGTTCCGTATGATAATAAGCAAACGGGTAGCTACCCCTGCCAAGGGGATGAACTTGGATAGCTAAATCTGTCACACAAATATGTCCACCTCGATAACAAAATTTTCCGCGTTTCTCGCATAAATCTCAGTTTCCAAATTATTAGGCCTGTTAAGTTGTCGTTCGGCCACCTTGTATGCATATCTGCAATGCTGGTGGTAGGCTTAAATGAAAAAAGTGATCGTTATTAAATTGACAAACAAGTCTATTTTTTAAATAATTTATTATTATTAGATTTAATTTTATAATAAAAGGTTTTACCAACCGTTAAAAGGCTGCTAAGGGGTATAATCCCTGGATTGATGAAGTTCAATGATCTGGAGCTCTCCACCCCCGATCTTATTGTGGATGGCTTTGCGGAGTACTTTGGTAGTGTATACGTGAAAGCTGATCCTGTACGACATCATGCACCTGTTTCTGATTGTCATCACTGGTGTAACTCTGTTAATGTAACTTTAATTTCTGACGATGAAATTTTCATGGCATTGAAAAAATCGAAGAATTCCTTCAGTATGGGTGTTGATAACATTCCAAGCTTTCTGTTAAAGGACTGTGCCCGCATTTTTGTGCAGTCACTGTCCATCCTCTTCAATTTAATTATTAACAAATCCGTCTTTCCAGATATTTGGAAGGATGCGTTTATATGTCCCATCTTTAAAAAAAGCAGCACCGACGAGATCACTAACTATAGATCCATATCATTGTTGTGTAATTTTTCAAAGGTTTTTGAGTCAATATTATATAAGCATATTTACCATGCTACAAAATCCCGGATAACTCAGTTTCAGCACGGGTTCATGAAGAAACGTTCTACGGTGACCAACTTGGCAAGTTTTTCCCAGTATGTTTCTGAGGCTATTGACTCCCGTAGCCAAGTCGATGCTATACATATATCTCGACTTCCAAAAAGCTTTTGATCAGCTGGATCACTCTATATTGATGCTTAAGTTGTCTTCTTTCGGTTTCTCTAACTCATTGCAAACACTTATCCAGTCCTACCTAGCCAACAGGAAGCAGCGCGTCAGATATAAGTGTGCAATCTCGAAAGCCATTGAACCCGGATCTGGAGTTCCTCAGGGCTCGGATCTGGGACCCCTTCTATTTTTACTGTATATAAATGATATAGTTGATGGGTTAGACTGTAAAAGTTTGCTGTTTGCCGACGACCTTAAGCTCTTCTCAACTATCAATTCTGTTGCAGATTGTGTTAGACTTCAATGTAACTTAAATGTCATCGCTGAGTGGTGCAATAGAAATAAATTGTACTTGAACGTGTCTAAGTGTGCGGTTGTTAGCTATTCGAGACGTGAAAAAAATGTAATTTTTCAATATACAGTCTGTAACGGTGATATACAGCGTTTGGACGTAATTGGGGACTTGGGTGTCTTGTTTGACTCCAAGTTCTATTTTACCTCACATATAGATGCCATCGTTCCTCGAGCATTTAGAACTTACGGTTTCATTTACAGGAACTGCGGTGGCTTCTCTACTACACGCTCCCTATGTATTCTTTTTTATTCCTTAGTGAGGTCAATACTTGAATATTGTAGCGTTATTTGGTTTCCCATATATCAGGTTCACATCAGCCGTCTGGAATCTGTGCAGCGCTCTTTTTTGAAGTTTTTAAGTTTCCGTCTAGATGGTCAGTATCCTCCGAGAGGGTTTGACCGTAATATTTTATTAACCAGATTTAACTTTACCTCTTTGCATCTCTGGGATGTTGCGATTCCTGTATGGTTTGCTTAATAATTTGAATGATTGCACTTACAGACTCAGTAAAATTGAATTTATGGCACCTCGTCTGAACTCGCGACAAACTCAACCATTTTACTGCATGAGTGGACGCACTAATATACTGGTAAGATCACCCATCTCTATGATGTGCCAGCTTTTCAACAGATTAGCTCACTCCTGTGACATTCATGCTGATAGCTTTTCACTAATATCGGAGTGTGTTGCGCAGGTATTCAATGGCGGTTGATGACCTGCGCGGAAATTAATAAATTAATAAATAAATAAATAAATAATAAACACTCAATTATTATACATGGTGGTCCCTTTCAACTCGCTCGCCATTGGGATATCCTAAACCACTGGAGGTACAGAGTCAATGAAATTGGAGAAAGGTTGCGCTATTTTGTGGCCATCTCGAATCCGTCAAAACATGCAAGATATCTGTGACCGTTCCTGAAATATCCTAAAAAAACTGAAAATTCAAAATTTCTTAACTCACTTTTTAATATTATTTTTTAAATTTTTAGCCATAACTTTTTTATTATTAAGAGCTATTAAACTGTTTTTCGTAGGTTGATAAAAGTCATTAAAAGCTATTGGACTGGACATTACAAATATTTTCTAAGTCGACTAACTCCCCGAGTTTTCATAAATAACTTTGTTTTTCTTGTAGCCGCCATATTGTTTTTTTTTTTGGGTCAATAGTTATTTAAAAAATCAATTTGGCCAAAACTTACTAACATTTGTGAAATAAATTTTCAAAATTCTTATTATTTTCTTTTAAGACAACTTTTAATACTGAATATCATAGGAAAGTTAAAAAACCATAAACCAACAATATGACTTAATATTGACGTGATTCGATTAAAAAATGAGAATTTTTTTTTAAAAGAAAAATTAAATTTTTTATATTTTTTAAATGTTAGTAATTTTTAGTTTCTGTGATTTTTTTATACCGAACGACATAAAAAATAATGACTATGAAAACTATAGTCGGCTTTGAAAATTTTTGAAGTGTCGAATTGATGATTTTGACGACTAAGCCTACAAAAAATAAATTATTAATTTTCAACAATAAAAGAAATATGACGAAAATAAGCATTCTCGTTTTTCAGGTTTTTTTTACAGGATATTGCAGCAACGACTGAAGTTAGCCTGAATTTTGTATAAAATTGTGCAACTTTTCTCTAATTTCACCGACCCACTATCTTCTATGGTTTAGGAGATTCCATGGTATGCCAGTTGAAAGTGACCATCCTGTGCATAACAGTTTTTTTTAGATTACATTTTTATCCCACGTGTTCAAGTTACCTTCTTGATACATTACATTATTCAACCCTCCCCGAATTTCTCGAAAATAGCTTAACATATCTAAAATGTAACTATACTATGCAACACATGCAGGTTTTAAATCTTACCAAATGACACATTTAATGTGTACCTCTAAAAACAAAATTAGGTTAGTCAATAATAATTACAGACGTCGATCTTTACATTGTAAATTATCTTTAAGATGAAACATTTATTTTTCAAAATAATTACAGACTTCAGGAATTACTAATTTTGTTTCATTTCAGGTAAAGACACTGCCAGACTTTCCTAGATTTTGACTGGTGAGTTAAAAGAAAATCTTACGTTATTATGTATTTGGACTTCTATACTAACGAAGTTTAGACCAAGCTGCAGTTTCAATAACATACACAACTTGCATTTTCTCGGAAATGTCTTTGTGTTGTGAGTCAATAAAATCTACAGTTTTTGTTAAACAATAAAATTGCTGTCGATTTCATGGCTTAATCAGTGGCTTATAAAACCAGAATTACACAAAAATGCTAGTTTTAATTTGCGTGCCAGACGTGTTATTCTCCTATTTAACAGTGGTTTACGCGAAAACGATGGTACATTTAATCGAATTATAGCTCATAGTTATAGAAGAGTTTCTAAAATAAGTCTCTCTTGGCCTATTATTTTTGTTGAAAACCCAATCGCCTCTATGTTATTTTCTCATAATAATTTTTTGGTACCCCATATGTACGATCATGTACCTTTCATGAAAAATGTTGCAAACACTATCGAATGGAGGATATTAAATTCAGATCTGTGTAAAATTTCAGAAATACAGATTTTGTTCACTTATTTATAGTCAACTATTAATATTTTTTTACATCTTTCAACACCCTATTATTTTAAATAGCCTATAATAACGAGATTAATATCTCATGTGCATTATATCTCGAGTGAAAAGGGGAGCCAACCTTAAGTACCTATACCAACTATACCAACATAAGTATCATATACTTATGTTTTCCGCACCATATCAATATTCATTAAAATGTTCACTGAAAACGGAAAAATATCCATGTTGATGAAAAACATTAAAAAAGACTATCAAATTAAAATATAGAAAGTCCTCTTTACGTACTCTACAACTATTATTGGTAGGTGAGCTTAGTCATGAAGCTGCTTTTAATTAGTTTAAATTTATGAATGTTGACTTTGCTTCTGTTTTTTTTTTTTAAGTATTCGTTGGATGTTATTGACCTTAAATTTGTTAGGGAATATTATTTTATTAGGTTAGACACTTAGCTAAATTATCATTAAAACGTCTTCCATTCTATAATATTTTTTATAAGATCTTCTTTCTTTTTTCCCTCCCTATTAATAAGTGTTTGCATTGTAGCTCAAGTATTATTAAGGCTAGAGTTAGTAAAATTCTTACATTTAGTAGACTTACGCCCGTATTCACAAACGATAATTTTCTAATTACTTAATCAGTTATTTCCATCTCATTCTAATGCATATAAACTGTATATCTCCCTCCCATTGATTTAATTATTTTCGAGGACCAGAAAGCTTAGTGAATACGGGAATTACTCGCATCTATTTCTGTCATAAAATGCCAAAAGCATCTAAACTATCATGAAACTATTTTACACAATGACCGTTCTCATCATCAGGATGTGGAACTGAACCGTGGAAATCATGGTGTTCACAAACGTAAAAACTGCTGCACAAGAAGTTCAGCAATTGATAACCATCTATTTATGTTTTTGTTGATGTTGTCATGATTATTCCTTTAATGTTCAACTAGTAAATTTTTAAAGAATGTCTAAGGATCGAAATATAGGACATAAAACAGAATTCTGACTTGCAGGTTTCTTTGCAAGATGTGGTGCGATCTAGTTAGTAACGCCTGTTATGGTTTATGTTGAACTATGAATACTTAACTATGAAGGTTTCATGTGGTTTCAGTGCCTCTGTAATTTCGAAAAATTGTACACAAATAATAAACCGAATACAGTATCCAGCTAAAAGACAACGAAAACTGTTATGGTTATTCCACGTTTTTTTTTTCATGATTTCGCTTAGGAAATTTAACCACAGAATAACTCAATTTGATTTTACAACAACGGTACGTGTTTCAAAGTTAAATAAAGCAAGGTCCAGTTTTGTGTATGATATTGGGTATGTTCACCTGACATCAACTGTTGAATTGTTGAGGTAGCGCTTGGGTCCAGACATACCGCTCACTAATTACCGTTGCTAAGCTGTTGAGTATTTCTGTGAGCGTAATAAATACTTCACGCTCAGCACAGTCAATGTATGTTGCGGACATGCGCAAAGTGGGAAGTAGAAGTTGGAATTAAGAATGCCCCTGACACAATCACTGACAAAGAAATAATTATTATTATTTCTATGAACTTGAATCGTATCCAGAAACATGTCACA
Organism: Malachius bipustulatus; assembly: GCA_910589415.1. Classification (NCBI taxonomy): domain Eukaryota; kingdom Metazoa; phylum Arthropoda; class Insecta; order Coleoptera; family Melyridae; genus Malachius; species Malachius bipustulatus. The sequence goes on along the minus strand of OU342630.1, from coordinate 4,447,810 downwards.
TGTCTCTCGATCTCAACAATGCGTTCAAACTATTTCCAACATGTTGCAACAACTAACACTTAACCGTTTTGCGCTGCTATTCAACAGTTGACGTCAGGTGAACGTACTCATTTTGTAAATGACACTATGTGACTGTACAGAATTCTGCCCGTTAATTAAATAAAACACACAATCCCCCAAAAGTCGAGCATATTGCGTGTCTTATCCTGAATGTAAAATAGCAAATCGTCTCACTATTCCTGTCTTTCGTAACACGGATCTGAACTTTTACTGCTCCTCGTGAAAAAATAAGTTTTAATAACAAGTGCCAGTATGATTTAATATTAACCTACCTGATCTAATATTTCGTAAAGTTCTTCAAAAGAATATTCGATTGATGAATGTATGAAAATCTTTTTTATGCAAATTATGAAGTACCCTATTTGTTCTGGCATTACTCTCTGGGATATACAAATAGTGTGGCAGACACGGACGACCTCAAAATTATCATTGCCATATAGGGTTCTGGAGTATCCTGCGCGTTCCCATATCAGAGGCAGAATTAAATAGCCATTTCTTTGACCACATACGGCGTATATAATTAACTTTGTTATTGAGTTAACTCTGCAGCCTCTGCGCTGTTTGCCTTTTCATATTCCGTCGTTCTAAATGAAAATGGAAACGCAAATAATAATGAAAAGGATGAGAAGTAACCAGCACATGGCGTCAATTATTATTCTTGTTGTGTTTTATTGCAGTGAAATTGAAACTAATCTCCTCAGCTGGCAGTCCCAGTTTTGTGTTTTTATTTTTTGAATAAGAATTTGATTTTTTTTTCACTTTGCACCGTGTTTTTCGATTCTACCATCATATAGGAAATTGTCAAGTACCTAAATATCGACTTCTATAAATAGCTGTTCCGCTAATTGTTTAACAGACAAATTTTTGATGAATTATGTTTGAGCAAATGAGAACGTAATTAAGGTAGGTCCTGGAAAAAATTTCATGTCTTAGATTGAGTTCTACGATAAAATCACTGGAATCTATTTTTATGTCCTATTTTTCTTATTTTGTTACTTTGAGTGGTCTGAGGTTCGTTCATAAATTACACTTTGCATAAGCTCGGTGTCATGATACAACTACACAAGGTATGTCAGCTTGTGACTGAAAACTAGTCGGCGCTGCGCATGACGTCACAGTGGTGATTGTAATCCAAGCACTAACGGAAGAATTGAAAATATTTGAAGGTGGAAGTCAACATTTGTGGGGTGTAATGGAAAGTGGTGGTGCTTACTGTGATACGATACAAATCATTTATACATAATTGCCTTTGCCTATTAAATGCCAAACTAAAAAAAGATATCTCTTTACTTTTCGTTTTTCTTGCGTGATTCTCACACCCACACTTAACGCACAATAAACCATTTTTGCTACGAAGTCAAACTTATTAAAACTACTGGAACATCTTCAAACGTCGAAATAAGCTAAATCGCATAAATCGCGACTCAACGTCATTATTACTGTCAAGTCGCATGTATCTACCACCTGACTGACGTCACAGGCTGCGCGCTGACATACCTTGTTTATTTGTATCATGCTCTGTGTTATGAAAAACTCTGGAGGCATTCATAAACAACCAGTTCGCTGGATGTATAAAAATCTAGGATCGTTCATAAATTGCCGATGACGACACTCCAAGTGCACTCGGAGTGTTAAAGCAACATACAGGGTTTGGGAACACCATTTGTTCTTGAAACACCCTGAATAATCTTAATTTATGGTGCGATTTTAAAAGGATTTCTTTTAAATAATAGAGCTTGATAAACTATATTTTGGGAGCAAAAAGCATCTCATTCCTACAAAATCCAAGGCCTACTAGATCAGTGTTTACTTTTAAAATCTCAAAAATTCATATTTGCGATTTAAAAGAAAAAAAAAAATTGGGCACGCCACAGGATTCACCAGCCCTCAAAACAGCACTGCATTGAAATTTTATAGAAAATGTCAGAGTAATAAGGATCTTGCAGTTATTTCAGAAATTCATAATAATATAGTCCATTCAAAGTAGGATTTAATTGTGCAATTCGTGCCGAAAAAAAATTTTGTGTTTTTTGTGTGGGGGTTGGGTGGTCAATTGAGAGTCTAAATCCAAAAATCGACCTCCTACCCCTTGTAAATAAGCCGCTATATTGGTTTTAAGGGATGAATGGGTTTTTTGCACTTTACGACGTTAATTCGCATTTTACCGAAAAAAATGTCATTACTTACTTTATTCAGAAAAACATTCTCCACAAAATTGCATAATTATGTGACATTTTTTCATATTTGCAATATTTAATGACCTACAGGTGATTAATTAAGAACAAGGGGGATGAAAAATTGGTATATTTTCGGAATAACTGCTTTTTTTCAATCGCAATCCAAAAATTATTTCCACAAAACTTGTAGCGCTTACAATTACGAACATTTACATACAAATATCTTATTAATCGGACCAATTATTGTTGCGCAGTACTGCGCAGAAGTCATCAAGTCGCGCGCTGCGGGGTTCTTGATACAAATTCAACGCGCTCCATCGAGCGCAGGTTTAGTTACTTTTACATTCTGTTGAATAAATAGATATAGAAATGAACGATTCGCATAATTTTTCATTTAAAAATCAGTGACAATATAGTTGTGAATAATAGTTTTCACGGCGTGAGGGTCCATTTCAGGAATAGATAGTGATTGTTAATAATTTCTCTAAAATTCGAATTTATCTCATAACTCATTGACAGTATTTCAATTTTTACTGCAATTTCCTCCAACAACTCTCATTATAATTTCTATCAATATTTCCGTTAATTACCAAATATTCCTATTAATTCCAATAGATTCATTAATATGAATTATTATTATTAATATTAATATTAATATTAATTATTTATATGATAAATTTTTCTGAATTTTGACAAATTCAAAACCTAAGGTTCATGATATTTTGACTACATCAAGTCACCGGAGCACTTTCCCTCATCATGCAGTCGAGATTGTTTCTGCATTGGACGAGTGAAAGGTAAGTGCGAAGAGATGATTTATTTTATTTGTTTATAACTCGTGATGAGTTAAAGCAATAATTACGAGTCTCCGTTTGTCAAGTTTCACGTGAGAACGTTCTTTCCACAAGTTAATTCTCATAATATTCTTTTTACTAAAGATCACAAACTTCACGTCATGAAAAAATCACGTTTATAACTCACAAACTTCTCGATTTAAACACCAACTGTAAAAAACATTCTTATTTTTTCTTCTCAGACAATGTAAAAATGCAATAACATAGAAGCATTCCATTAAACTTCAATTAAAAAAACATAACTTTGATATGCCACTGTTATATGGGACACTCTATGTACTCCAAAATAATTTTAAATTATGGGCATTGTAATCCTGTAGGTACCTACTTGAATTTGCAATTTTTTTTTTTCGAAAAAATCCATCATTTGGCCCACAGAGACCGCTTCGAATGAGCTGGGACACTGTATAGTAGCAGCAACGATTGAATGATTGTTCTAAGAATTAATTAAAATTAAAAAAAAAAGTTACGAACTGGCAATTCTCATCCAGTCCTAAACGAATATTTTAATTATTTTGTCCGTCAAATCAACTATCAAATATTTTTCTAATGTCAAATTTTCACAAAATTTTATACTTTAGAATGTAGGTACAAGCAGAGCCAGTAAAATTTATAATCTTGTACCTACTGTTTAATATAATTTATCATAAGGCTCCAGTCCAGAAGAAAACGAAATCTAAGAAGTGCAAATAAGTATACTATTAATAATTATTATGTAATACAAATATTCAACCACTCAAGCTTTGGTCCTTTGAAAATGAGGAAGCTGATAAAATCGATAATAATAATATTTGTGGAAGGCGCAGTTTTTTTCGGCGTATTTATGGGAATACTCACTCTAGTGAGCGAAAGCAATGAACCGATAGCTGCTGTTGTGTCTCATAGTAGGAAATGTGCCGTCATAGGTGTTAAGGTAATATGGTTTTATTTTGTCGCCTATAGTTTAAGCAATTCATGAGAAGAAAGTATTTATTCTATGTTTTTCGGCTTAGTTGTCTATTGTTTACGCCTTTGAATAATGTAAAATGAATGAATTCTAAAAAAAATGTTGCAAAACATTCTGCCTTCATTACCTGAGTGCATTCTGGATCTAGAGTGCGTCAGAGAGGGTCATTGTTCACTGCATCACCCCTCAAATGGACAAACCTCCATTTCCTCCATATTATCCAATCGCCCGATTATTGCTCTAACGGATGCCTCGTTTAGGTGTCCGCCCAATTCTGGTCATATTAGGTCTGATATCCCTCTAAGTATAAGACGCACTAACAGCGGCAAAGCTCATTCTCTGCCTTTTTTTTTACTTTTCATATCCACTGCACTTGGATCTTGTGATAAAAAATTTGTTAACTCGTAATGATCAGAGTTCTGCGGTTCTCCGGAGTACCTTTCTGTTCTCCTTCTACCCATTATCTGGAGAAGGCTCTCCTTGTCTGCCTTCTCCATCCAATTCTATGCTGTGCGATCACTGGGTCTCCTTGGGTCTCCTTCAACTGTTTCTGGACTGTCATTAGCCTGCTGGAGGGGGGTCTTTCGCGGCGTCGCGTAGTCGCTCCGGTAATAATCACTTGCACCATGCGGCCCTCCGGACCCTCAAAGTTGATCGTTGCGTACTTCATTTGGCAGTGTGATACGTTTTGACCAACGTAACGTCCACATTTACATTGTTTGCAGTTTTGAAAGGTGATTTTTAGGGAATTCTTAGCAAGCTGTACCCTAAAGTATTGCAGATCTATTTCCTGTTATGTGCAGTGTACCTTGAACTTGATAGGTAGCTTCCTATCGCACATCACGGCAGTAAGTAAACCGTTTTCGTTGTATAGGGCCTTGAACTCCAAACACGGTGATTTTCACTTGTTTATAATTCACAAACTTCTCAATTTAAACACTTGTTTAATTTATTTAATTTAAAATCTTATTTTTTCTTCTCAGACAACCTAAAAATGCAATAACATAGGAGCATTCCATTTTTGAAAAAACATAACTTTGATATTATGCTACTCAAATATAAGGCACTCTGTATACTCCAAAATAATTTTAAAGAATGGCCATCGTGATCCTGTGCTAGAATTTGCAAAAATTAAAAAAAAATCTATCCTTTGGCCCACAGAGACTGCTTAGAATGAGCTGGGATATTCTGTATATACTTTACACTATGAATTATTAGTAGTTTATTTTGACTGTCCTATTATAAATTATATTAGGAATTGTTTGGGAATGCAGTCGTTTTAAGAAAAGAACACTCTTTTTATATGTATGTCAAGCTTTCGAATTTTTTGTAATTTTTCATTACGGCTATGCAAGATGCGATTAAACTCTAACCCCGGGTTGTACCAATATAACTCTGACAACTTGTTGGATAATCACTGTTCAAATGTAACAACTTGTCACATTTTATTTGCGTTGCACGAACCAAATCAACTCAATTCCAGTAGCTTGTCAGCTAATTACTTGTTATATTGATGCACAATATGACAAACTAGAAAAATGCAAGCAGAGAATGAAAGATACGGTTGACAGTAGCTCCACTCAATTAGCCTACTGTCAAGTATGTCAATTAATACTTCAAATAAGGCTAACTTTGAAATTTCCAATTATGAATTTTTCCACGGTCTCGTTAACTTACAAACACATATTTTGTCATTATGAAGTAAGTAACACCAGAGTTATTGTATTCGGATTCGAGCATTTATTTAAATGTCAATAATAATTTCAATGTTATCTTGTTTTTTTTTTGCATGAAAAACGTTCTCCATAATGCAAACTCCCTTGGGAGCATTATACTCCCTTGGGAATAATCGACTACTTCTTTTTTAATTTTGATGTCATAGAAACTGATTTCTACTCACGACCGTGGAAAAAGGAATCTTATTTGACAAAAGAGGAATTTTAATTGAAAAATCACACTGCTACGTTTGATAAACGGGAAAAGCATTTGAAAAATTAGGAAAAGCAATTGACAAAAGACGAAAACGCAAAGAAAAAGACTGTAAAAATACATATTAATGAAATAGGATTCTAATTCGGGCCAAAATGATAAAAAAAATTACGAGTTTTTCCTTATATTCGTCTGACATTTGATTTCTTAAAAATCACGTTTTTTTCGATTTCAAATACGCTCCTGTAACTTTATTTTTCAAGATTAGTGAACGAAATTTTGTAAATCTTGTGAAACTGTGTTTCATTTCAGTTAAACCTTACTTGAAAGCTTGACGAAAGCTTGAGCATTTTAGTTAAAAAAAATCCAAAAGTCGCGTTACCTCTACAGGCGTCCCTTCAAAATTCGAAAAAACCGGTTCATGAGCCGGTTCATGAGGCACGGTTTCTGGTCGCAGTTTCCAATCTAGGGAACTGAAATTTTTATAGGAGTAAGACTTAAGACAAGTAATAATCTGGAATTGTACTTGAGTAAATCGGTCGAGTCGTTTCAAAATGACGGCCGTTATAATTTTCAGGAAAGTTGATATTTTTTGAACGCCTGTACAAGCAAGATAGAAAATAAAGAATGAAAGCAATTTAACAGGATTGGAAGAATATTTTTTGATGTCAAATGTAGTGTAAAAAAAAAAATAGTTTATTTCTAATAATAAGCCGGTGGCGTGGGCAGACAAATGATAAAAAAACTTCAATAGCCATTTAGGAGCACATTTTTAAAGGAATTGAACTAAAATTTTCATTGAACGACTACCTACGCGAATATGATATATTATGACCATGTAATATTTTAAAAATCCTATACACATAAAAAGCGGTGAAAATATTCATAATTTATTCGAATGAAATAAACTATTTATGCGATTTATGCGCAAGAAGTTTTTTATTAAACTTGTAAATTGTCCGAGGATATCGAATACAGGGTTTTTTTCTAATAGGAAGTTAGATTGAGTAGCTTATTGCTTATAAACAAGTGAGAATCGCAATCTTCCAACTTCAAATCAGCTCACATTGAAAACGGCTCAGGATATTATTAGAAAACGGCTTGTTTCTACAGGGTGTCCCGTATCGTCATGTTCAAAATTCTTGAGCATATAGTAGGCTTAATTTTGAGCCCAAAAAACCCAAAAGTGACAGGTCTATCTTTATTCGTTACGAAGTTACAGGCCTAAGAAAATTATGACTAGTAAATAACAAGATTCAACTTTGTAAGCCACAAAAATTGCCACACATGAGTAAACGTCACCGAAATAAACATTAGTAGAGAGTAGAGATTCCCCTGCTCATACGAAATGGCATTAGGATTCAAATAGATGCGCTACCAGCATATTTCGGAATTGATGTTTGTAACTAAATACACCAGAGAGAAATTATTATTTGATCGTATTCAGCAAGCTGGTCTTGACGATCTCTTGAGAATCTCTTGAATATCTCTTGAGATAGGTACGCGAAAAAAGACAAGAAAACTGTTACTTTTGCAATAGGTCTCCGAGCACAAGCTTGTATTCAATAAGGAATAGGACATTTTTAACACATGATAAACTAAAGATTTGGTCAATAAAATAAGTTTTATGTGGTTTTCAAAGTTAAATCTGGTATTTACTAGACATTATTTTCTTAGGCCTGTAACTTCGTAACGAATGCAGATAGACCTGCCACTTTTGGGTTTTTTAGGCTTAGAAATGAGCCTACTATATGCTCACAAAATTTGAACATAACGATACGGGACATCCTGTATATCAACATTATGTGATTTAACTAATTTTATATTATTTTAACTACTATGGCCCGTATTCATCAATAAATGCAACCCTTGGGGTTATATTTTGGAACATGTGATTGATTTAAAATTCGTAGCGTTCGTAGGGTTTGAGCATTAGACCAATCAGCTGTCAGAAAATTTAAAATATAACCCCAGAGTTATATTTTGAAGTTTGATGAATACGGACATAATGGCCCGTATTCATCAATAAATATAACCCCTGGGGTTATATTTTGGAACATGTCATTGGTTTAAAATTCGTAGCGTTCGTAGGGTTTGAGCATTAGACCAATCGGCTGTCAGAAAATTCAAAATATAACCCCAGAGTTATATTTTGAAGTTTGATGAATACGGACAAATGTGGTTTAAATTTTGATACAGAGTGATGAAAATTATCAGATTTTTCTACAAATAGTAGGTATTAGTATTTATTATTATTATCACCCTGTATATCAATTCTAAAGTATTTACTGTGTAAGCACCAAACTTCCTAGGTTCTTAATGATGGGGGTGGTGTAACGGAGGCGGCTATGGCGACGGCTGTTTGTGAAAGTCTACTGAATCCTCAATCACTTGGTTTTGGTGGTGGATTTTTCATGATAGTTTACACAAAGAAAACTGACGAAGTGGACGTTCTTCAAGCTCGAGAATGCTCCCCCGTGAAGTCAAACGATGAAGTTTTCAATAGTTATGAAGAATTTAGTCTTGGTATCAAAAGTGCTTGTGTACCTACCGAGCTACCTGGATACTGGAGAGCATATGAGTAAGTCAACTCTTCCCTTTTTCATCGGTTAATAAATATTAAACTACTCAAAAATGAAAGTGTCGAACTTCAAAATTTTACCTGATTTAAATTGGGAGTAACTTTTGATAGCCCTAAGGGATTTCGATTTTATTTTCGCATGTCAGCAGCCCTATCCATTATTTTTCTGCCTATTAGCTATAAAGGTAAAATAGTGTATTTTTTTGTATTAAAAATGCACTAAAACTTCAAACAAATTTTCCACAGGGTGATATTTGAAAGCGTGAGAAATCACTCTGAGGTTTTGATACCCAAGTTTTCCAAATTAATTTTTCTCATAAGTTTTGATGAACAAATTTTGAAGCTTGATATCTCACCTTGAGACGGTTTTGAAATTTTCTAAACACCTGTATTTACAATACGTCCAAAATAAGTTGGCCGTTTGAGGCGGGAGTATTCTGCCTTTTACCTTAAATATCTGGAAAACTTTAAATTATTAACTCGGCTATACCCTGCTATAGCCACGCCTGAAATTTGCAATGACCAAATACAGTACATTTCTAATATAACCCGTCTTCAACAGTAATTCTCAGAACCAGAGGCCAAGTTATTCTGGTCCTATTGTACAGGGCGATCTCCAAAACCCAACTGTTCACTCTTCAAATGATTAATTTTCCCCGCTGCAAAGGATTCTTGGAGCATAGGGATCATATTGAAAATTCAGGGACGAGATTCGACTTTAATTTTCATGGCAAACATTAAAAACAAAAGCTTGCATAAAAAATTACTTACATTTAAAGGTCTTCTGGAAACCGATCTTGGCAGGGAAATTGAATACAACCAAGTAGTCTCCGAATAACCCTGACTTTGTGAATCATAGAATAATTTTCTAGCTGACACGAGATTAAAAATATTTATTCCAGCATCCACATTACATCTGCATGCTTTCGAGGGAATCAGCGCCTGCTCTGACACGCGACCTGGCGGTAGAATGACATGCCTTTATTTTTAGGTACTTTCATTTGTTTATTTGCACTTATGAAAAAATAATTTTCGATTTTTGATTATTGACTTATGCCTATCATGAACTATTCAAAGCAACAATAGCAAAAACTGTAGAAAATCAACATTAACCTTATGTAACTTATGTAAAACATTATGGAGGTTTTCTACCAAATGGACAAATTTTTTGGACTTTTCCTAATTTGTCAACCGCTTTTCTCATTTATCAAACGTCCGTGTGATTTTTCAATTGAAATTCCTCTTTTGTCAACTAAGCTTCCTTTTATACCAAATTCTTTTCCAATATTATGTCACTGCACTTAAATAGGAAAAGCAATTGACAAAAGAGAAAAACCAAAAGAAAAAGGCTGCATACTAATTTTCTCGGTGCCGGTAGTGGCCGTATTTAAACTGCAATTGCATGTTAAAATTTTACGTTTATTTTAAACTGCTTGGCATTGAATAATTACGTCACAAAAGTTATGACGTCACATTGATATTAAACTGCTTCGACGGTAGTAATCAAACTTACAGTATGTAGGGTTACCATGCCTTATTAGGCGTTTGTTTCTAAGCACAACTAAGGCAATTAGAAACAACGTTTCTAATCCAACAACAAGTTGGATTAATATATCCTACCGTTTATACTACAGAGTGGTCTCGAAACGGCGGACACGGACAGCATCACAGCATCCATTGTGGATTAAAGATCCTAAGTTCTTTTACTTTTTTCTACAGTATGGCGTATGGCTGATTTAAGAAGATATGACCACTTGTGTGGAAAATAAAGTCACATCACCGCACTGGATACCCTTCTTCAGGCAGAAAAATAATGTGTAGGTCTACAATACCCAGATACATGCTACCATGTAAACATATGAAAATGGCAAGTCCAACAAAGCTTAAAACAACAATCATTGCGCGGATACACATTCGATAATATTATTCAAAATCTCGAATTCCAACAACGATGCCACATTGAAAAATTTTTGTTGAACTCGGGGAATAGGTAAACTTTGAATGCTTGTAATTCCGTTTCCGATAAAAAAAATAATAAAAAGCAAACACTATTGTAATAGTTATGTCAAATCATGTGCTCTGCCAGTGGAGGTTGTTTAAATTTGACTGCCATTTTGATTTAAATTTTAGAAAAAGGATACCCTATAGCTCGGTAACGAAGCCGAGGAAACCATTTTTGTTTTAAATTTACAGTCTTGTTCTGGACATCCTCTACAACACCCTGTATACCGTGTCCGCCATTTCAGGATCACGCTGTATTCTCCCATGCCGTTTGGTTGTATATAGCCGTGGTTAGACCCATACTAACATATGGCCGTCTAGTCTGGTGGCTAAAGAATCAACCAGAAACAAGTCATTATGAAAATTCAAAGTGTTCAAAAGCTTGAATGCTTAGGCATCACAGGAGCCATGATAACTACATCAATGACAGCACTGGATGCCATACTTGACCTGCCTCCTCTTGACATTCATATTAAGAGCGAGGCACGTTTGGGTGCCTACAGGCTTAAACAAAACCAAAACTGGGACAAACCTGGGAAAACCAGCCATTCCAGAATAACTGATACCATCGCAGATCCTATCCTGGAAATGCAATCTGATGGTATGAGTCCTATGATATCATTTGTAAAACTATTTTTAAGATCCTAATAGACTGGAAAGAATGGCAACAAATGGAACACCTATGCCTGAAAAAAGTACTGGTCTGGTACACGGACGGCTCAAAGACAGAGACATGTACCGGAGCTGGAGTGCATGGGGCGGTCGCTAGATGCAGTATTTATGTACCACTGGGGACTCATGCCAGCATCTTCCAGGCTGAAATAAATGTCTCTTTTGTTTCTCTCTTTTGGTCTGCACATACAGGTGACCCACGACATGAATGCCATAGCCTGGGACTGTGTTTCTGGGGTGATTTCAAGTCAAAAATATCTAATGAACATATACTCGGAATGTATGACTGAACTAGAAGCATTTAAAATTTTAGGTAAGTAGTAGTAGGAATTTCTTACTAATTTAAAAACCATTAAAAATTAGCTTTATTGAATTAGTTGCTCAAAATGTCCACCCAGCAAGCTATACTTACTCTTATTAATGTGAAGTGGTAGACAAAATGAATGTTGGCGTATTCTTCAATCGAAAAAGTAAACATACCTATCATTGAGATTATTTCAATGTAACACACGCAAATAAACACGCAAAATTATTTTAATTGACGTTTACTGTCACGATAAATACTGTGTTAATAAATAAATACAATAAAAAAATTGTGATTCACAGCCACCTGTTGTTTTTTTTTTTTTTAAAAGAAGGGAGCATCGGTCTTAACTATGTAGGTAAGACAAAGTCGCTCCACTCCGGTAACACGGGATTTCGAGCTCTTATTCATTCACCCAGCCTCAAGTATGCCAGTTAAATTTAAACGTTCGGTCGCTTGTTTTATTTTTCACATACATTCGAAAATGCATCCGAAAAATAACACGAGCCGGTGAGTTCCGAACTCGCGACCTTAGGCTCGGTAGGCAGCGGACCACCTGTTGTTTTTAACAATAACAAAACCAACAGCCGAACGTTATACCTGCATTAGCGGGCTTATTTAAAATTTAAAATGCTTCTAGTTCTATCTTGTACGTAACTGCTATTGATTCTGTTTTCTTAGATAAGGTACAGTAGCAGTTTTTTATATTTTCTTAACTGTGGAGGAAAAAATTCGAATAAGTGGGTAGGTACAAATAGTATTTTTACATTACTAGTGTGAAACCCATTTGAAACGAGAGGGAGATTGGTATCGTACGAGGCGATAGCCGAGTGGGACACTTTCCCAGTGTGAAATGACACTTTCCATACAAGTAATGTAAACTATATTTTCCTACTACCACAGATTAATGCATATTTAAAAAATTTTAAATACAGGGTTTAACATAAGTACTGCGAAATATTTCAGGGGGTGATTTCTGATATAATTTTAAGAAAAAAAGTTCATATGAACATGGGTCCGAAAATGCTTACCTGCTGAGTTATAGCCCCTTAAAGTTGGGATATTTACTTATACAGGGTGAGTTTTTTTCAATGTTTAGTACAGGGATCTCGTAAACTACTGCAGTTAGAGGAACGGTTAAATGGGGAAAGAAGTGCAGTTTTATGAGCTTAATTCGAAACAGCTTTTGTTTTTTTGAAAATCTCCATGGCTTCCTAGATATTTAGCAAAAAGTAAATTCCGCGGATTTCTTTACACCGAGATAGCAGTCTTATTATTGGGATTAGAGAAAAATCGTAAAGGAAAACCTTTTAGACGATTTTATAGACAATAAAACGGCGTTACAATTTTTTTTATTTGTTGTGTCATTTTCGAGCTATGACGTAAACTTGTGTTTTTTTTAAATGTAAGTCATAGTTGGCTATGACATCATTCGATATGTCTTTTTTTTCTGAATACAACGATATAAAACTCGATATTGTTTTTTCGGGAAATAAAAAAGTTAGGACGGTTTTTAATTTTATTTCCTCAACTTAACTAGGCGGCCATGTAAGCGTAACTGATAGACCCAGTTGAATTTGAAATTATAGGTACATACATAGATATTTTTGCAAAATAATTTGTAATCCTCTATGCAAACAATAATTATACTTAATTAACTACAAATTTTCTAATAGCCATCTAGTAACTCTAGAAAATATTATGAAACATTTGAAGATAAAAGGTTAACGACGATTAAAATATCTGCGAAAATATTGTTCCGCAGCCCTGACAGCATTCTTTTGACACTGAATATAACATTCTATCATATCACACGCTTCTCTTGGTTGGAAAACTCCATATTAGTAATTCACCTTGCAGGTTATACGATTTAAGAACTTCTGCAAAACCTGACTTCATACTTAAAGTTCAATGGAAATTATAAGCCTCTAAGTAACTAACTGTCAAATTTTATAGTTTCACTGTTTCTGTTGCTGTTGCCAAGCAACCGCCACATTTTGATATAAATATTTAGTCTAAAGTTGTTCTACAGCGTAGGTAGGTATTGTTACAAGATTTTTGAAAGATTAGAATTAAAATTAATTTTTTTTTTAAAGTTCTCGAAAACTAGCTATCCCGTTGAACTATTAATTCATTATAAGATTTTCAATTCAAAATTAACTATTAAATTCAGCGCCTATACCACGTATTTGAGGAAATAAAATTAAAAACCGTCCTAACTTTTTTATTTCCCGAAAAAACGATATCGAGTTTTATATCGTTGTATTTAGAAAAAAAAGACATATCGAATGATGTCATAGCCAACTATGACTTACATTTAAAAAAACACAAGTTTAAAAATATTAAGTTTAACAAATAAAAAAAATTGTAATTTATTATTGTCTATAAAATCGTCTAAAAGGTTTTCCTTTACGATTTTTCTCTAATCCCAATAATAAGACTGCTATCTCGGTGTAAAGAAATCCGCGGAATTTACTTTTTGCTAAATATCTAGGAAGCCATGGAGATTTTCAAAAAAACAAAAGCTGTTTCGAATTAAGCTCATAAAACTGCACTTCTTTCCCCATTTAACCGTTCCTCTAACTGCAGTAGTTTACGAGATCCCTGTACTAAACATTGAAAAAAACTCACCCTGTATTTACTATTAGATTTACCCATATGTCTGTGTAAACTGATAGCTCGCGCACCACAGACATATGCGAGAGGTAGCCTACGCCCGATATGCGGGTATGGCACTTGAAGAAGAAAGTTGGGACCCTGACGAAGAGCTTTTTATTTATTATCTCCGAAACCGTTCAACATAAGATGACGAAATTTACCACATCCACCAATGTTTTTATGTTATAAGATAATTATCTTATAAGATAGACTGTAGATCACTTTGAAATTTTCACCAAGGGTGGGTTAAGTCTGGGGGGTGTAGGGTAAAAACTACCCCAAATTTTTGTGTCAATAGTTTTTTCCAATATTGATGTGAAATTCTGGAATATTGAAGCTTTCTGCGTAAAAAAATCACTTCTATTCAACTTCGATAAGATGCACCGTTTTCGGAAAAATCCATTTCAAAATTGTTTATTTTGCTTATCTTGGTATTTCTTTAATAGCTCCATTACTCGTGGGCCATATGGACCACGACACACCTAATTCAAAAAGAAAAGGGGGTTCTGAAAAGTAAGACCCACCCAAAAAAAACTCTCAGGAGCCGCTCGCAGGAAACTGAGAAAAGAGTAGAAACTACAAAACCAGGCGGAAACTGGAGAACCTAGAAAGCTAGAGTTGAAGGTGAACCCCAGTGTAACAAAACCCGGGATCAGCAAGGAACCGGAACAACGTAAAAGAAGGAGAACCTGCACCAAGGTTCTCAGGAGTGCAGCTTAGAGGAGAGTTTCTCATGGCTTCCTGCGCTGACCAGGCCACAGAGGACTGGCTGGTGCGGGTGGTCAGGGAAATGGAACCCTGGTCAGGAGCGAAACTCGGCACCAAGGACGTTCCTAAATCTATAAGAGCACCAGTGTGGATACCAGGGACCCAAGAGGAACCAGAAAAAAAATCCAAAAAGACTGGGAATTCAAAACTAGGAATTAAAAACCAGAAACGTAGATCCTAGTTGACAGAAAATCTGACACAAAACGCTGAAAACTAATTTTCCTCATGGGAGAAAATAGAGCAACTTCAATGCAAACCTTACCTAAACTTAACTGGGGTGCTGTTCAAGCAACTAGGTGGGTAAAGGGAATAGGGAACAGAGAAGATGTAACTGAAAAAGCTGAGTAAGAACCAGCTGCGATGGAGAGAGAATTGGACTTCTAACACTGCCCACTAATGAAACACCTTTCAATAATAGGAGTGAAAAATATTCCAGATTGCAGGAGATGCGGGGAGGGGAAGGAAACCCCATACCACCTAATGTGTAAATGCCCAGCACTAGAGGGAACTAGACTTCTAGTATTTGGGACCGAAATGGCAGAACCAAAAGAAATAGAACAAGCACCCATTGGACTCATACTGAAATACTTTCGGGAGATGGGAACAATGAGATAATTATCCAAAGGGGTACAATAAGCGCAAGCTTCAGTACAAGGGCTTTGAACCTACTATAGAAGTAATAATATTAATAATAATGATAATAATAATAATAATACTTCCGGTTAAACAGGAAGTTGTGTTGATCGAGACTTTATCCCAAAACATAGATGACGATAAACTGCGCCACTTTGTTTGAAAAAGTTTTGACATATCTTCAAAAGTAACGGAGTTATCGCTTGGGGCGTTTTTTATATTTCACCCTGTATATTTTTTTCACATTTTCGGATTTTAAAACGCCCCTGTAACTTTTTTTGACTTTCAAGGTAGTATAAATGATTCAATTCTTGAAATTGGTAGCCAGTGGCTAGCATAGGAAAAGGGTGGAAAAATTGCTAAATCTCTATATCGATATTTTATAGCACGTTTTTAAAGGAACTGGAATTTTTACAGTAAAAAACTTAGCCAATATGATTTGTCTATAGAAAGTTTCAGTAAACCAGTAAAAAAAAAACGGTGAAAATATTCATAATTGAAGACGCAAGTGGATGAAGGATCTATGTAGCAAAATAATTTTCTCGAGATATTTCAGCTTGAAGTTTATAAATTAAATATTACTACATGGTACATGGGTACTTTATCCACTTATAACTACTTTATTTCATGATGTATTGCAACGAAAGATATTTTAAACGAATTTTAGGTATAATTTTAGGTATATGTCCCATAATATGTGGGCAATCTCCCGGATTTGGGTAAATTTCGTAAAAATAAATGAAAAAATAGCTGTAAAATTAATTCCTCAGAGACACCCCTACAAAGATATTAGCTGTTGAAGTTGAGAGTTGAAAATCAATTTATTGCAATAACTTTTTTATTTCTTGACCGATTTTGATCATTTTTGGTGTTATTTTGTATTATTTGGGACTGTTTAGAATAGTGTTTCATAATCTTTGGTAGCACATACATAGACCTCGGGATGGCATAACCCCCTCATTCACTTGAAAGAAAACAATCAAAATAATAATTTTACAGTTTTTTAAGGTTAATTTTCTTTTTATTTGACATTTTTTACATAAAAAATGTATCCTTATTTATTTCGATAGAGCGAACCGTTATCGAGATAAACGTCCTTCTAATAGGTGATGCGTCGCAGGAACTTTTCAAATTTCAAGTAAATTTTAACAAGATGGCTGACCTATGACAGTAAATTGAGCAGGAAACAAACAATAACTTAATTAAATACACGTCAGTGTCAAAAGATTTCATTTCATGCAGATTCAATTCTAACTGATTTTCTGCGTATTCAGCGTTTTTGTAACTCATTTTAAAATCAGTTAGAATTGAATCTGCATGAAATAAAATCTTTGACACTATTTGACGTGTATTTAATTAAGTTATTGTTTTGTTTCCTGCTCAATTGACTGTCAAAGGTCAGCCATCTTGTTAAAATTTACTTGAAATTTGAAAAGTTCCTGCGACGCATCACCTATTAGAAGGACGTTTATCTCGATAACGGTTCGCTCTATCGAAATAAATAAGGATACATTTTTTATGTAAAAAATGTCAAATAAAAAGAAAATTAACCTTAAAAAACTGTAAAATTATTATTTTTATTGTTTTCTTTCAAGTGAATGAGGGGGTTATGCCATCCCGAGGTCTATGTATGTGCTACCAAAGATTATGAAACACTATTCTAAACAGTTAAAAATAATAAAAATAACACCAAAAATGATCAAAATCGGTCAAGAAATAAAAAAGTTATTGCAATAAATTGATTTTCAACCCTCAACTTCAACAGCTAATATCTTTGTAGGGGTGTCTCTGAGGAATTAATTTTAAAGCTATTTTTTCATTTATTTTTACGAAATTTACCCAAATCCGGGAGATTGCCCACATATTATGGGACACCCTGTATAGGCCCTTCATTTATGAAAAAACAACGTTTTTTTAAAAAGTGTTACATAGACCCTTTATGCACTTGTGTCTTCAATTGTTGATTGAAGGCATTAAAATACTCTATTTATGCGATTGATGCGCAAGAAGGTTTTTTGTATTTATGTCTTTAACCTAATTATTTAACAATAATTTATCTTCTTGAAACTACACTGTCACTAAATATTTGTTAGTTAATTATGCTCAAACTCACTTCATATTTTTGATGTAGGAGATTTGGAGGACATGTTCCGTGGGGTCGCATTTTTCAACCATCAATTAAGCTGCTTACAAAAGGGATTAAAATAACCAAATACTTGGCCGAAAGATGGAGCCTTCCTCCCCCTCGCTTACTCCCACTCGAAAAGTTGAATAATAAAAAATAATTCACTTACCTTAACCCCAAAAAGGAGGTGGCTATTGACAGATCTCAATGTGACTAGGCAAATTTGTAACATTAGCCACATTGGCCTGTCGAGTAGGACATATCAAATTTCGAATGCCCCACCCAAATATTCTAAATGTCGGAAGAAAAATAAATTTTAAATTTTGAAAAGTGATCGTCTAAAATTTCCAAAGTATCAAACCAAAACCAAACTTCACCAAAAGGTTCGTTGTGATTATCCAGTCCGGGACAGATAAATGTGGCTTTCCTCTGGAAAATCCAGCATCCACCGAACCAGACTGGACCCGTAGTAACTCCTAACAATTTTAAAAACAATAACCAAAAATTAATAAACCTCACCAAAATAAACCAGGATATATCGCCTCATTCTTGATGTTACTCTACTGATTGAATAAATAATTTAAAAGAACATGAGGA
Organism: Malachius bipustulatus; assembly: GCA_910589415.1. Lineage (NCBI taxonomy): Eukaryota > Metazoa > Arthropoda > Insecta > Coleoptera > Melyridae > Malachius > Malachius bipustulatus. The sequence goes on along the minus strand of OU342630.1, from coordinate 4,429,505 downwards.
GGGTTGATTCTTAATACTCTAAAATTGTTGAATTTTAATACAAAGATTTATTAAAATCAATTTCATCAGTACAATAGACTAGGCTGGTAATCACCAATAGATCTTATACCTAAACAATAAATCTAATAATCAAAATCAGTAATCCTGATTCAAACCTTCAAACATAAATACTACCTTATTACCAAAGATATCAAACTTACATGACTAAAATTCAAAATAGTTCAGATAAAAATTTCTAAAGTTCAAATTCTATTAAACAATTTCTAAACTATAACACATAGGTATGATTCTGAATAGAACTCCGAGTTAAATCAGAAGTTATTTCTCAAAAATTCAAATTTATCTTAAGCAAAAGTTTCAATATAAAAACAGGTATCTACCTACAAAATCTGAAATTCAAAATTTAATTTAGAAAATGATCATCTCTAACTCGAAATCCTAAACACATACGATAAATTTAATAAATTATTTTTACACATAACCATTACATTAGTCACTTGTTGACCACAATAAAAGTTCATAACATATTATCAAAAATCAAATTCACTTAGAAAGTCATAGGTGATGAAATCAATTAAACACTGTACTTGAATTTATTTAATTTTCTTGATTATCGGAAAATAGCAAAAGTTTATTCACTCATAAAGACATACCTTGTTCTTCAAAACTCCATCTCAAAAAAAATGACGAACTAAGGTTCCTCTAACCTAAGCGCGATGATCAAAGACTAGGCCGGCATGGTTGCTGGAACTGCCTTTGCACTGGTGTTAGCACCCCTTGGTTGGTGCTCCAGGTGCCGGATGAGCTGGACTGCTCCCCCTGCTACCTTGGGACGACCAAATATCAAAGCGCGAGAACCTCTGCCTGATGAAACCTTCCATGCCTCCAAACTAAACTCCACCACTCTTCTTGATTTTTCCAAGCTTCTACAAATATCACCTTTCACACAGGCTAGTGTACCTACCTAGGTAGGTACCTACATAAGCCTCCACATGATCGAATCTTTATGTAAACTTTCGTGTAAATTAGAAAATTGAAAGTTGGAACTCAAAACTCAGAACTAGAAGTTCGAAATTAAAATTCAGGAATCAAAAGTTAAAACTTAGAAATTCAAAGATCGAAATCAAAAACTGGAAATCGGAAATTAGTAGTTAAAAATCAAAATTGGAAGTCGGGACCTATCATTCTAGAACTTGAAGCTCAAAAGTAAATCAAAACTAAAGTTCAAAACTACGTTCAAAACTACGTCCAAACCCACGTCCAAGACTACGTCCAAGACTACGTCCAAGACTACGTCCAAGACTACGTCCCTTGTCTGTAAAGACAAGAAAGCGAACATTAGTTATAATGACCAAAATTAAATTCCAAAAGATTACTCACGTAAGACTGCATCTTTCACGGAAACAACTTCACCATAATAATATCTATATACTCACACAAGGGACTAATACTAATTTACGAACTTGTAGGCAGGCTACATGATCTCCCGAATTAAGACCCAAAAATGAACCTAACGCGTCCTCTTACCCTTACTTATAGTTTTTCTGGGGTGACGCCACTCATGCGCCCCAACTATCGTCTAATCGAAAATGTTGACCCACTTTCCACTCCAAATCTCATCATCGACAGTATGCAACACTTAAAACTCGCACGCGACGGTGTCGGCTCTTTCGCCTTATATGTCGGCACACTCTCGACAGTACGACCAACCTCTCTAGTTTTCCCTCTATTCAAACTTAAATTTCACAATCGTGAATCCGCATATCTCCGAGGCTTGTCGTGTCTTGGAACGAAACGCAAGTTGTTTATGTTTTTTTATGGGTCCCCTCAACTATCTTTTACTGTTTTTTTTAACCCACACCCAAAGAAATAATCTTTTAGGTTTTATCTGGATAACTAATCGGAAATCTAGAGTAGCAAGATGAGAGTGGTCTCGTTAGACGCGGAAAATTAATTCGCATAAGATGATATACTTTTCAAACTCTGAAAACCCAGAACCGGGACAGAAAATCGACCAGACATGTTTTCTACGTCTTACTCAAATAACAAAAGCAAGGATTTCTTAATAGCTGTCAGGTGTTCGTTCGTGATCTTTGCCTAATACAGCCTCTTACATCAGCGAAAATGTACAGTCAATCATAACTTTTCTGAACTTTATAAAAATATTCTAAATCGAGAATCAAAATTTTGAAAAAGAAAACGTAGCGTGCAAGGCACGCTGCACACCCCCCCTTGTAAAAAGGAAGGAAAAGTCTCCACAAGAAACTTTTCCGAGAGAACTCCTCTCGAATCAACAATCAACAAATCCCAACAAACCGAAAGAAAAGACAGAAAGAACAAGTTTTAAACACTCCATGTTTCAAACACAAAGCAATATGGGCGAGCCCTGACCTCGGAAACCGCCAGTAGGACTCTGGTTACTAAAACTAGGTTAAACAGGCTCCCAAAAGGAAAACCTGACTGCCGTTATTCGGAAACTAACTCCGCTCTACACATAACTTATCAAAATAAGTTGAGTCTTATGAGAACACCAAGGGACTCAAAAGGACAAAACTCTTATGGTGGCAATATTTGCCGATGTAGCGAAGCTCAAATAATTGGCCCCTGTGGTTGGCATGTCACGTGACTATACCTCCTACTTCATCAGTCGGGGGCTCCACAACTGACTAAACGGCAGGCCCTTTCCATTTATAAGGCTGGAAATGACATAATGCACCCCTCTAGTACACTACCTTGTAACTAAAGATTTTTCAAAAGAAAGCTAAATATTTTCCCTAACCTCTGGTTGAACAGACTATACCAGAACCAATAACCTCCAACACCGTACTCATCCATAAAATAAAACTAAAACTATGTGAAACAGAGTTCTCCATTAGAGAAACTCCGGCTGTCGTCAATCGATTACCGACTTCGTCCTACACACAAAAATCAAGGAGTTGGGTCTGCCTGAACACCTCAAGGAAATTCAGTGACCGAAACTCGTGAGTTGGCAATACTGCCAGGATGACGAAGCCTTAAAGATTCGGCCCCTATGGTCGGTATGTCGCCAGACAATACCACCTACTTCATCAGCTGGGGGCTAAGCAGCTGACTAGACGACAGGGCAATTCTCCGCTTATGAGGCCGGAAATGCCAAAATACACCCCTCTAGTGCGTTTCCCTGCGACTAGAGATTTAACGTCAAAAGCTAAAAGGTTTCCTTGATCGTTAGTTAGTTAAGAATAACGTCCTAACGACTTTGGAGTGAAATATGATTCCTAACAAAGGAAATCATAGAGAAATCTAAAAAAGCCAAAACTAAATTTCTACATAGAAAAGCCTAAAGAAATTTTAAATCTAAGAGTTCTACTTATACCTCAAACTCCAAGACGTCTAAATCGGGTCAAATGTCAAAATTGTTCATACTCAAAGTATTTTGATCTGGATACCTCCAAATCAAAATTATTCATACCTCAAAATGTCAAAACCGAAATATCGAAGATATTCATACTCAAAAAATGTCAAAATCGGGATATCTAAATTATCTATACTCAAAAATGTCAAAATCGGGATATCTAAATGATCTATACTCAAAAATGTCAAAATCGGGATATCTAAATGATCTATACTCAAAAATGTCAAAATTGTTTTCCAAAAACGTCCAAATTATTCAACAAGATTCAGTCAAGTGGTTATCAAAAGCACAAGAATAGATGAAATTCTGAAACTCCAACTCGGATTTTATTTCTCAAAATTAATTAACGCGAACGCTAAGTATCAGTAGTAAGACAGATTTAATTTTCCAAGATTTTCCTCTACTGAGACCTACGTCACTAAATTTCTCTACTGAATGACTCAAAGTGGTACTGGAACTGTGCGGCCATTCTTACTCAAGAACCCGTCGAGACTTACCCAGACACCTAAACTCAAAGACTCAAAACTATCTCAACTTCAATTCATTACTCTAAAACTTACACAAATGTGTTAGACCTTCAGAATTATACTGATATGTTGACCAAGGTGGAACTTGACGTCAAAATATAGGGAGTAAAGTCCCTACTTTACTTAAAAGAACTAGGAAATAATTCTCCAAACTGAATTAATATTTGAAGGACCAAAAGAAATTGGATCCAACCTTAAATGGATGGAGAAGTCCAAGAGAATTCTCATTTACCGAGACGGGTCTAATGGCAGGATAACCGCCATTCATAATTAGAATGGATGTTATAAATTATTGCCCAAAAGGGATGGTATATAGGAGTATTCCTTTCATATATTTAAGGTTCTCCTCAAGAGGATGATGCATATTTTACTTTAAAAAGGGCTAAAGAGATTAAATGTCGAAATGGTATATGGTGCAAAGTGGTTCGTTCACCCGCTATGAAGATATGAATTATTATAAATTTAGATTGAAAGAGATAGAAAAAGATTAAAGACGAACTTATATGTGTGCCGTAAACAGCGAAAAAAGAAAGGAAAGAAGCGCATAGAAATATATACAAGAAATCAGCCACTGGACCTATTTTCAAAAATGGCTGGATACTTTCTCTTTAGGTAACACCAGGGTGGAAAGTACCAAAAATAACCCCATAGATGTTGTCATTGTCTAAAGAAAATTTTCAAACGAGAAACCAAATCTCAATCATTGGACCTATGAAGTGGTTTTACTTACCAATGAACTCTATCTCAAAGAATAAAATTTTCAAAAAGAAAATCAAATCTCAACCGTTGGACCTATATGTGGTTTTACTTACCAACGAACTCTATCTCAATTATTACAGAATAAAATTTTCAAAAAGAAAATCAAATCTCAAACGTTGGACCTATATGTGGTTTTACCTACCAACGAACTCTATCTCAATTATTAAGGAAATAAAAATTTTCAAAGAGAAAGATTTTTACTTTTAACTGTCACACTACTCAAATGTTCTCAAAAGAGCAAACTTGAAAAGTTCTTACAAATGAAGAGACTTTTAAAACTCAAAATTTCTTGTCAAAATCTGTATAGTTAATTTCCAATCATAACTCATTAACCACCCGGTTAATGTTGTTCCGCCAAAATTAAACACCATCAAAGATATTCGAGATAATGTGTCAACTGAAAGAATTCTTAAATCTCAACTAACTGTACTTATTGAATCTCAAACTCTAGCTAAAAATATTGCCTCGACTTAACCTTAATCAAAGGAATGGAAAAGATTTTTATCATCAGGAGCTTTTTTTATTCAAGATCTCAACCTAAAAGTTTTATAACTACCTCAATTCTCAACTCTACTCAACGGATCGTTCCTGAAAGTTACTGTTAGGATGATAACAGCTCAGATTTATATTTAGATTATGCCAATTATCAACTCTAACAGAACTCGAAATTTTCAATTAAGAACTCACCTAAATCAACTCAACCCAACGCCTAGTCACGTAGCTCACTTATTTGCATGGGGCTCTAACGCGACCGTTTAAAAATATTTTACAAATTAGTCTGGCCATGACTAAAGTGTAACTCAACCTCTACCTCAACAACATTTACTGGTAGGTTAGCTAAATTTATTTAAATTGCACGCTAACATCACCAGTCTCAAATTATTTTAACCTAAGTACCTATAAAAGGATTTTCTCTAAACTCGACTCAACCTCTACAAAGACTCCTGACTCTACACAACCTTTACTTTTTCTCCAAAACCGTAACTAAATTTACTGAAAAACTTACTATTGACACACTAAACGAATTCTTTCTAAATTCTCAAACTACCAACAAACAGGATGTATACTGCCTTTGCGTGTGAACGGAGCTTTACACTAGGGGCGCCAACTTGAATACAACACAACTAGGTCACCCCTAAAGCGCGCTCTACACTAACACTGGCTATTCTGAATCTCAACAAATGGTTTAATATCACTTACGTGAAAATCTCCCAGGATTTTTCCTGACAGATCTGAAAGAACAACAACCTTACCAGTACCTTTAATTTTCTTTATCATAGCCGGGACATACTTCGGAGCTAATTTCTTAGAAAACTTATCAACCGCTTTGGAAAGAACGAAGTTTTTCTTCCACACTTTATCACCTTCCTGATAATTAACTTCTCGCCTACGAAGGTTATATCTCTTAACATTTTTCTCAAAAGATTTTCTAATTTTCTCCTGGATTTGTGGATAAAGTTTAGGAACTTTGCTCACCTCGGACTGCCATTTAAGTCGATTGGAAAAATCGACTGGGTCAAAAGAACTATAATCAACATCCTTATAAAAACTACCATTCACTGGTGTGTAACGTCCAAAAACCAAAAAAGAGGGTGAGTACCCTGTGGACTCATGTACCGAGGTATTAATTGCCTGAGCAATCTCGAAAATATGTTCGTCCCATGTTCGATGATCGTCATCTTTAATATATGACGCTATAGCACTCCCCAAAACTTTATTCACCCTTTCGGTTGGATTAACCTGGGGGTGATAACTGGGATTATACCAGATCTTAGGAACCTGATATTTCTTCATTAATTCTTTGAATTCTCTAGACCTGAACTGACTACCATTATCACAACACACGACCTCTGGAGTTCCATAAACCAAAAAGATTTCTCTCTCCAAAATTTTCACGACCTTGGCCGAAGTAGCCTTAGGAAGGGGTTTTACTATAACAAATCGGGTGAAAGAATCAGTAATAACTAACAATTGGGTATTTCCTGATTTAGATCTTGGGAAAGGTCCCATAAAATCTAAAGAAATAGACTGAAACGGAAAGTCAACTTTACGCTGATTTCCTCCTAAACCAGCTGGAGATTGATTTGTGGATTTGTGGGCACCACAAGTCTCACATGATCTAACATAACGTCTCACTGACTCCTTTACTCCTGGCCAATAATAATTTTCCAAAATTCTTGCCAACGTCTTTGAAATACCTAAATGAGCTGAAGTCGGATGATCATGACACTCAACAAAAACCTCTTTCCTATTCTCAGTTGGAACTACTATTTTCCAGTCTGAAAAATTGGACTGGATGTCGTGTTTTGGCCTAATATGTTTATACAAAATATTATCCTTAACGTCAAAATCTGGAAACTTCGCCGGGTTACAGCGGACTTTATTAATCATCTCAACATACCAGGTGTCTGGTGTAAAAGATTTAACATTAATCAAAGAAATATGTCTGGACAGAAAATCAGCCATTACCAAATTCTTACCGGGACGATGGACAACCTTGAACTTAAATCCACTCAACCTGACTGTCCACCTAGCAATTCTGCCGACTGGATCTTTAATTTTATACAGCCATTGTAGGCTGGCATGGTCAGTAACAACTGTAAATTCTGTGCCCTCGACATAACACCTAAATTTTTCAATACCAAAAATAACTCCAAGACATTCCTTTTCTGTAACCGTGTAATTTTTCTTCTCAGTCTTGAGAAGCTTTCTAGAAGCATAAGCTATAGGGTGCTCAAAATCATCCTTAACTTGATATAAAATTGCCCCCACCCCTACGTCACTTGCATCCGTCTGAATGAAGAAAGGTAGATTGGGATCCGGTTTGACTAAAATGGGAGCTGAAACCAACAATTCCTTAAGACTTTGGAAAGCCTCTTCGGCTTCCTCCGTCCAAATAACTGGAGTGTGCTTCTTACGACCCTTAATAAGCGATGTAATTGGCTCAGACACGGTGGAAAAATTAGGGATGAACTTTCGATACCATTGGAGGATTCCAATTACTCTTCTAACTTCGGTGGTAGTTTTAGGTGATGGCATATCAACAATAGCCTGAACCTTTCCTGGATCGGTCCTTAGACCTTTCCTATCTACCACATAACCCAAAAACGATAACGAATCTCTACAGAACTTACACTTATCCAGGTTGATTTTCAACCCGGCTTTAGTGAGAATCTCCAACACTTCAGCAAGAAGAGCAATGTGTTCCTCGAACGAATTGGACACACAAATAATGTCATCCAAATAAGTAAAAACTCGATCTTCAAACTTAGTACCCCTAAATAGGTGGTCCATTAACCGTTGTTGTGTCTGTGCGGCATTACACAACCCAAAAGGCATAACCTTAAACTGAAAAAGACCTCGACCATGAACTTGAAATGCCGTTTTGGGCTTGGAGGTTTCCTCCAAGGGAATATTCCAAAACGCCTTTGTTAAATCAATCGAAGATAGATAAGTAGACCCAGCTACTTTACTCAAAATACTATCTACCAACGGTAGTGGGTAGGAATCCTTAACAGTCAACTCATTGATCTTACGACCATCAAAACACATACGGTAGGTACCGTCACTTTTTGGAACCATCAAAACAGGACTTGACCAAGCTGAATTACTTTCCTCTATAACTCCATCTCTTAACATTGAATCTACTTCTTGATGTAAAAATTTGGTGATAGCAGGAGACAGAGGGTACTGCCTCTGCTTCACGGGTCTAGCTGAACCTGTATCTATGAAATGTGTAATTTCACTCGTACGACCGGGAGCTTTCGAAGCAAGTAATTCGTACTGCTTTATCACTTTATCTAAAACCAACTGTTGTTCCTCTGACAACTCCTCAAGATAAGTGCCTAAATTTGGAGTCTCTCCTGTAATCTCATTAATGTCGAAAACTTGATTTTTAAAATCGATAGCCAACTCAACCTGCTTGCAAAAATCAGAACCTAAAATAACAGCGTGGGATATAGTAGGGATAATTGTAAATTCTAACTCAATCAACCTATCCTCAAAACAAATAGGCAAAATTACAGTACCTAGAACTGTTTGTGGCTGTCCGTTTGCTACGGTCACTCGTGGTAATTTATCTTTAACAACTCGATTGGACTCCAATAGTTCCCAAATCGACTCAGTTCCTGCACCTAAGATGGAAATATTTGCCCCAGTGTCAACTAGAGCTAGAATCTCAAAACCCTCCAACTCAATAGAGATATACGGTCTATTATCTGCATCTTTACTCTCAAAAACTGGACTGATCTGCTTAGAAAGGTTCGAGTTCACCTGTCTCGATTCTAACGTCTCTTCGGAATCGCACCTGATTCTGGACTTGGTTGGCGTCTTCGAAACTCGAGGGAAGTCGCGCCAAAATCTTCTCTCGCTGACTCGTTTTTTGAATCTGCCTTAGAACTTTCTTTACCTAAATTCGACTCCCGAGTTTCTGGACAATCCACCACCTTCTTAACGTCTTTGGACTCAACTGCTTCCTGGTTATCTTTCCCTGAATGATGACATCGGGGACAAGAAGGCGCTATTGCTCCTTTCAAACCACACGAAAAACAAAATTTCTCAAGTGGATGTGGACAAAAATTAAATGAATGACCCGCCTGGTCACAATTCCAACAGGAAAAAAAGCTGACTGGGGGTCGGTCTGACTTATTCATCGACTGATTTGGGGCATTCGCAAATCTTCGGGGAGGAAAAGGTGGACGAGGGGTCTCTACTTTAACCTTTGGGATTTCCTTCGCTTCCCTAGCTGTCGTTCCCACAGGTGCTGCTTGGGGTCTACCTACACGGACCTTACCCTCTACTCCACTCATTATCACCGAATTCTTCGCGATCTGCCTGCATAGACATTCTAACTGCTCATAGGAAACCAGATCAATCAAACATAACTTCGAATTCAAATCGGGCAGGAGGTTTCTCCTAACTATCTTCAACTGTTCCGGAATAGAAATTGGATTTAAAAGGTGTGAAAACTTCATCCTTAAATTTGCAATAAACGTAACGACATTTTCATTATTCCTTTGCCTAAAGGAGCGAATCTCCTCTAGGAGTTCTTCATCGTAATTTGGAGGGATGAAAGTATTACCAATTCTTGCCTCCAAGTCTCGCCAAGACCTCAACTGATACTTAATACTTCGGAACCATGAGAGAGCTGGTTCCTTAAATAAATCGACTGCACTATTAAAAACTGTATCAAGGGGAACTCCCCTAGCTTGACTAAGTTCACGAACTCTTTCTAAAAATTTTATAACTTCAATTCCCTTTTCTTTACCAGTAAAACATAATCCCCATTTATACACCGGGATGACCTTATCTATAGGCGCCACTAACTGGATGGATGGAACTTGCGAATTGAGACTAAACTGTGAGAAAGTGGGTGATGGATTTCTCACTGGGGGTACAAAACTGCTCGAATGTGCCTGATTATCATAATCAAAGGGTACCTGATCACAATCTAAAAACGGATTGGTGTTATGGCTTCTTAAGCCTAACCTTCTTAACGATAGATCTTCTGGAAGATTCGAAGGGACTCTCGAAACCGTATGAAGATTATCTTCATGAGTAGTTGAAGCATTATGACAAGATAACCTATCAAATGCTTGATCTAAAAGAGAGGCCTGCGATCTTTGTGGGATTTCTGTTCTTGAACTGACTACCTCACCGACAATTTTTTTCTTAAAATCGCCTCGCAATCGTAGAGCATCTGCTCTAACCTGATCTCGACTAGCAGTCTGAACATCGGAAGTGACCTTCATCCTGTCTATTCTTCCTAACAAATGAGCTAACCTCGAAGAAAATCTCCTAGCTACATTAGACTGAGGGGAAATAATTACCTCATCGTGCAATATTTCAGTCATATCCAAAATAGAATCCAAAACTTGACTCAAATCCTCATTAAAATCAAAAGGAGAGATAGTCACAGTGACTCCTCCATTTATTCTCAAAAGTTGACTTAATTGTGTACGCCTATAATTTCCGTTCCAATGTGGAACTTCTCCTCTTAATAAAATTTCATACTTAATCTCATCTACCTTGAGATCAACGACCTCAAAACCGACTGTAGTATTTTCCTCAATGAAATCCATTTTCAAAAAAAAATTTTGTCTCAAAACTCTCAAACAAGACTTTTCAACCAACTTTACCTGAAACAAAGAAAACGAAAATTGTCGTTCCTTTTCTTAGTTGACTTGACCTGACCTAACAGAATTATCCAAAACCAAAATTTCAAAAATCAGATTGTTGCTGATTCTATCTGTAACTCCACCTAAGCTGAAAAATTAAAAAAATTATCGAACTCGAAAACCACATCTTCAGGTTTACCACACCGTCTGGGCTGGAACCTAAAAAGCTGAAACGTCAAAAAGAAAACAACACGGACTCGAATACCACAGGTCTGAATTCCCTCGAAGTCCTTCGTTGAAAATTTCAAACCTTACCTTTTGGTTTTAGTCCATCTGTAAACTTTACGCAACTAAGAAAGGTATTTGTCTTTACTTGTCTAAATTTTGAAAAAGTCCCTTTTTTTTTTTCAAAAATTATGAAAACACCAACACCTCATGTTCATTAATTCTTCTCAAAGTTTGAGAAAGTTTTCGAAAAAAGAATAAGGAGATTGATTTATCCTGGTCACGCACCGCTTGGTGCCTTCCTCCCCCTCGCTTACTCCCACTCGAAAAGTTGAATAATAAAAAATAATTCACTTACCTTAACCCCAAAAAGGAGGTGGCTATTGACAGATCTCAATGTGACTAGGCAAATTTGTAACATTAGCCACATTGGCCTGTCGAGTAGGACATATCAAATTTCGAATGCCCCACCCAAATATTCTAAATGTCGGAAGAAAAATAAATTTTAAATTTTGAAAAGTGATCGTCTAAAATTTCCAAAGTATCAAACCAAAACCAAACTTCACCAAAAGGTTCGTTGTGATTATCCAGTCCGGGACAGATAAATGTGGCTTTCCTCTGGAAAATCCAGCATCCACCGAACCAGACTGGACCCGTAGTAACTCCTAACAATTTTAAAAACAATAACCAAAAATTAATAAACCTCACCAAAATAAACCAGGATATATCGCCTCATTCTTGATGTTACTCTACTGATTGAATAAATAATTTAAAAGAACATGAGGAGGGTTGATTCTTAATACTCTAAAATTGTTGAATTTTAATACAAAGATTTATTAAAATCAATTTCATCAGTACAATAGACTAGGCTGGTAATCACCAATAGATCTTATACCTAAACAATAAATCTAATAATCAAAATCAGTAATCCTGATTCAAACCTTCAAACATAAATACTACCTTATTACCAAAGATATCAAACTTACATGACTAAAATTCAAAATAGTTCAGATAAAAATTTCTAAAGTTCAAATTCTATTAAACAATTTCTAAACTATAACACATAGGTATGATTCTGAATAGAACTCCGAGTTAAATCAGAAGTTATTTCTCAAAAATTCAAATTTATCTTAAGCAAAAGTTTCAATATAAAAACAGGTATCTACCTACAAAATCTGAAATTCAAAATTTAATTTAGAAAATGATCATCTCTAACTCGAAATCCTAAACACATACGATAAATTTAATAAATTATTTTTACACATAACCATTACATTAGTCACTTGTTGACCACAATAAAAGTTCATAACATATTATCAAAAATCAAATTCACTTAGAAAGTCATAGGTGATGAAATCAATTAAACACTGTACTTGAATTTATTTAATTTTCTTGATTATCGGAAAATAGCAAAAGTTTATTCACTCATAAAGACATACCTTGTTCTTCAAAACTCCATCTCAAAAAAAATGACGAACTAAGGTTCCTCTAACCTAAGCGCGATGATCAAAGACTAGGCCGGCATGGTTGCTGGAACTGCCTTTGCACTGGTGTTAGCACCCCTTGGTTGGTGCTCCAGGTGCCGGATGAGCTGGACTGCTCCCCCTGCTACCTTGGGACGACCAAATATCAAAGCGCGAGAACCTCTGCCTGATGAAACCTTCCATGCCTCCAAACTAAACTCCACCACTCTTCTTGATTTTTCCAAGCTTCTACAAATATCACCTTTCACACAGGCTAGTGTACCTACCTAGGTAGGTACCTACATAAGCCTCCACATGATTGAATCTTTATGTAAACTTTCGTGTAAATTAGAAAATTGAAAGTTGGAACTCAAAACTCAGAACTAGAAGTTCGAAATTAAAATTCAGGAATCAAAAGTTAAAACTTAGAAATTCAAAGATCGAAATCAAAAACTGGAAATCGGAAATTAGTAGTTAAAAATCAAAATTGGAAGTCGGGACCTATCATTCTAGAACTTGAAGCTCAAAAGTAAATCAAAACTAAAGTTCAAAACTACGTTCAAAACTACGTCCAAACCCACGTCCAAGACTACGTCCAAGACTACGTCCAAGACTACGTCCCTTGTCTGTAAAGACAAGAAAGCGAACATTAGTTATAATGACCAAAATTAAATTCCAAAAGATTACTCACGTAAGACTGCATCTTTCACGGAAACAACTTCACCATAATAATATCTATATACTCACACAAGGGACTAATACTAATTTACGAACTTGTAGGCAGGCTACATGATCTCCCGAATTAAGACCCAAAAATGAACCTAACGCGTCCTCTTACCCTTACTTATAGTTTTTCTGGGGTGACGCCACTCATGCGCCCCAACTATCGTCTAATCGAAAATGTTGACCCACTTTCCACTCCAAATCTCATCATCGACAGTATGCAACACTTAAAACTCGCACGCGACGGTGTCGGCTCTTTCGCCTTATATGTCGGCACACTCTCGACAGTACGACCAACCTCTCTAGTTTTCCCTCTATTCAAACTTAAATTTCACAATCGTGAATCCGCATATCTCCGAGGCTTGTCGTGTCTTGGAACGAAACGCAAGTTGTTTATGTTTTTTTATGGGTCCCCTCAACTATCTTTTACTGTTTTTTTTAACCCACACCCAAAGAAATAATCTTTTAGGTTTTATCTGGATAACTAATCGGAAATCTAGAGTAGCAAGATGAGAGTGGTCTCGTTAGACGCGGAAAATTAATTCGCATAAGATGATATACTTTTCAAACTCTGAAAACCCAGAACCGGGACAGAAAATCGACCAGACATGTTTTCTACGTCTTACTCAAATAACAAAAGCAAGGATTTCTTAATAGCTGTCAGGTGTTCGTTCGTGATCTTTGCCTAATACAGCCTCTTACATCAGCGAAAATGTACAGTCAATCATAACTTTTCTGAACTTTATAAAAATATTCTAAATCGAGAATCAAAATTTTGAAAAAGAAAACGTAGCGTGCAAGGCACGCTGCAAAGATTACAATGGTATCAGGAATCGATTAAGAAAGATCCCGGTATGCGATCTGTCTTTTACAATGAGAAAACTCAAAGCGTGCTCCAAGAAGGCGATGTGTACAAAAACCCTGCTTTATTGGATACTTTAAAACTTGTTAAAGAGAAAGGAAGACGATCATTTGGGTCTTCTGGTGCACTTACCATGCTAATTGTTAAAGACACGGAACGCCTCGGAGGTCTGCTCCAGCAAATAGATTTTGAAATTTGCAAGCCGAAATGGGAGAAGCCTATTCAATATAAATTTGATAAAGATAATAAAATTTTTTTTCCTGGATTTCCTTGCAATGGAGTAGTTGTCGCATTCATGCTGAATGTACTTAAACGGCAATATTTATTTTCTCAACAAAATATTACGACTTGGCAAAGAATGATCGAATGTCTTAAGTTTGGAGTTTCTTATAGCAGTTATATTGGAGATCCAACGTATATGGTAAATCACAATGACTTTGTGGAACATTTGCTCTCTCCAGAATTAGCGGATAGTGTTTCGTCGATGATAATGGATAATGAAACGTTTGACAACCTCACTCATTATGGAGCGCCTCCCTATTATGAAAATATTGACGAACATGGGACAAAGGTGAGAAAATAATTTTTTTAAGAACTGAACTGATAATTTTTAAGTGAGTTTTTCTCTTACCCTGATACGTTTTTACCTTCAAAAATCTACTCCAGCGCTGGTAACAGAAAGTACATACGAGAGTTAAGTTGGTAGATGAAAATCTCTTTACTTGCAGTTTTGTCATGCACCAATACATTGAATAACTATAAATATTACGTGAAATTTCTAGCTGTATACAGGGTGTCCCACGACATGACTGCCATAGCTTAAGGGTAGGTGTAGTTTTTCAAGGCGATTCAGGATCTGGTTTTGAAATTTTCCTGAGGCCCTTCGTTTCGATTATACAGGGTGATTTGTGCAATTTGCCGAAATCTTTGATGAGCGATATCTTTTGAACGAATTGATCGAATTTAACAAAATTTGGCAGATATGCTCTACTAATGACACTTAATACCTCGCATTTTCCGCCGATTCGAAAACTGCAGGGCCGTACTTATTTTTTTGATATCTTTCGGTTTTGTCGAAAAGTTCACCCTGTATGCATTTTATTCAAAGTTTGGTGTCATTTTCTAAAACTACGTGAAAAATGCTACAATTGTGGTAAAAAAATACTTGGCATCATTAAAATGAATCGAGAAGTATAATGTATAATCGAAACGAAGGGCCTCAGGAAAATTTCAAAACCAGATCCTGAATCGCCTTGAAAAACTACACCTACCCTTAAGCTATGGAAGTCATGTCGTGGGACACCTGTATGTGTATTTTATTGCTGAATTGTTTCCATGCTGCATTGAAATGCATAGAAATCTAACTTTACATGAACCGAAAAAATGCAACGCATCTCTTCGTACTCGTTCGGTGAGACAGGGATCTGTTATATAGCAGTTATCTAAATCTATACAGTAAGGACAGTTGAAATTGTCCACCCCACCTCTTTAAATTTTGAGCTGAATGCAATAGAACTTTGGTATAAATAATAGATTAAATAGCATGGATTCTACTACTTTTTGATGTGAATCTGATCTGTCAAATGTCAAAAATGACGTTAATTTTCATTTTAATTTTTCAATAGCATGGCATCATGTGAAACCTGCAACTTTCTACTTACCGTATTTTCTATTTTGAAATGAAAAGGGCAAAAGGCAAATACTTCTCACCTTCCGTCCGGGTCCTCGCAGATTCGTTTCAACCCGAAAAGAACGGAGAAGGTGAGGGGTTAGTTAAACGGTGAACTGTCCACCCAAAATGACAGAAATTTATAGTGATCGTCTTTCTGGTTCTTAAAACGAAAAACAATTAAATGTTGGCCTGCCCTACGCTGTGTTCTATTTTTGATTCAGGCCCCACAAAAACATTAAACAAAATTCAACAATTTAACAATAACATTTTTCTTGGAAATATTTTATCCAATCAAACACAACAAAATCTCCCAGTAGAATAATTGTAAAGTGAGAATTATTTAATATTAAATCAACTTACTTAAATCTAACATGCACATAATATCAACAAATATTATTACATTCGACGTGTACCATCTTAAACGAAGGTAGTACTGTAGTCGCGCCTCGTAAGTTTTTATTCAAAACTAGTGATTTATCTACTGTTAAAATTAGTGAAATCAACTTATTGTGAACTGAATGTTATCAAGACCACTTTCACGACAAGAAACGGTAATAGCATCATCCATCAATCATAAAACTGTACTTAATAGTAACAGTAGTAGGCGAATTTGCCGTATTATTTACATTCCATAAAGTAGATATTTTTATCAGTTACCCTGATAACAGTCACAATCAAGTAAAATACACCTACGCCAAATTTTAGCTTTAATTGGCAACCAATTATACAGCAGTAGAGTATGAATAGCAGCATCTCGTATTCCTGATTCAAGATCTCCAACATACACGAGCAGTCCACCCCTGACTACAGGGGTGGACAAAAACAAACACCTGAAATGTCCTCTATAAGTAGTTCTCTCCAAAGTCAGTCTCAACCCCACGATCAGATTTCACACTTCAACATGTCATTGAGCACTAACAGATCGCAACCAGAAATAATCGACAGAAACCAAAGGTCAACAACTTTTACTTCGGACCTAAGCCAAGAGACGTTCTTCCCAAAAAGAAGTCAAGCAATCATAGTCAATGTGGTTGGAGATACGTTAAAATTAATTGATTACGTTCGAGCAATTGGCAAGATTGTCGGCGCAAAAAATATCAAATATGCTTCGAAGGTTGCTAATTCCAGAATTTGCATATTCCTATCAACAGTTAGCCAGGTAGACCAACTAGTCAACACATATGATAAAATTAAGATCGGGGAAGTGGAAGTCGGAATCAGACGGTTAATTACCCCATCAAAACGACTCATAATATCCAACGCTTGTCCCACTATCCCTCACGAGCTTATAGCAAATACTCTCAAATCTATGGGTATCAAACTACTGTCGCGAATATCTTTTCTGCGAGCCGGACTACATGACGACGAGTTCTCACACATACTCAGCTTTCGCAGACAAGTCTTCATATCACCACCAGCAAACGATGTCCCCATCCAAAGCTCTATATTAATAAAACATGATAATACTAATTATCGCCTGTACCTCTCCTACGATGACATGAGATGCTTTTTATGTAAAAACGAAGGTCACATTGCCTCCAACTGCCCCAACTTTTTGGATACAAGCAACGTATCACAGAACACTTCACCAGACTCACCCCCGCGCGTCTTAGACCCGTATCATAGGACGACATCAAATCCCACAAGATACCCAACCCCACAAGCAACAGAGCCTTCAGAACTCACCCTACCAAGCCAACTTGAAACCCTCAACCAGATACAAGTGGAAACTTCAGTTAACAAAGCCATAAACAATAAACCACTTAATCAAGCTCCGGACAACGTAAATATCATATGGTCAGATACTAGCACCGAAAACACAGCCCGACACTACACTGAACGAAATCAGACTTCACAAGACATCAGCTCCAAAGATCTTCATTCCACGGAACCGGATAAAAGACTAACTTTCACAACCGGCACAAATTATATGGCGGACATTCTGATACATAAAGATACAACTACATCGGAAGAAATGGCCTCTTCGCGCTTCAAGAGACCTGCTCCACCTTCCTCAGAATCAACCGAGCCACCCAGTCCTACAGCTGCAACAACAGTCCAGGAAATGAATATTATACAATCCCCACAAAACATTAAGACGAAACCAACTGCTCAGTATAAGAAACTAAAGAGAAGCAACACTAAATCCACAGAAGATTTATCTGAAGAAAGAAGTTTTTCAGTAATAGAATCAGCAATCAACGAGAATCAGACGCAATATATACTAACATACGAACAACTAAAATGCTTACTCGCAGATATTCAGGGTTGTGCAGATCCTTTAGCGGAGGCACGCAGATACACATCAGATATCCCCGCATTACTACAAATGATGTACGAACTTTACCCATTACTATCTCATCGATCTTTAAAAATAAGGTTCACCAAATTTAGGTCCAAAGTAACCAAACAACTAAAATCTGAGGGAATGGAAGTAGAAAGCATCGCTAGCACATACTCACAGGACTCTAATATAGATCTCCCATCCATAAGTAGACAGAACTCTCAAGAATCCATTAAAAGCAGCTATTAAGAAGTAAAAAATCTCAGCATTGCACCCTACAATAACCATACACCTCTTTTCAAATTTATCCAATGGAATTGCGGTGGGTACTACGCCCACCTCCCACAATTACAGAAACTAATTGCAGACACCGATGCAGACGTGATAAGCCTTCAAGAAACCAATTTCCAGGATAACCATGTGCCCAAACTTCGAGGATACCAGTTCTACTGTTACAATCGCACTAATAACGTTAGAAAAGCTAGCGGAGGAGCAGCAGTCATGATCAGAGACAGGTTTATAACAAGCCAAATCCCAATATATAGTGAGTTCGAAGCAGTAGCAGTCAAACTGTATACCCCAACACCAATCACAGTTTGCAGCATATATCTACCAAATAGTCAAGCAATCAACGAAGATGGCCTCTCGCGGCTATTAAACCAACTACCTCACCCCTTTCTATTATTGGGAGATTTTAATGCTCATCATGATATGTGGGGCTCGAACAAAATAGACACCAGAGGCAGAATAGTTCAAAATTTTCTTCTCAATAGTAGTGTCAACCTCCTGAACTCCACAGCCAGCACCCATTTTTGTGCTGCCACTGGCACCTTCTCCAGCATAGATCTCAGTTTCACTGATCCAAGTTCGTACGTTAACTACAAGTGGAGTGTAATAAATGACCTACATGGAAGCGACCACTTTCCGATAGAGATATCAGACAGGCGAGTAAACAAGCAAGAGTCCCAGACTTCCCCTAGATGGAAACTAAAGACAGCTAACTGGGGGAATGGCGTGCCTCAGGGATCAGTTATTAGTCCGACCCTCTTTACTATCGCACTAGATGAACTTACCCGCACCACGATAACCCCAGCTAAAATATCAACCTATGCAGACGATATAGTAGTATTTTGCAGAGGATCAAACACAAACAACATCTCCCGAATAATACAAAATTCAATGGACAAAATTCAAAACTGGGCGGACCACGCTGGCTTCAAGCTCTCGTCTGAAAAAACCAAGTTCATGGTATTCTCAAGAAAAAAATATCAAAGCCCCCCAAAATTAAAATTAATGAGCAGCCCTTTGACAGAAGTGAAAGAAAATAAGTTTTTAGGCATCTTACTAGACCCTAAGTTGAATTGGATCCCGCATATAAACAAACTGAAAAACGACTGCCTTCAGAGAATATCAATCCTAAAAACACTCTCAAGCCAACACTGGGGCGCCAGTGAATCTATTCTACTGGCAGTATACCGCAGCCTTGTACGATCCAAGTTGGACTACGGATGCATCGCATACGGCACGGCAAAAAAATCAGCACTCAGAAGGCTAAATGCCATACAAAACTCTGCTTTGCGACTGATCTTGGGAGCTCACAGAACAAGCCCGAGAATGACGTTGTATAGAGAAACAGGAGAGATACCGCTGGAACTTCGTAGAAAGCAGCTTATGACAAATTTCGCCGTCAGGATTGCCTCTCAGCCCAAGAACCCTAATTACCTAACCCTCGTGAACAATAACCCCTACAAAGTCAAATTCACAAATCACCCTGGACTACCGTCACCTTACTACATGAAAATTCAGCAGTATCTAACCGATGATGAGATCCAAAACACCGCACCTGAATCCACTATAAATGAACCACCTTGGGAGACAATCACACCTCAAATTGACACATCCCTCACCAGATACATCAAGGCAGTTACGCCACCATCAATTATCATAGCCAACTTCAAAGCAGTATTGCATTCGTATCATCCAGACACAGTCATATACACCGACGCATCCAAGAACGAAAATAAAGTAGGTTGTGGAGTTGTCACATCATCAAGTAATAAAAAATTTAGACTACCTTCAAAAGCTTCTATACATACAGCGGAACTACATGCTATTAAAGAAGCTCTCACATACACTTTGAGTACCTCTTTTAAAACCTCGGCCATATGCACCGACTCACTGAGTTCGATACAATCCATTAAGCAGATCTACTCAAAAAAACTGATTGTTCAAGAAATACGAAGCATATGTCGCAAATTGAATGGAACTGGTAAGAACATCATTTTGATATGGATTCCCTCTCATTGCGGCATAAAGGGCAACGAAGACGCAGACCTGCTGGCACGGGAGGCATGCCATATGATGAACTTACGGGAGGACACAGTGCTACATCAGGATATGAAAATAGAAATACTATCAAGAATAAAGAACACATGGACACAAATATGGCAGGAGCAACATACTCAACTAAAAACCATAGAGCCCTCAATCTCACCAAGGCCTCTAAATTCATATAGCAGAAGAGAGGGAGTAATTCTGAGAAGACTAAGAATAGGACATACAGCCATCACACATGACCATATCCTGCAAAAAAACACTGCTCCCGCCTGCGAGCGTTGCAGTAGACAGCAGACAGTGCGTCACCTCCTGATAGAATGTCCTAGGTTTATCCAAGAGAGAACACAAAACAATATCGGCAAGAGCCTGGAAGAAGTCCTTAATATAGATTCGCCAACTGCCACCGAAAGCTTACTGAGATTCATTAGACAAATTGGAGCATACAACCTTGTTTGAAAGAATTACATTAAAATGACATGTTAATTATAATGATCCTTAAATGTACCTGGGGCTAATGACCCGGGATGTCGAAGCACCCTAATTTAACAAAAAAAAAAAAAAAAAAAAATATTATTACAAAAAATTCTCACCCTGCATTATTATAGAAATGTCTAGTTTCTTGCAGGTACTTATGCTAAATTTATTTGCACATAACCTTATTATTGAAACAAAATCGATACTCAAAGGAAACTAAAACTCATTCAAATAAACATCATAATTAATCTTCACCCAAGAACAAATTTGGTAATAATCAATAATTTACATTTAAACACGGGATAAAAGAAATAGCCGTTCATTTATTTGACACTCTTTAAAATATTTGCGATCAACTTGATTTTTTGGTAATTTATTTCATCTTCATCATCAATTAATTTTATTTAAGTACTAGAAGAACTAATTCATTTGGTAGGTACCTTGTTCAGAACTATGCTAGACTTGGTTGATTTTGCCCAACATAAAGAGAAGTTCCTTTAGTTCCTCACCCTCCTTCTATAGTCCGCAACTGCCTTAAAAAAAACGTCTGCAATAGGTTCTTCAAACCAAGCTCAAGATGGCTGACGGGCGTGAGTTGTTGAATATAACCGCCGGAATCCAAGACGAAAATCCAAAATTAAGATTAAGAACCAAAAATCAAAATCATGAATCAAATACCAGGACTAAGACTCATAATCAAAAGTCAAAACTAAGACAAAGACAAAGACCCTTCTTAAATCGAAAGTTTTAATTAGTATTTAATTTCCCTAGAACATTTATTCAACTCACCGAGGGAAGTTCCTTTCAGACGCCTCACCGGAGCCTTGTTAAATTATGGCATTAATACCAATTCGTCCTTAAAATCCATCTAAAAAAATACAAATAGAATTTAGCAACGCTACTACAATTTCCAATTTTATTTCCATAGGTACCTGTATTTCAATTAAAACCACACACATCATCACTATAAGAAAAGATCAAAAATTTGCACCTGATCTCTGAAACTCACAAAATGGACAAGAAAGTGTCTTTTCATACGCGATCAAACTTGAAATATCCCAGTCCTATCATCTCTATTGCCGAATTTCTTCCCATCTGGGGAACGACCACTCTACACCAGTAAAATCGATCCGAAATCACAAGAAGCTGGAACATAATAAACCACTCGGCAACGTTGCTCTCCAATCTTAGACGGATCGATAAAACGACGCTAACGCCATCTGTGTCTTACATTGGAATCTCGCATCTAGTTTCAAACAGCTGGACTAAAAGCAGCTATACTCATGAGACTTGCCCGACGCAGGGTACTCCATTCAATTTATGAAATAAATCGTTTAGAAATACTCTAATCTCGACCAAATTCATTTGAATAGGAAAGCAAACGCTACAAACCTCATTTATAAGTCAATAAAAGGCAAAATTTTGATCATAATAGTATGTTTACAAATTGTTCGCTTTGTAAAATGCGAGGAGCAAATTGGAAGAAAATGTTTATCCCTCAATTGGGGGGGGGGGGGTTATCTAGATGCCCCCCCAGTAATTTTACCTAAATGGTGGATATTTTTTGGAATCGCTCAGGCAAATCTTGGCCAAATATCGTAGCCGCTAAGCGCAACGCGCTAGATCCCTACTTGACAAGCTGTATTTTGAGAAGACAACTCGAACTATACAGTGTGGAAAGTAAGTAACGCATAAATTCATTTTCTCGGTTAATATTTTTAGAATAAAAAAAAAAAATCCGAAACAGCTGAACTTTTAAATTATATTTATGTTCTATACATAAGGTGCTTCTTGTCTCTAACCACGACATTGTTTTGTTTTTTTTTTAATACGACACCCCATGTATTATTACATTTTCGGATTGTCTAAGAAAGCAATGGTGTTTATAGTTCAAAAAATTCAATGCAACGTACAACGAAAACGGCTCAAGATATTCGAAAACGGCTTAAATGCAATAATTGTAACTTTTTATTTTCTATCTTATGATGTAGATGAAATTTTTATTCAAGGTGATGAAAAATGTGATAATTTTAATCATCCAGTATAAAAATTTCAAGTACATTGTAAGAAAACACTTGAAAAGTTGAGATGGGGACATGTAAGCCGTTTTGCGATACTTGGAGTCGTTTCTGATGTAAACTACTTTCAATATGCAGAATAGTGATTTTCTCTTGTTTATAATTCGCAACCTACTTACTCAACTACTTCAAACTGAAACCATAAATAGTATATTCTATATCAAGGGAGGAAAGAAGTTCATTTCGGCGAACATGAAGTTATCGAGCCGAGCGGAGCGAGGGTCGATTGAATACGAGCTTAAATGGACTTCGGATCCGGCCGAGATATAGACGCTATTTTTTAGCGAATCGCGTTAGAACACTGAATACTTTGGCTTGTTAGCTTGTTTTATTTTTTTTTTTTTTTATTGAAAATGCACATGCACTGAAGGGAAATTCCTATGACGCTCTGGGAGCGGTGCATGAGCGGAGATGTCGATTCACGTTGGCCTTGAATCGCTGTAGGTTGTATACTTCGGGAAACACGCCCTTTGGAATGCTATTCCAAAGTGATGCGGTTCTATACATAAAAGAAGTCTGAAATAGGGTGGTACGAGGTGTAACTAGCTGAACCTGATACGGATGAGCGTCTGCGGCTCGGCGTGTATTTCTGCCCGGTCTTGATCTTGGTGGGATCAAGCGGGCCACGTCCCTTGAACACTTTCCATAAAAATATCTGTAAAACAGACTCAGGTCAGCTACTCTTCTCCGATGTTCGAGAGTGTCTAAATTTTTTGTCAAATCTGGGTCCCCAATCAAGTGTATGGCTCTTTTCTGGATAGAGTCGAGAAGTCTCAGCGTATGTTTAGGAGCTGAGCTCCAAACATGTGAGCAGTACTCGAAGGATGGTCGGATTTGAGCCTTGTATAAGAGGAGAAGCTGTTGTGGTGTATAAAATTTCTTCGTGCGGAAGAGTGTTCCAAGTTTTTGAGAAGCACTCTTTGCCAGACCTGCAACATGATCATGCCAAGACATGTTCACTCCGAGGCTCACTCCAAGTAAACGAAGAGATGACGCTGGAGTAAGAGAGTGTCCCGCCATCACCATATCTGGCTTCAAAACGTTGGCCTTTTTGGAGAAGATGACTGCTTGGGTTTTTCCAGCATTAAATTGAACTTGGTTTCTATCGCCCCAAGCTAGAATGTCCCGCAAGTCATTGTTAAGTATGGCAACTTCCTGCTCCCTGCGAGACTGTGCGTCGATGGCAGATGTTCGCGCATCTAAGGTATAAGAAGATATGAGTGTACTGTCGTCGGCAAAACTGTATATTGGATTTTTTGTTGTTTCAAGCAAGTCGTTTATAAATATTAGGAAGAGAGTCGGAGATAAAATGGATCCCTGAGGCACACCGGCATTGATGGAAAAGGTCTCAGAAAGAACTCCATCGACTGCCACCTGCAATGAACGATCTCCGAGATAACTCGCAAGCCACAAGCAGAATTTCTCGGGCATGCCATAGGCCTGCAGTTTTGCCAGCAGTCCATCATGCCAAACACGGTCGAAAGCTCTAGAAATATCAAGCGCAACCCCTCGAGACTCTCCATGGTGCTCGATTGCGCTGTTCCACACCTCGGTGACGTAGGTGAGGAGGTCACCAGTTGACCTCTGTTTGCGGAATCCGTATTGGCGGTCGCTGATTATATTAGCTCCTACCAAGTACTTTAAAAGATGTTGGTTAATAGCTTTCTCCATAATCTTAGATATTACTGAAAGCAGTGCCACTGGTCGATAGTTGTTTGGTATAGTTTTTTTGCCTTTCTTGGGAATAGGTTGGATTCGTGCACATTTCCAGCATGCAGGAAATATTCCCTTTTTATTCGACAGATTGAAAAGTCGACAGAAAACAGATGACAGCTCAGTGGCGCATTTTTTAAGTACGATAACCGGTACGTCATCGGGGCCAGAAGCTTTATTTGGGTCTAAGGTTAACATGATGTGCTTTATGACACGCTGTCGGAAAACAATGTCTGACATTTTGGACTCCACGGAAGGGATCCTTGGCGGAGCTCTTCCCCGAAAGTCGACGGAAGAGTATGAAGAAAAGATCCCCGCCAACAAGTTCGCCTTCTCAGAAGCCGTAGATGCGATAGACCCGTCTATCCGTGTAAGTGGTGGAATCGTGGATCTGGTGAAGTTCTGGCTGACTGCCTTAGTTACAGACCAAAAAGATTTCGAACCGTTAGGGCAGGAGAGAAGTTTGTTCCTAATTCTTTGGTTGTGAGTTTCCTTGGTTTGATCTATTATTTCTTTGCATCTGTTTCGAGCAAGGATGAAATTGTAGTGGTTTATGCCGTCGGGGCTCTCTCGCCATCGGCGAAAAGCCAGTTGTTTGGAGGCAACAGCTTCCTTGCATATTTTGTTGAACCAAGGTTTGCTGCTTGAGGGCTGTTTTTTTGAAAAAGGAATGTAGGCTTCCATGCCCGTCAGGATGACTTGAGAAACTTCCCCAGCACAAACAGATGGATCATCAGAGCCGAAACAAACACTCCTCCATGGAAAATATCGATAATATTCCCTGAGTTCTTCCCATTTAGCAGATCTATAGTGCCAGACTACACGCGGTTTACTTGCTTCTTTACTACTAGCAATTGGTAGGACACAAGAGGTTGAGACGAGTTAGTGGTCTGAAGAACCCAGTGGGGCTTTCACCGTGATAGTATATAATTGAGGGTTCGTGGTCAAAAACAGATCCAACAGGCTAGCGAATTCTCCCTCGCGATCGGGAATGCGGGTTGGTTCATCAACGAGCTGGGTAAAACCACAGCTGATCGCAAACGATTCCGCTTCACGGCCTTCTTCATCAGTGAAATTTGAGTATTTAAGCCAGTTGATGTTATGTACATTAAAATCACCCAAGATGGATATCTCGGCTTTGGGGTAGTTTATCTGTATGAAGTCAACAGTCTTTGTCAGGGACAAAAAAAGTGTCCTATACTGTGTATCGCTGGGTGGTCGGTATAAACAACAGATAAATCTCGTCGTTTGTCGGTCTGTTATCCTAAGCCACATGACGTCAAAGTCATTGGGCTCAAAGTCTTCCTCACGTTGGCAGGAGAGGTCACTTCTGACAAAAATGCCAATTCCGAAGTTACGTCTAAATCGGGAATGAAAGTCATATCCTGAATAGAGATAATTAACTGTGCTTGATGGCGCTTGAACTTTTGTTTCGCACAGTGCTAGAATGTGAGGTTTATTTGTCTGAAGATGTTGATGTACTGAATTGATATTCGTGTTTAAACCTCTAATGTTACAAAAGTCGACTTTAAATTTTTCCAATCTGGAGGTGTTTTTATTCTTTCTCCTGCATGAATGTGCCCCTGGATTAGCCCCCGCCCGGAGATCCGAATGGGGGGTCGTTTTAACTCCAGAAAATTTTAACCCCGGGAACGCCATCCATGCATATTTTATCGTTTCTTACCCCATGGACCGGAATCTCTGGCACAGCAACGAAACGTCAGCTTGTTAGAGCAACTTCACGCCGCCTAAGCCAGAAAGATGGTATCACACCGGGCGAGGCTGTGTGGGTTTGTCCTCTACCATCTGGTTTGCTAGTTTTGGTCAGCCCCGAGGTATCTAATACCACCGGTGTCATCTATACAGGGTGTCCCAAGATTTCTTTATCAAGGGATATCTGGGTTATTTCAAAAAATAAACAAATGAAATTCAGGAAATTTCAACCATACCCCTAAGGCTTTGCAGTTGCACCCTCAATGCCCCTTTACGCCTTTCCACCCCTAAGTAATCATCCCCTACTTTTTTTTTTCAAATGACACCCCCATATTTTTTTTGCTCGGCAGGATTGTTGACTTCTTTCTGAATACGAATTTCATACGATTTTTTAAATCGAGACATATCTAGCACGCCGAAAACAATATAATATCAAAACAAACGAGGGTTGTCAAGGAGTTGCAATTGCTTGTTTTTTTGTGTTAATGTTTCCTCCAACCACCTTAACTAGTAATATCGGTGTTACTGGATATAGGCGTTAATAATAATAATTGCTTCTGTGATTTTAATGTCATATTAAATGTTAATTGTCATTCCTTGACAACCCTCGTTTGTTATATTATGTTGTTTTCGGCGTGCTAGATATGTCTCGATTTAAAAAATCGTATGAAATTCGTATTCAGAAAGAAGTCAACAATCCTGCCGAGCAAAAAAAATATGGGGGTGTCATTTGAAAAAAAAAAGTAGGGGATGATTACTTAGGGGTGGAAAGGCGTAAAGGGGCATTGAGGGTGCAACTGCAAAGCCTTAGGGGTATGGTTGAAATTTCCTGAATTTCATTTGTTTATTTTTTGAACTAACCCAGATATCCCTTGATAAAGAAATCTTGGGACACCCTGTATAGACGACATTCCCCTATCCGCCACCCGGGGAGGCTCCCGATGGGGGACTAGCAACCCCGACACGGATTTGTTGGCGAATATGTGGTGGTGTAAAACATAATTCACTGTCAGTGTCATTTTTTTTGTCTAGCGTTCATTTTGTTGCTTTATTGACGAAACCTCAGAAACTAGTAACCCCCGTTAATCGTTATAATTAGATGGGTACCTACCTGTTATTATTATATTTCCAGCTCGTTTAGACTTGATTGAATTATGCGCGTATCGTGGTCTTGCTAGTTGTCAGCTGTGTGCTTGAATTTCGCTGCCGAGCTCTCACCTGCCGCGTAATCACTAACTGGTTACGCGGAACTGAATAATAATTATGTAATGATTAAAATATCATAGGAATGATAGATGTCAGTGAACCTATTTCTGACATGGCAACCTATTTTTAAAAATCAGTAGAAATGGTTTCTCTTTTTAATTTTTATGTAAATAAGTATTGCTCCCAGTGGTAGCAGATCTTCAAAATAAGGTGCAGAACACTGTGTTTTAAGATTCCACAAAAAAAAAAAAACAGAAATTTACCCCAGGAAAACCAGTAACACGAGGTCCATTTTTTACATGTAAATCCCTATGGTGATTTGAAAAAGAAATGCACTGTATATTATGGGGTGTCAAATACAGTATAGCAATGTCGTCGTTACTGAGCCAAGAAACTACTGTATGAAAAAATGTTATGTCAATATAACATAAATTCAATTTAAAAATTGCCCTGTTTCGGATTTTTTAAATTTTGCACATTTATCGAGCCTCATTTATTTAGATAAATTATCCTCTTGTTACTACAAACAGAATTGCCAAATTTCAACAAAATCTAATAAAAGAGTATTGAGATATTTACGAACATCCAATTTTTTTTTGTATCGTAAAAATACAACAAGTTGCAGAAATGAAGAGAATGGGTGTTGGTGTTCTTGGCGTGAGTGAAGTTAGGTGGTCTGGAACAGGACAGATAAACATAGAAGAATGTATTACAGTAGTAATGACGAGGCGCAACACTATAACAAAGTGAAAATTGTAGTGGATAATGAAAACAATAAAGCTGTAAAATCATTTTTTGTACCGCTGTCAGATAAAGTTGCACTATTATAACTAAAAGCTACTTCTAGGGATATCAACATTATCAAGGTCTATGCCCCCACCTCAGAAAGCCATGAAGATGAAGTTCAGGAATTTTACTCTAAAATTAGACAGGTATTAAAGTTGGCAATAATAAATAATGAAATCAATATTATTATAGGAGATCTAAATACCAAGGTGGAGGAGGGAAGAAATAGAAGCGTAGTAGGAGAATATGGACTGGGGTAAAGATACGTTCGAGGTGATCTCTTAGTGGAGTTCTGCCAAGAAGAGAATTTCATAGCGGCAAATACCTGATTCAAGTTACAGAAACTGAGACTGTACACCTGGAATTCCTCTGGAGACACCAAAACCAAGACAACTAGAAATTAAATTGACTACTTATTAATTGATTAAACGCTATCGAAATGGAATAAAGGATGTAAAAGCTTATCCTGGAGCTGATATCGGATCCGACCTAAACCCCGTCATAAGAACAGTGTCAGCAAAGAGCACTAAAACAAGAATAATCGATCGAAGAATCATGCATGGCACATCCTGCAGCTCACAATTGATCAAATAAAGACAGAGAAACCGAAGAAATGGTTAAAAGGGAGAAGGAAAACATGGATGAATAATGAAATTTTGAATCTAATGGAGACCAGAAAGAATTACCAGAGCACAAATTCGAAAAAATACAAAGAAACTCAAAGAACCATTCAGAAATTAATCAGACACACAAAGGAGAGATGGATGAGTGAGTGATGCAAAGAACTGGAGGAATTACCGAAAAAGCACTACCAATTTAATACACACAGGAAAGTCAACGAAATCACGGGAACAAGACGGAAAGCAACGCTGACCAATTTCTTTCCAACAGAGGATAATAGAATAATTATAGACAAAGAAGAAATAAAGGACGAAGGGCTAAAATATATACATGAGCAATTTGACGACGAAAGGTTGGAACCTAAACATGGCGACGATCCAACACTAAATATCTTAACATCGGAAGTAAATATAGCAAGAAACGGAAAGACGGACCAGACAATATACAGGGTGTTTTGTAATTGAATGTCAATATTTAAGTGGGTGATTTTTGGGTCCATTTTAAGAAGGAAACTTCATAATAACGTATGTCCAAAAGTCCTAAATTTTGAGATACAGATTGAGATGATTCTCACAAAAGCACCAATTATCCTTTCCTTCTGAAAAACAAAAATACATTCAATGCAAATTTAAAATGATTCTCATAATAGAGATGAGCTGTCTATTTTCAACGGCTCCTCTGCAATCTCTGCCTTGAGTGACGAATCCACTCACTAGCTATGTTTTCAAATTCGTTTTCGTTCAAATTACATCTGAAACAATTTAACAAAGTTACGACAAATTTACAGACAAATTGTTCAATTCTTTTATCAGTGCAATCGAGATTCTGTCACACATTTTAAAATTGTTTCTTTGCTGGAGCCAGGAACACTGCACAGAGAATGCATCGTCATAATATGTAATCCGGAGGACTCTGTATATATGATTTTTGGGTCCATTTCCTCCTATCATGGTTACAAAATTACACTCTAAAAAAAATTTGTTTTATGATACGAATTTAACAATCTTGCTTTTTTATTTAATTTTTAATTTTAAAGTACAACCAAATCAAAAGAAAATAAATTCGTTCTTACAAAATTCAGTTTGTTTTCTTTGTTTTGTTTCAAAAATTCATCGAAAGCCACCAGCTCATCCAAAGACGTGATTGGAGTATGTTGTTTTAAATCTTCATAC
Source organism: Malachius bipustulatus (assembly GCA_910589415.1). Lineage (NCBI taxonomy): Eukaryota > Metazoa > Arthropoda > Insecta > Coleoptera > Melyridae > Malachius > Malachius bipustulatus. The sequence continues at coordinate 4,399,380 of OU342630.1, read as the reverse complement.
TCTTCATTTGAGCTATTTTTTGTCAACATAGCCTTGGCAATTATTACATCTTGAAACTGCAGTTTCAAGCCTATTACCGTTCGCAGTATTTTATGTAGCACATGTAAATCTGCTAAAACATACAAATGCGTACCTATAGAATAAATTAAATGCCCTATAAATTGTAATAATAAATTTAGAACTCACTTTCATTATTGGTGTACTCATTTGCACTAAGAGCACTGAGAACAGTTACTGTACTGTTAGTACTAGTATGCCGAGACTTGTAAGAATCACTACTATATTAAGGCGAGTTACGTATTCGTTGGGCCACCCTCTATGTAAGCGAAACCCAAAATGTTGGATATCGTTGTAGGAGAATTCAGTTAGCTTTCAAATGATGTATCACTCATATATGTTCCCTATGATGATAAGCAAAGTGGTAACTACCCATGCCAAGGGGGTGAGCTTGGATGGTTACATTTGTCACGAAAATATGTCCCCCTCGATAACAAAATCGACCTGTTTCGGCGTTTTCCGCGTACATCTTCAGTTTTCAAGTTGTTAGGCCTGGTACGTTTTCGCTGGGCCACCCTGTATATTATTAATTATTAATGCATTTCAACTATTTGAAATTTGTATTTGGACTGGTCGTTGAGCAGTGGGTTAAACGGCGACGTCTAAGTCCATGTAAACTGACGGTGTGGGTTCGAACACAACCTGGCCATGGATGTGTTTGTTTGTCTTTTTAATTTATTTAAAGTATAAACTTGCGGCTGGCTAAATTAGCTAAGTTCTTGAAGCCATTAATTACCTGAGTGGAACGACTGCGTCTTATCTACACAGTTAAGACCGAATAACTCCCCCTTTATAAAAAAAAATTGTATTTGCTATATTGGCTAAAATTACATACAATCATTGATGTTATTTTTAGCAAAGATGATAAGAATAAGTTCTAAGGTGATAATTTCTAATGTCCATTATAATTAATCATTGAGGTGTTAGCACAGTAGCCAAAGATATTGTCAAAAAAATAATAAAATAATACTTACTGCATAATTTTTCTAACTTGATATTGTACTTTTTCCAAGTTTCTTTGTTTAGGGGCACATCTTTAATCATCAACCAATTTACATTTTTGAATGGTGGCGAACAACATTCTGTGTTGTTGTTTTCTAACCAATTAAGGGGTACTTGCTTCCTGCTCTCCATCATTCAAAAATTGTACCACTCCATAGGTGTAGTCCATTTTGAATTTTAGATGTTCCTATGATATACACCAATTAAAACAATAAATATGTTCCAAGGATCATAAAGCTATGTAGTCATTATTATAGTTTAAGATATTGGCTGATTCCTTAGCATAATAACCTGTTTATCACAGCGATTATTGATCAACTTTTTAAAACTAGAGCTTTGAAATAAAAATATATTACAATATTCGATTAGGAACATAAATTATAAAAGTTCAAAGATATAATATACTACAGGGTGCACCATATATTCTTCTCTATATTGCTATCTACTAATGCTAACAGATACAGGGTCGGTTAAACAAGACCAAAGAAGCGCAATTTTGTGACTCACTCGAATCAGTCAAGACATACAAAATCTGATATCTGTGACCGTTCCTGAAATATTCTGAAAAAAACTGAAAAATTGAGATTTCTTATTTTTTCCATATCTTTTTTATTATTGGAACTTAATAAATAATTCTTTGTGGTCTTACATAAGTCGGCAAGAGCTACCCATCTGACATTTCAAAAATTTTCAAAGCCGACTTCAAAACAACAAAAATTGTCGTAATTCCGTAGCTTTTCACCTGTCAATTTCTTCCAACCGTCTAGGTTTTCTTGCAAACTCGTTAGGTATAGGTACATTTTCTCAGAGAAACCAACAAGTCTGATGCAGCTTTCAACTTATCGCTTTTTAAACAAGTATCCATCGTACCTTTGACCCAAAACTGTAGAAGTCTTTTGGACACACCTATGCACACTAAATTCATATAGTCAAGTGGAATTTGTGTAACCATACCTATTCCAAGATTCTCAAGCCCTTTTCTGGATGGAGTCAAGTAATTTCAGCATACTATGTTTAAGAGCTGATCTCCAAACATGTGAACAGTACTCCAACGATGGTCTTAATTGAGCAATGTATAAGAGAACAAGCGCTGTTCAGTTATATCAAAATTTTTTGTGCGGAAAAGTTTTCCAAGTTTTTGAGAAGCACTCGTTGCCAGACTTGGACCATGGTCATACCAAAACAATGTGCCCCGATGGCAGATGTTCGCGTATCTAGGATATAATATGATATATGATATAAGTGTACTGTCATCGGCAAAACTGTATGTATAGGGTTTTCTGTTATTTCGAGCAGATCGTTGATATATATGTATGAAAGTTCTTATTAGGTATTGTTTTTTAAATGACCTTGAAAATCACCTGCTTTTGAGGATTTCTTCCCACTACATCCGATTGGATACATAAACGTAATATTTATTATTTTTTCTTGTTAGATTATTTCTATTTTGGCAAGCAACGGAGATGGAGTAATATTGGCTTCTGGACTAAATGAAGCATTTGGTTCTTGTGTAATGCTGCCAACTACGGGAATCATCTTAAACAATCAGATGTTGAGCTTTAATTTACCACGGAAGTTAAGACACAAAGTTAATAAGACAAAGCTCATCAATCTCCCCATGTCTAGAGTCAACAGGCTTGAACCATTCAAACGTCCTAGATCATCCAGGTGTCCTGTAATGGTAACAGGGGACAGCTCTGTTCGGTTCATGTTTTCTGTAGGCGGTGGCCCGAAGATCGTAAGTACCATGTATCTTCTGATGACTAGGAAACTACTTTTCAAAATGACTCTGAACGAGTCATTCTCCGCTAAGAAAATATATCTTAAAATTGATCCTTTGACTCTTGTATTTGATGAAAAATGGAAACAAAGTGACAATCAAGTGCCACAAGGCCTCGAAAAAATAGGACACAGAATTTTCTATAAAAACTTCACTTATGTGGGTACTGGAATTACCAACGAAAGCGGTTCAATTGAAGCTGCATTTTCAAAAGAAAGCTCTGATAGCGGAAGCATTGAATATTTATATTAGTAGACTTCTTACAAAAAATTCGAAAAAGTTTGGATATCATTAATTATTAGTTATTGTTTCCAGGTCAATTAACAAATAATAATAAAGCGTGTTAAGAAATTCTTTGCATATTTATATAGTACCTCAATTTCAATTTAAAGCTTATATCGTTATTGTAATTATTTAATTAGGTAAACTTCCATAATTAGCTTAGGTATTTTAGCCATGTATCTCTTTTCTCATTCCAATACATAAAAACTTGTCTATGTACCTATCTAATAAAATTTTCAATTTTTGTATTTTTTAGTGCTATAGCGATTTAATCTTCACCCTAAATCGTAATCGAATTTTAGCTATTTCGCCGTGGTCCTTGGAGATTTTCTCCGAACGTTTCATCCACAACTGCAATAGATGTCATCAGTAATTATGTTACCAAACGACGCTGCATTCCGTTCGTAAATAATTAGAGATATTCGAAATCCAAAATCTAAGTTGTATCTTCATATGAGTGGGAAAATCAGTGACCGATCGCAAAACCAGAGGAATGCGGTGAAAATGGCAACGCTGTCAGAGACCTTCACGACGAAAGCCAGTGGCTTAGCGATTTTTAAGATAATTATTAGCTATTCCCTGTTTATTTAGGACGAAAAATAGCGAGTTTAGGTTACTTTGTATGATAACGCCGATAACGCAGAATGTCGCCTGTGTTTGGAGGATGTAGAAACAGCAGAGCATGTTCTATGCAACTGCCCCGCCTTGGGAAGAACCAGGCACTCAACGTTCGGAAAAGTACTTCTCTCTCCGAGAGACCTGGATACATTCACACCATCTAAGGTCATTAGCTTTTTAAAAAGCAGTGGCCTGCTAGAAAGAGTGGATGTAAAGTACTTAGATATGAGCCACAATAGACCGCTTGGTCGCAGTGGAGGTGTCACTAATCGACCCACTCATTATATAACTAAACTAAACTAAACTAAACTAACTTTGCATGATTAGCGAATGATTGTATGATTAGTGAAATACCATACTATCTGTCTGTATGAAGATGAATCCTAATTTTCTTATACAGGGTGTCCGGGGAAATGTGGGAAACCTCGCGGAATCAGATAGAATATTAAAAAAAAAAATGACAAGTTCCCATAATTTTTTTTCTTAGAGAAGCATTTTGTGAAAAAAAAATTCATGAAAACACTGGTACATGTCGAAATAGGGGTGGAGCTGGAAACAGAAGTTGATAAAGTATGTTTGAAACTTTCAGTTATAAAAAAACTGAGTGAAGTACTGATTATATTTATTTATTTTAGGGTTTTGCTTAAGTTTTTTACCATCACCAGTACCATTGACATGGAACAGGTCATTTGGCGTTTCACTGCAGTCGCCACTGCTAGTCTCACTAGATCACTTTCTCTGGCGCGACTAGCTTTGGCATATCATCATCAAATAATATATCAGTTAAGCCACCAATATCATGTACTTGATCTCAAAAAACTATACCGAAAAAATTTGGTACCCAAGGAAAAAACAAACAAAAAATAGTAATTAATTACTAATATTGGTATCAAAACTCTTAAGAAAATCTTAGTAAATCAATAGCAAATTTTTTTCAGGTGCAAGGTGCAATATACCTCTTACCGTGATAGATTCTGACCACTTTAGGCGATTTGTAAATTTGTAACTGATTTTGTAACGAAATTTGTAACTTCGTCCAGTATATGGATCCAAGTTACCCAGCTGCAAAGTATTATCAACTACTTTACCACAAAATTCTTAGTCTTACAAGAAATGTATCGAGAATACATCTGGATCCCTGAACATGTAGAACTGCTTATTGACGGGTTGAAAAATTAATTATCTAGGAACTCAAAAACGATCTTATTTATGCTACATAACTATACTGGTTCACAAGCTTTCCTAAACGTATGGGATCTAACGGGGGAAGCTGAACCATGAGAGAAACTAACTGAAATCGTAAATGAATCGTGAATGAATCGATTCAGTTAGCCAAGAAACTTTATATTACTACAGTAGTTAATTGCAATTCTCACACTGCATGTTTAATTAAATCGATTAAATCGGTTAATATTTAACCGATCTAAAAACGGTTCCATGTGTATTTATCTTTAAAAATTTTATATTCTAACTAACTATAGTGAGGAATACTGAATACAAATAGTGTAACTGAGTTAAATGAATAAAGCCAAGAAAACCTGCCTTTTTATTTCCTTACTCAACCTTATTTGACATTCAAAATTCAAAATAAATAACCTAAAATAAATGATTACCAATAATAATAATACTCATTCAATCGATAGAAAATGAGACATACATTAGTAATTATTAATTAGTAATAATTAGTAATAATTAGGTACATAAACTATTAACTGCATAAGCAATAATTTAAAAACTAAAATGAATATTTTATTAAATATATTATATATTTTTCATATACCCGTGGGTTATTAAAAGATCAACAGAACTGTTCAATTTAAGAATTTAATTGATATTAAATTCTCATTCCCATATTAAGAAATTAATCAATTTCACAAATAATAAATGAATCGATTGGATAATAACAACACTGGCGATTTAACACTAATAAGCACATCAATGGATCGGAACTCAAATCGGCAAACCTGTAATACTTTACTAATGCAAATTGGAAACATACTTCTAAAAGCCCACATACCTACCTATCTTAAAACGATAAACAAAAAAAAATAATTAGAAACTTTTCTTACCAGATTTTCATTTTATAAAAAAAACATTAGAAATTGTAAACTGATCCAGATCTAACTAAATGTGGTTTGTTTTGAGGTTCTTGGGAGGGAATTACTTCTGCGTTTTCATAATTTTCACATTCTACAATCCTCATAAGCTTTTTTCCTTCTTCTCTGGAGAATTCTCAGGAGAATTAATCACCTAGACCGACTAAAATTTTGGCAAAAATAGTCCAGTAGAATCGTCCTCAAAAATGTCCTCAGTTTGCGTTACCATGCACAAATTTTGTACTATACGAAATTATTAAGAGATGTTAAATCCAAATTTGCAGCATCGTGCAAATTTTTTTTGCGAAGTTATGTAAAAAAGAGTTTTTTTATATTTTCACAAATATCTTGGCTCCTATTTGTCGCAAATAAGCAAATGACATAATTATCATTCTCTTCGTTATGGAATTATTTACATTTTTTATACTCTTAATTTTTTGTTACACTGATAAATAAAATAAATATTGAGGTTAAAGTTAAAAATTTGTCTTTCGAATAAGGTTTTTTTTGCAAATTACTTATTTTTTTTTGCATTTTAACGATGAAAAGCCTAAATAGTTTTTTGAAGAACTGTTAATTACCGTCACTAATGTTTTTTTTCAAAAAACTTGGAAAAGGGTCAGAAAAAACTGAGTTCTACTCTTCAACCAGCCTTAAACACAAGGAACTTGTCGACCATGTACTTTTTATACATGCTTTTTCTGGTTGTGATACTTCATCAACTATTTTCGGATATGGTGAAACAAAATTGATTTCAGCGTTAAAAAAAAACATCTGTAACAAATGTTGTACTATTTTAAATCAAAAAAAACCGAACCACGAACTGATTGCGTCAACAGGAAAAGAAGTCTTTATCGCTCTCTACGGCGGAAACAAAATAAAAATCTTAGACGAATTTCGTTTTAACTTTTTCTCCCACATAGGACAAAAGAAAAAATCGGATCTTACTTCTTTGCCACCATCGGAATCAGCTGCTGAGCAGCATTCATTTCGAACTTGCTATCAAATACAAAGATGGCTTGGCAATATCTTGGAAGCGGAAACCTTGGGCTGGAAGAGACGTAAATGTGGATTAGAACCCAGAATGAGCACCAAGGATCCAATTCCATCTTCAATTCTCAAGGTTTTTTCGTGTGCATGCACAAAAGATTGCGGGGCAGCTTGTGGCTGCAGAAAAGCAGGACTGAAATGCTCTGCAGTTTGCATGAACTGCTCAGGTCAAAGTTGTTTAAACGTCGCGGTTATCACTGGTGACAGCAGCGATGATGAAGACACTTACGATTTGCCAACCACAGTTCCCCTGCCTTGCTATAGCCGAGCTAAAAATGCAGACAACATTTCTTGTGCAATAATAAACAAAGACAATGAGGAAGAGACTGGCTCATCGAAACGTGCTAGAAAAAAATAAAATTCTAATTTTGACACTTGTAAAAGCACAGTATTCCATTGATTTAGCCAAAATATTCTAATTGCACTTTGTTTAACTGACTATTACTTGATTTTTTTCATCAAAAAATACACTTATATGTTTTTTATTTTAAATTTAGCAACTAAGCATGCAATAAAGAAAGTTTTCAAAATAAAGTTGTCAACTCGTGTGCATGTTTTGCAATTTCAAATACATATTGAATATTTCTGAACAATTAACGTAGAAATGGTGCACATTGAATGTAAATTAAAACAAGTGCTCAATTTTTCATGCGCATTTTCGACTCGTTGACGAAGTCGTCAATTCAAAATTGTTCATCACCGACATGCACATGTTTGCGCGCGTAGATTGGATTGCCGGAGACTGGATTATTGGATTTTCAACATTGACCTACCGCTGCACAGGTAATTGACTGTTCTTAAAAAAACTACCAGAGCTTTATAGCGTTAAAATGCAAAAAAAATAAGTAATTTAAAGGAAAAAACATATTCGAAAGACAAATTTTTTATTTTAAGCCTCATTTTTCTTATAATCAGTGTAACAAAATTTTTTTATTTTTTTTAATTTTATTGTAGATGAACCCGATCAACATTACAAACTGTTATACAGGTTATTTTTGACAATTTATAGTGTAGCATTTACATAAATAGCGTGTTCATGAGTTCATGGTTTTTTAATTCACAACAATTGCAAGCGCTTGACACTCAATGTTTTGTTTTAATCACTGTCACTAGCTTCGTTCTCAGTAGTATTGTTCAACAGCATGTCTTGGGGTAACCTTTTCTTGAGTCTCGGGTGATTTGATTTCTGACCCAGTTGGAAGTAGGTTGCTCCGGAGTAGTCGCTGAGAGATTTGAAAAAATTTGAAGCAACCTGTCGGACATAGCTGTCAACAAGAGGAATTCCAGTTTCTTTATGAATTTGTTTGTTTCTCACAAACCAGGGGCAGTTACAGGCTATGCGTAGCACCTTGTTTTGAAAGGTTTGGACTTTTTTAATTTGCGTTTTGGAAGCCGTGCCCCAGATTACGCAGGCATACATTACAATAGGTCTGATCACCGCCTTATAGATCAAGATGGAGCACTCAAGTTTCAGCTTTGATTTTCTATTAATAATTGGAAACAGTATCCCAAGTCTCGTATGACATTCATTAAGGGCCGGTTGTTCGTACGTCAGTTAAAAATTTTGAGATAACTACTGATTTTAAAATGCCCTGTATTATCAAACCATTGGTCTGATATTTCTGAAAATGAATTCTGCTCACTTTGAGAAGAGTAAATTACTGATTGAAAATACAAGATCATTAATTATATTCGCCGTATTTTCAAAATTTGCAATTTAAAATCAATAGTTATCTCAAAATTTTTAACTGACGTACGAACAACCGGCCCTTAGTTTCTTATTGATGTGGAAACCGAATGTTAGTCTTCGGTCTAGATGCACGCCGAGATATTTAACTGCTTGATCGTGGGGTTCCATTTGACAAGTGTATTGTCGATGAGAAGGTTTGCAGGTGTCGCCGGTCTTCGGAGGGTAAATATTTTAGCTTCGCATTTACTTGGGTTCAGTTTAATTTTCCATCGCTTGCACCAAGCTGATAATTGGTTGAGTGATTGCTGAAGTTTGCTGGCGCCTGCGTAAATGTCATGGTCTTTAGATATAAGAGCTGTATTGTCGGCATACATTGCATCGAGTACTGGAATGTCATACATGTATACATTAAATATGACTGGACCAAGAACTGAGCCTTGTGGTATGCCTGCTTGGATTGGGTGGTAGGGCGAGAAGCTTGAGTTAATTTTTACAGAAAAAGTTCTATCTTTTAGGAAGGATGAGATGATGTTTGCCAGATATCCTGGTGTATTTAACCGGCGTAGCTTGTATATTAGACCTTCCGTCCAAACTTTATCGAAGGCTTGGATGTATTGTTAAGTGCTTTGATCTGAACCCAAACTGATGGGGGGGGGGGTATAATGTCGGCGTCATTGAGATGGTCATTTAATCGATTGCAGAGTACTCGTTCGAGTATTTTGGAGATGGTTGGTAGCAGGCTGATCGGTCTGTAGCTGTCGCAAGAGGTTTTAAGTTTATTTGGCTTGTGAAATAGTATTATTTCCGCCTCCTTCCATTTCATGGGAAAATATCCCGTATGTAGACATGCGTTAAATATGTCCTTCATATGAATTAGAGCCTTGTCGGTCAAATGTCTTAGTACTACATTAGGTATTAGATCATTTCCTGGTGTTTTCTTTAGAGCAAGGTTTTTTATGTACGCAGTTATTTCTTCTGTGGTTGTGTAGTCTATATTTAATTCATCTGTAAGGGATCTCGAGTTTGCTGTTGTAACCTCTTCTTCTTTGTCGGATTCATTTTCTGGGGTCAGTATAAAGGTAGCATGTAAATGTGTCGCAAATACTTGATATTTTTCTGCGTCGCTATTGTACACCACACCACCATGTTTTATTGGTAGAATAATTGTAGGCTGCCTCAGTAGTCTCTTTGTTATTTGCCACATCGAAGGTTCGCCTGGCTGCAGTTCTGATATGTAGCGCTGATAGGATTTTATTCTGTAATTGTCTAGTTCCCATTTGACTCTGTGTGTTAGCTGATTCAAAATCGTTTTGTGCTCATGGTGCTTGGTTCTGTGCCAAAGTCTTCGGGCTGAGTGTTTTTCTTTAATTAATTTAAGAATATACTGGGGTGTCGAGGGCTTGTGTCTGAACCGAATTTTGCTGGTGGTGGATTTATGAACGGCTGATGTTATGAGTTCCGTGTAGCTATGTACCGAATGATCAATTTCTTGCATTGTTCGTAGGTTTCTGTAGCTGCATTTGTCGCACGATGTGTCTAGTGTCGTCTTGAATTTTTCCCAGTCAACTAATCCTGTAATCAGTCGTGGGGGGTAGCTTGCTATTTCTGGGGGCTCAATAAATGTTGTAATTACAGGGAGATGGTCTGAGTCGAGTTCTACATATACATCGTGATGAATGGGTATTGTGAAGTTTTTGAGTAAAGCAATATCTAGTATATCTGTTTGATGGTCTTCTCGGAAAGGCATGTAGGTGTGCTCTTTCGGGGCAGAAATTGTGATGTGATGTACCGGGTGGGCATTTAAGAATGAACAGCGGCCATATCTTGGGAAATATTGATCCTACAGTTTCAAAATTAAAATTTTCCAGACATAAGTGACTATGAGAAATGCAATGAAAATATTTTCAAAATGGTCGCACTTCCGGAAATACCGGAAGTTGACACCTGCTTCGTTATTGTAACGGGGACACCCTTTATATTATTGCATTTTTAAATTGCCTGGAAAAATCGAATACAAGTGGTTTTCACAATTGGAATTTAGGTTGAGTAGTTTATGAGTTATAAACAAGTGAAAATCCCAATTTTCAATTTTCAAAGCATCTCACATTGAAAACGGCTCAAGATATTTAAAAACGGCTTACATGTCCCTATCTCAACTTTTTACAAACTATTCTATTATGTAGTTTAGATTTTTATACAGGGTGATGAAAAATCTCTCAATTTTCATCACCCTGTATAAAAATTTAAACCACATGGCAGGATGCCTTGTAAAAAGTTAAGATAGGGACATGTAAGCCGTTTTTAAATATCTTGAGCCGTTTTCAATGTGAGATGCTTTGAAAATTGAAAATTGAGATTTCCACTTGTTTAGGTATAACTCATAAACTACTCAACCTAAATTCCAATTGTAAAAACCACCTGTATTAGATTTTGCCAGGCAATTTAAAAATACAATAATATAAAGGGTGTACCCGTTAATATAAAGATTATGGTCGTGTCTCTGGATTTTAAGATCTTTTTATTTTTGGAGTGGATAGAGACCCGGCAGAGGTACGTTTTAAAATTATATTCATAATGTACAGGCTGTCCCAAAAGCATGAAACATATCAAAGTTATGTTTTTTTAAATGGAATGCTCCTATGTTATTGCACTTTTAGATTGTCTGAAAAGAAAAAATAAGATTGGCTTTTACAGTTGGTGTTTAAATTGAGAAATTTTAGAGTTATAAACAAGTGAAAATCGTCATTTTTGAAGTTCAAGATCCTGTATAACGAAAACGGTTGAAGATAGAGAAAAACGGCTTACATGTCCCTATTTTAACTTTTCATGTACTATCCTATGGTATAGAAACATTATTTGTACTTTCTTTGATTTTTTTTATTTGTCGACGCATGGAGAAATCTCAGAATTTTTCAAATTTTTATCACCCTGTATAAACATTCCATCTACATCATTGGATAGTACATGAAAAGTTAAAATAGGGACATGTAAGCCGTTTTTCTCTATCTTAAGCCGTTTTCCTTGTACAGAGCCTTGAACTTGAAAAATGACGATTTTCACTTGTTTATAACTCATAAACTTCTCAATTTAAACACGAACTTGTAGTGTAGCCTACCTAACCTCTTAAAATAGAGGTTCTGCGTCATGCGCAGTAAATTCAGTAATGTGGCCCCCTTAAATTGAATGACTGAAAAAGAAGAACCTCTTTCATGACCCATTTGCGCGAATCATTTTAAACTGAAGCATTACCACAGAAATCTAGGTCTTTAAGATAATAATGGGAATGGGTTTTGTTAGTATGTCAATGTAACGGAGTCCGGCTAAGGAGGCAATCCGCCTATAGTTGGAAGAGTCCCTTTTACAGGGTCCGGATAAGGAGGCAACCTGCTTGGCTGTTTAATTGACTCCCTCGTGGCAAGGACGAAAAGGTTAGTTAGATTCACATAAGGCCCATACATTCTAGTTCAACAGTTCAGTAAACAATTAGCAATCGGAATGATCCACCCTTTTGAATTGAGTTTGACGAAGAACGAGAAATGACCTTTACGTTAATTTATTTCACAGAAAAATAAGAGAACCTGACTTTACAATTACAAAGATCGATTTGAAATCAAAATGCATCATCATCGATTGGACAGTTTCGTTAAATAAATATGTTCATGAAATATAAATAAATAATCAAAAGAGTATAAGTACATAAACAGCAATTAAATCAAGAATGTTCAGTAGACAATTTAAATAAGACATCGATCAAATAAATGATTAAATAAACGGCATGAAAAATAATAATAAAGAACGAACATGTGACATGAGATAAAAACATGGCAAAACATAATAAGTAGGTACATGGTTATAAAATGTGGCGGCAGCAATTGATGGTTAGAAAATGGTTAGAACATAATATACAATAAGAATGAAGCGAGTCGACTAAATATTATTCTGGAGATACACAAAATGGTTGGTTCGATAAATGATTCGGTTTGATTACGTTTGCAGTAAATTATCATAACATAAATGTAGAAGGACTAAATAAACTTTTGACACACACAGGTTAATAAATGCAGGCATGAATTGTAAAATAAATAAATAGAGCAGAGTCATGTGGTTCGTAAAATTATGATAAAATATAAAAGGTGGCCCCAGCACATATTTAGAATGATACATCAAATATAAAATATGAGAAAGAAATCCTTTATAGTTTGTTAATCCATTTCTAACAAAAACCTTGCACGTGTATGAGAAGTGTGATTAAAATAAGATCATTTAAAATAACTCTTCGTAAGTACCTACCTACTGGAATGTGAAGTTAATTATTCAATAAACTTTCTTTAAACCAATTTAGAATTATCCCTTAATCAAAACTCATTATTTAGAAAATGTGAACTAAGTTAATTTAAACAAATCAGCAGGTAAAAATAAAGCATGGCATTTAAAACGTGACAAAATTCAACCCTATTGTTTTGAAAGATTAATAATTTTGCTTTTGGACTTGGATGATCAAATTAATTAATTATTTTACAGTTGATAGGTAGTTACTTACTTGGATAATCTTAAACAGACATAAAAAATTCCACAATAATAAATAATCCTATTTCCGCTGGATCCGCCATGTTACCAAGAGGAAACTGACAGTGACATTTGACTTTCTAAATTTGAAAGCTTGACGACTGACATTTGAATTCATAGAAGATCAGTGAATGGTAGAAACTCTACGTTTTCGATTTTAACATGCGCATCGACATTTGTAAAGGCACTCTGTTTCACTTCAAACTGTAAAAGTCAATCTTATTTTCATTTCTCAGACAATCTGAAAATGCAATAGCATAGGAGCATTCCATTTAAAAAAACATAACTTTGATATGTTTTATGCTTTTGGGACACCTGTACATTATGAATATAATTTTAAAACGTACCTCTGCCGGATCTCTATCCACTCCAAAAATAAAAAGATCCTAAAATCCAGAGACACGGCCATAAACTTCCGTGGCGTATACCGTGAATAACCCTGTATATACAAAATGTAGGCAATTTCATAACGAAGAGAACGGTATGTCATTTGCATATGTGCGATAAATAGGAGTCAAAATATTCGTGAAAATATGAAACAAAACTCTTTTCTGATTAACTTAGCAAAAAAAATTCGCACGATGCTACAAATTCGGATTTACCATCTCTTAATGGTCCTCTATCGAATTTTCTATAGCACGAAATTTGTGGATTGTAACGCAAACTCAAAAAACCATTCTACTGGCCTAAAACTATCAGAGTAGATCTAGCAGAGTAATTATTATAGCAGAACATTTAAATCCTGCTTTTCGACAGGTAAATCCTACAGGGCAGCCTTTCTTGCATTTACACAGATAGCTTAGTAAATTGTCAGTCAGAACCAGGATTTTAAGTAGTGGTTATTAGTGAAAGACCTTAATCAGTACTCTTTCAACCCTAAAATGATATGTTCTGAAAGAATAATTGCTTACGACGTCTTGAATCGGAGGCAAGCGTTCAAGATTTACTTTTATATGTGTAGCTAACTTCAAGAAATCATTGGTATCATTCAAGATATCATTGTGTTTTTCACCTCCTTATAGGGCAACATGTAACTTCTCTCTTGATTTGACAATGCTGTTACAGTAACTCTCTGGCAAAAATGTTTATCATCTTCGATAAGCATATTCTTGGTTAGTTTTTTCATCAACAATAGAAATCATTTGATAGAATTCATAGTTTCATTCATTTCATACTTAAAGGTTTTTATTCGATAAGAAAATAAAAAACTTTTATAATCAGACTTTTTCACAAAAATGATGGATTGTAACAAAAATTTTATCGGTAAATTTTCGTGAGAGACAGTGACTTACGGCTGTTGGTAAATATATAACAGTTTTGGAGTGTTGGAAATATAAGCGCATCGGGTCTCTGTAGAGAAGAGAACCCTGAGAGACTTGTCGAACTTCTACTTCTGGATAAGTCCTTTGAGGTTACACTGGTTAATCAACTTCCACTTGATTCATTATCCTTTCCGAAACCTAGAATATGGGATAATTTACATGTATAGGAATCAAACTATGCTCACCAATAAATAACTTATTGTTAATTTGGGTATTTATTTGCCTTTTAAGTTCATTAGCTAAAATATTTTTTGTACAACTGCCATTAAAAATATTTCTATCTACTTTTTCTGTACATTCTCTTTTTAAACTACATTTTCTCATGATGAAATCAGACAAAATTATAAGTAATAAGATTTTTTCATATTCTTTTTATTACTGGCAAACATATTAATAAAAAATAAGTACCTAGGCAAGAACACAAGACAATAATAATTGTTCAGAAATTGCAACTAGTAATAATTATTATAGCGTCTTTTTTATTTGTATGCAAGCATTTGTTAGTAACCATAGCGTTGGAAACGGTTGCTATGCATAGTACACTTGTACTTCTTATCTGAATATTTTAAAATACAATTTGAAGTTGAGTGTCATTCTAAATTCATCAATTTTATTATCAAAATAGAGTTTTCCATAAACCATTGTCTCGACCATTGTATGATATTCGTCTTAAAAGTGATTTTATTTTGTTCCTGAATTTGTTCAATTCGCTCCGCTACGCTTCGCTCATTTCACAAACATAGAAATTTATTCACTTACAACATAAAACTTCACTTTTAACACTTATATCATAAATAGCTATTATCAAACTTACTACCTGTAAGGTGATATTTTTAGCTTTTCTAGAAATAGCATATAAACAGTTTTTCTTTCAAATACGTAATATAAAATTACAATCGTGTTGCCACCATAAACATACCTACCTATCAGAGTAAGAAATTTGTTTCATTATTTTTTATGCCATTTAAGAGTTTTTGTTTTGCTATTGAGTTGATTTTATGTTGCTATTATATTTCATTTTATATATTTTTTGTGAATAAATAATAATTTTACAAACTACAAATGGTTATTTTTTATTATAATTACTGTAAAGTACATGAAAGTGGCAAACATAGAAACCACTAACGATTGTCATTTTTTAATTTTTTGGGAACGATTAACAAAGGGAAGCAGTCTTTCACAAAGAATCCAGGAATGTTATCAGCTCCTGTGGAGATGCTAGGTTTCAATCTACGGACAGCTTGTCTTAAGTTGTCCTCGGTGAATCTAGAAGGAAACGACAGAGTAAACGAGTCCTCCTCAGAAACAGTTGAGGAGCCGCAGTCCAGGGTTGAAGTCTTTATGAAACCCTCATTGAAAAACGATTGGAATGCATCAACAATTTCCTGTTGGGACGAGAGTGATTTGTTATTGTGACTGATATTAGAGGGAACAGTGGAGGTTTTAGTTCGGTTGCTTATGTAGGTCCAAAACTTATTTGGATTTTTAAGATCACTCTCGGTGCTCCTGACGAACAGCTGGTGACTCAAACTGATATCATCCTTCCATTGCTTACGCTGTTGGTGAAAAATGTGATAGAACTTGCTGTTACCGGGGGATTTGTATTGTCGTAGATAAGAGTACTTAGTTTAATACTAGTAATGATTTCTCTGCTAAACCAAGGTGGGTACCTGCGTGTTTTCAGAGGTGATCTCCTGGGTATATGGGCATCAAATGCAGAGTAAATAGCAGAATAAAAATGTTCCAGAGCCTTGGTGGGATCAACGGCCTCTGTTACCGTATTCCAGGCATATTCAAAAGGTGGGAATAGAGCGTTACATAATTTCCTTTTTCGAAGTTATAGGAAAGGTGTTTATGATTACCTTGAATAGATTTCGCTGATGATTCGTCATTGCATGTGAGAGATACTACGAGAGATGGATGGTGATTGTGTTCGTTAACTGGGAGATCAAGAGATCTGGTAACTCGAAAGCTCCGACTGCATAGGACCAGGTCTAAAATCCTGGAATACTTGTTAAGTACAAAATTATACTGAGGTAGACCTAAAAGATCTAAGAAGTTTTGCAACCTCGTGATGGTTAGATCCGAAACACCAGAAGACATAGTCACATATTTAGGAAAGTTAAAGTCTCCAATAATCAATACATCATGAGGCTCATAAGTCAGGTACACCGACTCAAGAGCCTCGAACAATACAGAAATGGTATCAAACAACGGACTTAACTTATTCAGCCCGAGCTGCCGGACCTTAAGTTTTAATTGACAGCAAGTAGCACTCCTCCACCACGAGTCCTGTGCGTGGCATCATATGATCTATCCTGCCTAAAAACAGTAAAGTCAGGTGGAAACAGTTCGCTACCACTGACTGAACCGTTGAGCCAAGTCTCTGTTATCGCGTAAATTGGAAAATTTTGCGATGCTACATAATTAAAGAAATTTATCAGGCGCGTATTAAGCCCACGAACATTCTGATAGAAAATATCACAGCTACACTCAACTGAACCAGTTGGAGCACCAACCGCCCGTATTGATTGCTACAAAGAACCCAAAATATCCCCCTTGAGAGAGTCAACCTTTTTTGTATACCGTGCATTTGCTGTGGTCCCAAACCGCATGGTTAATATCAGTGCCAGGAAAGAGTTTGCTTATACCGGTACAGTTGACACACTTAAATATGGTCGAGTTACAGTCTTTTAGTGAATGTTCACCCGAGCATTTTGGACATGATAACTTATGTTTACACTTACTAGATATGTGGTGATAACCGTTACAGTTGAAACACCTAGTGACTTCAATCGCATCATAGACAGAGCAACAGTCATATATCCGATAAAAACCCTACCAGCATTCAGCGCTGTCCGGTATGTAACAGCATCCACTTGGAGAATTGCCTGAAACAAACTTTGATCACTTCTAAGCGGAGAGACAGATATTACTTTAGGTTCCGGATTTTTGAAGACTTCAGGATTCTGTGTGCTAGCGAATCTGACAATGCTCTCATGGTCGTGGGCCGCAGTCATGCCAACGACTCTGAGCCGAGGGTGAAGTTTGACCGCCTCCTTCACTGTATATGTCTCGGACATCCCATTTGTTACGAGCTGCTTCAGTTTGGAGAGACCGTTGTTCGAAGAACAACTGACAACAAGTTCACCACCTGAGATATGGCGCACCCCAACAACCCCAAGCTCCGAAGACACTGGATCAGCAGTCCGGAGCAGATCAGTTTTGGTGGCGATGTTCCGCTGTCCGGAATTCTTCGGCTTGATAATGAGAGAGGCTTTCTTAGCAACGCCCTTTCCAGCGACAACGCAGCTAAAAGATTTGTGTCCAACATCCGAGGGTGATGAAGGTGTCGAGGGTGAAGCATAAAGTTGTTGCAGTTCACCTTTCAGGGACTCGTTAAACGCAAGCACTTTCTGCATTCCGTCCTTCATAGAGTCAATTTCTACGGACTGCTTCAGTATGATGGTATGAAGCTGAGCAATTTCATTCTTGAGGAACTTAATTTCGTTGAAGAAAGCTCCCTTGACTTCCAACAGGTGACTAAGGACTGTGTTGTAGGCCGAATTCAAAGGAACCTCAGTAGTTGGAGAGGGAACTGACGTCGTCTCCGATCCTGCACAGACTGTCCGAGGCAGACTCGTGGCAGCAGAAACAGAAGATGAGCAGGTTGAGGGGATGTCAAGCGAGGAGGACCGTGAACGACTTTTAGACCCATCGATACATTCTTTACATTTCCAGAATTTTATCTCGTTATTCTCTCTCATCTTGAGAAATGATTGCTCATTTATATCAGCACAGGACACGTGAAACATTTTCTTACAGATGCCGGTGGTACAGCCCAAATAATCATGATGACGACTTATGACTTTCCTGCAGACTGTACAGGTAAATCCCATTCTGAAACTGAATTTTTAAATACAGCTTGCCCGTTCGTGTATGGCGATCTTCACACAGCTGACCACCGAGGAGCGGGACCCGATATCAATTTCGTTATCAAGGAGATAGTGAAACGTATTGGTAGGTACAGATTTATACACGCAAGTCAAAGTCTCTATTTATTTACAGGACTTATAGATCAAGTTTAAGACAGGCTCACCAGCCAGATCCATCATCAATAAAAAACACTACCGAAAACCAGAATTACTCTCACACTCCAACTCCCTCTAAAACTATCAATTTCACCAGCCTTAGAAAAAGATCAGTGGGCCACATAAAGCGACCACACACTTGTGCACACACTATGCACCACACACTAATGTGCGGAATTGATGAGCCAAAGAAAAATGTTTGTGATAAAATAATGAGATTTTAATCCCCGGATTAATGAAACGAATTAAAGAAAATTGATCAACTCAGGATAGGTACGAGATAATACATTTGAGTGTTTCCAAATAATCACTAGCGGAAATTAATTGGAAAACTGCAAAGTTCGAAATAAAGGAAGAAACTAATAGTGAAACTACTGTTTCTGGACAGGAAAATGGATGTGATGTATTAGTGATAGAAATAAACGAATCCAGTAGATAAGTGGCATGATTTTAATGTTATGTAAATAAATCTATGACTTAAGTATAGCTAAATAAATGTTACCAGGAAGTTTAGTAGACGCAAAATTTATTTACTGAAAAACTATGGTGAATTTGTAACATTTATAAGTATACCTTTTTTGTAAGAAATTTCCAGGGAATCTAACGCTGATAAGTAAGGTATTGTTTGATCATGGGCGTAGAAATTCTTGAACGTAAAATGGATCATCTACCGTGTATCTACACTATTGATGATTTTTTCCAGATGTTTACTATCGCTTTGTCTGCTGAAAATTATAATAAATAGCCTATCGATTTAAAATTAGTATATCGATGGTCTAATTCTAATACCCTGTATCTGCAAAAAAATCAAATTTTACTTTTTCGCGCCATTCGATTGCACGTTTACTCTGTCATGAGTTGAAATACACCGTATTGGCTTAGGAAATTGGCAAAAAAAAAGTTTTGTAACCTCATGAATCATATTTAGCCCTTTAAAACTAAAAAAGCTCTCTCCTGTAAAATATTGATTCATACAGTTACGGGGTATTAGAATTAGACCATCGATATTGAAAAATGCCAAAATACCCAAGTTATAAACCGAAAGTAAAATTCTATCTGGTCTGACAGATTTGAACTGATCTGAAGCAAAAAAAAAAACTAACTAACCCTGTATTTATTCGTCCCCTTGTATTCTAACTATATAATAACGGAATAATTTTAATAATAGTTTATTCCCAGCTCCTGTAGCTTCAACATTCTTGGTAAGGAGTGAATCATTGTCCCGTTATCGAGTTATCGGGCTCTTCATCGTTGCGTGCGCCAGACGACATGTGCCGTTCTCCAGGTATGAAATCACCGAATTCTAGGTGTGGGGTGCAGGTATTCGTTCTCTCTCCCAATCCTATACTCTGTATCTGCTAATATGTACAAGGTCTAGGATTGAAACTACGATACTGTTGAGGAATATTTGGGAGATGTTGGATAATGAAGTAAAGAAATGTTTATTTTAGAAATGATGTATATTCTGCATACTCCTACAACCCGCCACATTCCTCACACTAGCTTCCTCAACTGACCCGAATCACCTGACCATCGGAAGCCGCTTGCCGGTCTGGGATTGGGCTTAAAACAACCGGTTGTATAGACTGATACTGATACCCCCTCGGTTTCTGTGTTTTTTTCTTATAGGAAATGTAATTCTTTTTCCTGGCCATCAAAAGTATCCTTATAAAAAAAAATTGGCCACTCTTTGCTCGTATCAAACAAAATGTCCTTACGCGATGGCCTCGCTTGATTTGAAATTTGAAAGCTTCGAAAAAAAACCATATAGGTAAGTATCAATTTTTTTAATATTTTCGTAATTTTTAATAATGGCTCCTTGAAATTTTACAGTGTTAAAGTTCAGTTTATAGCTGCCTACTCTGAAAATTTCAATTAAATTCCTGCAAAAAACACCTCATAAATAGTTATAGAAATTTAGAGCAATTTTCACCGTTTTCTTACCCACGCCACTGACTTATTGCTAAAAACAATGCATTTGTATCACTATAGTCAAGTTTGGAAATTTTCTTCCAATCCTGTTAATTTAGGTTCAATGTTTTTTTTTTCATTGTTCTTATACATACAGGAGTTGAAAAATAGACATTTTTACTAAAATTCAATTGGACGCCATTTTGAAACAGTTCGACCGATTTTGCTCAAGTGCAATTCCAGAACAGTCCTTCAAGATATCATACTTCCACAAAAAAATTCAGTCTCCTAGATTGAAAACTACGACCAAAAACGGAGCCTCATGAACGGGCTTTTTCGAATTTTGAAAGGACGACTGTAGAAGTAACGCAACTATAGGAAACTTGTTGATTGGTCCCCAAGGTCAAAGTCATTAGTACAATCAGATGATCTCCCATTGTCCTGAACAAATTTTGCCTGCACAATTTTTTTTATATCTGGCTTAGCAACAGATATATCCTGGTGCGAACATCAAAATTATTCATCCTGTATATCGCGGGCAAGTGAATTTGAAAACTACTTTTTCGTAATCTGGTGGTCAGGATCGGTGGACATTTGATGAGTTTGTGTGATTTTCATAAACCGCAATAGTGTATTTTTTATTGAAAATATATTTTTTATATTTTTATAGACCTAGAATATAATGGACTGATAGTTGTCAATGCTTTACTGTACTAAGTTTGTTGCCAGTGTAAGAGTAGTTTTTGCCCTTACAAGAAATGTTGGTTGCCTACCTTATTGTGTAAGGTAGGCAACCAACATTTCTTGTAAGGGCAAAAACTACTAAATAATATATTATGAAGAAATAATACGAAATTCAAATTTTTTGTTTTTATTACACATAGGTATTTTATAGGAAGAACATGGTTATTTTTAAAGAATAAGAAAATGAATGCATAAAAATTATAATAACACGACTTTATTATTTGTTTTTATATGGTGTAATTCTAATAGAATAACTATTTATTACAATTACAGAGATAAAATGTTTCACTTACCTATGAAAATATATATCTGTTAATTTTGATACACGATTTACACAATTATAAGCTGCACAAGACTGGACCATTATTAATATTAAATTTTAAATCCACAGAGAAGATATTTTAAAGTAAATATTAATATGCTTTTAACCAGTATGGATATTAAAATCAGATCTATTTGTTATACACCTACAATTTCCATACAAGGCCAATAATAAATATTTATTTATTTATACTATATTTATTTATTTATACTAATGTCAGATAATAATATCCCAACTAACAATTTTATATTTTATAAATGCTGTAAGAATGTTAATAAAACAAAATTTATAAAACAGCTTTATTCCTGAGAACATTTCTAAAACGTCTATACAGCAGTTATAAACGCAAATTGGGCGCAGGTTTATAAAACATATTGGCTTTTTAACTTGTTCTATAAGGTCAGCGTAGCACTAATATCGGATAGTTATGTAAACGTCTACTCAAGCCTTAAGAAACAAAGTCAAACATCATTATAAAACTGTTTTATAAAGGTTATACCTATTACCACTATGCAATGGTTATAAAATAAAGAGAACATTTTCAAGCAACAGTTTTATAACTTACTTCCAAGTTACATATTTGTTTTATTAGTGTGATGGATCACTGCAAGCATAAAATATATTTGTTTCATAGGTGCTAAACAATTCCTTTACTATGAGGTAGAGTGTACAATATATCCTTAAAGAAACTAAAATGCTACGACTGGGTATTTTAATGAAAACGGGATGTTGTATACCTACTCACTTTCGTACTTACAAGTCAAATTATCGTGGCTCCTAAGATCTCCTAAAAGTCAATTTTACTTGCGAAGTAAATTTTATTGTGAAATATATAGTATATATGTGGTAATATTTCAACGCGCCACAGTTAAAATTGATATTAGAAATATTAAAAATTTATAAAAAAAATCAAAAAAAATAAAAATTCATGATAATATAATAATAGGTACGTGTAAACTTCTTTTTTAAGAATATACTTCAACTGATATGTTTTTTATTGTTAAAAGGTGGTAACTACTGACTCAAAGTTACACATAATTCAACAATGGCGCCTGTTCATAGGTGCTTAATTCTGTATCCAATATGGCTGGTACCTAATAAAACAATTTTGTATCTAAAGTCGACCTTATATGGCAAGAAAGCAGAATTAGTGACTTTTATAAAACAATATAGTTACGACATTCAACATATCTAAAATACAGGACCGTATTCGATGTTTATCAAACAATATAATAATAATGATACCTATTATGTATGTTATTATTATTATTTTTAAATTACCCAACAGAAACATACAATTTCCAGTTACAGCGACCAGTTAAAGTACAATTGAAATCCAAATAAATAGCACAATACACAAAAACAGTATTATATTATACATCAGGTTGTTGATGAATAGGTGGTACTTGGGAAGTACCGGCGTTCATACTACTTGAAGTGCCATTGCAGTAAAATGTTTATCATTAAAATTATAATATTACTTTAAATATAATATTATAATAATTAAATGCCGTTAAAGAATTTATAAAAAATTATTCGATATTATTAACTATGTAAATTTCATTTCTATTTGCTCACGCGATATTAAGCGACACTAGGGAAGAACGGCAACTTTGAATTGTAAAATATGAGGAAAATCGCGTATTTAAATATCCCACCATAGAAAAATAATAATACGGTTCTGCAATTGCCCTGCTCTCCATAAGATGCTGTGTTCAAAATACGTTGTTGTGCATAATACAGTTTGGTATGCAAGTCTTACCGAACAAATTTATTGTATAACATTGGCTTGTATGACAGTTACGGAACAAATCTGTTTTATAACACTGAACTGGAGACAAGAACAGAATACATTTGTTTTACAATCCTGTTCTCGGTGACCATTAGAAAATATAAGGCAAACAGATTGCCAGTTAAGTAATATACAGAAGAAATCTGTTTTATAACACTGAACTGCGTGACAATTACAGAACAAATTTGTTTCATAAGCCTGTTCTTGGTGACCACTAAAGAATTATAATATTTGCAAAATTGATTTTAGTTTTATAACAGTAATGTTTCAGCAGTTATAAAACAGATTTGTTTTATTATAATGTGAAAGTATATCTTTAGAGAACAATATTATTCTCTTCTGAATCTGATAGGTAGTTGAATATCTAATTCTTCGGTGCATTCTAACTTTACAAGTCAGTCATTATTCATAAACTACTCGCTTCTGTTTCCTTTTCTGTCCTGAGACTAGACCAGTTGTTGTTATTGAGTACAAAATGTCCTTCGCTTACAACCATTTCATTGCTTTTTCCAACAATTTTGTTTGTCTGTAAGCCTGAATGATCATCAGAGACAGCAGGAACCCTTTTGCCACTGCGTTTTATTTTTTCCAGCGACTAAAATATCCAACATTTTATTTGATTTTTGTAAGAATAAGCACCCTTGATCTTTTGAACAGGCACACATATATTAGACTTTTATTTATTTCTTATTTTTTTATAAGTAGTTATCCTTTACAGGGTTATTTTATTTCATAACAGTTTTATTATTATTTCCTTTTTGCAGGTTCTTTAGTTGGTATATAACAGTTATATTTCGGCTTCTATTATGACAAATTTGCTGCGATAACAAAATTGCATTGTAAGATCACTTATATAACAGTTTCATAAGAACACAACGTCAATTGTATAAAGCAATTATGTAACCGAGCTTTCATATTATGTTTTAAACACTGCTAAATAACTCCTATAAATCAGTTTCGTTTTATAATAATTTATATCCTATAACGATAGTCGTATAAACGTTTATAAAACAGTTTTATATTTATTTTATAAGGTGTTTTATAATTTAGCACTAAGAACGTTCTAAACATTGTCTAAGAAAACAATTTTGTTCCCAAGAGCAAAATGATTTCCCTCACAGCTTAAATACAACAAAATTATATTCTTGAAGCCGCAATATAATAATTATAAAACAAATCAGTTCTTTTATGAATATTTTATACAGCAAAATTGTTAGTTGGGATTAACATTAATTATTGTTCTATCACTCAAAAAACACCAAGAATGCGGAATTTTTGATTATTCTTTGTTTGAATTTGTTTTGTTGAATTGAATTCGTCGCTTTGCCCTTACTTGTATGTATGGTTGCCTAACTTTGGTTGACAACAAATTTTAGTCTCAAAGGTTCGTCCATTATATTCTAGGTCTATGTTTAGAACCATCAATTCGACATTTAAACATTTTCAAAGCCGATTAGATCCCAGAGTTATCATGGTCAACTTTTGTTTTTCTTGTGTCCTCCATATTGTTTTTTTATGTTGTTCGGTAACAAAAAAATCCAAAAAGTCTGAAATTACTAAAGCCGGCTACTCACTACGCGGAACTTGCCGAGTACTTGTGATATATGACAAGAAGTGCTGCGTAGTGTGTATGACGACGCGACGTGAAACTAGAAATTTACTTGCCATACCGTTAGTTGTACTGCCCGTTCTTTGTCGGTAAACTGAAAAGGTTGACCAAAGTCAAACTGCGTTACTTGAAAAACATTTTCAAGACCACAAAATACGTTACCCGCTCTGCCACGCGGATGCAAATGTATACTACTTTATAATTTTACTTGCACAAATATTCACAAGTACTTGCCAAGTACCGCGTAGTGAGTAGCAGGCTTAAATATTTGTGAATTTATTTTTATTTCTTTTTCTTTTTTTTTAACAACTTTTTATACCGAATTTGAAAGAAAAATAAAAACAAAAAAACATAAGATAAGTAATAATGTGACTTCACAATGACGTAATTCGGCGAAAAATTTTTGTTTTCCTCGAAAAAATAAGTTTTTTTTATTTTAGAAATTTCTTGTTTCCTTTTTTTATACCGAACAACATATAAAAAAAAAACAATAAGAAGGCCGTAAGAAAAAGTTAACTATGAAAACTCTGATCTTGTCGGCTTATAAAATTTTTGTAATATCAAATGAATAACTTTTGATGACTTATGTAAGCCTACAAAAATTATTTTTTGAATACTGTCATTAAAATTTCTCTTCTACGTATTAATTACCTATTTAAGTGCCAAAGCGTCAGATTTGCGTCTACTGGTATGCAAAACTCTTTTTAAGACATTGTACAACGAAAACGGCTCAAGATAGAGGAAAGCGGTTTGTTCCGGAAAATATGTCCCTATTTTAACTTTTGATGTACCATTCAATGGTACAGGAACATTTGTACCGCATTAATTTTTTTTTCAGTCGCGAGGAGAAATGTCAGATTTCTTTCAGATTTTTTCATCACCCTCTAAATTTCATGTGTTTCATCTACATCATAGGATAGTACATAAAAAGTTAAAATAGGAACATGTAAGCCGTTTTCCTCTATCTTCAGCCGTTTTCGGTGCACAGGGTCTTGAACTTTGAAAATTGCGTTTTCCACTTCTTCAGCACTCACAAGCTTCTCAATTTGTACTTCGACTGTACAACCAATCTTAGTTTTTCTTCTCAGAACTAAAATTTGAATAACATAAGAGCATTGTACCTACATAAAAAAAACATAACTTTGAAGTGTTGTAACGTCGTTAAGGTTTTGTCCTTTAATTAGCTCCATTTAATATTATTAAGTGGGACATCATTATCTAAATCCCTGCTATAAAGGTATCCACCTAGCAACTTTATTTGAATGAAACATGAATTTCGAACTAACATCGCCACCTGTTGCCGAGTGGTAAAACTAACTAAACTAGGCAAGTTCAAGATCCCTACCTTGTAGTACAATCTGTAACTTCCTTCTCTTACAATCTTCCTTTTCGATTAATTAGAAACACAGATGTCGCTGTGATGTGGTTTCGTGAATTTAAATACAACAACCCTTTCTTCGAGCTGCGCGGAAAAGGTGCTCCGCAATTTCTGGACAAGTTTGTTCGTCTTCCAATCTCGGTGCTCGAAGCGACAAGTCGCACCCCTACCTTTTCTCTTTATCTAAGGAACCGATTATTAGTAAATCGGGTAAGTAAATTGTTCAAGCTATCTAAAACTTTCTCTAATAGAGTTTATATATTGTTATAGTTCTTTCTACCTACCCTATCAATCGGGGTACTATCTTATTTCATCGGAAAACCTATCTACGAAGTTGAACCCCACCTGTCTTCGCGGACGCCATATTGGTTTCCATTTCTGGTACATCCGAATATCCGCTTTTATGGAAGGAATCTCTTACACTATCTGAAAGTTTTGCTGCTACCTGCCCCTAAATACTGGATCTCAACATTCGGAGCCCCATATTTTAGAGTTTCATCTAACCTCGAAGGACGATCACACTAGCCAGTGATAGGCACGTGTTCCCACGGGACACGACTCCATCCATCAGTCTTTCTGCCACCCCAGAGGGAGACCACGGTCTCTTATCCTGAGATTTCGTCCAGGGCCCCGCTCTCCAGTCTCGGCACGACATTCCAAGGATGGCAAAATGTCGTATCAGTAAGCAAAGTGTGACATAACCTTTTATTGCTCAGAGTGATATCCGAGAAATCTGTTAGGAGTTTTATGTCGTTCTACTGCCTTATCTCGTCGAGAGATTGATGTTTTATTAATTAAAACTTATAATAATAATAACTTTGAAATACCTGATATACAATCATTACCATTATTATTCAAGTAATACTTGAAATGAACTTGTCATTTATTGTGTGAAGAAAAGATAGATCTATTTTCTCTACCAGTTAAACTGTTAAATGAGATATTTTGCAATTAACTTCATGATCAATTAATTAGTAATTTCATAACCATAGAATTTCAATAAGTTATTTTGTAAACAGAATTCATAAATATACTTTTCATTAAAAGATCAACTCTATTATTCAGTAGGTAGATACTACAGTAGTTAGAAATAGTAAACATCTCATAACCTGAGTGAATTTTGATGCCTTTATAGTTCAGGTTACTTTAGATCAATTATTCAAAAACCATAAGGCACTGGCATCCCACTATCTTTTATCTTAGAGGAAATTAAACCGTACCGCTTTATGCTGCTGATGCCACTACAGTCGCATGAAATCTGAATGAGATTTTGGTGCATCAATTAATACTTCGGCCCAACGAAGGTAAGTCGGCTTTGTTTTTCAACAACGATCGAATTTTAATTGGCCAAGAATCATTTTAATTGGCCCAGAGCCTATTCTAATTAGCCCGACCGCAGCAATTGGCACTCCCCGGTGTGGAACGATTACTTCTTTGGATTAGAAATCCAATTTATCTTTATCTTATTTGGCTTTTATGTATCTAGGATTTTCATAAAATAAATCTCATAATTATTTGAACTTTACGATTTGTCTGCGATATCACTTGATATTTATATAAATTTCTCTTGTTGCTTACTGCATGTATTTAAAGCTTTGCATGATTTAGTTTTAAGCATTATTGTTTCCTAATATATGTGTACCTACCTAATTATCTTTGTGCAAAGTGCCGTGCCGCGAAAATACCTACTTTTTCTTACCGCTACACTGCCGCTAAAGGGTAACCCGTCAGGGAGCTTTACGGAGTGGTTGATTATACCGTCGCGATGTCTCGAGCATGTTTTAGAGAAGCTTAATTCCGTACAGAGAGGATACTCAGATACGAGAGCTCTGTAGTTAAGCTGTCTTTGAAAACTGTATCCAAAAATCTTTCCCTGAAAATTACCTTACCATGTTCTCATTAAGTTAGGTTAGGTTTCCATAAATTTTCGACTTTCCAGTCAGCTGTTGGTAATAGTACCGACAGGCGCTAAAGCTACGAGCAGTGTTGCGAAGTATCCCTTGCATTCTTTACGTCAAACGTAGAAAACGAATTCTTTACGTGTAAAGATACATCATAGCGTCACATAGCTTTTTCGATCCCTACCTTACCGACTTTAGTAGACTTCAGTCATGAATCCAGTCTTGACTCTAGTTAGTGACGCGATCACTCATGAGTTCTTCCTAAGGAAATAAATTCCTAATTTATGCATAATAAAATGCATGTTCAGTCTAGTATGCTCCTAGACAAGGAAAATGCATCAGGATTAATTATTCCTGAGTCAACATACCCTTTCGATCCCGGTATACAAAAACCGATGAATAGTTTTCTATAATATCTTTTCTCTTTAATTTTATCTTCCTGCCTATCTTTATCTCTCTGTTTGTATTTGACAAAAATCCGTTTAGAAAATGAGGCCTAGCAATACGAGAATTGAGAAAGCTCCGTTTCTAGTTGTATCTTAGAATGAATGAAGAATGTATGCAGAATGAAAACCGTATCTTTCAAAGCGTTTCTCAAGGATCTCGAAACTAGTTGTGTGAATGTGTCGACAAGTGAAAATGTTGCTAATTTTGGGATCGGTATCTGCTATCCTCAGGCTCTCATTTTATTTTACCGCTCAAATTTTGAGAACCCATATCTTTCTGGTTATCTGAATCATTGCCTTGCTAAGTAACTATTCGCCTATCTTGTCTGACTAACGTTTATAGGTCTAATGTTATCTTTTAAATTTTCTTATGTTCAATGAACTAAAGAAAATGCTATCTTGCCGTTGTATCTACCTTATCTTATCTAATACCTTTATCTTATCTACCGTCTAGTTTAGACGGGTGCTTTCCCGACAGTTTCCGCCCTGCTACGTGCTAAAGTGAAAACTGCCCTGTTTGTCCAAACAAAAGACAACAGGTTATCTTTATCTTACCCACCATCTTTCTAAGTACGGGTGCTTTCCCGACAGTTTCCGCCCTGCTACGTGCTAAAGTGAAAACTGCTCTGCTAGTCCAATCAGATGACAGCAGATCTCTTCTATCTTATCTACCATCTTTCCAAGTTTGGGTGCTTTAAGATTTTCCGCCCTGCATGGCTAAAGTGAAAAATCCCTCTGTTGTCTCAACGGAAGATAACAGAATATCTCTACCTTATCTTACCTATCTTTCAAGAAAACGAAAATTGAATTAGCAAATTTTCTTCTTGATAAAAATGACGGGCGTAAGCTTTAGTCAAAGCTTCGTGCCTTTCTTATCTTTAATTTCTTTTCAAAGAAAAGGAATTATCCTATCTTACCTTATCTATAGCTATTAGTACCATAATAGAATGGTAGCCAATACTTATCTTCTCTGCGAATATTTTCCAAAATGGAAAATAAAAATCTATGTGAATTCTAGTGTTGAATTTGCAAAGATGACTTTAGATATTCGGTGTTAACATAAAAGAATTTGAACATGGATATCGAATGTCCCCTACCTCAGCGATGAAAATGGTTGTTCCATTTTTTTATCTTACCGAGTGAGATAAATTATCTTACCGTTACCTTAATGTTTATCTAATAATCCAGGCGATTATTGATGTTTTCTCTGTGCGATTATCAAATGTTTATCTATGCGATTATTGGACGATTTATCGATATGATTGTTACAATTACGCTATTTGATAAGCTACGCAGTGATTATCTGCAAACTTCCTTTCTCTTAACCGTTCATTATGGAGTCGCATAGACGACGACATAGTCAAATTTTGACTGGTTCAAAGATGAAAAATCTTTCTCATGGATTACCCTTGTGGACTCCAAAAATTTATCTTTCCCTGTACATAGATGTTTTGATGCCCAAGTTTGGACAGCATCAACCCCCTTGAGGATCGTGTTTCACTTTTCCTTTGTTAGACCTGCTACTTGACCGCGACAGTCTCATTCTAGATTTTTCCGCGCCCCACTGTTTCAGTGGCGGTGCATGCTCCAAATCAGAATGCAGGGTTGTCATTGGTCAAGGAAACACCATCTAACGGCAAAGGAGGAAACCGTGCCCACCTCAGGAGATCTAATATTATCTTATCTTATCGTATCTATCTTATCTTATATTATCTAACCATACCTTATCGTATCAAGCATATCTAGTTATCTAGAAATTATTCCTTTGTTTATCGACATTGTTCGGCGAGAACAATTACCGTTTAAGAAAGTTATCTTAATTATCTTATTACTACCGTTAATAGCATATCTTTTATTTTGTTGCCTTTGCAATGAAGCATGAATATTTTTACTTTTATACCTTATGAATAATTATTACCTAGTGCTTAATATTTAAGTTGCATGTAATTTTAGTAAACCTAACGCTATTCCCTTTGAAAGTTGCATGTTACCTTAGTAAGCATATATAAGAGAAATTTTATTCATTCAATGAAACAGATCAATGATGTCGTTGACGATTTGTTCGTTCAGAATTGTTATCTTATTTCTTCGAAAGGTTCATGTTATTTATGAACGTGATTTCTGAATCATATTCTCTAAGCTTATCGTCACCTAGTTGTCCCGCAAACATACCCTTCTTCGGGTATAGTAACAACTTGAAATACGCCTGTGCTTTTTCCAGTTGGTTTATCTTTAATCCTTTCCTTACCCCGGTAAAGAGAGGTGTGTAACGTCGTTAAGGTTTTGTCCTTTAATTAGCTCCATTTAATATTATTAAGTGGGACATCATTATCTAAATCCCTGCTATAAAGGTATCCACCTAGCAACTTTATTTGAATGAAACATGAATTTCGAACTAACATCGCCACCTGTTGCCGAGTGGTAAAACTAACTAAACTAGGCAAGTTCAAGATCCCTACCTTGTAGTACAATCTGTAACTTCCTTCTCTTACAATCTTCCTTTTCGATTAATTAGAAACACAGATGTCGCTGTGATGTGGTTTCGTGAATTTAAATACAACAACCCTTTCTTCGAGCTGCGCGGAAAAGGTGCTCCGCAATTTCTGGACAAGTTTGTTCGTCTTCCAATCTCGGTGCTCGAAGCGACAAGTCGCACCCCTACCTTTTCTCTTTATCTAAGGAACCGATTATTAGTAAATCGGGTAAGTAAATTGTTCAAGCTATCTAAAACTTTCTCTAATAGAGTTTATATATTGTTATAGTTCTTTCTACCTACCCTATCAATCGGGGTACTATCTTATTTCATCGGAAAACCTATCTACGAAGTTGAACCCCACCTGTCTTCGCGGACGCCATATTGGTTTCCATTTCTGGTACATCCGAATATCCGCTTTTATGGAAGGAATCTCTTACACTATCTGAAAGTTTTGCTGCTACCTGCCCCTAAATACTGGATCTCAACATTCGGAGCCCCATATTTTAGAGTTTCATCTAACCTCGAAGGACGATCACACTAGCCAGTGATAGGCACGTGTTCCCACGGGACACGACTCCATCCATCAGTCTTTCTGCCACCCCAGAGGGAGACCACGGTCTCTTATCCTGAGATTTCGTCCAGGGCCCCGCTCTCCAGTCTCGGCACGACATTCCAAGGATGGCAAAATGTCGTATCAGTAAGCAAAGTGTGACATAACCTTTTATTGCTCAGAGTGATATCCGAGAAATCTGTTAGGAGTTTTATGTCGTTCTACTGCCTTATCTCGTCGAGAGATTGATGTTTTATTAATTAAAACTTATAATAATAATAACTTTGAAATACCTGATATACAATCATTACCATTATTATTCAAGTAATACTTGAAATGAACTTGTCATTTATTGTGTGAAGAAAAGATAGATCTATTTTCTCTACCAGTTAAACTGTTAAATGAGATATTTTGCAATTAACTTCATGATCAATTAATTAGTAATTTCATAACCATAGAATTTCAATAAGTTATTTTGTAAACAGAATTCATAAATATACTTTTCATTAAAAGATCAACTCTATTATTCAGTAGGTAGATACTACAGTAGTTAGAAATAGTAAACATCTCATAACCTGAGTGAATTTTGATGCCTTTATAGTTCAGGTTACTTTAGATCAATTATTCAAAAACCATAAGGCACTGGCATCCCACTATCTTTTATCTTAGAGGAAATTAAACCGTACCGCTTTATGCTGCTGATGCCACTACAGTCGCATGAAATCTGAATGAGATTTTGGTGCATCAATTAATACTTCGGCCCAACGAAGGTAAGTCGGCTTTGTTTTTCAACAACGATCGAATTTTAATTGGCCAAGAATCATTTTAATTGGCCCAGAGCCTATTCTAATTAGCCCGACCGCAGCAGTGTTACTTTCAAATGGGAAACTCTTGTTGGTGCAAAAATTTTTTAAGTTATAGGCACTACTACCTTGTATAAAACCCAGTTCCGAATGTTCTTAAGTCGCGCACGGTTCAGGCTATACACAGACCGAGGTGGTAGTGGCGCCCCACCCTGTAGAAATATTCTTAGTTTTTTTGAGTTGTAGATTTTTCATCTCCCTGCATGAAAATTTCAAGTACACAATTTGCAAAAGTCTTTGAAAATGTTAACCGTAACTGCAAAAGGAAATAGAAGTTCAATAATATGCATATTTATTTTGTGATCCAGAATTTCTAGCTTTGATGACCTCGTGTGGCACCGTGAAGAGGTTTAGAGCATTATTGTATAAATATTTTTCACTCAAAATAGTCCAAGGAAGGTCGCCACGTGTAGCTCTTACACTCATACCTGGACACCCTGTATAATGAAAAAAATTAACTGAGCCATAAGTTGAAAATTAGAGTAATAAGATAAAGGACTTGGCTCCATCGAGCTCTATGGCAGTCAAAAAAATAGAGCCTTTCAAAAATAATCCCTCGAAATAACAGACGGACCGTTTCGCTCTTGTTATGAGCTCGCATCAGTGTGATGTATCGAAAAAATACAACTGGAGGATTTAATTGCCGACTGCACGCAGAGCCCGGATAGCCTTGAAAAATATTCATCCGGCTCCAAGTGACCCGGAGAACATCGTGACATCTGCCGTCGTGCCGGTAGTTCCGACAATTAACCATCGGTAGATTGCCAAAAATTTTCAAAAATCACGCCAACTGAAAATTTTCTGGACAAAAAAGTCTTCGGATAAGAATTTTTTATTACACAATACCTAACCAATGATGACTGAAGCTGTTAAAGCCAATAAATCATCTTGAAAATATTCAATAAGTAGTGTAAGTCTTATTGTATGTAGGGTTGCCACTTTTTGTAACACCCAATAACATTTGGGGTCCATTTGGGCCCCAGTTATGTTTTTTTATACACTAACAGCCAGTATTATAAAGGCTCATTAAGCCAACGGGCAGATTTCCGATGCCATTTTTAAAGCTAATATCGACGTCAAAAACCTTCTATTAACATTTTTGTAATTCCTTTGATGCCAAGAATCAATAAATTACTAAATTTTTCACCAACGGTCGATACCTTTTCTAGAAACGGCCCCAGAATTCTGCCCGTTAACAATTCTTCTAAAAAAAATTAATATCTAAATTTTCTCGCCACTACACTTTTTCCGGTGGTTATTGAGAAACGGTTAGGTGTATTCAAAATAAATGTAATTGAGACTAGTCAAATCTAATTCAGAATGCGTTAGTCTGCACCAGATTCTACCTCCCATTTCTCAGACATTAAATTGAATAATGTTTTGCACATACAAACCATTTATGAAAAAGTTGAATATTTAACATTTAATATCGTGAACTTGTTTGATACTCATGCTCCTCACATTTTATATCGGATCACCAAGCCCTTTACTCCTAGGTTAACCAGCAATATACGCGGAGCAATTATTTATCCCATTAACGCGGTGACGGGAGCAATTAGGAGGGAGAAGTCTGCTTACATCTCATTTCAGTCCAAAAATCGCAATTCTAAAAAAGTCTTGAAAAATATTGAGTTACTTTAAAGTTGAAAATAAGTCATAAAAATAAGACGCCTGATCGGCTAAATGATGCAGATAAAATAAATGAATATTTCTTATAATAATAATAATAATAATAATAATAATAAATCTCTTTATTGTACCATTAAATTCAACAATCATTGATTAGTACAATAGCGTTGTAAGCGATGATAATAACTCACAAACAAAGAACAAACCGCAGTAGTACACATCAATTCGCCTGCGTAATCAAAAGGTCATACGCAAGCGATTGGCACTATAACACATTGATCACAATCACAAATGCATCCGAGAAAATTGAGACGAACAAATAAAGAAAAATTTCTAGAATCTAATGCTAGTCATTGTATACACTACATTGTCGTTTACAATTATACATATCCTAGTGACAAGGTGCTAGGTTAATGAATCAATAAGGGTGTGGAGGGGAAGGGGAGGAAGACAGAATATCCATGGTAGAATAGGGTTCCAGGTCTGTGAGATAACTTCGGAGATGTGCCTTGAACTGAGAGAATCCAAAGGTTGCGGGGTCTATCCTGAAGTGATTAAGGAATTTTATCTGTCTTCAATGCTGGAAACAACAGTATTATTACTATGTCCAAGATTCTGGAAAAGGTTGTATCCACACAAATGTATGAGTTCATAACACAAAACAACATAATTTCTGCATCCGAGTCTGGGGTTCTGAGTGGGTATGGCCACAACTACATTGCCTCTTAACGTCACTGACACGATCCTGAGGGGACTGGATGCGGGTCTAGCAACGTCTGTGGTCCACCTTGACTACTTTAGGGCTTTTGATACGTTGAACCACGAGCTTTTGTGTGCCAAACTACTATATCATGGCTTCGATGACCTGAACAACCGCCAACATAGCGTTGTCGTTGATGGTTTGTCATCTTCGTTTTGTCAGACTACGTCTGGTTAACCGCAGGGGTCGGTCTTAGGTCCGCTGTTATTTTTAATTTGTGTGTCTGATATTCATGAATCGTTGAAAACTGTGAGCATACAATTCTTTGCTGATGACATTCAGCTGTATCATTCTTACATACCCGAACAATGCTTGTATCTGATCTATCCCCTGGGCAGCAATCTCACGTCTATAGTAAAATTCTTTAATGCTCATAATCTAAAGTTAAATCTGAAAAAATGCAGTGTAATTAATTTCGGCCCGCGCTCGAATACTGTCAGCCAACCGTCAACTTGCAGCTTACCATTCAGGGCCAAACTATCAGACACTGTTTTGAGACAGCTTTATCGTAACAGGAAGTTTCTTGATTTTGACCTGAGGAAAAAACTTTGTGACAGGTTAGTATTATCTATTTTAAACTACGGGCTAGTACTACACTATCCATGTTTGTATCGGACACCAAAGTATAGACTGCAAAAAATTCAGAACTGGTGTTGCAGATTTGTTTACGGACGACTGAGGAAGTATGATAGAGTGTCGATGAGGATTAATAAGCTTGGATGGCTGGAGGTGGCAGATCTTTATAAATATCATTTGTGTACATTAGTGTTGAGGATTTTATCGACATCTACGCCTCCTTACCTGAGAGATAGGCTAGTATATAGAGGCGACATGCACGATCGCCCGATTAGATATGGTAATAACACGTTGATGATACCTAGGCTTAGCAGTGATGTGTCTTAGAAAAGCTTTTCTTATAATGCTGCTGTGGTGTATAAATATATACCATAGGATTTGATGAGACACACCTTGCAATACTGCAAGAAGCATTACAAGTCAAATCTGATTCAGAGTAAGTATGAGCACCTGCGCCTGATCGATGGCTAAGCCTTTATGTATAAACCTCTTTGAAATTGAAATATATTTTCCTTTGTTTTTTTTTTTTTAATTAGCGATTGAGAAAAGGTCAAATGCAAATGAAAGTACTTACATAAAATCCTAACTACAAAAAAAAAACTATATAATAATAATAGTACTTTTATTATCCAGAACCTAAAACCCAAGACGCAGAAGAACATTTAACAAAAAAAAAAAAAAAATAACATATCCAGCTATAAAAATTAACTAAGTATGTATATATAAAAATCGTAATTAAATAGAAAACTAACACTTCTCAGAGAGTCACACACCTTCGGTCGCCTAATGGAACGTCCTCGTGTATTGCGCAGCGTGCGCATAATCACCAAAAAACAGAGCGGTTTTTACTATGGTCTACATAGAAGGTACTGTAAAATTTTCGAATTTTTCATTATCTTGGTTACAATTAATATTTAACGCTTTCTCAATTCCATTTGATTCTTTCTCAGTTAAAATTAACGCATTATCAATTATTACATTTTACTATTCTCAATTACATTTAACGCATTCTGAATAAAATTTGTTTATTCTCAATTACATTTAACTGTTTCTCAATTACAACTGTAAAAGATAGAATAATGCGTCCATTTCCCTTGCTTGTAGAGGAGAGAAAATATGTATAAGCTTTCAAATTTAGTAATTTCTAAAAAAAATCCTTACAATAATTATTATTACTGTGATCAGAACAACTTTTGTTGCAACACTGCAATTCCTAACTAGTTTGACTACTTTTAAAATAGGGATTAAAAGTATGGGCGTTATCTGATTTCGTTAACTCCTTTAAAACAGAACAGTTCTTGATTTCTAAGCACATAAAGTTGGGCGAAACTAAGTTTCCTGCACGATAGAACCTAATAAATAACATCAGCCATATCGAGACTTCGTGAGTTCTTAGAAATGGAATAGAGAAACGTGATATTCAATATCTATCCCAAGGAAAAAAATGTTAAAGTGATATTCAATATCTAAAACGGGACAAATTATGCTTTCGCCATGTAGAGCTTGGAACGGTTTTTCTAAATAGAACTGTTTCATTTTCACCTGAGATATCTGTCCAGGGAATCTCAATACTTGATAAAATATGGAACTCTATT
Organism: Malachius bipustulatus; assembly: GCA_910589415.1. Classification (NCBI taxonomy): domain Eukaryota; kingdom Metazoa; phylum Arthropoda; class Insecta; order Coleoptera; family Melyridae; genus Malachius; species Malachius bipustulatus. The sequence goes on along the minus strand of OU342630.1, from coordinate 4,362,274 downwards.
GAATAAGTGCAGTTCTGTTTAAATAAAATTGGGAGTTTCAGTTTTCTAGTTTAAATGTGGCTTTTAAATTGAACAATGTTTCCATAGTTTCCATCTGGAATCCATGTTGTCAGCAAAGATGACAGAATATTTAATTTGTAAAAAAAAATTAAAAATTCATCTCATTTTCAAGTTGATTCTGTATGATTAACATTAAATTACCTCTTGTTACTGCAATAAATTATGATAAATTTCATTTTGTCAAGCATCGCCAAAAGATTTAATGAGATCAAGTTACACCAACATGCTGGAAGCCACAATCAACACAACAAAAAAGTTGTCACAGTTTTATATGAACAAGAGAACAAGTGGAATAATTGAGAGTTGCATTATTATAAGAGTTGTTTTATTTGAACACGACTGTACCTACCCATGATGTCAAGCAATTTTTAATAAAAATAAATAATTAATCAATCAATTTTCTCTACGACTATTGAATAAAACGTTCCTTATCCTGCTGATTTCAGTTTAATATTGACGTTTATTTCTCATGTCGGAAGATAATAGACCCATACTCACGGCTAGGAGTTAACCTCCGTTCAGCACACGTATAGGGGTCAATCACATTTTTCAGAATGTGAAAGATGATTAAACGAAAAATCACGAGTGAGAGCCAACCACAACTTCATAGGTTCAGAAACTCATGGCATGCCAGGGATCTGAGACCGCTAAAGTCCTTGTCTAACAGAAGGGTATACAGTGCGCGAGAAAAGTAAGGAATAAATTCGATAAAACGGAGAGGGCTGTTGTTTTGAAAAAATATAAAAACAGGTCGATTTTGTTTTTGAGTTCTTCAACTTTTGACATAATATTGGGGTATACAGGGTGATGCGCGAAAAAGTGGTGACATCATCGGCATTTTTTTTAAATGGCAACCCTTATTTTTCATTCCATTTTTTGATACTTCATTCAATTGCCAGTATGGTAATGTAATCAATTTGTAACCTTAAACGACGAAATTTCTGTGAAATTTGGAGAGATTCAATTTAATAGACAGATTTAATAGATTTAATTTAATTTAATTTAACAGATTTAATTTAGTAGACTTAATTTAATAGACAGATCTTATAAAATTACCATGGAAACAGTCATTTTTATTTGATTTTTTTTTATTTTTATTGTTAATGTTCCGATTTTCACATCAGTAAAAAATGCACAATTTCGACTCACAAGCTGTTTTCTCAGAAATTTCCTTATTTAAGGTGACAAATTGATTACATTACCGTATTGGCAATCAAATGAAGTATCAAAAAATGGAATAAAAAATAAGAGTTGCCATGCATTTAAAAATAATGCCGATGACGTCACCACTTTTTCGCGCATCGCCCTGTATACCCCAATATTATGTCAAAAGTTGAACAACTCAAAAACAAAATCGACCTGTTTTTTTATTTTTTCAAAACAACAGCCCTCTTCGTTTTATCGAATTTATTCCTTACTTTTCTCGCGCACTGTATAATAGGTATTATACTCTTGTATATCTTTTAGTCAGCTCGAATTTCCTGTCGTATAAAATATGTTCCTTGTATGTATGTCAAATTCGTCATTTAATTCGGAATTGCGAAATAGAAGAAAATATCAAAAATAATTTTCTTTAAGAGCTTTCGTTCCGAAACTTTGGAAAAAATATAAAAAGGAAAATACCATCGTAATAGTTTTGCGAAATCATGCGTTTTGCCAGTGGAAGTTGTTTAAAGCACCCAGCAGAATTCTTAGAGCGTTTTCACACGGTCCGATATTTTGTCTGACAGGTCGGACGCGGTAATTCCGAAGTAAGTTTAAGCAATGTGGAAGCTGAATTTTAAGGGAAGTTATCCACTCCAATCCAGCAACACCCCTATTTTAGAAGGCACAGTTAAGTATGACAGTGAGAAAAGGTAAATAGGAGCCGTTCCAATATTGGTGATCGTTGTCACTAGAATAGTCACCTAAGAGAATTAACTAGAGGGGAGTTAATCAGTCGTAAAAAATTGGCAACAAAATAGCGCCCTCCTCCAACTTGGCAAGAACTAATCTTTGCCTGTACACAAACCCTACATACTGTTAGCCAGTACACAAACCGGTCCTATATTTAGTCTTGACATAAATTTCACTTAAAAATTATTTCTTTCATAAAGTCAATAAATAATATAAATAAAATAATTTTTTTAAACATTTTATTCAATATTAGGTGGAATATTTTTTTTACTTTACATATATACAACATTTTACATAAAAGGACTCTGACAGGCTTACTCAGAATATTATACTTGCCTCAAAGTAAGACCCTATGGATGTATAATTGTAAAAACAGGTCCGGACTTCTTAAAATATAACATTGGACTTACCATAATGCGCTTCCGAGAATATATCGCTTAAAGTGAATTTACCTCCTTAAAACTTGAATACAAGGAAGGGATAACTTACCTTTCAAGAGAATGTTTAATTTTATGTTCAAAAGTTTTCAGAAATCATTACCATTACATATTTAAGTGTTGAGTGGTTATCGTGCGAGCACAGTTTAATAGTATATTATGCAACGAGGTTATAATGAAGGCTATTAATACGCGAGTATGATGGTTAAGATACGAACCGTAGGCGAGTGTCTCAACCATCATAAGAGCGTATTAATAGCCATTATCTGCGAGTTCCATACACTATTTTTTCTACGACCCTTTTTTATTTTATAGAAAAGATTAAAAAATTATATATTTTAACAATGACCCATGTACAATTGTGGATCATTGAGGTTAAGATAGGTTGCTATTTTGCTTACGCATATTAGGTACCAAATTTTCTCTTCGTCTTATTCTGCTGAGACATGTTTTAGTATCAAGTTTAAAGGGCACTACTCACTACTGCGTAATTTTTATTATGCGAAGTTCGAATTCCGAATTCTACGCTTCGATTTTGAGATTAATTAATAATTTTAATAACTGACAGCCATTAATTACGATATTGTATGACTGCGCAACGCGGGTCGCAGCGTTGCCGCTTTGAATACTATATCACGGAGCGCTACGAATGATATAATACTTTATCTTCCCATCTTTTACACGATATACCTACTTATCAAATTAATTAAGGTAACATAAAATCTTGATAAATTTTCTTTGAATGTAACTTATGTTCTAAATTAAATAAACGTTCAGAATTTTTTTTCAGAAATACAGAACTTATATCACAAGGCAATTTTTGTCGTGAGTATGACAACTCTGTGACTTCGGTTGGCTTGCCGACCCGATCGTGAGCGAAAAGGAACCGATTCGATTGCAAATGCTCCTCTGCCATTGGATAGCTTGACCAGTGCTTTAATGAAAATTTGTATCTTAATGAGACCCATTAAAGCACTGGTGATTCATATTTAATATGCATATTAAAAGTTGGGAGTAGAAAAAATACATTATTCGTATATTTAAAGTATATTTTTAAAACACACAATTTTCTTATTATACAGGGTGATTCATGAGTGACCTTACATAGACCAATGGTGATAAGCGGACTTCAAGGCGGGTCGAAAACCACAAAATAATTTTTTTTTGCGATTGATTACGAAGTTACAGGGTGTTTTATATCTCAGGTACAAAACTTTGATAGGCGATATTTCTGAAACGGATGGAGATATTTTTTCGAAATTTACTAGGAATGGTGCATTCCGGAAACTTATCAAGACCGCATCTGAGTTAATTAAAAATCCAGGACCGGACTTGAAAATTTTTGCCCCCATGGTCTTTGTTGAAAAAGTTAATTTTCTGACGATGTTTGTGAAAAACTGTCATCGAATTTGAAAAGATAAGAAAAAACTCTATAGAAATCATTCCTCAATTTGAACGGAACACCCAAACCGTCTCGAAAAAAAAAAGTCAAACTAAAACTTCTCAGTAAATTATTATCGTTTTCGAGCAGACATATTTTACTTTCTTCGTCTGAATTCCTTCAAATTTATTTTTTGACTTGTTTCTGTGGGAAAAATGTCAGTGTGAATTAAATGTTATCAATATTAATGTTATAAACGGTTCTCAAAATGTCATTTACCAACTTCAATACATTTCCTGCAGCGTTTCTATACATTTTGGTTTGTTTTTTGAATTATTTGCCTGTTGTTTCTAATTTCATCAGCAAATACCAGTATTCGCGTCCTGAGCTCCTCTCTGGTACTTACTTCCGTTTTTTAGACTTCCTGCTCCATATGGCCCCATAGGTAATAGTCTAAAACAGTGAGGTTGGGGGACCTAGGTGGTCAGAAATGAGGGCTGCCGCGCCCCAACCAACGATTGGGGTACTCATTGTGGAGATGCTTTCTGACTTGTCGAGAAAAATTTGGTGGTGCCCCATTTTGCTGGAAGGAAAGAGCACGCCTGTTCACGTTCGCCTCTGCATGCAAGCCGGGCAAAATTACTTGTAGGAAAAGTAAATTAATTTCCCCCGTGAGCCGCCCAGCAAAAAAATGAGGTCCTATTAGGGTATCATTTGCAATGCCACACTATACATTTATAGAAAATCTGTTGCGACTTCTTCTGAACAACAGAGCGCGGATTTTCATATGCCCATAGGTGGGAGTTTTTTTTTATTCGTTACACCATCCCGCGTGAACTGAGCTCCATCAGTAAACAAAATTCTACGCAGTCCATTCAATGGAACTTCATTGAATGGTTGATACTCTTGATGAGAAATGCCCAGTGCTTGCCCAATTCTTCGCGTAGTTGTACTTGGATTTACTGACACCATCTCCACGATGTTTATGCTTCAGATTTTCCAATTCAGCATTCCTTTGAACTCAGGGAAATATGCCGTGGTTTCGAGAAAATTGGAAAACAGACGCGAAACGTTACATGGGCCGGTGTTTTTCGATTGTGATCTTCTATGGTATTCTCTCGCAGCTGCTCTTGAATTTCCATTGCAGAAACCATACACAAACATAATGTCTTTCTGTTTAATGTTTTTCTTTATTGTCTGACAAGTTTTACTTTGACATTTTTTTTTTGGAGACGGTTTGGGTGTGCCGTTCAAATTGAGAAATTATTTCTATAGAGTTTTTTCTTATCTTTTTAAATTCGATGACAGTTTTTCAGAAACATCGTCAGAAAATTTACTTTTTCAACAAAGACCATGGGGGCAAAAAATTTCAAGTCCGGTCCTGGATTTTTATTTAACTCAGAATGCGGTTTGATGAGTTTCCGGAGTGCACCATTCCTAGTAAATTTCGACAAAATATCTCCAGCCGTTTCAGAAATATCGCCTATCAAAGTTTTGTACCTGAGACATAAAACACCCTGTAACTTCGTAACCAATCACGAAAAAAAAATTTCTTTTGTGGTTTTCGACCCGCCTTGAAGTCCGCTTATCACCATTGGTCTATCTAAGGTCACTCTTGAATCACCCTGTATAATTATTGTGGTCAAACAATAATAATTTTTTATTATTGCTATTATAAGCGAATATTTTACGTGTTTATTTGAATACATATAGGTACATGAATGTCATGAAAAAAAAATGAGATGGCCATAAGAAAGAAAAAAAATTACTGTAATACGATCTAGATGGCTTTGGATTAAAAAAAAATATCAACAACAGCTCTTCAAGACTTGTTTTAACCTTGAAAAAATACAATAAAGAATAATTATCATTAATGAAATGATAATAAGGCCGAAATAAGAAATATCGATTTTTTTAATTTTTAAGGATTCCAGTTATCCTAATTTACTGTACGAATCTGTATTTGTGTGTTTCTCCCACCCTGTATAACACAAAAATATTGACAGAGGTATTATTGTTATTACTATTATTTTTATATTCCTGATAAAATTGTGGCAAATTATTTTTAAACTTTTTTCGCTAGGTAAATACCTAATTTTCCATTAACTTTACCATTAACTTTTTAATTTGAAAATGAAAGTGGCCAATATTTGTTTTAGTGTATTTTTAATAAAAAAATATTTATTGAAACTTTTAAACCTTCAAATATTACAAAATTCCGTTGAATAAATCTGCAACCAACAAGCAAACTGATGAATGTGTGAGTACTGAAAGCGTATTTTGTAAAAGTGGCCTTTTAATTTAAGTATTTATTTTAGTGACAACACTCCGCGACAAAATCCTGGGTCAAAAATATTCCGATTCAACCGAAATTATTTATGTCTAAAACGGCCCGGCCCCCTTTTCAAGATACAGTCTCCACGGACGTAAAGTGAATATGTTTATAGGGTGATGAACAATCTCCTATCATATATTTGTTTGTCTTAACCATTGGTATCTTCGGTTGGAGTCGGTTCAAAACGAGAAGAAACGAGAACAGACAAGGTCGTAAATCAAGTTACAGTGCATGAAATTATTGGCGGTTTCATATTTTCGAAAACAACAATCCATAAGTTCCTTTTCTTTGAAGTGAAGAAGTTAATTTGATTGCAATTTCCCGTACCAGATTGTTACTTATCTTTAATTTTTTCACTACGCTACTGTTCTTACAAAAAAAATACTATTTTTGCTCATAGACCAGACATTTTTCTAGTTATTATTAATTAGCTGATCTGACCTGACCTGACTTACACGTACATCTAAAATATTAATTAACTTTACATTTTTTTGCTGAGTGTATCCATGTTCTAGCGCATACTGTTATGTTTCCAATGTGCAATCCTTTGTTTTCCCTCGACTATTCAAAAAAGTACAGTCTACTTGCTATAACGCTCATCAAAGTATCTAGCTTACAGACAAAATCGGTTTTTTTTTATTAGGAAGGAACATTGGTTTTAACTACGTTGATAAGACAAAGTCGCTCTACTTTGGTAATTTTTGGATTTGAGAACTTGCTCATTCTACCCAGACACAATTTAAAGGAATAAATAGGCAAATAGACGAACACAATATCCATACCGAGACTGGAATTCGAACTAAGTTGGTTGCGTTTTTATTGGTTTTCCTCTTTTTTATCAAGATCTTCAATAAATGTTATATAATCTAGGGCCTGCAACTATTGTTGCCTAAAACTTCAAGTCAGAATCAGATACTCCAGTCTTTATTTAGTGATAAGCAAACTAGACTGACGTTTTTGCCAACAAACTAAATTTATATTGGGTTAAAATTAATGTATCTGTCGGTTCTTCGTACTAGTGTATCTATTAACCCCTTCGTGCCAGCACTGCCAACCTATAAGACGTCCAGTCGTTGCCACTGGGCTGTGTCTAATTTATTCTCTTTATAAATCGCTTCCATGTAAATGCATGTCGTGATCAGGCCTAATATAACACTCCTGTCTGCGGCATAGGACATCCCTCACTGTAACGGGGTGGTAAATAACCCTCGCGGGGTGAAAATATACCCCGCCAAGTAGAGGTGGACAGTAAGGAGAGACAGTTCACCAGGTAGGAGGTAGAACCCCCATTGAGATGGACACGGATAGCTTGGTTGATATAGTAAGCACACCAGGAGGTAGCTATTTCAGGGTACAGAGAAGTAATGGTAACCTGATACGAGTTGGCTTTGAATTATGTTCAAATAAATTGTTTGTTTTTGATGGAGAATAGAAATAAAGTGGTAGTTGTAATGCTCCTAGTTTAGATAGAAATCTTTTAACTTTGTTAAAGTTTTGGATCGATATTTTCTTTGTACTTATAAGCATCTTAAAATATGTTTACCTACCTACAGAAAAAGAAAGATTTTGTAAAACCTGAAGTGCATTCAAATGGGAAAAATAAATGAGACATCACGTGAAAGGAATCAATAATTCCTTAGGTTAAATTCATAGTCAAATAGAGAAAGCAGAGAACTACATCAGCATGGAAAATTTATTACAATTTGCTGCTCAGGAGCATACACAATTCGAGGAAAGAAATTGAGCTCAGTTACAGAATTCTAACATTAAACTACAATTTTGTCATATTATTTCTATAATTTCCTAAAATCACTTAATAGTATGACCAAATAGGAATTCATAAAATGACGTTGCCATTACGAGATGATTATTAGTCATAATTATAGTATCTTAGGGACCTCAGGAGAAATACGTCGTAGACTTTGGTTAGATTCATTTTCATAGTTCGTAAGAGAACAGTCGTTCCAAAAAGATTCATTCCTATGCATAAAAAAAGTATATTTATAATCGAATAATATAACACTTCCATTATCTGAAAATAATAATGACCTATACCTGATATGAGTTAGTAGGCTAAGTAGTAGATAGTTTTATATTTCTCTACAAAACATATTAACAAAAATTTATTGAACAAATGCCATAAATTATTTACGTATGTTAGTTTCTTCCCTTATTCAAGCCGAAGCAACGTTATACCATAATAATTTTATTCGACATTTGCCATCGGGCATGTCAATTGATGTCAACAGCACAACATCGAACACGGCGGTCATGTTCGCTCTGTTTGCTCATGACAGACACAACTGAAAAATCCAATAAATCAGCCGCCACTGCAGTGCCAGGACATTAGCGAAGCGCCATATTAAACTCGACCGCGTATACAGGGAGATGTACGCAGGACATCGATGCATTATGCAACGACGCGAGAAGATTTGTTATCCGTTCCTCTTGGGAGAAAACCTTTCCTAGGTACCAAAGTTGGATATCTGAAGGAATAGACCTTAAGGGTTAAGCATGAGAAGACTATAATAATATCATTAACATAGTATTATATTTATATCTTTCTTCTCCTGATCATTATTTTTTTTAAGATATCAATAATAATTATTAACCCAGCTTATATTTTAACAATGGTGTTGTCTTCTATATGTTTTTTTACAGTTCAAGCCGAGTTTCCTTTGCGAAATTTTCTTAAGTACCTAGTTAAAAGTCTTTGGATGCAACGGTTATTATTGCAGCCGCACATCAAAGGACAAATTATTAGAACCATGATAAGCTATGTTTCGATAAGAAGATAGTAGTTTACACCAGAAATGTTTATACTATGACTAGATTACGAACTTCCTATACTCTGGACTAATGCCAAAAGTGAGGCCTGTGGTGGCCATTTTCTACGAGGGCAAAAATGTAGAGTCCCGTCGAATGTCGTTATATGGATTTTATGAAATTATTGTTTATAGTTAGGTAATTATTCTTTGAGTGTAAGTTCAAGGAATTAGGTATCTGTTTAAACATGTCAAATTCATGCGCGAATAGGGCTAAAAGTGGAGGACGCTGCAAAATTTTCCGGTAAGTAATAGAAGTATGACTATATGTTTACATTATTCAATATTTCTTTTATTCACAGAGGTTCATACTTTAATAATTTATTATTATACTTTAGTCTCATATAAAAGTAACTAATAAAATAAAGGTATTCGCAGACAAACGGGGGACTGCGGGAGGGGGATCGGAGCGATTCGAGCGCGGGACGTAATTGTGCAGAAATTTTGCACTGCAAAAATAGGTCCATAGCTCGGATCCCGCCGCTCCCGCTTCATCAGTCCCCCGTTTATCTGCAAACACCTTCAGCTTACCATTTAATTTTACATGAGTCTACACAGTATAATAATAGATTTATAAAGAATGAATCTGTGAATAAAACAATTATTAAATAATGATAATATTAAAATAAATAATAATAAATAAATAATGTACTTCTATTACTCAGGGAAAAAATTGCAGGGTTCTTCACTTTCGTGCAACCGCTAGCCGCACATGAATTTCGCATTTTTGAACAGATAATACCTTAAACTTCCACTCAAAGAATTATTACTACTTAACTACTATAAGTAGTAATTGTCCGTATTCATCAAACTTCAAAATATAACTCTGGGGTTATATTTTGAATTTTCTGACAGCTGATTGGTCTAACGGTCAAACCCTACGAACGCTACGAATTTTGAACCAATGACATGTTCCAAAATATAACCCCAGGGGTTAAATTTATTGATGAATACGGGCCAATGTCATACAAATACATTTAACCTCGGTACAAATAAACGAGGTATATCAGTGCGCAGCCTGTGACGTCAGTGTAGTGATAGCTACATGTGACTCGGCAGTAGCAGTAATAATGACGTAAAGTCGCGATTCAGTAGCTTATTTCGATTAAGTTTGTAGATGTTGCAGTAATTTTAATAATTTTGAGTTCAGCACCTTTAGCGTCTGATAGCAAAAATGGTTTATTATGCGGTAAGTGCGGGTGTGAGAATCTCGCAAGAAAAACGGAAGGCAAAGAGATACCTTTTTTGGTTTTCAAGCGTAGGCAAAGGCAATTATGTATAAATGATTTGTATCGTATCATAGTAAGCACGAGCACTTTTCATTACACTCCACAAATGTTGACTTTCATCTTCAAATATTTTCAATTCTTCAAGTTAGAACTTGGATTACAATCACCACAGTGACGTCATGCGCAGCGCGGACAAGTTTTCACAGCAACGCTTCACAACCCCATCTTCTATGTATGGTCTTAAACAAATTCTTACTGTATGACGTTGCATCATAAACACTTCTATGGTATACTCTTAAAATGATTTTATTCACAGCCGGTATACTATGAGACCATGATGTGTCTGTATACAAACGTCTCATGAGGTCAATAAAACACTAATGTCTTATGAGCACTCATAACTCACTGTTGTCCGTATTCATCAAACTTCAAAATATAACTCTGGGGTTATATTTTGAATTTTCTGACAGCTGATTGGTCTAATGCTAAAAGCCTACGAACGCTACGAATTTTAAACCAATGACATGTTCCAAAATATAACCCCAGGGGTTATATTTATTGATGAATACGGGCCTGTGTGTCTTATAAGCACTCATAGGGCACTTTTCTTGTACGTTTCCCTTAGAAGTTATACACACTTAAAATGATTTTAAAATAGAGTAATAAAAGGAGACATAAGATGTAATAATTTATTTACCAGGTCAGGTCAGGTCAGGTCACTTATTCACATTTACATTTTATATTTATATCAGTAGACAAAGTTTTATTGTAATTTGTATAATATTTTGATTCCGATAAAATTTTTTAGGCAACTGTCATCGAAATGTTATAATTTACCTCTTAATTTTGTAAAATGTTCGCTCTGTGAATAAAAGATTGCATTGCAATTCGTGTCTTTATTAGCATATAAAACACTTAAGCCCGTATTCATCAATAAATATAACCCCTGGGGTTATATTTTGGAACATGTCATTGGTTAGAAATTCGTAGCGTTCGTAGGGTTTGAGCATTAGACCAATCAGCTGTCAGAAAATTCAAATTATAACCCCAGAGTTATATTTTGAAGTTTGATGAATACGGACATTAATAATAATTAGACACTCGACCTGCGGTCTCGTGTCTAAACAATTTTTGCGTTTGTTATATGCCTAATAAGACACTTATACAAATAATAACTAATATTATTATTTTTCAGAAGGTATAAACTTGACTGGGTACTATTTACGGATGCATTGAAGACTGAGAACGGCGCAGCATACGCTGTTACAGACCTATCGACTCCACAATTACTTCAGCATATATACCATGATACTTTACTGGATTCCTAGATACAATAGGAAGAAACAAAGACATGGTTTCCACCGGACTCCCTGTCGGCAATCCACGCCATAACCTCTGACGGTAACATAAATCCTCTGAGCAGAACAATACGAGAATTATAAATACCTACGGAGCTATAGTTTCCACCAACAAAACTGCCATCATCGCCTGGACTCCATTCTGCGTAGGAATACAGGGAAACGAACTTGCAGACAAGGAAGGTAGAGCCTCCAACAACCCCTCACTCTAGACACAAGCCTCCAACTCGACTATCACCAAAAACTCCACTTCACACACAAGTGTCAAACCATATGGCAAGAGCATTAGTCAAAACAAGGCAATAAATTAAACAAAATGGAGCCTTCGGCACAAGCACAATCCACTACTGGATTGTGCTTGTCCAATCCACTACTAAAATCCACTACCGGAGACGAGATCTGAACAAGTCAAATTCAAACGGCTCAGACTAGGCCATACTCGCTTGACATAAATGCTCGCTTAATAGTCAGAAAGATGAGAATGATGAGAACAATGAGAATGATGAGAACAACAATAAATATTAATCTAGAGACAATCTATCAACATAGAATGTCTAACATTAGTAGATTATTATATTAATGTCATAATGAAAAATACACCGTGTCTCTTGAAGTTCCGGACATAGAGAATTCCAATGTTGAAATAAACTATTGTAAATATTGGCTCCCCTAATTAAAACGTCAAATCTAAAACTTATTGAGGAAAAAAAGCTGCTTCTTATGCTACAATTGCATTTTCATTTGGTTCATCCGTTTTCGAGAAAATCAAGAAAAACTTAATGGTTTTTCGTAGTTTTTCAAGGTTGCTTTGCTTTTGACAGATATTGCTAATAAGATGTTCTCTCCGTAGTCTCGTCTTAGTTGTTGAAAAAAGCCCATTCTACAGGGTGTTCTACAAGCTCTATGACAAACTTTGACAGATGGTAGGTTGCTTGATTTTAAACATATTTTTTTTCAATAAACATGGGTCCGATTCGTTTTTGTTTAGAAGTTACAAGCATTTAATCTTTATTAACAATCAACAATAAAAATTTAAATTAAATGATAATCACAAAACTTAAGACTAAAAATTGTTCGAAATGTCCACCCTCAGCTTGAATGCAAGCCTCACATCGACGAACTAAAGATTCGGTCACTCGAAGAATGAGATTTGGATCATTTCTTATTTGGTTAGCTGCATCTTGAATTCTTTCAAGTAACTGCTGATGGGTAGCGATTTCAACATGGTAGACCAGCTGCTTCATGTGTCCCCATAAATAAAAATCCAGAGGATTCAGATCGGGAGAACGAGGTGGCCCCATGATATTGGACCTCCTTGACCTATCCATTTATTCGGGAAATGTTCATTTAGCCAAGCAGCAACTTGTCTTCCTCTGTGTGGTGGTGCACCGTCATGCTGATACCACATATTTTGAATAATATTGAGTTGCACGTCATCAATAAACTCTAAAAGGTCGTGTTCTAAGAAATGTCTATAAAGATCTGCATTTAAACGATCATTTAGAACATGCACAGGTAATAAATTATTGTTGAAAATGCCACCCCAAACGTTGACACTGAATCGTTGCTGAAATCGTCTTGGTGTAATTGCAAGTGGATTTTGCAACGCCCATCATACATGTTCATTATGATTATTATTTATGCCATCCCTAGTAAAGCACGCTTCATCAGACCACATGACGAGCGAAATTAATCTATCATTTTGTGCTTGTTGCTGAAGTAACCAGCGACAAAATCCTAATCGCTGTGGGGCATCTCCAGCATGCAATGCCTGTACATTTTGGCGATGAAACGGGTGTAACATTTCTCTGTTCAATACACGCCATACAAAATTCGGTGATTCATGAAGGTTACTAGAAATACGCCGAACACTGATTGAAGGGTTATCGAGGACAGCATCTATCACATTTTCTTCATCTTGTACATTTACTTCAGTAGGGCCAATAGCCTTCTTTGGAGCGGGATTACCTGCTTCTCGAAGTCTACGAAATGATGCACTAAACACCGTGTGGGCAGGTTGATGTCTATTTGGATACCTGCGTCGGTATTCTTGAGCAGCTTGTCTGGCGTTACCATTGGAATACCCATATACAAACACAATATCTGCATATTCCTCAGTCGAGAATAAATGCATTTTTTATTTATAACTTTCACACGAAATATCTAAGAAATAATTAAAATGACACTAACAATTATTATTGTCATAACAACCGATATTTCTATTTATCAGCCTACGTTTTTCATTGAAGTAAGTGTATATTTTATAAGTGTACATTGGTTGACATAGTGTCTTAGTGACATAGCGACTTAGTGTCACTTCCTGGTTGACTGAAAAAATTACGATTCTTTAAATGCTTGTAACTTCTAAACAAAAACGAATCGGACCCATGTTTATTAAAAAAAATATGTTTAAAATCAAGCAACCTACCATCTGTCAAAGTTTGTCATAGAGCTTGTAGAACACCCTGTATAATGACAACAGATATTAGAAAGTACTAAATAGGGATCCGACAAACCATCCAAAAAAAAAAAAAAAAATGCAACGATCTCATCAAGAGCCTAAAAACAGTGGTCACATTGATGATATCACTGCCAAGAAGTTATTTACTTAGATCTTTTCCTGGCAGACTGTACTGGCTTTCTAAGATTCATAAGCCAGAATTCCCCCTTCGCCCTATAGTTTCATCAATTAATACACCCACATCGTCCCTGTATAAATTTCTAGCAGACATCCTCACAACCTCCTTCAACAACCAGGAGGACCAGTATTTCGTTAAGGACTCCTTTGAATTTTAAAATTTTGCAATCGAATTCAAATTACCCTGATGTTACAGAATAGTCAGTCTTAATGTAGTATCACTATACCGGGTGTCCAGTTTAAAATACAGTATAATACAAAATAATAAAATACAATAAGATTTTTTCATATTCTTTTTATTACTGGCAAACATATTAATAACAAATAAGTATCTAGTCAAAAATTCAAGACAATAATATTTTTTCAGAAATTGCAATCAATAATAATTATTATGACATCTCTTTTATTTGTATGAACGCAATTTTTGTTAGTCGGCAACGGTTGCTATGCATAGTACACTTGTCTGTAATTATCTGTAATATTTTAAAATTCAATTTGAAGTTGATTGTCATTCTAAATCCATCAATTTTATTATAAAAATAGAGCAGTTTTACAAAAACCATTGTATGATAGTCGTCTTAAAAGTGATTTCATTTTATTCGTGAATTTGTTCAATTCGCTCCGCTACGCTTCGCTCATTTCACAAACCTTTTCACTCACAACATAAAACTTCACTTTTATGAAATATGAAATTTCACCTTATTGTTACATTGTTTACTATTAAAATCTAAATATTCTGTTCCAATAGAACTTCTCTAATACTAAAGACTATTTTTCATAAAAGAAAAAACTATTACTTCGTAAATAAGCTTAATGAGCTTTTCATAACAATATATACATTTTTCTCTCGTAGTTTATCAATTTTTGGTTTCCATTAATTTTTATATCGAACGAGCTATAAAAAAAAAAAAATCAATATGGCGGCCATAAGAAAAACGAAAGTTGACTATGAAAACTCTGGGATCTAGTGGGCTTTGGAATTTTTTGAAAAGTCAGATGATTAGCTCATAACGGCTTATGTAAGCCTACGAAAAATTATTTATTAATTTCCAATTGTAAGGAAGATATATGGCAAAAATTAAATTTCTCGATTTTTCATTTTTTTCAGGATATTTCAGGAACGGTCACAGATATCTTGCATGTTTTGACGGATTCGAGATGACCACAAAATAGCGCAACTTTTTTCTAACTTAACCGACCTCGTATCGTCAATGCTTTAAGATATCCCTGTAGTAGTGGTCCTTAAAATAGTTCTTTTTTTTTTTCAAAAAAAAATGATGAAATGATTCAAAATTCAGTACAAAGATTTTAAGGGCGTATTTACCAGCCAAAAATAAGGAATTTTTTTCATATAATCGTATGTCCTAACTTGCTTCGTTTTCTAGATAAAATTTTGAAACAAAAAATCGATTTTTATTTATTACTCAAAAACCTTTCAGCCAATTTAAATAAAATTTGATAGGCTTATTTTGTCGTTATAAGGAACTTCCTTTGATGGGAATAACATAAATTTATTAATTCCAGTGGCGTCTCAGGGGGCTGCCTACTTGAAACTTATAGGTAAAATTATGGTCCGCCATTACTCTTTTGACAATTTAGATTTTTTCTTAGATTAAGCGGTCAATAATGTAACTTTCTTGCCTCCTGAGCTTTACTCGTATCTAGCTTTGTTTCCAAGAAAAAAATCAAAATCTGTGCCAGGCCCTGTTAAAACAAGTAATAAATTCACATCGATTATTGAGATTCATTTAATTTAATTCAGATAGCCCCCTGAGACGCCACTGGAATTAATAAATTCATCAATGTTATACCCATCAAAGGAAGGCCCTTATGACAACAAATAAGCCTATAAAATTTTATTGTAATCGGCTGAGAGGTTTTTGAGAAATTGATAAAAATCGATTTTTTATTTTTTACCCTGTATCTAGAAAACGAAACAAGTTAGGACATACGATTATATGAAAAATTTTTCTTATTTTAGGCTGGTAAATACGCCCTTAAAATCTTTGCATTGAATTTTGAATCAACCTGTACATGTATATATTGTTTATAGTTTGAAACTAGTAAACAAATATCTAACTTTGTACACAGATTTTACAGAACAAATATTTTCTAATCCCTTCATCATGTTGCCATACTCAAGTTCTGATGCGGGTTGTATCTAATAAGGGTATTATTAACCCCCATTCTGGCTCTCATTAAACCCTTACAAAGGCAAGATAAATAACTTTATTTAATTTCTCGTGATGTTCGGCCTAGCCGCGTGCCGATTTGTGTTTCTTTCAGCAAATTAGAATTTAGAATACTCCACTCTAAAAAGGAATTTCTTTTTCTAGATACCTACAATACATCAGTGTTTGTCTTCTGTTTTTCTCATTTTGCCAATAGTTGCTTTTCACATTATGTCAAATAAAAACATATTGCATGTGCTTTTAAGATATTTTTCAAGCTATTTCAAGATATTTGAATTCACTTTCTAAGCTGCAAAACTATGATGAATAAAATGCTCAGAACTAAGATTAACTAATGAAGTATATTTAGGCTAGGCATTTTCGAATTCTTATAGGAAAAGTTTGCTATAGTTTTGATTTTCTCACCCTCCATGTTTTTCGTGTCGCTGAACACGACTTTGAAGTTTACTAGCAAAAACTTTGCACGCAATATTTTTTCAACTTTTTGCTACATTTCACCAGATAATGGGAAAATATGTTATCCGACGACCACCTCTGCAAAAATGACAAATAGCACACTACTTAGGGACATCGAAAATGACAAATATCAACCTAGAGATGAAAAGTAACATATCACACATGGGTGATAAGATTAGTCAATAAGTTACCTAGTTAGTACCCGTTTATTTAGGCAGCCCACATTACAGCTATGCATAATAAGGCATAACTTCGATTTTTAATAGAATTTTAAATACTATTTTACGTTTTTTA
This sequence comes from Malachius bipustulatus, assembly GCA_910589415.1. NCBI lineage: Eukaryota > Metazoa > Arthropoda > Insecta > Coleoptera > Melyridae > Malachius > Malachius bipustulatus. The sequence goes on along the minus strand of OU342630.1, from coordinate 4,345,173 downwards.
TGTAACAAGTTTAATAATGCAGACGCAAAAGTTTATCCGACGTTTTCGAAATATAAATTTCAATTAAAGCACACATTCATATTGGTGTCAGTCAATCTTATATTGTTATCCTCGATATACATTTATGCATAATGTAGGTACCTACAGATAAATAATAACAAAGAGAAATCTCTCTATTTGTTGCAAACTCCAATATACAATTAAAATTGTAGTTACCTAATAATAATAATATATGACCCACTTTCAATTTCTACAATAATTATTCTAAATTCCAAAGTGTTGTCATTGTAATTTTTTTTTTTTATTCAAACATTAGTTTTCTTTGTAAAATTTTCAGATAAATAAAAGTATTACAAAAATTAAAATGTGCATTAATCTGTGGTCGTAGAAAAAATAGTGTAAATAGTGTACAGTGTGTCCCAATTTGCTTGATTTTAGCTGTTTCCGCCATTTTCAGGCCAGATAGAGAAAAAGTAACTTAAGTGTCTAGAGCACGATTTTCGTGAAACGCGAAAATGCATGTGAAAACAGCATCGAGATATCTCTAACCGTTTCCGAGATATCGGCCAATTTTGACATTTGACAGATTTTGAAAAAGTGTCATAACTTTTTTATTCGTGATTATTTTTTCATGCAATGAAAACTTTCTACAGGCACTTTTAAAATCAAAATGCAATGCATTATTCAAAAAAAAATTATCTCCCTTGGCTTTTGAGATAATACGACATACTTTATTATTTTAAATATAAATAATAGTAGGCTTTGACTTCAAAAAATCACAAAAAAAATCAAGCTTCATAAAAATATACGGTCGGGGTACTTTATAACATCATCTGAAAAAAAATCAATATTTAAACTAGTTTCTAGTTGGCTGTGTAAATAGGTGTCAAAGATTAATTTGACAAAAATTTGTCTCCCTAAAGAACATTATTAATTATTTACAGTTCATAACCGAAATACAATAATTATTAGTAACTAGACAAAAATATAGAAATATTTTACACAGCGTTTAGTTAGTCGGCTGTGCATGATTAATTGTTTGGCAAAATGAGGTTAGCAATTCAGTTTGACAGTTACTAGTATTAATTGATTAGTCTGCAATATTTCGTTTGAATATTGTTCTATTCTTAGTGCGTTAGGGCTGCTATTTTTGAAATAATGTTCCAACATTATGAAAAATATCAAATGCTGGTGTGTTATATTGAATCTGGACGAAACTCTGGAGCTGCGGGCGACTTATACTTTGAACGGTATCCTGAGCGCCAGCAACCCAGTGCACAAATCTTCACACGATTACAAAATAATTTGGATAAGTCATGGATCTTATCAAGTTGGATCTGAATACCGAATTCGGGAAAGAGACAATACAGCTGCAAATGTAATTGGAACAGGTTTAGAAAATCCTGAGATTTCCACTAGGGAAATCGCTCAGATTACATGTGTCAGTAGAAGCCAAAGTCAGCGAATTTTAAAACAAAATAAATACAAGCCATACAAAGTTAGGTTAACTCATCAGTTGTTTCCTGGTGATCCTGATGGTAGAAGAGTTTTTTGCAATTGGTTTATCGGACAATGCAACGCGAATGAAAATTTTGCGCGCCATGTCATCTGGACTGATGAAGCCAGGATAACAAGTAGTGGCATTTTAAATAGACATATTGTCGACCAAGAGATATAACGAAAAAATCTAATTGTTAAACTGTCATATTTTATGACTTCAACAATATTGCAATAATCCAAAAATTGATAAAATGACAGAAGTCGTTTCGTTATATCTCTGGTCCAACTATAATCGACATCATTGGTCAGATCACAATGAACACATCCGTCAAGATAGAAATATGCAAGGAAGATTCGCCTTTAACGTTTGGCTCGGAGTTCTAGGGCAAAGGATATTAGGGCCGTTTATTTATCACGAGAACTTAAATGCACGAGGATATCTTCATATTTTAGAAGAAATAGTTGAGCCTTTCCTTGAAAATATACCTCTTGCAAATCTGAATGCAATCTTTTTCCAGCAAGATGGAGCGCCAGCGCACAACGCTTTAGCCATAACAAACAAATTAAACAACAGTTTGGAAACCAATGGATAGGAAATCGAGAACCCGTGCTCTGGCCTGCAAGGTCACCTGATCTCAGTCCATTAGATTTCTTTATTTGGGGCTTTTTGAAAGTAAAATATTTCAAACACCAGTAGAGAGCTTAGAAAAATTAGAGCAAAGAATCACAGAGGCAATAAACAATATAACTCCTCTGCTGTTATTAAATGCTGATAAATCAATTAAAAGAAGATGCCAAGTTTGTCTAGATAAAAATGGTGGCCTGTTTGAACATTATTTATAGCTTCCTAGATTTGGAACTGTTATACGTATGATTTTTGTAATATAAGTTTGTAATAAAAGCTAGGTAGGTACTTTACACATTGTAATGCAAAAAATATTTTGCACGAGCCCTGTTGAGTATTATGATAGTAATAATTATTATTGTCGGTAAATTATAATATTTAAAAATTAATATTTTCTTCTTAATTTAGCATTTTAAATAAATATTATATAATTAACTGAAGGAGACAACCTTTTGTCAAATTAATCTTTGACACCACCTATTTACACAGCCAACTAGAAATTAGTTTAAATATTGATTTTTTTTTCTCAGATGATGTTATAAAGTACCCCGACCGTATATTTTTTATGAAGCTTGATTTTTTTGTGATTTTTTGAATTCAAAGTCAACTATGATTTATATTTAAAATAAGAAAGTATGTCGTATTATCTCAAAATCCAAGGAGGATTAAATTTTTTTGATTAATGCATTGCATTCTGATTTTAAAAGTGCCTGTAGAAAGTTTTTATTGCATGAAAAAATAATTACGAAAAAAAAAAGTTATGGCACTTTTTCAAAATCTGTCAAATGTCAAAATTGGCCGATATCTCGGAAACGGTTAGAGATAGCTCGATGCTGTTTTCACATTTTCGCGTTTTACAAAAATCGAGCTCTAGACACTGTTACTTTTTCTCTATCTGGCCTGAACATGGCCAAAACAGCCAAAATCAAGCAAATTGGGACGTTGTACATTACTTGTGTGGAAAGTTTCATTTCACACTCGTGTGAAATGAGTCACTTTCCACACTAGTAATATAATACACTATTTTTTGAGCGCTCTACCGGCGGAAATATCCCACTTTATTTCATGGTACCGAAACATTTGTACTCCATTTTTATTTAACTTTCACACTTTTATATCATACGGTATAAAGATTTCCATGTAAGCCGCTTTCGTCAACTTTGAGGCAGTTTAACTCCAACTTATTAAACTGTCAGCAATGTGATCATAATTAAAATTATCAGATTTTTCATCACCCTGGATGAAAATTTCAAGTATACAGGAAAGTGCACCATGTGAAAAGTTATTTAAAGTCATTGCCGATGTTCACTGCTTTCAAAATGAAGAATAGCGTTTTTCACTTGTTTAGCACTAATAAACTGTTCACTTTAAACCGCAACTATGAAAATAATTTTTATTGGATTTTCTCTGGAAATATGAACATGCGATAATATGTGTTTCGAAATATATGTATGGTCGAAAAATGAAAGATCTGATTCCTCCCTCGTTCTAAGAAAAATAGTTCCTACTAGCAAGGGTCAGAAAATTTCTTCAGTTATTTGACGATATCCCAGGAACAGAAAAAGTTTGAGATACGCAGAACTCAGCTTTGATACACATCTTGTCATTAACATTATCCACTTTTTGGATGCCCAATTACATTTTTTCAAGTGGCAGTGAAACAAATCGGTAAAAAAATTACCGAAAACGAGTCATGTTAACAAACATGTTGCTACTTTTATGTTTTTCATCATAAAATGCTCTTTTGCTTGAAAAAAGTTCACATTAATGCTTCAGATCCGATAAGTAGTTATAATATTTTTGTTGGACCAACAACATAAAATAAACTTAGTACCTATTCATTGGAAGGTAGTATTCGTTAGTATTCATTAGACCGTAGTATTCGTTAGTATTCAACAATGTTGATCCAATATCCAAGTTTTCAACCCCTTGCGTTGTCAAAAATGCCGTATAAATTTTGTGGAAGATGACCAGTGACAGCCGTGTACAGTAATAATTTTGAAATTTTTAATGAAAAATTTTACCGATCCTTCTTAATATAATTTATTGCAGTTCTTTACTCAACAGCTAATGATTTTAGAATGTTCAAGAGAGTACTGGATGGGGGGGGGGGGAATGGACAATCCGTTTACCTTTTGCTACCGAGTATTTTTACATTTTGGTTACAGTATCCATATACGCGTTTCATGGATAATAAGTAGAGCTCAAAAATTTTCAAATAATGTTACTTGGGACTATATCTGCATGTAAATAGGTGTATTATAATAGTAGCTACACCCTCTCAAATTTCACTTTGTTTATGAGTTATTGGGGCGGCTTGTTTTAAAATGCACACCCTCTAGATATTAAGTAGATTTGAAAGGTGGATAGAAAGAGGGCAAACTATCATGGAGTCGTCAGTTCTAAGTAATCGAGTAGTCAATATTTAGAAACCGCTCAGACTGCTGGAATGGAGAATATCGAGACGCATTCGTCATGCGGGAACCGGCTGGAAGAATCTAATAAGAAATCCAGGCGTGTTCTGCGGCCGGAAAACGATTCACGCTCTATTAGTCGCATTCTAAGCGGCTACGGATATCCGATGCGCACTTGCTACACCAACTGCACGGTGTTAGGCAAATATCTTCATATCAGGAAGCTGGATCATTATGCAGAAATATCAAAATTGAATAAGGCGGGGATAGGTGATTTCTGATCTTCAGGAGAGAGTAGGAACAATGCTCAAGGTAAAGCAACACTGCGGAATAAGAAATCGCTACTTCACGAAGCGACTGGTATCACGATATGCCGTTAACGAAGTGGTTGTAAGAAAAATACTTTAGTTGAAAAATAGTATAATTCGCAAAGTTAAATCCTCTGAACTTTCGTCGATTCGGCAGTTCTAAAGAAAAACTGTAATGGTATTCTATGGATAACTCTCGCGCATTATTAGTTAATAGCAGGTAGTACAAGACCCCATTGACAAAAAGGTCATCGCGCACCGCAGACGTCGTCGCTTGATGGAGATGTTGTAGGCATGTGGAGCTACGATTTCGCCCCAGGGATACGTCAAGTGACGGCTCTCTTCGAGAGGGAAATTGGTATATCTCAAAAAAGGTGCGCTTGCAGACCTATATTAAAAGGGATATTATTCTTCTCAGAATGCTCTAAGGAGCCACACCTTTCATTTTCGACATAGTTGTGTTATAAAACACTCTTAATTTACACAGTTATAGGCCCGGTTGCACGAACATAATTAAAAATCTTTCAGATAATAATTACTGATTTTAAATAGCATATTTTGAAAATATGGTGAATATTTTCAATTACCTTTTATTTTTTATCGGTAATTAACCCTTCTACAAGGGAGTAGGAGACAAAATGAGATCAATACTTTTATAACACGGGGCATTCTAAAATCGGTGATTTTCCGACAAATTTTTGATTACGTTCGTGCAAGCGGGCATTAGTATTAAATTAAAGTATTGACAAGCAGTAGTTACCTAGGTGAGTGTTCGTTTTTCGGGGTAAGCACAGATATATTTAACGTGTACTGCCACTGAATTTGATTCATGGCTACACATGCCAATAATCTCTCCACCAGGCGAAGGCGCTTGCGATGCAAGATGCCACTTTTGTCAGTGTGCTCTAGTATTAAACGGTAACTAAGTTTACTGAAATTTGATAATGCAAAATCACACTCAGGTCATTACCTACATAATTACAAAGGCTATAAATTAACAGTGTTGATTAGATTGGTATTTTATTTGAAAACCTATTCAACAAAATAATGTACGTAGGTACTGAACTAAATAACTTATAAATAGAAAAGGTAACACCTCAGCACATCATAGACGCTCAGCAACTCAGACTATTTTGTACTCGCTATCCAGCTGCTAAGATTCTAGCTTCTAAGCGGTTATTGCATCTTTCCTTTTGTTTTGTATTCATCTTATTTACTTATTTTAATAATAAATATACAGGGTGTCCCAGCTTATTCGAAGCGGTCTCTGTAGGCCAAACGATTGATTTTTTCCAAATAATTTTTGCAAATTCGAGTACAGGATCACAATGGCCATAATTTAAAATTATTTTGGAGTATACAGAGTGTCCCATATGACAGTGGCATATCAAAGCTATGTTTTTTTAAATGGAATGCTCCAATGTTATTGCATTTTTAGATTGTCTGAGAAGAGAAAATAAGATTGGCTTTTACAGTTGGTGTTTAAATTCAGAAGTTTTTGAATTATAAACAAGTGAAAATCGTCATTTTTCAAGTTCAAAGCCCTGTACAACGAAAACGGCTGAAGATAGAGAAAAACGGCTTACATGTCCCTATTTTACTTTTTCATGTACTATCCTATCATGTAGATGAAATGTTTATACAGGGTGATAAAAAATTTGAAAAATTCTAAGATTTCTCCACGCGTCGCCAAATAAAAAAATCAAAGAAAGTAAAAATTTTTCTATACCATTGGATAGTACATAAAAAGTTAAAATTGAGACATGTAAGCCGTTTTTCTCTATCTTGAACCGTTTTTCATTGTACAGGGCCTTGAACTTGAAAAATGACGATTTTCACTTGTTTATAACTCAAAATCTTCTGAATTTAAACACCAACTGTAAAAACCAATCTTATTTTCTCTTCTCAGACAATTTAAAAATGCAATAACATAGGAGTATTCCATTTAAAAAAACATAGCTTTGATATGCCACTGTCATATGGGACACTCTGTATACTCCAAAATAATTTTAAATTATGGCCATTGTGATCCTGTACTTGAATTTGCAAAAATTATTTGGAAAAAATCAATCGTTTGGCCTACAGAGACCGCTTCGAATAAGCTGGGACACCCTGTATGTAATAAGTTTTATTACTTCTGTCTCTCTCTTATTGGGAATAATGAAATAAAGGCGTAATTGCGTTTCTCTGAAAAAATAAAAGTTTTATTTACAAAATATTCCCTATAACAATAAACTTAATTAAAACTAAATTAATAATTAATTAAATTACTAATCAGTAAATACAAGATTAATTCACCTGAAAAAATAAAAGAAACAACATTTAAAGCCTTTAATTCAGGTCTTGTTATTTCTCTAGAAAAAGTTTATTTTTCACATCATTGCACTTCGACAGTCTGATCTGCACTGTACTGTTCCTCAGGTCGTCAGCACTATTGACTCCATGCATTTTCCTATCTGACCTACTTAAATCTCGAGCAAAGTCCGCTTTGCTCAAACTGCAAACTGCAAACTGTTTATACGGCGGAAACTCCACTTATGAAATAGCGGCCTAAAGAAAAATGTAAATATCCAATATAATAATAACAACCTAAAGAAAACTGATGACAGGAGTATATGAGTGTCCTTATTTTCTTTACATCTCCCCCCCTGAGAGAAACAATTATTGTAAGTATCATTGCACGTAATTGTTTAAACACTCAACACTGATCTTTCAACACTGGAGATAGTTTTGTAATGTGTGGTAGAGATTCGATTCCATCTTCTTGTGTCCGGGATCCATTACATAAATTGAATTGGATATCTTCTTCAGAATTCTGTATGGTCGAACACTTACTTCATCTATTTTCTTCCTATTCAATCGATTGCCATTTTCCACTGTGAGTTTGGTTCTTCCCTTTTGTAGGTCTAGATTTGTATCTTGATAATTTTTTATATCTTCCAAGTTTATTAGATTTACCACTTTCAAAAAATCATCCCCATTGTCATAGGGTTCTAGAACCGGATTTCTGCTTAAGCAGTCGGCTTCTTGATTTGATTTTCCTGGGTTATATTTTATTTTAAAGCTATATTGGGATAGGTAATACATTTGGTATTTGGTATTTGGTATTTTAACTAAATGTGAGAGATGGTTTATTAGGTCCCAAACACTGAAGCCAGCGGGCTTATTGTATTTCTCACATTTAGATTCTCCTTGATTAGAAGAGCTCCGTTCCTTTGACAAGGTTTAGCAGCCCGCTAACCAAGGTTTTTTCCGCCAGATGGCTCCCGGGACTGATTGGTCCCAGGACCGCATAGCGCGTTCGTGCGAGTGCTGGACACTCGAATATCACATGAGAAGCTGTCTCGTCTTCTTCATTGCAGAGTCTACAAATTGGGTCTTCTCTGTATATCCCCAGTTTATGTAGGTGTACTCTTAGGTGGCAGTGTCCTGTGAGAAGACCCACCACCGTTCTGATTTGCATTCTATTTAGTTGCAGTATCTGTCTGGCAAGGTTTTGAGAGGGCTCCTTGATCATCACCTTACCATGTTTGTTTCCTGTTATACGGTTCCAGTGTGCTCTATGTTGTGTTCTTATCCACTGAGCCACCGCCCCGCGTACAGTGTTCTTTGGGATGCCAAACACTGGTTCGGGCCCAGTGTAGTTTATCCCAGCGCCTTTCTTGGCTAGGTAATACATTAGATCACCTAGTTCCTCATCAGTTCTAGCCTTGATGTTCATATTTTCTAATGGTTTGTGATCTGAGTATACTGTGAAGTTTCTTCCCATAAGCCAGTGCTGCCAATATTTCACAGCTTCTTTTATTGCGAGCCATTCTAGATATATTGCCTTTTTCTTCTTTTGAGCTTCTGTTAATTTTTTTGAAAAGTAAGCAACTGGCTTTCTGTCTCCATTTTCATCTTCTTGTTTTAGTACCGCCCCCACTCCTTTGATACTAGCATCGGTGTAAATGTTTATTGGTAGTTCAGGATCAAAGATTTTCAGTAGTGGTTCTGAGCATAGCAATGCTTTTATTTTATCAAATGATTCCTGGCATTCTGTAGACCATACGAATTTTACATATTTTCTTAATAAATTGTGTAACGGGTCCAGGATCATTGCACTGTGAGGTACAAACTTATGATGAAAATTTATTTTTCCTAGGAATTGGCGAATATTTTTACTCGTTTCTGGAACTGGAAAATTCTTGACAGCGGTTAAATAATCCTTCAGAGGTCTGACTGAATTATTTTCTATTATATGCCCCAAATATCTTGCATAATTGTTTGCAAAAATGCATTTCGAAAACTTTAGTCTGAAACCTTCTGTTAGTATTGCCTCCAGTAGTCTTGATAAGTGTACTATATGTTCTTCGAAAGTTTTTGAAAAAACTATGATGTCGTCTATAAAATTCACTGCAAAACTGGAGAGTCTGTGTTTTCTTATGATGTTGCTCAAAATTCTTTGGAAAATTGCTGGAGCAGTCTTTAATCCAAATGGAAGGCAAGTCCATTGAAAATGACCTTCTTGTGTTACAAACGCAGTTTTATGTCTATCTTGGACTTTCAATGGAATTGACCAAAATGCCGAGTTTATGTCCAAAGTAGAAAAATACTTACAGTTTACAGTTTTTACCATTAAATCTTCAATCAGCGGAAAAGGTTGTGATTGAGGAACGACAATTTTGTTTAACTCTCTGAAGTCAATACATAATCGTGATTTTCTTTCATCTTCTTTTTTGTATGACAGGGTAACTGGAGCAGCAAATGGGCTGTAAGATTCCTCAATCAATTTCTCGTTTAATAGTTTTGATATCTGATTTTCAATTTCTTTTCTATCTTCAGCTGTGCACCTGTATGGACGTTTGTAGCAGTATTTATCCACCATAAAGTCAATATGAGCTTCATAATCTCGTACAGAGCCAACGTCATATTTATCTTTAGCAAAAACTGGCTTGTATTTTTCTATCAGCTTATCAATTTCTGATTGTTGATATAAATCCAGATGGTTTACGGACATTTCAAATTTATCCGGATTCACATATTCATTGAAATTTATTTCACATTTTTTGTTTATGTGTTCAGTTCCTTGTTTCAATACATCAGAGTACAGAAATCTTTCTTCTTTATTATTGTCACCTAGTACATTCCTAGAGGAATTTCGACATTTGATAAATTTTTGAAATCATTTTCTGTATCATCTTCATTTGAGGTTAATTTTTCCTCTTTCGAATTGTTACACTGTATTATTTTTAATTCTTCATTTTGTATCAATTTAAAATTTTTGATACAATCTAAACCAATTAGAAAATCGTAACTGAAATTTTCATCGTCAACCACAAAAACATCCATAATTCTTTCGATTTCATAGATTTTTATTTTTAACGTTACTGTACCTTTTGTTTTTTTCGCACCATTAAGGCGGCTCTCACACTGATGCAACAAGCAATAAGCAACTGGCAATGCGCAACACACAATATTATTGCTAACAAGTATTTTACATAGAATTAAAATTGGGGGTCTCATATTAGAGCAACTCGATATTGGTCGAACCAAAAATATTGCTGGTTGCGGGGATAATATTTCTAGCGATACACCGTGCATGTTGAAAAGCAATAATTATTACAGTTTTGCGAGTCGTGACGTACGAAGTTTGTGCATAGATAACTACGTTTTATTATTTTATATTATTAAAAGTTCGAAAATGTTGGACGATCCAGTTCTTAATACAAAATTCGTAGAAATAGTGGAAAAATATCCCAGCATTTACGATTTCACTCGAATGGACCACACAGCAAAAGAGAAGTGATCATTCGGTAACAGTTTTGAAATCGGGTAGGATGGGCTAAAAAAATCTACCAGATGGTAGAGGACATAGAACCCACGCAGCCTCGCCCGGTGCGATACCATCTTTCTGGCTTAGGCGGCGTGAAGTTGCTTCAAAGAGCTGACGTTTCGTTTCTGTGCCAGAGATTCCGGTCCTTGGGGTAAGAAACAATTAATATGCATGGATGGCGTTCCCGGGGTTAAAATTTTCCGGAGTTAAAACGACCCCCCATTCGGATCTCCGGGCGGGGGCTAATCCAGGGGCACATTCATGCAAGAGAAAGAATAATAACACCACCAGAATGGAAAAATGTATAGTCGACTTTTGTAATATTAGAGGTTTAAAACACGAATATCAATTCAGTACATCAACATCTTCAGACAAATAAACCTCACATTCTAGCACTGTGCGAAACAAAAGTTCAAGCGTCATCAAGCACAGTTAATTATCTCTATCCAGGATATGACTTTCATTCCCGATTTAGACGTAACTTCGGAATTGGCATTTTTGTCAGAAGTGACCTCTCCTGCCAACGTGAGGAAGACTTTGAGCCCAAAGACTTTGACGTCATGTGGCTTAGGATAACAGACCGACAAACGACGAGATTTATCTGTTGTTTATACCGACCACCCAGCGATACACAGTATAGGACACTTTTTTTGTCCCTCACAAAAACTGTTGAATTCATACAGATAAACTACCCCAAAGCTGAGATATCCATCTTGGGTGATTTTAATACATAACATCAACTGGCTTAAATACTCAAACTTCACTGATGAAGAAGGCCGTGAAGCGGAATCGTTTGCGATCAGCTGTGGTTTTACCCAGCTCGTTTATGAACCAACACGCATTCCCGATCGCGAGGGAGAATTCGCCAGCCTGTTGGATCTGTTTTTGACCACGAACCCTCAAATATATATTATCACGGTGAAAGCCCTACTGGGTTCATCAGATCACAAACTCGTCTCAACATCTTGTGTCCTTCCAATTACTAGTATTAAAGAAGCAAGTAAGCCGCGGGTAGCCTAGCATTATAAATCTGCTAAATGGGAAGAACTCAGGGAATATTATCGAGATTTTCCATGGAGGAGTATTTGTTTCGGCTCTAATGACCCATCTGTTTGCGCTAGGGAAGATGCTCAAGTCATCCTAACAGGCATGGAAGCCTACATTCCCTTTTCAAAAAAATTAGCCCTCAAACAGCAAACATTGGTTCAACAAAAGATGCAAGGAAGCTGTCGCTTCCAAACAACTGGCTTTTCGCCAATGGCGAGAGAGACCCCACAGCATAAACCACCACAATTTCATCCTTGCTCGAAACAGATGAGAAGAAATAATAGATCAAACCATGGAAACTCACAACTAAAGAATTAGGAACAAACTTCTCTCCTGCCCTAACGGTTCGAAATCTTTTTGGTCGGTAACTGAGGCAGTCAGCCAGAACTTCACCAGATCCACGATTCCACCACTAACACGGATAGACGGGACTATCGCATCTATGGATACTGAGAAGGCGAACTTGTTGGCGGGAGTCTGCGCCACTGAGCTAACATCCGTTTTCTGTCGACTTTTCAATCTGTCGTATAAAAAGGGAATATTTTCTTCCTGCTGAAAATGTGCACGGATCCAACATATCTCCAAGAAAGGCAAAAAGACTATGGCAAATAACTATCGACCAGTGGCACTCCTTTCAGTAATATCCATGATTATGGAGAAAGCTATTAACCAATATCTTTTAAAGTACTTGGAAAAAGCTAATATAATCAGCGATCGCCAATGCGGATTCCGCAAACAGAGGACAACACGGGTGGCCTCCTAACTTCGTCACCGAGCTGTGGAACGGCGCAATCGAGCACCATGGGGAGTCTTGAGGGGTTGCGCTTGATATTTCTAGAGGTTTCGACAGTGTCTGGCATGATGGACTGTTGACAAAACTGAAAGCTTATGGCATGCCCGAGAAATTATGCTTTTGGCTTGCGAGTTATCTCGGAGATCGCTCATTACAAGTGGCAGTCGATGGAGTTCTTTCTGAGTCATTTTCCATCAATGCCGGTGTGCCTCAGGGATCCATTTTATCTCCGACCCTCTTTCTAATATTTATCAATGACTTGCTTGAAACAACAAAGTATCCAATAAACAGTTTTGCCGATGATAGTACACTCATATCGTCTTATACCATAGATGCGCGAACATCTGCCATCGACGCACAGACTCGTAGGGGAGCAATAAGTTGCCATACTTAACAAGACATTCTAGCTTGGGGCAATAGAAACCAAGTTCAATTAAATGCTGGAAAAACCCAAGCAGTCATCTTCTCCACAAACGCCAACGTTTTGGAGCCAGATACGGTGATGACGACACAGATAGGACACTCTCTTACTCCATCGGCATCTCTTCGTTTACTTGGAGTCAGCCTCGGAGCGAACATGTCTTGGCATGATCATGTTGCAGGTCTGACGAAGAGTGCTTCTCAAAAACTTGGAACACTCTTCCGCACGAAGAAAATTTATACACCACAACTAACAGCCTCTCCTCTTATACAAGGCTCAAAGTTGACAATCCTTGGAGTACTGCTCACATGTTTGGAGCTGAGCTCCTAAACATAACTGAGACTACTCGACTCCATCCAAAAAAGAGCCATATGCTTGATTGGGGACCCAGATTTGACAAAATATTCAGACACTCTCGAACTTCGCAGAAGAGTAGCTTACCTGAGTCTGTTTTACAGATATTTTTATGGAAAGTGTTCAAGAGACGTGGCCCGCTTGATCCCACTTAGAACAAGACCGGGATGAAATACACGTCGTGCCGCAGATGCTCATTTGTATCAGGTTCAGCTCGCTACACCTAGTACCACCCTACTTCAGACTTATTTTATGTATTAAACCGCATCAATTTGAAATAGCATTCTAAAGGGCGTGTTTCCCGGAGTATACAACCTACAGCGATTCAAGGTAAACGTGAATCGATATCTCCGCTCATGCACCGCTACCAGAGTGTCATAGGGCTTTCCCTGCAGTGCATGTGCATTTTCAATAATAAAAAAAACAATCAAATAGCCCAGTCACGGAAACATTAAAATATGATTTTAATTAATTTGGATTGAATAGCCCACTCGAAAAAACATACAATAGTTGGGTATTTTATGATATATTTATTTACATATTATTTTTTTATTTTCTAAATCAGCATACCATGATAAAACAACCAAAACTTCCTAATTAAAAGTGCAGAAACAGTTTTAAAAATAGTTCCCTTCTAAATAAATCACTACTTACCCTTCATCTTTGTCTCGTTTGGACAGCCCATAATGCCTATCTTGTGTATTATGCAAGCACCGTTAACACCAGTCAATATATATGGCCCCTATTTTCCACACACTAGAACGATAACGGATCAGAGAAGAATCATGGTGTAAATTGGCGTTAAATCATCTTTATATTGCTCCTTTTCCTTTCGCTACCAGCTCTGAGCATTGTTATATTATTATGTAATTATATCCCCTAAAATTCTCTATAAATGGATAAATGGGCATTTAATTCCACATTGTGGAAAGGAGAACACAGGTAGAAAATTGTAAATAGTTTTCCCCCAAACAAAGTTATACTAAAAGTGAATGGATGAGCTTAGCCTATGATCAAAGGATTAATTATTATGGAGATCAGTAGATTGATAAATGAATCAGAATCAACAGAACATTTTTTGTGACTATGTAGGATGAATCAATTTTTAAATGAAGACAAAAGGACGTTTATATGTTTTAGTTGTATACCTACTTGTATTTTACAGTAATAAGCTTGGTTTCCATAAGACTGGGACACTTAAGACAATAAATAATATGAGTTTTTTCAAAATTATTGACCTTAGTAAACCGTCTAACACTAAAAAAATGATACATTGTAGGTATTTTAAGGACGGAATTAAGACTATTTCAGGCCGTTATCTCATGAATTGAAATAGACTGCATCCGTCCGTGGCGCACATGGTGCTTAAGCGTGCTGGAATGAACCTGCTCACCTGCCGCTCAGTGCATAGACGAGCCAGTGACTGAGCTTCAGTTGCCGTTATTCCGCCGGATATATCCCAACTAAGGGTCGAGTTTCTATTCGTCCTTCTGAATATTTTATTTTACACAATTGACGGAAATTAACAGTAGTTTACGAGTTTGACACTAATATTATATCCGCATGTGCCAAGTTGATGCAATATGAAAAGCACTGTGTGTACCACTGCACAGGTGCTCTTGAAGCATGAAGCCTCTTTCAACCAGTGTGAGATCGGCTATCGCACTCGTGGAAATAGTTTTCATTTAGCTCTTGATATCCATGAATTTTTTTTTTTTTAGACAGCCGTCAAATAATGTTGATATTTTTTCATCTATAGGTATGCGAATACAAAATTACAACATTATTTTTTGTCTACTCACAGCGTGCGCGAAGTATAGACAACTTTTTCGTCCACTGTATAGAAATCTTGTATTTGTTTCCCCAACAACAAAGTAACTATCAACTTGGTACTATGCAAATAAAAAACTTCCTTCTAAAAAATTAAAAAACTACTAAAAAAACCTTCTAAAAATGTTGTGTTCATCTTACGCGCGAAATTATGGTGATTCGAATGGAAAAAAATCTCATTCTCAAGCGCCAAAGCTAAATTTCGCGCACAAAATAGTAGTCACTAACTGACATTACTAAAAAAAACTATTTTGGATAAGCGGCAAACAGAAAATTTTCTTCTAAACATCAGTTTCTGCGTTCCGCTTCTCTGAAATTGGTTTTGCAGTAATGTCAATTAGTGACTACTATTTTGGAACTGAGCTTTACATACAAATATGTATCATATCATACCCCATCTAAAAATATATTTTTCTTCTTCTTTAGGATTTGAAGATTTATGGCCTACTCTTTTGTAAGTTTAGTTGTCATCCAGTTATTTACCATTTAAGCGTTTACGCTTGCGCGCAGCTAGATTTTTATAAAATAATAAAATGTATACTTGAAATAATGAAACAATAAAAGACCGCCGAATGGAAATGGGAAGGTCCACAAGAAACTGCAATTCAAACGCTCAAGGATATGCTGACCTCAGCACCCATCCTATAACATGCTGATGAGAATAAGCCATACATCATCAGGACAGATAGTAGATAGATAGTGGAGTATGCCAGCAAATTGCTTACCCCGGCCGAGTACAATTACACAATTGCCGAAAGAGAAGTTCTGGCCGTGGTATAAGCCATTCAGAAGTTCCGAAGACATAAAGGATGATCCCGTAATGGGGACACGGTATACAGGGTGTTGTAGAGAATGTTCAAAACGACTGTAAATTTGAATCAAAAATGGTTTCCTCGGCTTCGTTACCAAGATATAGGAAGTCATTTTTTTAAAATTTAAATCAAAATAGCAGTCAAATTTAAACAGCCTCCACTGGCAGAGCACATGATTTGACATAACTATTAACGATAGTGTTTGCTTTTTTTTATTATCGAGAACGGAATTACAAGCATTCAAAGTTTACCTATTCCCTCAGTTCAACAAAATTTTTGGATGTGGCATCGTTGTACGAATTCGAGATTTTGAATAATATTATCGAATATGTATCCGAGCAATGATAATTATTGTTTTAGGCTTTGTTGGACTTGCCTTTTCATTTGTTTCGATGGTAACATCTATCTGGGTATCAGTATTGTATTAGCAGCGGCACGATGCACATCGTTGCCGGACTGCGATATAGTATATAGTATGAACAAACCGAAGAATTTAAATGTAAAAGGATAAAAATATAGCTGAAATGAGTAGCAAGTGTAGTGTGTGTACAAAGGAGGTTGAAAGTGGAGAGCAAGGTTGGAATTGTGGATTATGTAGAAAACCAGTACACAAAGTGTGTATGAATATTTCAGACAATGAATGTAAGGTACTGAAGAAGAGTACTGCACTTTGGTTTATTTGTCAACCCTGTAGAAATGATTATAAAATTTACAAACAAAGGATTTTAGAAGGCGGATTGGACATGATAGTTCAATTCATTTACAAAATGGATGCAAAAATGCAAGAACAAGCGGCAGAACAAAAGGTATTAGCAAATAATATAGATAAGATAGTAAAAAAGTTGGAAGATAAAAAGGAGAAGATATCATATAAGGATGCAATTAAGGAAACAATCACACCTGTGATTATTAAACCTAAAAATGAGATAAAGAAAAATGAAGTTAAAAAGGAACATGAAAAAATTGAAAAGGAATTGAGGGATACTGTTGATCCGGTTTCCAACAAAGTGAAAAGCATAAAGAAAACAAAAGGTGGTGCTATTATAGTAAATTGTGAAACAAAACAGGATGGCGAAAATCTTAAAGCAGAAGTTAGTAAGAAGATGACAGATTATAAAGCAGATATGATTGAGAAGTTAAAAAGAAGAATAAAAATATGTGGACTGAGTGAAGTAAATGAAGATGAAGAAATAATCAGTCAAATTAAACAACAGAACAACTATGTGAGTCAAATAAAGATAGTTAAATTGTTAGAAACAAAGAAAAAGAGATACTGGGACTTGATTGCAGAAGTGGATGAGTCATCATTCAAGCAGATAATGGAGATGCAAAAAATTAACATTGGTTGGGATCGCTGTTATGTTTACGAGCACGTATATATAAAGCGATGCTTCAATTGTGGGGGATACAATCATAAAAAAGAAGCATGTAAAAATAGAATGGCGTGTTTCAGATGCAGCGGCGAACATATAGCAAAAGACTGCGATAAAAATAAAAAGAAGAAATGTATCAATTGTGTTGAGGTGAATAGAAAATTAAATTTGAATATGGATGTAAGTCATGATGTTTTTGATGTAAATTGTGGTGTATACAAGAAGAAAATAGAACAGAAAAAGAAGAAAATGGTGAATATTTGGTAGAAATCAATGGACAAGTGAAAGTAGGACACTATCAGATTGTTGCATTGTTGATAAACATAACACATATAGGTATGAAATGGATATTGTAAACAACAATAACGATGATAAAATTACTGACCACGCGATCTTAGACATAAACATAGGTATTGAGAATAGAAATAAAACATGATAGTGCAAAATAAGCAAAAAGAAATAATTAGCTAGTAGGAAAAAAATGTATACGAAAGTAGGTTTGATTTAATGTAGATTTAATTAAATATTGTATTATAGTATTATAGTTATAAAGAATGTAATATTCTTCAAAAATAAACATTATTATTATTATTATTATTATTATTGTAGACCTACATATTATTTTTCTGCCTGAAGAAGAGTATCCAGTGCATGTTGTGACTTTACTTTCCACAAAAGTGGTCATATCTTCTTAAGTGAGCTATACTGGAGAAAAAAGTAAATGAACTTAGAATCCTTAATCCACAATGGATGCTGTGGTGCTGTCCGTGTCAGCCATTTCGGGGTCAACCTCTATTGATTATGCAGATGACATAAGAATAGGAACGGGTCACCAACCGCTTAGATGATAAATGTCAATCAAGACCCCAACCGGGAGGCTTGCCAGGTGGTCGTTGCAACTCCAGGCCTACAATTTATTTGAAAATGCAGTATACCTACCCCAGGGAAGGTTAATGAAGTGGCTGATACCCTTTCGACACCGCTACTGTCTCAGGTAGATGTTGAAGCCTTGGAAGCTTGTCCGGTAACTATTGATCTGCTACGAGTCTCACAGAGTGAAGCGTGTAACCGTCAACTCTGAATTGTCAAACAATATAGAAACCCTAGAATCTTCTGACCAGCACGAAGAAGCCAAAAAATGAGCGAAAGATGATATATTCTGAAAGATCAGCGAGATGAAATCCTTCAAGAATTTCATGACCAGTTATCCTGTCGTGGTGGAATAGACCCCGCCCTTTAAAGGATAAAAACACGATATTATTGGCGGAGCATGAGGAAGTCGGTCATAAGTCCTGTTAAAGCCTTTATCGAATATTAGCGGTACAATCCAACAAACCAGAAACCGGCAGGAATGGTACAGACACCAGTTAAAGTGGCCAGATTCAAAAAATTATCAGGTGTCTATTTTGGTCCACTCCCCAAGACAGAGGATTGAAATAGATGGATCTTGAAAGTTGAGGACGTTGCTTCGAAATAGGTAGAGATTTTTACCCCGAAACAAGTCACTGCGACGGCCACAGCTACTGCTTTGTTGGAGGAAGTAGTATTTCTAAGGTATAACATCGCCAGAAGGGTTATCAGCGACGACGGAGTCTAGTTTGTCAATGACATTATGCAACTCGTTTTCACATGTCTGAAGATCAGTCGACTATGCTGAATCAAACCCCATGGAGGGTAAGAATGCAGAGATGAAACCCCAACTAGTCATCCTAATAAAAGACAACCATACTACTTGGGAGCGCAAGCTACCCGCTTCGTCTTGAACACCGCAGTATGCCAGAATACCAGCCGAACATCTTCATATCTAATCTTCGGAAGAGAGCTTTGAACAACCCACGGAGTGTCGCATGATATGCGTGCAGTTATGGACACCGAGAATTACGTAACTTCTATTCAACGTATGGAACTCGATCTTCAAGAAGCCCGAGACGTTCAAAACCAGCAATTGGATAGAAGTAAGAGATATGCGGATCAGAAGCGAAAACAATCTTCGTCTTACTAAATTGGAGATTATTGAAACTTCATATTCTGAGTAATTCTGCACATTATGTGCCATCAAAATTGGGCCACAAACGAGACGGACCTCATCTCATTTTAAGACCAGTTCCAAGATCAGTTATCAACTAGCCGATTCAAGTAATCCCACAGTATCTATAGGGAAGTACCACGTTTTGGACCTCACCCTACTCACTGGAATCCCGGATAATGTTGTCCTATTAGCGGTGCATCCTAAGAAGAAAAGAGAAAGGTCAAAGAAGTGGTAATAAATCTCACATCCAGTTTGTCTTCCGAGGACGGCCCCCAGACAAACCGAAGATGAGTACAGCAGTGTTATTGTTACTAATCTTCGATGGTTACGCTGGTAACTCAGACAAACCGAGGGGGAGTATAACAGTATTGTTACTAATCTTCCATGGCTACGCTGGTAACCCAGGCAACCCGAAGTGTTTGAGAGAACAGTTGAGTTATCACATCGGCTATTTTGAGTAGTTTACAAAATCCAATTAATTTATATTTATCTTGTCGAAGCTAGTGTTTAAGTTGTATTTCACTTCAAAAAAGTGATTAAATAAATAAAAAAGTATAAAATCTATAACAACCCTCGTTATAAATTGGCGCCCAACGTTGGCCCTTTTATAACGAGGGTTGTTATAATTTATATTATTTTTTTAATATTTCCTAAAAATTAGAACAGAGACCAAAAAAATTCCGAGAAATGGCAATTTTTTTTAATATTACGAAATATTTTCATTCGATAAGTGTACTTAAAGGGAACTTTTAGCTACGCATTTTTAATTTGTTTTTATTTTTTTTTATTTTTAGGGAATAATTAAAAAAATACCAAAAAGTGTTGTACTTTATGCGTCTAAATTTTGCTTTTTCTTCAATTTTTTTTTTTATTAATTTTTTTCTAGAGGCAACGAGCTGGCAATTTTAAATAAATAAAAATTCGCAAGCATCAAAAATACAACATTTGTAATTTCTTAAATATTGAATAACTCGAAAACTGTAACATATACGAAAAAATCACAAATCACATTTTTGTTAGGAAATCACTCAAACTTTCTTTTTTTATAGGGAGTGTTTTTTTGATGAATCCAACGATTAACCAGTTATTAGCAAAAAAAATTATTTAATTATTATTATTATTATTATTATATATTAGCAAAGAGTGTTTTGTTTGGGGTGGGGTCTGTCGCTGCACCCCCAGAACCGATTTTTGAGGATTCATATACAGGGTGAGGCGCGAGAACCTCAGGGAATTTTTATATGGAGAAGTTTTGGGAGTAGAAGTCTAACAGCGGGTATTATAAAGGCTCATTAAGTTAACGGGCAGATTTCTGTGGCCATTTCTGGAGAAGCTATCGAGTCTAAGTGGAAATTTTTTAACTTTTTCTATTCTTGACGTGAAAGTAATTTACAAAATGTTAATAAAAATCATTTGACGTCAATATTAGCTTCAAAAACGAGCACAGAAATCTGCCCGTTAGCCTAATGAGCCTTTATAATACTGGCTATAAAAGTTTTTACATGTATGGTTTCAATTTTGACGAGCTGAACAAAAATATCTGGTTATATCTGGTTATAACGGAAGTCAGCGTCAACTTTATTATTTTAAATGGGGGACACCCTATATATCATTAGAGTTTCAGATTGCCTGAAAAACTAAATAAAAATGGTGTTTATAATTCAAATTTGTAACGAGTGGTTAATGAGTTAAAAACAAATCAAAATCGCAATTTTCTATTTTCAAAGCAGCTTAGATTGAAAATGAGTCAACATTTCTAAAAACGGCTTACGTATCCCTATCTTAAGTTTCCACTTAGCTTAACTATTTTGCGGGTGAAATTTCTATACACAGGGAGGAAAAATCAGTGATTTTCAAAAAAAATTTGAGAAAAAAATAAAATTTCTCTACCACCGCATAGTATATGAGAAGTTAAGATAGAGAAAAGTACTTAAGCCGTTTTTAGATTTCTTGGCCTGTTTTCAATATAACCTGCTTTAAAAACAGAAAATTGAAATTTTCATTTGTTCATAACTCATAGATCACTCGTTAAAAATTTGAACTATAAACACCATTTCTACTATATTTTTTTCAGGCAATCTGAAAATGTAATAACATACAGGATGTCCTATTTAAAATAATAAAGTTGATGACAACGTTACAACCGGAAGTGGTGTGAGGTTTTAAATATTTTAATTCAGCTCGTCAATATTGAAATCATACACGTACAAAATTTTGGACTTCTACTCCCAACACTTCTCCATATTATTATAAAAATACCCCAAATTTCTCGCGCATCACCCTGTATATTATTATAAAATAATAATTTAATAATTATTAACAAGTTTTATTCTTTCTAGGTGAGACTGGAAATTTGAGAGTAATTTGTTCCGTTGTTCACAAGGTGAGAGTCGTGTGATTGGTACTAGCGACAGGTAAGCGATCAATAATATATACAGGGTAAGTCATTGATATGGGAAAGCTCAATTGCACCTACACCATTAAAGATATCGAAATGAACCAAAAAGTGCTGTAAATGGGAGGGTAAAGTGCAGTTTGTAAAATTATTTTCAGATACACAGGATGGCCCAATATCGCTGTACGCCATACAACTTTGTTATTTTAAACGGGACACCCTCTATATTATTACATCTTCAGATTATTTGAGAAAAGTAAAAAAGAATGCTTTGTAAAGTTGAAGTTTGTAATGAGCGATTTATGAGTTATAAACAAATGAAAATCGCGATTTTCCATTTTCAAAGCAGCTTTTATTAAAAACAGCTCAAGATAGAGGAAAACGGCTTACATGTTCCTATCTTAACTTTTCAAGCGGTATCCTATTGGATGGATGAAATTTTTATACAGAGTGGTAAAAAATTTGATTATTTTCATCACTCGGTATAAAAATTTCAGCTACATGATAGGATACCAAATTAAAAATTAAGATAGGGACATGTAAACCGTTTTTCCATATCTCGAGCCGTTTTCAATATAAGCTGCTTTGAAAATGAAAAATCGCGATTTTCATTTGTTTATAACTCATAAATCGCTCATTACAAACTTCAACTTTACAAACCATTCTTTTTAACTTTTCTCAAACAATCTGAAGATGTAATAATATAGAGGGTGTCCCATTTAAAATAACAAAGTTGTATGGCGTACAGCGATATTGGGCCATCCTGTGTATCTGAAAATAATTTTACAAACTGCACTTTACCCTCCCATTTACAGCACTTTTTGGTTCATTTCGATATCTTTAATGGTGTAGGTGCAATCGAGCTTTCCCATATCAATGACTTACCCTGTATAATAATAATTATTGTCGGTACATTACACGGACTGATTTTTTTGAGTGGTCTACTAGAAGTTTATGGAAAACCAGAAAATTTATATAGAGATTTAAGATCTAGGTGACGGCCGTTCCCACTTAGGATTTATCGAGTGAAATTATTCCCAAAATTGCAACCCCCCCGGTTATACGGGTATTGAATACCTATCAGCATCAGCTTTATTTTATTAAATGAGTCCTATTTATTATAGAATTTTTAAATTGTTTAAGAAAATTCAGTAAGGATGGTTATGACCTAACTTTTTTAAATTCTAGATCTCTAGAATCTCCATAATATACCTACTATTTCTAAAAGACCACTGAAAAAGTCACCCTGTATAATAAGCTTCCTCACAATATTTACGGACTTGGGATCATTATCACAGCCAGTATAATAGGTAGGTAATAGTAAGTCAAGAGTTGTAAATGACTTTTCGCGCGAAATAAAGTTACACAAGAGCTCCTTCCATGGAGTTATTGTACACGAGTTATATTGTACTATACTTTATACACTTCCCCTGGCATAGGGACAAATGATTTTATGATGCATACACTTCCTAACCAACTTAAGTATTACTTTAAGTATTTGTCGTTGCTTTTTTAGCTTGCGCTTTTAGTTCGGGAGGGGTGTTTCCCATTTCAGGTCCATTCTCACTCATTTTATGTTTGAAATTGTTAATAAAATTACTAATGGCATAAGTACGCATAATTAGCTGATAACTACAGGGTGCTCATTTTATCTGATGACATTGAAATACAGCGTGTTCACGGATGGGGTCAAGAAGAGGACAAACTTCCTTAATCTTCATTTTTCAGAAACGAAGAAAAGTCATTCTTTGTCAAAATTCATTACAATTTAATTTTGTTCATTGGCATGAAATTTTAACGTAATAAAACATTTCTAATACATTTTTATGGCCTGTTTAATTCAATTAAATCATTTGATTTTCAATTTATTATACAATTAGAAAAAAGTGCGTGTAATTAAACTCACTTGCGTAATGAAATTCGATTACGGTTTTCATCGTTTTCGTCGTCATAAATAGCACATCTTGCCCATTTTTTTAAGAGATCCGCAAAACTACACTTGCCAACACTTATTCTTTTAATCATTATAAATCAAGCAGTTATTTGATATTGTGACATACTCCAGTACTGGTCGGTCGGAAACTTACGGAAAACGGTTCGGAGCGGTGTTCTCGGGCGCCAGATTTTTCTTTGAGGGTTAACTCCCTCGGAGAGAGGTGCTCGGTGACCTCTCTTCCAGTTCTCGAGTAACGTTTGGTACAGCTATCGTACCCTTGTCCCGAGGCAACTCAATGGAGAAACGGTATTTGCCAGGGATCGGATGAAGTTATCACCCTTAAGGTGAAGAGGCAGTCGGCGAAGCGGTCTTTAGGCGCTCCCCGAACTCGTTGACATTCCCGCTGAGCAAGGGTGTGGCGAGCTTAGATCTGGTATACGGTAGACGGCAAATAATGAACAGGCGACATAAAAAATGAACACGTAATTGGACACCTCCAGTATCCTAATGGTACACAATAAATAACAAAAAAATGATTCAGAAAATGGAAAACAACTACCGGCATGTAGCAAATATTAGAAACTCGAATCATTTACATGATGATCATTACAATACGGTATGCGAAGTAAAGCGAAGTGCGAGTGAAGTAGCTCGGACGGGCTAGGTAACAATTACCTACAATGAGATGCGGTTGTCGGTTACTCTCCCTACGTTAACGGAACGGTGAAACCACGGAGCTCTACTTCGAACACAAACCAAACCGCGTTGATAGGGGTGCGTCTTAGGGATGGGTTGCTGCCCTCCGGCAACAAGGTTCGCCCTCGCTCCGCGTGCTCGTCCCTACGAAAGGCTGGCAAACGAACACCGATGGAGAGAAGAACCTCACCGCAGAGGTGAAGAAAGGAGTACTTATAGGGTGGCGCCTTATGTTAGCCAAACAACTTCGTTACGATCTATCACCTCTCAGTAGGCAATCCCGTCCATTCGGGTCGTATGGGATTGTTTCCTTTTCACGTGACCGATCTACTCCGTAGTGTCAAGGAGCTGGACGGGGGGAGCGGAAGGACTCCAGGGTACGGGTGGGTTCTCGGTTGAGAACGTCCTGGCGAAATTGAATCGGCGGTTAATATGACGGACGACTACTTGAGGATAGTGAGTGATAATGATGCGACAGTGATCAACTCAGAATTAGTCGATCACCTACCTCGGTTTATTTACGGCTGCTGTTACAACCATATGGACGGCTGGATGCTCCAGTTCGGTGGCTTCAAAATTACGGCACTGCACGGTCACAACTCTGTGGACTACTCGGAATAATAACTACTGTTTATCAGTCTGACTCAAAGAAACGCGGGCTTGTCTCAGACGCAGCGAACAAGACACGCACGGTTCGGCTGGCAGAGCAAGAAGATGCCTTCAGGACGGCTCCGTGTCCTTTTATGGAAAATTATATCACTAATTTTTTACCTACCCACGCCGACCACAAAAAGTTGTTTTTCAATTCGTATCAGTGATAACGCTTGGCTAATCTAATCGCGGTGCATGAAGACAAACTTGGATTTTAAATAATTTACAAGAATTTCAACCACCTGTTGATTATTTATTCGCGAATCTCATTTATTTTCTTATAACAATACGAAATGGAAAAATGAAAAATGACAAAATGAAGTCCGAGGATCGCGACTTCATTACAATATAAACAAATATTTAAAATCAGTTCAATCGAATAATTTCTCAGGTAAGACACTCACACGTGCACTTAACTACATAATTTGGATACTTATCAGTTTCTGTCAATCTTTAATGTTCAACATACCTAAATACCGTATTGATTTAATATCAATCTGTAATAAACAATAATTAATAAACATAATAAATTAAATCAACGTGACACGCAAACATAAAATATCATTCGCATGGTGAGGCTGAACGTGACCTATGCGGCAAATCACTAGCTATTACCTACTAAAACTGATGCGCGCTTGTAGGGGTGTGTAATTCTCGAACATGCGCGTAGGACTGGATGTGTTTTCGAAGGAAAGATAAACCCACCTATGTCTGCACCTGTCCATCTCCAGACCCCTACTAGCAATATAGTAGTATTAGATATAATGTCTTCAACATACACAAGAATCCTACTAAAAATTTTAGTTGTCAACTAGTAGAGTTAATAGTCTACTCAACGGCTTAGTAATACGGTTTTCACTAGTAGCATGTAAGTAGCATCTTAGTAGCTACAAACTTTATACCTTTGGTTATTAATTAATAAGGCTGCAAGCTATAAAGGACACGCGTCTGACTATAATAATTATTGAGCTTACTGGTTACTACTGTCACTGCTGCGATTAACTCCTATTCGTGAATATGCGTCTAGTATCTTAGCGCATGAAGAATGTACGTTATTTTTGAACTGAACCGAAAGCAGAATAATGAATGTTTTATTCAATATTCGTAGAAAAATGTTTTTTCCTACGACCACTATACAAAACACTACTTTGTGCATCGTTATTTGTGCACAAACTAGCAGATTTCTCACGGATATAAAACTGTGGGACCAAGTGACATAATGCATAGCCAAAAATCGTTCCCTCACTGGTTTGGTAAGCAGTAGTGATGGGCGGTAACTGAGAACTCACTGTGATTACAATAGTGATGGGTAAAACAGTCTTTCTGTTTTAGCAGTCTAAACCAGCTTTTTAAACATGATTTAAAGTTTTATTGAATGAAAAGTTGTCTTGTTATGCTCTTAGGAAAAGTATAGCGTGACATACGTGCACAAAAGCAAATTCTCACTTGTGTGAAATGTGGTACTTCACTTCGCCTCGTACCGCAACATTTTCACCCTCATGATAAATATGCTACTCTTTATGATCTTGTTTCACAATATACGATTATTTTATAATATTCATATATTACATTGAACCGATTGTAAATCCAATCGTTTACATATTTTTATTGAAAATAAAAAACCGGAAAATATCATTGATTTTGAAAAGTAACCCAAGGAGCACAGGAGCATTACAAGAAGCTACAATTCGGGTTTCGTTATCTGAACTTTAGTATTTTTAATGATCATTCGTCAAAGTGGTTTTTGCAATCGTTGTCAGGCTATTTTATCAAATTTTCTAAGCATAATGCTCTGAGATAAACCCTGCCTATAGAACGAGAACTTTTTAATAGAGCGATGTGTACGTAATTACAGCTGCTTTTCTTTGATGTTGTTCTTGCTGTATGGCTTTAATTGAATAAGTGACTTACACAGAAGCTCTGGAAAACTTTATGTACCAACATGATTTCTTTCTTAAAAACTTTGAAACCCTAATCTTACGAGTACTTACTAACAAATTACAATTTCTTCTATACACATTCATAATGATAGTTTAATTAGAAAACGGTGAAGTGCTAGACAAACTACCTAGCCATAGTTTTGAGATTATCAACTAGCGTAATGGCATGGAACAGCGTATTTATGTTGCAAATTTTCCAGGGAAGTGGGGGGATCACTTAAGTTTTATTTTAAATTGTTCTTATTACCACCAATAAACACTTTCACGTCACAAATTTACTTAGGTCAGTCATTAATATAAAAACGATGAAATTTACAAACTACATACCCCATGGCATACTTCCGGTTGCCATCAACTGTCTCATTTTATACGCTACCCTGAATATTATTACAATTTCTTATGATTGTCTCAGAATATTTTTACAGAAAGAGAAGGTTGGAAGATTTAACGCCATCAACTCTTCTGGGAGAAACCATTCCATTTGCAGAGGAAGTTAAATACTGAGACGTTTTTCTACCTTACCTTCAGGATAAGACACGCTTCTGCGTCTCAGTACTTACGTGGTAGATTTTTTACCTGGTTTTGGTACGAGATCGATGGGTTTGGTTGGAAAGACATTTTTAATTACTAAACTACAATAAAACACGAGACTTCTCACATATCTATGAAATTACAATTTCTTTAAATGAATTACTATACTGAAAATGACTCATAGGAGGCCCGTGACTGGTGAAAAGAACTGCTCCATGCTGATTACCTTTCCAATGGTCATACTGTAACAAGGGAAAACACAGCGCACAGAATATCGTTTTGACAAACAAGTTTCTATTTTAAACACGTAAAAAAACTGTGCAATTGATTACCTGATTACCTGAACTGAGAACTTCTGCGCAATTAAGTACCTGGACTGGAACTTTAAACTTTAATTGTAATATAATAATGATCTGTATGGTTTGTCACTTCTGGATGGTCACAGTGACATGTACTGCGCACATTGGCACATTATAATGCATGTAGCAATTTGGTAGTTTAATAATTTTGTTTATTAGATTTTCTCCGAATGAATCGTTCATTTACCACGACAGGTCTCGGCCACTCAGGAACTGTTGTCATTGTGGTCGACCTCGCAATCTCCGTCGGGTCGCCCTCGGTGAAGTGATCACGGCAAGGCTGTGTAGGTAAGATAAGCACCTACCTCACTGAGAAGTAGATTTTCACAGCTTTTCACACGTGATTAAAGATTACCGACATTTAGGAAGCAACTTATTTCCTTAGTTGATAATTTACGAAGACATGTTGAACAATTCCAAATAAGAACGTTGATTAAAAATAAAGAACGTTAAATGATCTGCTTCAAGCGTGAATTCCGTCAGAGTCAACGGTTTTTTTCCTACTACTACTGGTACTGGTTCTCTCGCTTCTTCCCCATGGCCTACTATTCTTGCGGGAAGTTCCTACTTACACGCAACAATCACGTCGGAGATTTTTTTTTTTTTTTTTACTTTTATGACTTTCCGTCTATGGCTTGTCCAGCGAGTGTTGTCCGATGAGATTTTACACTGATCCTGACTATAAACGATTTGATTTTTTATGTTTTAATTCGTACAAATTATATTAACTGATTTATATTATAATTATAATATTTATTATTAATATAATATAAATATTATAATACAATAATTGATTTGATTCGTACAATTATATATTTAGAATTAGCACGAATTAAAACATAAAAAATTAAATCGTTTATAGTCAGGATCAGTGTGGCATCTCACCGGCAACACTCACTGGACAAGCCATATATCACGACCGCTTCTTTCTTAAATAACACCTTGGGAATTTTGTGTGTTCTATTTACTTTAAAATAGGGACTGAATTCTGTACCGTCACAATACCTAGGGGTCATCCTGAATAAAAAGATAACCTAGAACTCCCATCTGTAAAGAATAATACACAGAGCCAAACTTTCCTTGTGGACGTGTAAAAATATCTGTGGCAAAAATTGGGGAATCGGACCTAAACGTAGAAATGACTGGCGTGGCCTAGTGCACTGAGAGAAATATTATTCTTGAAAGAACTAAAGGCTATAGGTATTTCCTCCAGAGAATTTATTTAGTTATAAGAACAACTTTATCATTTACAGTACCAAATCTTAGTTGGATTCACTAAAATTGAGCAATTGATTGAATTAAATAATTTAATTGAAGCTCATTTTGTGTAACGAAGTATTTTCCATATTGGCATAATAATATCACTCCTAGCTAACAATCTAAGAATCTGTACTGGAACATAATTTAATTCCAGCAACTAAACATATAAAGTTATCTTGTTTAAAGAAATCAAAGATTCTTAGAAGTTAGAAATTATTGAGACAAATAGGTTTTTCTTGCCGGAGGTAGGAATAAATATTTAACAGAATATTCCAAACATAATTGCGTGAAATATATCAGATTTTCATTATTCCAACTGTGGTATGATTGTGTCAAGTAAAAATTTCTTGCGTGGTGTTTTTTTTTTTTTTGAAAAAGGAGGGTAAATCCATTATGGATACCCATGCATTGGGTTATGTGGGAGTCCCACCCACTAAAACCCCCTCCTTTCGAGGGCCGTCTGATTCTTGGTCACCGGAAGCACCTCAGCCTCATGGGCTTATTGTGCACCCCCTCTTGCTTCATGACACCCATTCCATCAGTCTGGTTCCCTGAACTAACTTGTGCAGCCCCGTTACTGAATGAGTTTCATATTCTTCCGGACGCATTTTTTGTTGTCCGTATATCTCCTGTCTTCTGCGGTCCAGAGCCTCGCATTCACACAGTACATGTTTTGCTGTCTCCTGGGCCCTATTGCATTCTCGGCAACTTAGGTCTCCATTGAACAGTCCTATTTTATTTAAGTGTTCTTTTAGGGCAATATGTCCCGTTAGTAATCCCACTGTAATGCGTAACTGATTCCTGCTAAGTAATAGTAGTTCTTCAGTTGTCTTTTTTATGGGTCCTTTGATAAAGGCTTTCCCATGTTGGTGTTTGGTCCTTTTGTCCCAATATATTTTGTGTTTTTCTTTGACCCATATATTAACCTGACCCCGTGCTGTACTTTTTGGTACTCCCAGGGCAGGTTCTGGGCCAATGTATTTAGCCGAGGATCCTCTTCTTGCTAGCTCGTCGGCTTTTTCATTGCCTGTGATTCCTCTATGTCCTGGCACCCACATCAAGGTTACCTTATTGCGTTCTGCCAGGATTTCGAGATTCTCACTGCATTCCCACAGTAGTCTGGACGTTATCTTGGGGCTTTCTATAGCCCTCAGAACCTCCTGACTATCTGTTAATATATTGATCCGTCTATTTTTGTAGGCCCTCTTATTGTTTATGCTCGCGCAGTGTAACATAGCGTATATTTCCGATTGAAATACAGTTGCCCACTGCCCGAGAGATATGGTGTGTTGAGTATTGTCCAACTCATTGTATATGCCAGCTCCAGTTCCTTGGTCGGTCTTTGACCCGTCAATGTACCAGGTTGTTCCGACAAGCCTGTTGCTGTCTGTGGGCTCATTCCATTCCTCTCGATCTTTGATGCTCACCTCAAAGCTCTTGTGGAATTTGAATTTTGGAGCCATGTGGTCTGTGTTTGCATCTAGCAGGTCCACTTCCACATAGTTTTTGATTCTATTGTGTCCAAGTTCCGCATATTTGCCCCTTGGTTCTTCTTGCAGCCTTAGTCGTGCCAGTCTTGCCTCTCCCATTATCATTAGATGAAGTGGTGGGAGGTCTAGGAGGACTTCCATTGCTGCAGTTGAAGTAGTTTTCATTGCCCCCGTTATTCCAAGGCATGCGAGTCTTTGCACCTTGCTGAGCTTGTTTATCGCGGTATTTTGTTGCATCTTTGTCCACCATACCAGAGATGCATACAACAACATTGGTCTAATCACTCTGGTGTACGCCCAGTATACCATATGTGGTTTTAATCCCCATGTTTTCCCATAAGTTCGTCTGACCATCATGAATGTGGTCTCCGCTCTTCTTTTAATCCTGTCTATCTGTTGGTTCCAGGTGAGTTTTGAGTCTAAGATTACCCCAAGATATTTCACCTCTCCCGATATT
Organism: Malachius bipustulatus; assembly: GCA_910589415.1. Classification (NCBI taxonomy): domain Eukaryota; kingdom Metazoa; phylum Arthropoda; class Insecta; order Coleoptera; family Melyridae; genus Malachius; species Malachius bipustulatus. Next base: position 4,314,137 of record OU342630.1, on the reverse strand, counting down.
TGTACGTTCCTGCCTCGAAGTTTTAGTGGTCCTAGGCCCACCAGTTTCCTTCGATTAGTAAACGCTATGATGGTTGATTTGGAGGGACTTATGTTCAGTCCCTCTTCGTTTGTCCATTTGGTTACAACATTTAGAGCCCTTTGCATACAGGGCCTTATTGTGTCGTTAAATTTACCTTGAATTAGTATGACAAGGTCATCAGCATATCCTATGCTCTTGATTCCCTCTTGGTCCAGACGTTTCATTAGCTCGTCCATAACAAGGTTCCATATCAAGGGAGACAGTACGCCTCCTTGTGGACACCCCCTTGCTACCTGAGCCACCACAGTCTCCCCAAATAGGGATGTGCATACCAATCTGCTTTTCAACATGAAGTCTATCCACCTGCATATTGTTGCATTGATTCCTCTGTTCCTCAATGCATTGGAGATTGATTCTAGGGAGGTGTTGTCGAACGCACCTTCTATGTCCAAGAAAGCACATAATAGTACTTCCTTGTGTTTTATTGCGTATTCTGCCTTTTCTACCAGGTGGTGTAAAGCTGATTCCGTTGATTTTCCTGTTCTATATGCATGTTGGTCTTGATGAAATGATCTGTTTGCCAGGACATCATCCCTTATATGCCTATCGAGCAGTTTTTCTAAAGTCTTCAGCAAAAAAGACATGAGACTTATGGGTCTTAGAGATTTTGCCCCTTCCTGTCCTGTTTTCCCAGGTTTAGGTATATAAATTACTCTAATTAAGGTCCAGGCTTTGGGTATGTGCCCCAGTGCAAGACTGCCCCTGAGGATCATACTTAGCCTCTGTGTCAGAAGATGTGGTCCTTTCTGCAACATTATTGGGTAGATGCCATCTATACCCGGCGATTTATAGGGTTCAAAGGAGTTGATTGCCCATTTGATTTTGTTCTCGTTTATCACCGATTTCGCAACCTGCCAGCTGTCCCTGTTCGTCCTCTTTGGGGTTCCCAGTTCTGAATTTAGGCAGTCTTGTGGAGATAAATCGGTGACTCTAGAACCTGGAAAATGGACTCTGAGTAATTCTCTCATTGTGTCCTTTCCCGTTTCCGTATATTTGCCACTCTCTGTTTTCAGAGTGTGTATGGAGCTCTGGGGTTGCTTTGAGAGTATTTTATGGAGTCTAGCATATTCTTGAGTTCCTTCTATGTCCTCACAATGCTTTCTCCATGAATCTCTCTTTGCTTTCCTCAGTGCTTTGTTGTATTCTGTGAGAGCCTTTCTGTATATCTCCCACTTATTTGTTTCCTTCGCTTTATTGAAGTATTTCCCAACTTGTCCTCTTTGTGCAGCTAGGTTTCTGTTCCACCAGGGCACATTCCTGTTGGAGTCCCTGCTGACAAGGGGACAGTTGTTGTTATAGGCCGAAGTGATTGCATCCTGCACTTGTCCTGCTACCACTTCTAGGTCTATTGTGTTTTTTATCGTATTTCTCGTCTGTTTTAAACCGTGCTCCAGGTCTGTCTTATAAGACTCCCAGTTAGTTTTCCGAGGGTTGCGATAAATTTCTTGTATGGTTTTGTTTCCATTTATTGTAAAGTTTATGTGTCTGTGATCCGAGCAACTAACCTCATCAGATACATGCCAGTTTTTGACATAGCTTCCTACGTATGGTGTAGCTATAGTTATGTCTATGACCTCCTTTCGTCTTGAGTTGACAAAAGTAGGTTTATTTCCTACATTTAATATGTCTAGATTGTTAGTCATTATAAATTGTAGTAGTGACTCACCTCTTTCGTTGGTGTTTGTGCTTCCCCAAGTTGTATGGTGCGCGTTGGTGTCGCACCCGATGATCAGCTGTGGTCCTTTTCCCCCGCAGTCTCTCACCAGTTTTTCTACCTCTTTGGGTGGTGGTAGTTCCAGGGCGTCATATGGGAAATATGCTGATCCGAGAATTATCTCCCCTCGACATATTCCCGCTGACTGTCCTGATTTTTGCTACCGTCAAATCCCTAGAAGAAAGGTTAGTTAACGGAAGTATTTTAAGTCCTTTTTTGACTAGTATGCAGGTTCTAGGGGTTTCATGGGATCTACTGTAAATTAGTTCTCCCACCCCCCCTAGTCCCATTACCTTACCTTTGTTGATCCAAGGTTCTTGTATGAGGGCCACATCAAATTCCCTCATTGCCACAGTAAGGGCAGCTGATGCCGCCTTACTGTGCTGGAGGTTCGCTTGAAGGACCCTGATTTTGCCCGCCATCGAGTCCTTTCAACACTCGGAAAGTCACCCTTCCGAGGCTGTAGTACGCTCGAAACCGGGATCTCTCGAGGGTCTTGAATGACCCCTCGTCTATTGAAAAGGCCCGGATTACTCCCTCCTTCTCTTTTTTCTTGCTGAGTTGTAGCCAGCTACCCACGTTCAGACCTGGATTCTGCCTCTCTAAACGTGTCCTTACTGGCCCATCCTCTTCTTCTGGTCCCGGGATGTAGACTAGAACTCTCGGCCTCTTTGGTAGGTCCTTGGCCTCGACTGTTGTCAGGGCCATCCCTTCCCAAAGTCCGCCCAGTGTCCCAATCACCCCCACGAGCCAGGTTTTTGTTTGTTCGTTTGCGCAGTGCATCCATAGGACTCCTCCGCTAAACGATACTTTTTCGAATTGCAATGGACTTTTGCTCCCCGAGGGTGTGCTGTCCATTGCTTCGACTAGTTTCTTCTGGATCAGTTCTGTCTTTCCCTGATCCAGAGTAAATTCAGGATGGCATCTGTCTATCACCGCCATCCTTAGTCGAGACACTGCCTCGCTGTAGCTCCCTTTAGGCTTCGTTTCCGTTGCCTTGCTGGGTCCCTTGCCAGACAGTGTTTGACTATTATTACCCTTCGCTCTCTTTGGGGCTTGGGGTGGTGTTTTCGAGTCGTCCCGAGATCTTTTTCCACTCTTCGGTTTCTTCTCTTTTGTTGCTTTGCTGTTGGTTGGACGTTTTTCAGTCCATGTGCCAGCAGCAATTTTTGTTCCTTTCGGAGTTTCCTTTTCTGGGCCCCCGAAAGTCTTTTTTCTTTTATTGTTGATATCTGCAGTCCTATGTTTCCAATCCCTGCAGATATTGTATCAGCGGTCCCTGTTGTCCCCACTGATGATTCACTGCCATGGTCAGATTTGTCATCCTCCATGGCAGTTCCTGGCGTTACATTGCCCTCCCCAGAATCCGAGGGGCAGCCTGGCACTAGGCCAGGGAGGGATTCTGAACCAGTGGTTCTACCCTCCTGGGGTACTTCTTCCTTTTGTTTCCGTTCCGCCATTCTTCTTTCTTCGTGTGTTGTTTGGTTCGCGCCGTTTCCGGTACCTTACCCTGTCGGGAAAGGCCTTCTCTTATCCACCACCTGGGGACGCGCCCGATGGGGGTAACACACAAGCCCCACACGGGTCTTGCGTGGTGTACTGAGAGGGTTAAATAATAGAACGTTTGTATTGAAAGAATTATATCAGAATTATGGCAATAAGTATTTCTTTATTTACTGTATGTATAGATTCATCTAACTGCAACCTCAGATAAAACACATCAGTCGTCATTATATAGACGCCATCATGATGTAGCTGCGTTCGTTAAACGTGGGTGTTGCTAATAATTTATCTAAGTAAACTTTTTCTTGCTTATTTAATGTAAATAAATAATTCGGTTTTATTTTTGATATTCTTTTGCAGCTTTGTTTGTATAAATCTGACAAATCGTGAAGTTCAAATCACCAGAAAGCCGTCATTACTGTAGCTTGGTATAGGTACTTAAATGGATTTCAGACAAACCAAACCAATAAATGGTACAGTTTTGACTCGCCCCGGTCTACGCGTATATAACAATAATTAAAGGTAATTTATAAATTTAACATTACTATGGACAAATGAATGATTAATATGGACAGCAAAATGTGCAGATACTTTTTATTGTTATATTGTTGATCGGGATGAGGAGAGCCGTGACACTGCGCATTTTGTACCTTTATTGGGTAGAAATTTTTTATTTATTGCTTGGGATTTCGGTTCTTGATAATATTATTATTTCACCAAGAACAGAAATCTAAACCAATAAATAAAAAATTTCAAAACGAAAAGTTCAATAAAATATTACCAAATTTTTAGGTTAGGTAGGTTAGATAAGGTAGGTAGGAAAAATCCAAACCAAGATTGGATTCGGAGAAGAGTTTCATTTAGTTGAGAGAACTCAAAGTAATATTGAGAGAACCTGATAATAGTTCTGCGCAGTTTTATTAAATTGACATAAGAAAGCTTAGTGTGTTTCACTGAATTATTATTTAGTTCACAGCAGAAAGTTTTATTTGCAATCACTTTTATACAGTATCTTATGGCAACTAATTCTTGGTTGGATATCTCAAATTCTGGAACTAAATAATTTAGTTGACGCAACTAAATATTTAGTTGCTCGTTATCAATTAAATAATTTAGTTGGCGGAATTGCAAATTTACTTCCGCCAATGAAAAATTTTTCTCAGTGTGGTTAACTTCGCTGGCTATGGAGCCATAGATCGCTGGTTTTATGGATTTATTTTCTGGATTTACTTTCGAATGTGTGTGAAAAGTAAAACAAGCGATCGAAGGTTTCAAGGCAATTTAAGGCAATTGGCAAACAAATATTATAGGTACTGGCTTTATGTAATTGTTGTCAGACATATGATAGCGTATGACAGTACTGCTTGGTTGTCAGAAGACCAGTTCAGGTCGGCCAAAGCAAAGCTCTCTCGCCTACAGAGACAAGATTGTCTGGCGATCTGTGGTGCTATTAACATCAAGCTGTCGGCGGCTATGGAAATCCTACTGGACTTACGACCTCTCCATATTTATTTGGAGAAGGGGGCCAGATTTGGACTACATAGGTATAACATGCTTCAGATGGCAAGAAGCTCGCCAAAGGCTCATAACTTGGATCGAATCAGGTTACTGGATGATACAGAAAGTCAGTCTACTGGGTATGCCCTCAGAAATAATGCCTAACACAATCATGAACTGCTCTGCTGATAAGGTTCTTCTTGTGGGAGGGCAACAGAAATGAAATCATGACAGCATATTTCAGATGGTTCACCGATGGATCCAAGACAACCACAGAAACTGGAGCTAGGATGTGTAGCGCTGGATCGAAGAATAAAGTCTTCTGCTCGAGCTTGAGCAATAACTTTTCAGGCCTAAATCAATGCCATAGAGCTCTGTGCTCAGATGTCGGGATTATCTCATCTAATCTAATCTAATCTGATCTAATCTCAAAATATTTATTAAGATGATTTATTTTTTTAGATCGAGTAATTTGGGATTTATGAAGAACAAATAAATAAAATCGAAATTATACATTTACAAAGCAGTTTATATTGAAAACGAAACAAGATATCGGTAAAGGGGTTACAGTTATGTAAACTTTTTAACTTGTATTAGGTACATAGAAATATTTTCGATAATTTAATTTTTATATAATTTTTTTTTCACTTTGTATAAATATTTCGTTAAGTCAATTGAACACCGCATAAGACAATTAATTTCCATTTGCTATGAAGTCATAAAATTTCTCTTACATGAATTTCGACTGTAAAAACAATAATAATTCTTATAGAATTTTTTGAGACCATAATTATGTGAAAACGTAACAATACTGCCGGTCACGGAAGTGGGATTGTGCAGATATTAATTCAGTCTATCAAAATTGAAGTCATACTTCAATTGTGTTATATTTGACAAATTATAGATTTTTTTTGGGGAGGGGGGAGGTTTATAGATGAAAAATTTGTAAACACTTTAATATTAATTTAAGTGAATTTTGAGAGAGATATCATTTTATACGACTAAATTTACCTACTTTCGAATGTTTCACATTCATAAATGTACTACCGGCTACTCACTAAGTAGTGGTACTTGTCAATTGAGCTATTTGACAAGTATTTGGCAAGTACTTGTGTCAAAAAAAATCAAATCGGAAACATTACTTCCACGCAGCGGAGCGGGTGTAGTAAAAAATCGTGTGTCATTGTGGTAGGAAAAAATTGTTTTTCTGATGATGTCAAAATTATTTCTATTTAAAAAAAAATGTAACTTTATGTCAACTCAAATATTACAAATAAAAAAAAATTATACGCCACTGTATTCCTTTTAAAAAATCGACAAACCAAGTTTTTGCAAATAACTCGAAAACAAAAGATGATAGTCATTCTAGTTTTCTCCATTGACGTTTCTTAAAAAAAAAAAACATCGAGAAAGCGAATTCCATTTTTCTGTTTCATTTTATTGTTATGGAGATTCTCTATTAAAACAATTAGGTCACCATGAACAAATTGTCATACTTCTACTCTAATTATTACTCTAATCACTCTAATCACTCTAATCACTTCGCAAAATTGACTTCAAATGGGGTGAATACATATTATACTATTGGCTGAAATATGCTGCGGATAGGATTCATTAAGTGAACAGGGATAAAATATTAGAACACCATGTAAACTCAAAAGAGAAAGCGATAGATATCCTAGACGAAATACCTGCCGGCGATGTTGTCTAGCCTGTCAATTTTTAATTAGTTTGTCGTGACACAAGTTGCGAATTGTCGCTTCACAAGCTTCAAGTGTAGGTATATTCCCAATATAGAGATTTTCACCACCTTAACATTACTTTTATAGGAGTTTGGCTTCTATTACAATTTTTACGGAAGTGTAACATTTCATAGGACTCGGCAGTTGCCCAGTAAAACTTAGCTGAGGCAACTGTCCCGGACTTACCTTATACCTATTTTACCTAATAACATAAAAAAATATGGAATGTTTTTTCTATCTCGTACGGAAAGGGCGTTAGGAAAGCTCCACGCGCTGTTGTAGGACCCTGTATGTTTAATGGAATACAAAGTAATGTCCTCTATCAACACATGATTACTTATCTTCTACATATATTTGAGCTTGACATTTTATAGTCCCGCATTGTGAGTACGAAAACAGTATGTATAATCAGTGTCTGTCCTTATTTGAAATTTAATTCTTCTCTGCCATCCTACACCTTTGTTTCTTTTCGGGGCCCAGAAAAATAAAGCATAAATTTATAAGCAGCTTCTGCGAGGTAATATTGCTCTTCTAAAGCTTCTAAAAACGGTCCTTTATTTAACCTTATCTTTTAGGAAATGTGTCGGAATTACCCTGAGATATTTTTTAACAGATGCTTCATGAGAGTAATCAGAGATAAACCCTAAATCTCCCTTCCGCATAAACAACTTTCATAATAATTTTTATTACAAGTCTTTCGACAGTAATAATCATCAGACGACAAACAACACAAATGGAGGACATTGCCGGAAATAGCGTCTGGTGGGCTAACAAGTTATGAAGGACCAGGAGAAGACGAAAATAAGGCTTTAATTCGAATAACTCTCCTAAGCTGTGCTGCAACATCGAGTGGGAAATCTGAGAACTGAGGAATAATATAACTCTTGTATTTATCCTACTGGAACAAAGGAGGTCAAGAGGATAATATCTAGGGAATAGTCTGGAAGACAGAGATAAAAACATTTTATAGTATATTCCTATTATTATTCTATTCGAATTAAGTTAGCCATGAGTTATGAAAATGATCAGCCCGGTATCATACATTTAACTGTGCACTAACAAGTGTTAATATTCGAGGGTATGGGTGTTTTTTATATTGTCATTCTTTGAATAAACTAATGTTGCCACAGGTACAAAAAAAATCAGGAACTTTAATCTCTAAATAATCATATCAAATTATTTTCCAGAAACTATTTAATTTTCAAGAAAAGTAATTTATTATGGAAGTCAGTATTCAGAAAAATACTATTCTTGAATATACTATTGGTTGAAAATACTATTTCTTGCACAGCATCAAGAAAAACTAACGAATAACAAAACAAATTACGTACACATTAAGACTTTGTACGATTTCCACACTATTTTATAGATTTCTTTCCGAAATAGTAAAATCATTTTTGAAATTGTTATCACTATAATATACCTATTGCAGTGTATATTAAATAATATACAGGGTGTTGATTTTCAAAGCGGGCCATAGGGGATTAGCATTGCGAAAGTGGTTTTTGAGGATTCCTGCTCGCCGTTTAAACTGACAGAAATGGTTTTGGTATCAAAATGAAGCTAAAGTTATTGCGCATAACGCTTGACGTCAAAAGTTAATTTAATTTCACGTTGTTTTCTAAAATTCTTCAGTAAAAATGCAAGTAATTGTTAATGTTTAATCACAAAATAGCATGCCTTGTCTAAACAATAATGACGTTTCTACGTTTTGACAATCCAATAATAAAACTTTATAAGTCAGTAGGTAATAATAAAGTCTGGTTCTATTTAAAAAAAAAAGTTTTATTATTGGATTGTCAAAACGTAGAAACGTCATTATTGTTTAGACAAGGCATGCTATTTTGTGATTAAACATTAACAATTACTTGAATTTTTACTGAAGAATTTTAGAAAACAACGTGAAATTTAATTAATTTCTGATGTCAAGCGTTATGCGCAATAATTTTATCTTCATTTTGATACCAAAACCATTTCTGTCAGTTTAAACGGCGAGCAGGAATCCTCAAAAACCACTTTCGCAATGCTAATCCCCTATGGCCCGCTTTGAAAATCAACACCCTGTATACAAATAATATAAAACCTACATAAGTCAGGTTTTTAGCCACGGATTGTTTCGCGAAATATAAAGGAGTTTCCTCATTCTCTTTTTTATTTCGGCTTTCCTCTTTCAAGACACTCAAGTAGATACCTACATGAAGGTTCTTTAAAATAAAATAAAAGTTTTATTATTTTTAGTATGATTTGTTTGACTATTGGACGATGTGCAGAAACATATCCGGATCGAGGTACCAAAAATATTTAGTTGAGTTAATATATAAATAAAATAAATTTATTGAAAAAAATCAAGAATAAATAATAAATTAAGTTGCAGAACATTCTTCTACAATATGACTTTTAATTGTTTCCTCAACTTCGCCGCAAGTCAGACAATTTGTTCTTGGAACTGATGCCATACATTTGAATAACATTGAGTTACAAGGTTCATGGACATAGTTCCTTGAGTGGTTTAGGTGTAACTTTCTTGGCTGGTGGGATCTAAAAATTACCACTGTTGGATTTTGGACAAGATCATTTTAGACTCTGCAATCCTATTAAAAATTCTCATGATTTTGCTGCCAAAATGGATTTCAGGTTTTCAGTCTTGTACTAGAAGGATTTTGTAGCTCTTGTGGATTTCTCGAATGCTCACATAGACGCTATTTGTCTTCTAATTCTTGGTGGTATAATGACTGAAATTGTGGGCAGCCAAGGTGTTGGAGTTGACTTAATCCAGGTAGTATAACTCGCAAGGTGGTGTTCAATTATTCAAAATCAAATTTCTGGACATGAGCACTATATTCATCCCAATTGAGCAACATTATTCGGCCGTAAAATATACAAGTGAAATTTCTAATTTTCCCGTGTAATGGTATCTGTATGTCTGCAGTAATTTCTTCATATATTCTAGTTACATTTTGAGAGTTCCTGTTGCCATAACCTCGTTACGTTGCCGTTAGATGTTAACTGCGACTTTATGTGTTTGTTATAACAAAGAATATTGTATGGCTGTGGTAAAGCCCAAGTGTTAGATGTTTTCAAGTAGCCTCAAGGGACTCTGACGTACCTAACGACTGCTATGAAGCAGCCGGGCCCCCCTTTTCAACGCAACTCTCAGAGCACGATCGGTCACCGAAATTTTTTACTATTATAATTGGCCACCCATCGAAGTAGGGACCAAACCATTCCATGATACCCTTTAGAGCTGGTTTGATCGTTATAACATATTATTTTTTATAATATAGTTCTTAGGAAACCCCCAGTCCATCTAGGGTTATATCGATAGTGGTATGGCTGTACCTAGTCTAAGAATCTCCGTTGCTGGCCGTTTGGCCGTATGGCCGTTTGCTCTCAAAATATTGTCGATATTAACATACTGTATAGTCCTGTCGGTCTTTAACCTAATTAAAGGTCTGATCAAGTCTAAAGTTTTTTTTCGTAACGTTACGTCTAAATACAATGTTTTGATTAATTAGCCACTTCTTCAACATCGTCTTCATTGAGTGCAGTTCGGGTACTCTATCCAGCTGCATAGAATGGTATTGAGCGTTATCGATTACTATCACAAAATGACGATCAAACTTCTTCAATGCAGGAATTAGCTGATTAGTAACTCAGTTTTTTTTTTATTTCCCCTGTCATGTTTTTATTAAAACCTAACTAACACCGGACATTTAAAATTTTGAACCTCTTACCCTCACGTTTATACTCTACCTAAATTACTTTTCCTATTTGAGTCATGTACTCATTGTCGAACTTGAGACTTATTTTTCAACTTTTCAGTTGTGAATACTTTCTCAAGAAATTTATTTTTAATGTCACCACATCCGCTCCTTCACATAAAATTTTCTGTCCATTAATTTTCTTATATCCTTACACCATTGATTTAGGACATTGAACAAATTTGTCCTACTTACCTCAAATGCCAGTTCCTCCCTTGCAAAAGTCAGTAATGTGTAGTGTGTCTAATGTAAAATGTTGTTTAATGTGATTAAAGTACAAATTTTATCTATATTACTATTTACTATAAATTAGTAGTTTATTTCGACTGTCCAGTTATACATATAATGATATTATATTGCAGTCAATTAAATTAAAGAACACTCTTTTTTCTACGCCAAGCTTTCGAATTTATTTTAATTCTTCTTCGGGGCTATTTTTAATAATATGATTAACAATATTAAATTTAGTATATAGGTGTTACAGAGATGGTAATTATTATATACTTACAGAATTTGAGATTAAAATTTAAAGTTTGTAAAAATTGCTAACCATGGGACTATTCTTGTATATGTATTTACAGCAACTAACGCCAACAAAGATAAAATTACATACTAATGAAGTTCAATTTCTAATTCAGGCCGAAATGATAAAAAAAAAATTTTTAAGTAATAATAGACTTACATACGAGAGTAATGAAGTCTTCAAAAACAAAAAAAAATTTTCTAGTCTAAATGAAGATCTTGATAAAAAAAAATTTAATAAAGATGATTTGATTTCAAAAATTTTTTGTTTTTGACGACTTCATTACTATGTAAGTCTATTATTACTTAAAAATTTTTTTTTTATCATTTCGGCCTGAATTAGAAATTGAACTTCATTAGTATGTAATTTTATCTTTGTTGGCGTTAGTTGCTGTAAATGTATACAAGAATAGTCCTATGGTTAGCAATTTTTACAAACTTTAAATTTTAATCCCAAATTCTGTAAGTAGGTTCTGTAAGTTTTCGTTCTACAGGGCCTTGAACTTAAAAAATTACGATTTTCACTTGTTTATAACTCACAACTTCTGAATTTAAGCACCAACTGTAAAAACTATTTTTATTTTTTCTTCTCAAACAATGTAAAAATGCAATAACATAGGAGCATTCCATTTAAAAAAAACATAACTTTGATATGTCACTCTCATATGGGACATGCTGTATAGTCCAAAATAATTTTAAGTTGTAGGCACTACGACCCTTTATAAGACCCAATAAAAAAAAAAAAATTGTGCACGATTTAGGCTACACAGACCGAGGCGTTCAGAGCGCCCCACCCTGTGTATTTATTAATTAATTAAATTAAAATTAATTAAATATAAATAATAATAGTTTTGTGTTTATTTATGAATAACACTTTTTGGATACCCTAGATCTTTTTATAGAATTAAAGTAATATTCCGCAGTATTTATTTTGAAATATTTCCAATTATTATTGAAACTTCTTTCTGAATTTTACTGTTTTTTTTTTCTGGCAACTCCGTTGACTGTTTTAATTTCGCGCACTGGCCCAATAAAGGCCACGAGGCAGCACAGCATAATCTCTGCAAAATATAAAAACACGGAAGCAAGGATAAATTCTAATTTCCAGTTGTAGAATGAAATACAGCTGGAGATATTTCTAACGGAGTTAAATTTCCAACGCTACAAATCACGCTGGTCCTGGCTCTGGAGTTACGGCACTACCGCCTTTGTGCCGCTTGTCGCTTGTTTTCACAGCCTTCTGTGATGACGTCTATTGTTCCAGCAGGAATGGAAGGGGGAAGTGATTTTTAATCCGCATCGCTGGGCCATAATAGACATCAGATTGAAATTATTGTTGATGTCCAATTCATCTAGAATAATGACGTGCAGAATGGTCATTTGATTCAAGTGGCGAATGGGTTTTATAAAAACATTGCCTTGTCAGCCTTTTAGTCGCAGGGTGAGTCAGTTTTTTGTAGCAAGGCTTCACCAGTTTATAGAAGGCAAGTTTTAAGAAATAAAAGTTCCAAAAAAACATGAAAAAATTTTTTTTTCACTTTTTGCCGCATAGGTTCGGCATTTCTCAATATTTTAATTTTATATCACGAGGTTATTTATTATAACTGGCATAGATACAGGATATATTACCCATTTTTCGCTCTGCAACTTCTACGCCCATAGAACTACAAGATCTTAGTTATCACTTATTAGCGTTGGATTCCCCATAGATTTTTTGCAAAAAAGGTATACTTATGAATATTCGGAATTCTCGATAGTTTTTGAGTAAATTGAGTCAAACTTTGTCATACCGCAAAAAAGCTCATTCTTACGATATTAATTATAATAATTGTTATCTTTGAATATAAAATAATAATTTAAAAAATTCGTGATTTTGTATAGCAAACTAAGTGGTTTGAGGTAGTTTATACTTACTCAATTTACTTGACAAATATGGGAAATTTTTAATATTTGGATACATACTTTTTTGTAAGATTTTTTTTAATTGTGCAATTTTTCTCTAATTTAACCGATGCTCTGTGTCTCCTAATATAGTTTAGGAGACCCCAATGGTGAGTCAGTTGAAATTGACTACCCTGTATCAGTAAGCTGGTCAGTGGTCGTACATACGTGCAATTTTTAGAATTTTCCTCAACTTAGGTAAAATAGAAGCCGATAATCGTTTCCTTAAACTTGATTAATGACATAAAAAACAGCGACAAGGACCTCAGACAACTCTTCTATAACGGGAGATATTAAAAATTCAAATCGCCTTTGATCCTACCCCAGAGCGATTTGCATAAGGATTTAGTATTTGCATACAACAAGGAGCAAACTCAATGTATAATGACTCAATATGACGGAAATAAGGGAAACTTGGAGTAATTCCTTTAACTCTTTGCGCAAATTTCTGGTTCCGAGAAAAATCGCCGCTGAAGTTTCAAAGTTTTATTGAAGCTATATGGATGATTGTTATTATTTGTTAATAATAATAAAAACTGTATTGATTCATAATGGAGTTAAAATCAAAAATGAATAATAAGAAATAGATTTCAGTTCGTAGCATGTGGTTAAATTAAGCTAAAAAATCTGATTCTGAGTTTGTTAGTGAGAGGAAAGTCATAAAAGAGTGACAGTGATATCCACAGGTGATATCATGTTGTATAAAACTGATACTGAGATTATCATTGGGTAATTTGACATAAGAAGTATTGAGTCTTACTTTACTGTGCAGAAATACCTTAATCACTTTTACGGCATAAAGCTGGTTACGATGCGTGTTTTATTAGAAACAAATGAGGACTCATTTTGATTTAATTTAGTGGAATATAGCTTGAACATACAAGTAATGATGAAGTAATAAACAATTCAATAAAACTAATAGCTTGCTATTTATATTGAAAATTTTGATTGATTGCAAATGGTTGGTACCTATACAATCTTGTCATTTCATTCGCATTATGTCTACTTTACCTCCCTTAGGGAGGTAAAGTAGAAAGTCATTGTTTATTACAAATGGTTGGCATCAGCCAATCAAGCCCTTTGACTCCCATTCTGCCTACTTTATCTTCCTTTGAGGCAGGTAAAGTAAATTCTGATATACAGGGTGTCTGCTTAAGGCTGGCCACCGGCTATATCTTGGAAACTAATGGGCCTATAACCTCAAAATAAAAAATTTCCAGACATAAGTGATCACGAGAAATTCAATGAAAATATTTTCAAGATGGTCGCACTTCCGGAAATACCGGAAGTTGACACCTACTTCTTTATTTCAACGAGAACACCCTGTAAAATATTATATTTTTTAAATGTCTGCAGCAATCAAATACAGGTGGTTTTCACCATTGGAATTTAGATTGAGCGGTTTAGGAGTTATAAACAAGTGAAAATCGAAAATTTTCAACTTCAAAGCAGTGTAGAACTAGAACGGCTCAACATATCTAAAAACGGTTTACATGTCCCTATCTTAACTTTTCACATAGTATCCTACTATGTGGTTTAAATTTTAATACAGGGTGATGAAAAATCGGATAATTTTCATCACCCTGTATTAAAATTTACTCCACATAGTGGGATAAAACATGAAAAGTTAGGATAGGGACATGTAAACCGTTTTCAGATATCTTGAGCCGTTCTAGTTCTAGACTGCTTTGAAGTTGAAAATTTTCGATTTTCACTTGTTTATAACTCATAAACCGCTCAATCTAAATTCCAATGGTGAAAACCACCTGAATTCGATTTCTTCAGACATCTAAAAAATATAATATTTTACAGGGTGTTTTCGGTAAAATAACGAAGTAGGTGTCAACTTCCGGTATTTCCGGAAGTGCGGCCATCTTGAAAATATTTTCATTGAATTTCTCGTGATCACTTATGTCTGGAAATTTTTTATTTTGAGGTTATAGCCCCATTAGTTTCCGAGATATGGCCGGTGGCCAACCTTAGCAAGACACCCTGTATTTTACCACAATGCCATTACTGTATAATTGAATATTGCACAAGTGACTATTCTAGAACAGGCGTAGAGCATAATCTGTAACGAGTTTGGAATGTTACATATTAAATTATCTCCCTATAGGCGCAAAAATTAATGCAAATATTTCAAGATATTGGCTGCCGAATATGGAGATTTTTCAAAAAGCAAAAATCTGATTTAGGTATGTCATATTTATAAGTTATAATAGGAAAAAGTAATAACTGTTGTTTAGCATACGGTACATGTTCTTCAATGTGAATGTAACAAGAATTGAGATAATTCACTTCAGGTAATGGTATTGTCAAGAGTGCGTCGACTCAATGACCGAATTGCCTCCACAACGGGTCGAGAAATAGCAACGGCTTTTTTTAATAATAAGATGATACTACTTGCATCAGTATTTGTGAAAAAGGTAATTTTCCAAGTTGAAGTTTAACAAGTATAACGTTTCTGTACCTATTTGAAATTTCTGAATCCAGAATGCACATTATGTCAGATTGGTTGCTTGAAACCAAGGAGCATTAATTAAGACAGGGATTATTGTAAATGGATAAACTGGGAACAGTACAGCGCCCTCCTCCAACCTGGCAAGAACTAACTACCCCTGGCATTCATGGTTGCGTTGCCATGGATAAATTACTATAAAGAACAATAATACGAAACAATCAAAAGCTAAAATCAATCGTAAGTGAAGTGTTACGTGTCAAAAACCCAAAATATTTTAATTCATATTTTTATTGAATCAAAACTCAAGCAGAAAAAAAAAGATTAAAGGCTGAAGATAGAAGGGTGAAGACTATGAAAATCAATCGTGAGAAGAGCATAATGTAGTTAATATACCTAATTCAGATCTGATCGATGAAGTTGAAAAGCACCTAATAGATACGTAAAGCTATACACCGTTCACATATTATTTACGCACTAGTAGGCCATGAAGTTTTGTTTTTAGATTTACAAAAATGGAAACTCCCTAGATCTTTATTGACAATATCAGCTGATCGAGGTATTAAACGTTAAGTAAACACTAACATTTGTCAAATCACTCAAATTGTCTCAGCTGATTAACAGCCTTGTTGTCTAATTTTTAGTAGGAGATTTAGGATAATTTTTTACTCTGATGAATTTTTTTCAAACTGACAAATAAATACCAAGTATTTCTTTTTGCATTTTAAATTTCAAAAGAACTAAATAAAGAAAATAATATTCTTAGATGAAGAAATCCGCATTAAGAAAGCATTTCAATTATTAACATCCAGAAAATCCAAACGTAAGCAAACATTAGGTCATTCTGAAGATGAAATATATTTGGCATGTAAGTATTAAGTATGCGTACCTGCTAAATTACTGTTTACTGTTATTGATGTCTCTTAAAGATTTTAAAACGTGCATTGGCAAATTAGACAAGACAAATTTGAAATTAAACCTGTGAGCAGCCCACCTAAAACAGGCACTAATTATGAAAATTTCATGTTTCCGAAAGATTTGCAATAATCTATTTCCAATGCATCCCAATCGAAACGTCATGCACAGAGAAAAGAAATTGTTTGATTGAAAGAAAAATTATTCAACTTAAACAAATTTGTTGTTTCAATAGAGAGAAATAAAAGTTTATTTGAATTTTTTCAATTATTTGTTTGAAATTTCAGAGGGTAGACTTTGTTGAATCAAACAATATTAATGTTGCATATTCAATAAAATTTATTTGAATCAAACAAATTCCGTTATTCAATCAAACATATATTGTTTTCAATAACAGGAAGCATTCTTTAACTTAACTTTTCGCTTGTTTATTTGAAATAAAATATTATTTGATTTTAAACTATAATTTATTGAACCAAATAATTTTACATTAAAAAATTTAAAGAAATATTTGTTTGGTTTTGTCAATATCCCCGTGGTTAAAAGGTTAGGTTAGGTATATAAAAATAGATTTATAATAATAAGGCATTACTTATACGTTTTATTGTCAAAAAACAGTAATAAGTTAACTACAAAACAACAGAGCCAACCTAATCATTCGTAATCATAAAATATTAATATTGCAACATTTGTACCTTAAGTAATAAGTAGGTATACGTTTTCTTCCCACGAGAACAATAATTTTCATTTTCATTGGTGACGGATTTCAAGTTTCAGCTGGTCAGGACCATCGGACACATCTGCAAATGATTTGGCTTCTTCTAATAATTCATAGAGGAGAAATCTCGTATTTTCGTCTAAAACAGAACGATATTTTAAATTCCTTAATTCTTGTAGCAAGTTTGCAATATAATGGAAGAGATATCACACAAATAAGCTACGAGGTAGAGTACTTACCTTCAAATTTTAACAAGTGCCGTGTGCATCAGATTGTATTTGCGGACAGAGATTCTCCAATATCCATTAGGTAGGTAGGTATATCCATCTATTAGGTATTACTGTTCCGCTGTTACAATACAACACACTGAACACACAAAACAGCAACTAATATTTATACCTATTCGCCTATTCCAATAAATTATTATTCACTAATTAGTATTACTGAAAACAATGCGGAATTGATGAACTAACTCCATACCACGCCATGATTTTACACCAACACCATCAGTCAGTCACCAAACCAACCCTGCTGGGGTAGTGTAGTCCTTCCAGTCGCCACCAGAGGAAACAGACGCTACATCACGTGATGTACAACAACAAATCTATGACAAATCAAAAAAGTTAATGCTTGATTCAAAGTTTTATTTATTTCTCTGTCAATGGGTAGCGTTAATTAAAAGCAAACAATTCCTTATTTTTATTTTGATTGTTAGTTTATTTGGATCGATAAAATACTTCTTTCTTTCAAACAAATTTACGGTAAAATATTCTTATTTCAGTCAAAATTATTTTTATTTCAATGAAAAGCATAAGTTCTTATTGCAATAGTGAAATTATTTAGAACAAAATAAGATTTGTTTGAACGAAATAAACGATGCATAAAATCAAATAAATCTGATGTGTTTCTTTCTAGCTGTAATTTATTCAAATTAAAAAATTCTTAATAATTAGCAAATTTATTTGTTTGATTTGAAAAAAGTGTACCTGAACCAATTCAAACAAATGATTGAAAAAACTGAAATAAATGGTATTATTTAGGGCAAATAAATTAATTTTCAATCAAAAGGAAAATGTTTTAATCAAATAAATTGTATTCAAATAAATGAAAATACTGATTTCAAATAAACTGTTTTCTCTGTGTGGAGATATTGTAAACCTTATTACAATAAGCACTTAAATTCGCCGCTTCCCTCTTAGGATAAAGTAAGGAATGTTATGGCTAGAAGAGCTTTCAAAATTTCAAAATGTTTCGGAGGACTGAACGAAACAAATGGACATGGTTCTTTCGGGTGAAAATCTTATTAAGATCAGAGCGCTGAAGATGATTCTGATTCTAAAGATCCAATGGCGGTTGATAATAAGGGATAATTTTGAGCCAGAAGCCAAAACTAAAAAGTATATCTATAGTGTAAAACTTTCTCAAATCCAAAATCTTGGCTGGTTTCTGACACACTACTGCGATACCGATTAACACATTCACTGCCAGAGCATATTGGTGACGATTGACAATGTGCCGCCTTTTTTTTCTTGTAACCTGCTAATGTAATGTTTGTTTTAGCTAGTAGACACTAAACTAAGTTGAAATATAGCGTTTTTTTGCAAAAAAAAAGTAAGAACGCCCCAGGGGCGGTGCCGGCACAGGACAAGTAATTTGCTTATTACACGGCCTGATATTTCTGTTATAAATTTTTTTAAATATTGCACGGTGTATGCTATATACGGACTGAGGCGTTCGCGACGTCTCACCTGTATTATAGCACTCGCATAGGCGTTCTGTGCCATGTGTCGGTCAACGCCACTCGGGCGGTCAACATCATATTTTTGTTTGTTGTAATGTTTTGAAATATTTTTAGCCAAAAATGTATTTTAAAACTAAAGATTTTAAAACTAAAAACAGGTTAAACATTGATTGTATAATATAAACAACAAAAACACATAATGGGCAATTTTTTTCAATACAAGTCCTCTACAATATGCCCCGACACCTGTAACAAGAAACCAAACTCAACATGTGGTAGTTTAGACTTTACTAAAACCTCCTCTTAATAGAACGAACCGATCCAAACTGTCCTCATGAAATTATCCAACGTTGTATTGAAGGTATACATGAACGCCTCTCGGGCGGTCGCGGAGTTTTTAGAGAAGTCAATACGCATTTCTTAGTAACCATAGCGTCGGCAACGGTTGCTATATATGCATAGTACACTAAACTTGTACTTATCTGTAATTAAATATTTTAAATGCAATTTGAAGTTGAGTGTCATTCTAAATTCATCAATTTTATTATCAAAATAGAGCAGTTTTTTTTATTTTATTTTTTTTATTTATTTAATAATAATATTATTGAATAAATATAATAATATTCCAGCAGGTTTACACCCATTTACAGGAACAAAAGTATGATATACATTTTACATTTACAGCAGAGAAGAGTACAGTAAGATCTAGTTAGGTATTATACTTATGCAGGCCAATATTACGCCAAAAGTATCAGCATTAATATCACACATAGCAGATATTGCATTGAAAAGCTCACATATAACATTGATCGGTGACCTCACCAATGCATTTGTTCTACTGGATGAACAATAAAAAGCGCAGCTAAATCTGGCACATGGACGAGGCACCAGGAAATTAACCCTGCTAAGTAAAATGCTACAAACTATGGAGTTATTAAGCAAGTTAAACAGAAACTTAATTCCCCCAGTAACCCGCCTCACATACAGAGAAGTAAAACCAAATCTAGCCAGCAAGAGATTATTATCATAACCTCTCGGAGGATACCGACCATCGAATCGATAACATAGGTATTTCAAAAATGATCGCTGAACGGACTCTATACGAGTAACATGTACTTGGTAAATATGATACCAGATTATGCTAGCATACTCAACAATAGATCTCACTAGAGAATAAAATAGAATGCATAATGATTGTACGTTAGAGAAACCCCTGCAACTTCTGCAAATAAAACCATATGCCTTAAAAGCTCTCGCAACCACAGCATCAATGTGTGCTAAAAAAGATAGTCTGCTATCAAATAGGACGCCCAAGTCTCTAACCTCCTCTAGCCGCTCAATATATGAGTCGCCCACCATGTACTCAAAAGTAATGATATTTAGAGATCTGGTGTAGCTCACCACCGAGCACTTCGGCACATTAAGAAATAGACGGTTCTTAGAACACCACTCGCTAACAGAACATATATCACGCTGAAGCTCCCGGCAGTCCGCAAACGATTCCACAATCCTAAATAGCTTTAGATCATCAGCAAACAATAACTTTTCGCAACTAATAACCTCAACAATATCATTTATAAAAAACAAGAACAGCAGAGGCCCCATGTTGGAGCCCTGTGGGACTCCGGATGTGGGACTGATCATCCCAGACCTAATACCCCGGTACCTAACATACTGCTCTCTACCAGCTAAGTATGACTGAAAGAGCCTCAACAGTGACTTGTCAAAACCAAAAGAGGATAGCTTAAGCAGCAATATAGAGTGATCAATCTGATCAAATGCCTTCATAAAGTCCAGGTAAATAGCATCAACCTGTTTTCGGGAGGCAATGGACTCAGAGACATATTGTGAGAATGTGGAACGCCTGTCCATGAGTCCGTGTTGGAATTGTGTGAATCGAGATTTTGTCAAGGAATAGATTCTCTTGAACAAGATAGATTCATAAACCTTTGCGAAGTTGCACAGTATAGATATAGGCCTATAATTAGTGACCTGCTTACGTCGACCTTCTTAAAAATAGGGCATATCAAAGCTCTCTTCCAGATGTTCGGAAAAACGCTACTCTGAATGCTTAAGTTAAATAAATGAAAAAGAGGCTTAACAAGGATACTAGCACAGTCACGTAACAAAAAGCTAGGCACTCCATCAATACCCATGGTAAGCGAGTTCCTACATTCGCCCAGTGCTGCAAGAATCTCATTCTCAGAAATACCCAGCACGCTGACAGAACAAACCGATCGACCTATATGGTGGGAGTAAGAGCCAGCTGGCACATCTACAGGATCAACATAAACACTGCCAAAATATTCAGCAAACCCATTAACAATGAGCTCAGGAGTGTTCAGCTCAATATTATTAAATGACATCAAACCAGGTATTCGAGTGTTCCTACTTTTATCTTGAACAAACTTCCAAAACTTCCTAGGCTCCCTAGAAACAAGCGATTAAACCTCTTCAATATAATTCTTACGCGCGACACTGATTGTTTTTTTTTACAGGCGGTGTGAGAGAGCCTATACAATTCAAAGTGATAGGAAGTTCTGAACTTCTTGTACTTAACAAATGCACAATGTTTTCTACGCAATAATGACATGACATGTCCGTTATGTCATTCAAAGATGTTGAATAAGATATCATAAAATTTAGAGCATGCAGCTTCAATATTAGATTCTGCACAAATATTACTCCAATCAACTTCGCCTAACATGCCATACATAAGAGGATAATCAGCCTTCCTGAAGTTAAATCGTGAGCATCGCCCCCTCCCCCCAAAATCGATATGAGCACCACCGTGAAGCTGAACATGAACATCTATGGCAGGATGATGGTCATCCTCGCCCACAAGAAGTTGCAGCGATCTCTCAACATCACAATCCACATTAGAAAGAACTAGGTCCAGAACACGATCAAACATAACAGTATTACATTGATTAAAATAATGAAATTCTTTAAAATTAACTAGGCATCTACTAACACTGTTGCTGGCTTCAAGCATAAAGTTTGGTGCATTAAAATAACCCATAATAAGCACTTTATCATTTAAAACTTCATCGAGGTTATTGAGTAATTCAAAAAACAGTTCATAATCACAAACAGAAGTCGACGGTGGAATGTATACCGAAAAGGCACATAATAAGCTATTCATGTCGGTTAAGACCTTAACTCCCACAACATCAATGCCCGTTAAAGCATGAGATATAGCATCGAGTTCTATTTGCTTACACTTAAAATTACTTTTTATAGCTAGCAGAACACCACCTCCCCTTGACAAATAACCAGCAGCAAGGTTCCTATCCTTCCTGAATATACAAAAGTGACGCGGAAATAGTTCACTATCACAAATTCCCGGGCAACACCAGGCGAAGCACAGTAGAGGGGATACAATAGATCTTTTAGGTCGCAGTAACTTAATCACCCTCAAAAAACGTCGACTTCTGTTTGTGATTATGAACCGTTTTTTGAATTACTCAATAACCTCGATGAAGTTTTAAATGATAAAGTGCTTATTATGGGTTATTTTAATGCACCAAACTTTATACTTGAAGCCAGCAACAGTGTTAGTAGAAATACAAATACAATACAAATTCCCGGGCAGAGCCATGTCTCACTCAATGCTATCACATCAAAGTCACAAGCAGATACACTATTGAAAACCACATCCACCTTTGGATCTTAATCCACGAACATTTTGGTAGAGGATATGCACTGATGAACTGTAAACGGGTGTGGAATCTAGTTTAAACTTACTATTTTAGGCGTACCATTCGTATATCTGATCCTGCGACCAGTCTCACCCTTGGCAGTCCTTTCCCCCGTTTCCAACCTCAATCGCTTATATGTTTCCACCTGCTTTGGTGTTTTATCAGTGGAGATAATCACAGACCTATATTGATCATGATCCTTCAACCTTGAAAGATTGCGCATGATATCACCAACAAGTGCCTCGTCACGAAGCACTATTTTCACAGGTCGAGGTCGCAAACATTCACTTCTGTATCGTCCAGGTCTCGAAATCGAAGCATCATTCGCAGGAGTCCCAGGATTCAGGACCTTCAAAACTCCAAGTACATCAGACCGCTCCTTACTGTCTGTCTGTCGAGCACTCAGATCGCCGGGCTGCTCTGGCAGATTGAAGACAAAGATATTTCTATCTCGTTAACCTCGCTCGAACATCTCCTGGGCTACATCCTCCACAAGGTTGGCACCCATATCCAATACAGAAGACTTCAATTCCTCGATACGAGAGTCAAAATCAGCCTTGATTGCATTCAAGGAGTTTGCATACTCCTGCTGCATTTTCTGGACAATTATTTTCAAGTCCTTATAAGATGACATGTTACTATTGCATGAGTTACAAACAACCTTTACAGCCTTGGACTTTGAGCGAGTCATTTTTATCTCGCTTTCAGACATGCCGACACACGCATGATGCAAAAGGCCCTAGCGTCCGTCACATTGGATGGTGCATGGCTTGCCAGTAAGACCACAGTTTATACATGGATTCATTTTCAAAAATAACAGTAATTATGCTACAATAAGCAAAAATTGAAAACTACAGTCCTTCGCCTCCCAGTATCCGAAGTCAAGCATCAGAAAAAGTGCAATCCACGATAAGATACGACAGGCAGGAAAATCACCAAGTTAAAATAATCGAATAAATTAATAACAACTTTACCATAGATTTTCTTCAATTATAACTGCTACAAGATAACATCCAGATATAGACAAACCACCAGAACATAGATGACATCAAGTGCTTCGCAATGATGCAAGTCACACTATTTCCTTCACTATAGAAACACTACAAATGCGAGCAAATGCAGACAGCTTACAAATGCGTGTACTCACTGTTCTCTCTGAAAACCATTGTATTGTTAGCTGCACCAATAGAGTCCGACCCTGTGTCTCGTCCTGGAGCCACACCTGATCAAGACGGGTCCGCCTGAACTAGATGCTAGCTGTCGCTGACTGTCCAAGCTCCACGTCATGTGTCACTTGTCGTTCTGTCAATTGTCGATGGAACGGTCCGACGACGACAATCGATATGACATTGAACGTGAACCGTTTGGCCTGTGTACAACTGCCGCAGCTAAAATAACCCCACGTTTAGATTATTAATTATTTGTTTATTTCTTTGTTCAATTAATAATAATTTACTTGTGTTTCGCCCGCTGTATCGTTAATAAACGACACATTTGTTGTGAGTATCGGGAGTTTTAAATTAATAGCTAACAGTATGATATTCGTCTTAAAAGTGATTTTATTTTGTTCGTGAATTTGTTCAATTCGTTCCGCTACGCTCCGCTCATTTCACAAACGTTTTCACTCACAAAATAAGCTATTTCATTTACCTACCTATATTTGTATAAAAAAAGTAATCCAAAAGCCAAAATGTGTGTTTCTATATTTTAATATGATACAATCGATTGGATATTGAAGATTTCTTGCATCTTTCGACCTACCCATTAGGTACACGACCTTGCGCAGACCGTAGTACCTATATGTATATTCAGTACCTACCGTGTATTTTTTTTAAATAAATTGAAAATTGATCTAAGTATTTTATTTTATATACAAAAAGTACATTTGTGTATATTCTTAACTTAGCAAAATTACATGATAGCCGTTTTCTCAAACTCTTATGAAAAGCTTATTATATTCAGCGACATTGCGTTTTAGTTAAAGCTTGCAATATGTGACTTATAAATGTTTCAAAATAAAAAGCCCCCAAAGTTGTAAATATAAATGTTATTTATAAAAAGAATACCAAATATATCAAAAATCCATCTGGCAACTATGTCCCGTTCGTTGTCATAAAACTTCAACCTCATAAAAAAGAGACACAACCAAACTATTTTTTTTCTACTAGGAGGCTTTTTTTCACTACAGATTAAGTCCTCTCTAGTTAATTGTCTTTGATTGAAACCTAAATGAGATGCATTTGGAATTATTTTACGGTTGTGAAAAAGGACGGTTGTGAAAAAAGCAATTTAAAAATTTTATAGGGTGAGTTTTGAGAATCTGGTCAAATCGGTCAAATGAAAAGCAGGAAAGCTGAACGTGTTTTTTTTCAAATTATGCAAAGGAGGGGGTAAGTAACGGTGCAGCTTTAGTGTCTTCTTCAAGTGAAGTCAAAATCGTTGAGCTGGATTTCATGATCAAACTCCCGGGTATAAGAAATTCATTTGTTTCCTATGACTAAGAAGTTTTATAACCGTCTCTGAACATGCGCCACTTGAGTATTTGTGCAATGTGTTATAAGTTATAATAAAGCGACCCAACAATAATGCAGTATTTCAACTTGGATCTACCGTAGAACGAAAAAAATACCTCCAAATAGTGAATATTTTTAAAATTCTAAATGCCTACATTATGAAATATACATATCAGATTGGAATAAATAATATAAAACGTACTCAGAGAAGGAGAGACAAGAGAAGAGATGGCTATCGAAGTATCCTATAGATTCTTCATGGAATTGGTGCGGAAGATTTAATTAAAACATACTAATATCATTATTATTATTATATCTACTTAACAAGGTCAGTCAGTATAAGTTTGAAAGTGAATATAAAATTTAAGTTTTCTTAACAAATAACAATAATAGAAATTATTATATCTACTTAACAAGGTCAGTCAGTATAAGTTTGAAAGTGAATATAAAATTTAAGTTTTCTTAACAAATAACAATAATAGAAACGTATTAATAGAAAGTATTATGATTGTAATGGGTACCTAATGCAACATTCAAAGATAGAAAATTATCATAATAATATCAATATACAAATATCTGACTGCGGGATCTGGGGTATGGATGATAAAACAATAACGATTGGCTTCCACTTAGGTTGCGTCGAATCGTAAAATTACATAAATAACAGGCTATAATAAAAATGAATGCATCCGCAGTAACGCGTAGGAGGAAGTTTTGAAATTTATAGTAAAAGGGGAAAAGGAAAAATCAGGGATCACGTTGAAAGCGAAGCCGCCTAGAGAGGTGTAACAGCGGTACGTGACAGAACGTAACGTCGGAATAAGTGTCAGGCAACCTCAGATTCGGGATGAGCGCGTTACAAGTAATGATGTTACAACCATTATCAGTTATTTTAATGATGATATGTTGGAGGAGACCATTACTTGATATTGGTGAAAAAACTGTCTCAATGTTTTCG
Organism: Malachius bipustulatus; assembly: GCA_910589415.1. Classification (NCBI taxonomy): domain Eukaryota; kingdom Metazoa; phylum Arthropoda; class Insecta; order Coleoptera; family Melyridae; genus Malachius; species Malachius bipustulatus. The sequence goes on along the minus strand of OU342630.1, from coordinate 4,288,372 downwards.
TTATACCTATATTTATTTATAAAAAGAAGACGTATGTTTGGGTTCTAGGGCTCATAGATAATACTGATCTCAAGCCAAAAGCAGACAGAAACAATGTTGAAGACATGGATGGCCATTTCGCTCTTGTTAATTATATTATATTTATTAGTAATTATATTTATTTATATAATAATTAAGTAGTTTATTTTGATTGTCCTGTTATATAATGAGATTAAGATTTATTTGGGAATGCAGTCGTTTAAAATAAAAAAAACACTATTTTTTCTACGCCTAGCTTTCGAATTTAATTTAATTCTTTTTCGGGGTTATAGAATTTGAGTTAAATCTAAATTTGTGAAAATTGCTAACCATAAGACTATTTGTGGGTATATTCAACAGCAATTAAAAAGGTTAACAACGATAGCTCATGGAACCAGAGTAGAGCGCTGTTGCCAAGCCGTTTTAAGAATTGCTTTCATGCTTTCATCAGTAGTTGCAGGAATATAAATATCAAACTATAACTGATGAAAATTAACAGATTTTTCATCACCCTGTATAAAAATTCAAACCACATGGTAGGATACCTTGTAAAAAGTTAAGATAGGGACATGTAAGCCGTTTTTAAATATCTTGGCCGTTTTCAATGTGAGATGCTTTGAAAATTGAAAATTACGATTTTCACTTGTTTATAACTCATAAACTACTCAACCTAAATTCCAATTGTGAAAACCACCTGTATTCGATTTTGACAGGCAACTTAAAACTACAATAATATAAAGGGTGTCCCCGTTAAAATAACGAAGTAGGTGTCAACTTCCGGTATTTCCGGAAGTCGACCATCTTGAAAATATTTTCATTGCATTTCGCATAGTCACTTATGTCTGGAAATTTTTTTTTTTTTACTGTAGGATCAATATTTCCCAAGATATGGCCGCTGTTCATTCTTAGATGCCCACCCGGTACATACCTAACATCAACTGGCTTAAATACTCAAACTTCACTGTGGTTTTACCCAACTCGTTGATGAACCAACCCGATCGCGCGGAAGAATTCGCTAGCCTGTTGGATTTTTTACCACGAACCCTTAAATATATACTGTCACGGTGAAAGCCCCACTAAGTTCCTCAGACCACAAACTCGTCTCAACATCTTGTGTCCTACCAATTACTAGTATTAAAGAAGCAAGTAAACCGCGTGTAGTCCGGCCCCATAGATCTGCTAAATGGGAAGAACTCAGGGAATATTATCGAGATTTTCCATGGGGGAGTGTTTGTTTCGGTTCTATGATCCATCTGTTTGTGCTAGGGAAGTTGCTCAAGTCAACCTAAAGGTATGTTTCCACCAAAGGAACATTGAGGAACTTTTATGTAGCCACAAGTTTCGTCTTGCTGATTTTACTTTGAAGTTTACCGCTCGAAATGGAAACCGGCGACAAGAAGGAACAATCTGAAATTGGAACAGAAACCGAGTGGAACATTCAGAAACTTTGTAGAACATTTTCGAAAAAAGCAAAGAGAAACATAAAAGTTCATCAATGTTCCTTTGGTGGAAACATACCTTAACAGGCATGGAAGCCTGCATTCCCTTTCCAAAAAACAGTCCTCCAACAGCAAACCTTGGTTTAACAAAAGATGCAAGGAAGCTGTCGCCTCAAAACAACTGGCTTTTCGCCAATGGCGAGAGAGCCTCGACGGCATAAACCACCACAATTTCATCCCTGCTCGAAAAAGATGCAAAGAAATAATAGATCAAACCAAGGAAACTCACAACTAAAGAATTAGGAACAAACTTCTCTCCTGCCCTAACGGTTCGAACCTTTTTGGACGGTAAATAAGGCAGTCAGCCAGAACTTCACCAGATCCACGACTCCACTACTTACACGGATACACGGGACTATCTCATCTACGGCTACTGAGAAGGCGAACTTGTTGGCGGGAGTGTTTTCTTCATACTCTTCCGTCGACTTTCTGGGAAGAACTCCGCCAATGATCACTTCCGTGGAGCCCAAGATTTCAGACATTGTTTTCCAACAGCGTGTCATAAAGCGCCTTATGTTAGCATTAGACCCAAACAAAGCTTCTGGGCCCGATGACGTACCTGTTATCGTACTTATAAAAGTGCGCCACTGAGCTGTCATCTGTTTTTTGGCGACATTTCAATCGGTCGTATAAAAAGGGAATATTTCCTTCCTGCTGGAAATAATTATCAACCAGTCGCACTGCTTTCAGTAATATCCAAGATCATGGAGAAAGCTATCAACCAATATCTTTTAAAGTACTTGGAAGGAACTAATATAATCAGCGACCGCCAATACGGATTCCGCAAACAGAGGTCAACTGGTGACCTCCTCACCTACGTCATCGAGCTGTGGAGTGGCGCAATCGAGCACCATGGGTAGTCACGAGGGGTTGCGCTTGATTTTATGGAGCTTTCGACCATGTCTGGCATGATGGACTGTTGGCAAAATTGCAGGCTTTTGGCATGCCCGAGAAATTCTGCGAGTTATCTCAGAGATCGCTCATTACAGGTGGCAGTCGATGGAGTTCTTTCTGAAACCTTTTCCATCAATGCCGGTGTGCCTCAGGAGTCCATTTTATCTCTGACTCTCTTTCTAATATTTATCAACGACTTGCTTGAAACAACATAAAATCCAATATACGGTTTTGCCGATGACAGTACTCTCATATTATCTTCATATACCTTAGATGTGCGAACATCTGCCATCGACGCAAAGACTCGCAGGGAGCAAGAAGTTGCCATACTTAACAATGACATACAAGAAATTCTAGCTTGGGGCGATAGAAACCAAGTTCAATTTAACTCTGTAAAAACCCAAGCAGTCATCTTCTCCAAAAAGGCCAACGTTTTGGAGCCAGATATGGTGATGGCGGGACACTCTCTTACTCCATCGGCATCTCTCCGTTTACTTGGAGTGAGCCTCGGAGCGAACATGTCCTTGCATGATCATGTTGCAGGTCTGGCGAAGAGTGCTTCTCAAACTTGGAACACTCTTCCGCACGAAGAAATTTTATACACCACAACAGCTTCTCCTCTTATACAAGGCTCAAATCCGCCAATCCTTGGAGTACTGCTCACATGTTTGAAGCTCAGCTCCTAAACATACGCTGAGACTACTCGACTCCATCCAAAAAAAATCCATATGCTTGATTGGGGACCTAGGTTTGACAAAAATTTTTAGACACTCTCGAAAATCGAAGAAGAGTAGCTTACCTGAGTCTGTTTTACAGATATTTTTATGGCAAGTGTTCAAAAGACGTGGCCCGCTTGATCCCACCTAGAACAAGACCGGGCAGAAATACACGTCGAGCCGCAGATGCTCATTCATATCAGGTTCAAGTCGTTACACCTCGTACTACCCTATTTCAGACTTCTTTTATGTATAGAACCGCATCACTTTGGAATAGTATTCCAAAGAGCGTGTTTCCCGAAGAAAACAAGCTGCAGCGATTCAAGGCCAACGTGAATCGACATCTCCGCTCATGTACCGATCCCAGAGCGTCATAGGGATTTACCTTCAGTGCATGTGCATTTTCAATAAAAAATTTATAATTTGATAGTGTCGTTATAAATCTCGTTTTAATTATTGATAACCTACAATGCTTAGCAAAAAAAAAAAATTGTTAACAATTTATGATCTCAAAATGTATGAATAATGAAGACTATTGTAAAGTATTCGAGGATATCGGGTCTTAAAAACACTCGCTTTATTTCTAGCACTCCGGCTTCGCCGGTTATGCTCGAAAATTCGCGCGTGTTTTACAGACCTTAATATCCACTCATACTTTAATATACTATTTTATTATCGGTTACCTATAATAATGCTCAGTTAAAAAACACACGAGCGTGCTTAAATCCAATATTAAAACACGCGTGCTTTTTAAAGGTTGCCCTAGCAACATTAACGTTACCCCAGAAACGATGTCTAAATGTCTTAATCTCTAAATGTCACTTTTTAATTATTGTTTTGATTGGAGTACATACTGTTACGTCAAATAAGATTACTGATGACAGATATTTGAAATCTTAATTCAAATATTCATTAATTTCTGATCTTAAAATGTACCAATAATAAAAAATAGCATAAAGTATTCGTGGATAAAGGGTCTCAAAAACACTCTCTGTAACACTCTCACAAACATAGAAAACACCCTCTGTATGTTCTGTTGGCAAAAAATGTCACAGATTTATAATTGCTTCAATTTCTACCTGGAAGTTTACTACCATCGCACTATATAGTCATGAATCACCCTGTTTTTTAGTTACTGAATGCACATTATGATCGCACCAAAATGTTGCTATTAGCCAGTTTTGCCGGTACGTATAAAAATTTATAGCATATTGAGATTCAATAAGAAACCTTCAGGTAATAATTCATACTTTATATGAATATTAAATATAAAAACTAGATTTGTATTTATGCACTTTATATTTCTGCCATCAGGCAGAAATTTTTTTTTTAATATCTTGCCTGCACAATGAACAATTCAAGTTCCCTAAATTTACAAGTAACGTTCAATTCTATTATTCTATTATTTCTATTTAATTATAATATTTTGTTAGATTCAATTTCCCTACAACCAATTTTGTTCTTCTTTTCATAAAATATTTCTTGTTGTTTTTATTGAGATATGAGACTGGTCACTAGTATCGTTTTCCCTAATTCATCCCCTAGGAGAGTACATCCCTTGTGTTGCCAGCATATGTGCCTTCCTCCTAGAATAAAGGACACCGAAGCGGAAGAGAATGACCCTCTAAAGGGGAGATTATCCTCACCTAGGTATGCGCTTTCCCCTAAGCACCGGGGTTAAATGTCTCGTGGAATATGCTCTCGTATCGAGAAATCGAGTGAAGCTTGAAACATTATATTTTTTCAAACCTGAAAATTATCTTTTATTTCTAATAATGTGGCCTATTCGAAGTACAGATATATTAGTAACAGTGAAGTTAGATTAACAACATGCTTTATTTGAAAATATTTAGCAGAATAATGGATTTTCAAAAACTTTTTAAATCACTTTGAAATATCTCATAGAAAAAACTATGAAGTGAATTTGTGCAGCTAATGGTTTTTGAATTACCTATTTAAACTATAAAAAAGAAATTCCTAAAATTTAAATTCTCAAAATATTTGAAATAAATTAATTTCAAATAATTAATAATAAAAAAGAATTATAAAAAGAAATAATTAATTTCAACACAATCTTACTCAAATTGACATATAATTGGGGTTTTTCCAGGTAAGCGGTTACCTCTTAAAATACATGATAAGAAACAGACCTCTGATCGAGAATCTGCTACGGCTTCTACTGGTTGAATTTACGGGCTTCTGCGAGAATCTCTCGGCTATGGCTGCTAGGGATCCTGAGTCACTACTAGGACTTAAACGTCTGCTTTCGCTTGATGAAATCCTGCGGATTCTCTTCGTATTGTTCGCTCTAGAAGTTCCCGATCCTACGCTAGGACTGCTTTGGTGATGTCGTGGTCGTGATCTTGAGCGACGCGATCATAGTCTCAGGGTAAAAACATAGTAGAACGACGAGGCTAGAGGCACAGCGACGAGGTAAGCGACGCGGCTTTTATTTAATCTTGTATGGTAATGAAGCCAAACATAGTGAAGCGGTTGACGCGGTACTAAGCGACGAGACAAGCGAGGCGATGCGCGTCGAGATAAAAATTACATTTATTGTCGCGTTGACAAATTTGATTTTTTTGACAAAATTTGTCAAAAAAAATAATTATTTAATAACCTGATGACTTGTAGAGTGTACGTACTACATACTCAATGGCTGAGCAAGTGAATATAATAATAATCTCCGTGTTCAACAGGCGTGCATTATGGAATAATTATAGTTAAACGTGGCAATTTCCATTCTCAAATATTCAAAAAATCGGTCTGGGTGTTGCTTGAGCTCAGAAAATAATGTATGGTACTGTCCAAACCGTTTCCGTACTTTATTAATAGGATGTACAGAAGTAACAGAAGTTCTGTCCAAACTTCTCATTGCAATAAGCCCGCGAAGCGCGGCATTATCGAATAAAATTTCATCTTCACTGTCGGAGAACATTGTTCATACTGAATTGAGTTTGGAAAGTCAAAACAGTAAATCGCAACTTCTGTCTCCTCACTATGTGCATGTCTCATGTCTCGTCGCTTATATCGTCGCTTACCTCGTCGCTGTGCCTCTAGTCTCGTCGTTCTACTATGTTTTTACCCTTACTTTCTTCGCATTTTCCCTTTTTATTTCCCTAATTCCCCATATAGCAGTGTCTTAAAATTCACATCATCTGAAGTATCACAAAGTTTGTCTGGATTTGACGATGACGTAGATTTTATTCTTCTGGCCTTCCCCATGATGCACGGTTTCTATAGAAATTAATGACACACGCATCGTTTCAACACTACTTGTGAACCCTTGGCACAATAGAAAGCTAATCGTGAACCGAGTAAGGGAGCGGAATGATCAGGGAATGATGATCTTTTGATATAAGGAGTAAGGATTTCTTTAAAATCGTGGTTGTCTTTTGGCACCTAGAAACCCATAATTCATAAATTCCAATTGTGAAAACTACCCATATTCGATTTTCTGAAACAATTAAAACCCTTTAAACCAAAACACCTTTATTCTGAAACCCTTTAAAATATCGAAGTAGATTTCAAGTTCCGGTATTTTTTCTTAATTCCTTGAAGTATTCTTGGAAACATTTGTTTGTTGGATTTCTAATGTCTTAAAAATGTTTATTTTGATGCTCTACGACTAAAGTTCACAACGTATGGTCAGAGGCCGATCTTAACGAGACACACTGTATCCAAATATAAGTAATTATGTATTATATGTATAACAACGAATTTTCGAACTTTCCCTCATCCTCCCACAAAACGAGCCATAATTAATTTAAAGTAAATCAAAATATGTGAAGCGAGAGACTACTATGATGTAGGTATTGCTTTATAAATTTCATAACACGTATCGTAGATCATTAAATTTTCACGGGTGTTACGTCATTCGATACCTAGTTATAAACCAATATGAAAAACAACCTCACGGTATTCCATTTATTTACATTAATATTGCATTTTACAATTACCAAAATTACAAACATGTAATTATTATAGCCTAGACAGAATTGACCGGATGTATGTGTAAATCTCCAATTATTATTTGTTGCAGAGCTTGTTGCATTCAACAGTAATTTCCCGACATTCTGTGAATTTTCCTTCAATCCCTATGAATTTATGATATGCGTAATGTGGAAACATCACAGACCTGGATGTTCATTGCACTTGTTAAAATCAAATCTCCACAACGTTCTATCAGGATTTATTTCCATTTGCCTGTATCGATTTTAACGAGTCCATCCTTAATAGGAAAGGTGAAATTTAAAACCACATAACTGAAGTTGCAACTCATTAAGATTTCATTGACAATAATTGGCCGAGTTAATTTTTCCAACTTACTCTAAAAAATCATTATATCCATTAAAATACACCAAGTGAGCTATACATTCATTGGTGTTAGTAGCGTTGGGCAAAATGTAAATAGACAATGATTTTTATTGAAGTTTAAATTGTTTATGGGAAAGTTGTGAGAAAAACAATGCTACTACCGTGAAGTGTTTTATATACGGCCAGAGTTTTTTTTTAAGACAGACCATAGGAAATGGGCTTGTGAAGCGTTGCTATGGAAATCGATCCGTTGACCGGCAAAGTCGTTAATACTTTGCAATAATATCCACTTCAGATTAAATTATTAGTTTGATGTTTATGAGTAAAACTTGGCATCAGTTACATACTAGCGTAGGTACTTATAAGCTATTTCAACTCTATTCGGACCGCTGTTTGGTCATGGAAAATCAACTGACTTCTCCTGGTATAATCTTAAAGTTCTTTCCAGTGAACTATGTCAATTAATTTCGACAGTGTAGGCTATGCGGATGATATCGCCATCCTAATATCTGGCAAACTCGAAAACATGAGAACAAGAGAACACCATGGCTGTCAACCCACAGAAAACAAGGGTCGTACTCTTCACACGAAAACGTAAACTAAACATCACCGGTCTGTCACGTCTCTTCGGCAGCACCTTAAAACTCTCATTCGAACTAAAATACCAGGGCATCTTACTGGATGACAAACTGACCTGGGCAAGACACGTCAATGGAAAAGTAGAAAAGTTAACCTGTGGCTTAGCCCCAAAGGTTGTCCTACGACTGTACACAGCCGTCATAAGGCCTATGCTAACATACGGATCAATAGTTTGGTGGCCCACAACCAGACTTGCAACAACCCAGACTAAGCTAAACAGCTTACAAATACTCGCATGTGTTGCCACTACCGGAGCAATGAGAACCACGTCGACCACAGTCATCAAACTGATCCTCGGTCTGCTGCCCCTGGACATTTTTGCCAGGGAAACAGCGCTGAGGACTAAAACTAACGGCGCTAAGGTTAAGAATGGCTGGTCAACTCAATGAAAAAAAAATTGATGGGCCAACACGGCTCCATACTGAGGGAGGCATTCGGAAGATCGCTTATCCTCACAGTGGCGGCTGACAGGATCATATCCATCTTCATCTTTAACAAAAACTACACAACAACAGAGAAGCCCCCGGACAGTACGCGACTTGATGCCATACTATACACCGATTGGGCCAAATCCGGTTCAGGTTCAGGCTGCTAAGTTCATTCCGAGGCCCTGAACATGAACCTAACAATTCCCTTGGGTTCACATCCTACGGTCCTTCAGACAGAACTGATAGTAATCGCACTTTGTGTCATGGAAATCACCCAACGCAAAATCATAAACAAAAATCTATTGATCCTAATGTTCATCAGGGGAGCCCTGGGGTTACTCAGGGGTCCAAAGCTCTGCTCTTGGCTTGTCCTGGAGGCCCACGGGGCCGTAACGGCTGCTGCCAATCACAACACAGGCTTACGCAGTGCTGGATAAAAGGTCACTCAAATATCAAAGGAAACGAGGCGGCAGATCAGCTCGCGCTGAAGGGAGCTAAATCTTCCTCCACGCCCGAGCCTGATGTGCCGCTGGCACTTAGCGAAATTTACTCGTGGGTAATACCACAAGAGTTTAGATTTAGCCGGATTTTTATGCAGTTGGTCTCGAATACTTACTTGCGTTGAAAATTTCACGGGAGCTGTTGAAAAAATCACGAGACCGCTTTGCGCTCGAGGGATTTTTTTCTGCATTTACGACATCCTATTTCGCATAAGCTTAGGGAGGTGTGGTGGCTTGATATGGGCGCAAGGCGACTTTTGCATGCAGCCTGTCTGTACCACAAAATAATATTATATAAAACTCCACCTTATCTGTCAGATTTGATAACCCATCGTACAGATCTACATAATGTCCATTTAGGATTCAGGGGAAAATTAAATATACCTAGACAGAGAACTGAGTCATTTAAGCGCTCATTTCATTACCTAATTGCTCGTGTGTACAACTCTATCCCTGATCATCTAAAATCTTTTAATGTTAAGGCTTTCAAGACATCATATTGGCAGATTTTATTCGGCAAGCAGACTCTGCGCTTGTGATATGTTCTCTATCTTATTCTATTAGCTAGGAATAGACGAAGCGATTTGTTTGCCGATTTGGTCGCCACGAGCAAATTCGGCGGATTTGCTCGTGGCGAGCAGCGTGGACAGATTTTTCATGTCACACCATAAACGTCCACGCTAATCGTACGAATTATCCGTCGGAGTGGCTCATCACATGCAAATGTGTACGTTTATGGGGAAACTACACGATTTATCGGTCGGATTTTCGTGGCTCGTGATCTGTAGAAAATTTCAAGAGGTCGCGAGCCATGCCTAAAATCCTTTTTTAACGCTTATACCTAGTTGTTGTTAGTGAAAATTATTTTTACGCGGTATTTTTGGGCCAATTAATAATGTCAAAGTATAATAATAATAACAAAAAGGGAAAACGAGCTGCTATGAGCGTATCGCGTATCGCTCTAGTCTGGCAGAAAAGTCTGTTCGTTTATGGCAGAAAATACTGTCAAGCCGTGCCAGAGGCGTCTACGGTTCTGCGCTGAATTACCACAGACGAAGAGATTTATCTTCCGGGTTTGCTCGTGGTGATCAAATCGGCCAGCAAATCGCTTCGTCTATTCCTAGCTATTGACTTGATTTTGTACAACTCTACGCTGCTTGTAGAATAGAGCATGTTCTATAGTGACCAAGGGCAGTTGCTATGGGTGAGTTGGGTGTTTTGACTTGTGCTGTGCATTGTGCATTGCCTATGGGCAATATATTTATTACTTACTGGAGTGTTATGAAATTTTTTAGGTAATTGCTCGCGTAGGATATAGTATGTAAATTATTTATTTACGGGTTAAGGTAATCAGGGTGTACATATACAAGTACAAACTGATCTTCACTTTTTTTTTTCTCACTTACAATTTAATTTAGGATAACTTTTGTTTTATATAGGGTTAGAACTATTTAAAGGGCCACTACAGAGATATCCTAAATCATTTAAGATACGAGGTCGGTTAAATTAGAGGAAAGTTGCGCTATTTTGTGCCCATCTCGAATCCGTCAAAACATGCAAAATATCTGTGACCGTTCCTGAAATATCCTGAAAAAACTGAAACATCGAGATTTCTTATTTTCGTCATATCTTTTTTATTATTTGAAATCAATAAATAATTTTTTATAGGCTTACATAAGTCGGCAAAAGCTACCCATCTGACATTTAAAAAATTTCTCAAAGCCGACTAGATCTTGGAGTTTTCATAGTCAACTTTCGTTTTTCTTACGGCCGCCATATTGTTTTTTCATTTAATTGAGTATGAAAAAAATAATGGAAACCAAAAACTAATAAACTTCAAAAAATAAATTTAAAAAATTTTTGTTCTCTTTTTTTTCTAAAAAAAGGCAACTTCTTAGACCGAATATCATAGAGAAATCGAAAAACTATAAGGCAAGCAGATTGACTTCATATTGATCTATTTCAGCGAAAAATTTCCTGTTTTTCTTTGAAAAAAGAAGAATAAAAATTTTCCAATTTTTTTTTCTGAAGTTCGTTAATTTTTGGTTTCTATTATTTTTTCTTATCGAACGACATAAAAAAATAATTTGGCGGCCCTAAGAGAAACGAAAGTTGACTATGAAAACTCTGGGATCTAGTCGGCTTTGAAAATTTTTGAAACGTCTGATGAATACCTAGTCATAACGGCTTATGTAAGCCTACGAAAAATTATTTCTTAATTTGCAATAACAAAAAAGATATGACGAAAATAAAATTTCAGGATTTTTCAGTTTTTTCAGGGTATTTCAGGAACGGTCACAGATATCTTGCATGTTTTGACGGATTCGAGATGACCACAAAATAGTCCAACTTTTCTCTAATTTAACGGACCTCGTATCTTCAATGGTTTAGGATAACCCTGTAGTGGCCCTTTAAATAGTTCTAACCCTGTATATTATTTGTATTGAACGTGAGAGAATAAATTCTTATTATTATTATTCTCGATTCATTCTCAGCATTTATTATTATTATTATTATTATTTATTTCTCTTTCTCAGTTTTTACACTGGGTCTATACAATACAAGACATAGGTACACATATACACACAATATCTCTATTCCTTGGGAAAGAACTTCATCATATCCCAAGGACAAGAATTTTTGGACTATATGGCATGTTTGAAGAAATACTGCCTTTTGGATGGTAATTAAGTGTCCGCTCGATAAATCAATTTTGTTCAGGTGGTCGTGAAAGTTTCTGGATATCATGCCAGTGACGGAGATAACTATAATATTTTTTTTTTTTTATTTCTTCCATAAAACTTACAAAATAAAATAAGTATCGGAAACTGTCATAAAAACAACTACAATTTATACATATACATATAACATATATAACATGTAAAGACTATACAAATAAATTAGAAAATCCAGTCACCTGAAGCATGCATGCACGCTCATATCATTAGTGTTTCGAAGAGAAAAACTCCTCGAGGTTATAAAAACATTCGTAAACTAAATAGTTCCGAAGGCGTCTCTTGAATACATCAAGAGACTGACTCGAGCAGATTTCCCGGGGAAGAGTATTGTAAATTTTTTGACCTAGATAATAAGGCGACCTCTCAGTCAAACTCAGCCTGTGCTTTGGCAAACGATAACTGTTATAATTATATATATATATATATATTATATATATTTATAGGTACTATATTGATGTTTTTCAATACCCATATGTGTTTAACCTCTATAGCAACATTTTCATACTTTCTAATTTTTTCAGTTTCTGTTTTTTCTATGTTGGAGGATAGTGGGCAATCTATAAGACAGCTTCTTGTTAATGTTGGAGTTATTGACTTGATTGTAGTGTCTGCCATGTAGAGTTTTAGAGGACCATATCTCTTTTTTTTTGTTCGACTGTTCTTGGATGTTGATCAGTTGGTGTTTGTGAATGAAGATTCAGCGGTGTGTAGTTCTTGTCTGTATGCAGTATTGCTTTGTGTTGTTTGCGTTCTTTTGAACGGAAGTATGTCTGGAGTGAATTCAATTGTTTGGCATGTAGTGAATCTAGGTCTATTATTACTCTCCCTCCTTCTTTTCATGCTTATGTTGAATCTTTCCTTACATGAGTTGGGGTGCAGTATTCTATTTTTCGTTAGGGCAGTTCTGGTTTGTATGTTAATGTTTTCCAGGTCTATGGTCGACCATTTGATGATTCCGAAGGAGTAGGTGAGAATGGGGATCGCGTATGTGTTAATGGGGATCGCGTATGTGTTATTGACTTTAAATAGATTTCCGGAGTTCAAGTGTGTTTTAAGAAGTTGATTTAGTCTTTTTTCATATTCTGCTTGGAGCTGTGATTTTATTTCGGTGTGATTAAGTTTGAAGCTTTGTTGAAATCCCAGGTATTTATACAAGTCATTGGGGTGTAGTTGTTGCAATGTTTGATTATTCAGTACTTGATGATTTGGTTCCTGAGTTAGTTTCCCCTTTTCCAGGTGAAGTGTTTTGCATTTGTCCACTCCGAACTCCATTTTAATGTCTGTTGATATTGTTTCTATTGTTCCGAGTAACTGTTGTAATTGTGGTCGCGTTGATGTGTAGATTTTAATGTCGTCTATATACATTAGATGGTTTATGATGTAGATAACCTGTTTGTTATGTTTGATTTGGTAGCCAAGTTTGGTGTTATTGAGAGTGTTTGATAATGGATTCAGAGCGAGGCAGAACCATAAGGCGCTCAATGCATCTCCCTGGAAAATACCACGTCGGATATTTATCTGGTCCGTTTGTATGATTTCTGAATTTGTAGTTAGGATGATTTTTGTTCTCCAGTTATTCATGATTGTTGTTAAGAATTGTTCGATTATGGGTTGTGTTTTATAGATCTGCAGGATTTTCGAAAGCCAGCTGTGTGGTATCATGTCGAAAGCTTTTTTATAGTCTATGTAGGCAATGTGGATATTCCTCTTATCTTTTTCTGCTTGTTTCATTATGGTGGTGTCTATTATTAGCTGTTCCTTACAGCCTTTGCCGCCCCTGCGGCATCCCTTCTGTTCTTCGGTGAGAATGTTGTTTGTAGTAAAGTGATTCTCTATTTTGTTACGCACGATGGCTGTAATTATTTTATATAAAGTGGACAGACACGTGATGGGTCTGTAGTTAGCTGGGTTTTCTGTTTGTTGGTTTTTAGGTTTTATGTATGTTGTGCCCTCTGTGAGGAAGTGGTGTGAGATGTAGGTTCTGGATTATATTGTTTATTTGGTTGGCAAGGTTTGTATGCACTGAAGTGAACTGTTTATACCAGTAGTTGTGTAGTTTGTCTGGGCCTGGGAACTTCCAGTTTTGTGTTTTTCTGATTGCGTGGCTTAGTTCTTCTTGAGTGATTTCGTAGTCTGTTTGTTGAGGTGTTTTCTGCTGTTTGCGTATTTCCTGTTTGATCCATTCTGCTTTGTCATTATGACGGGTTGAGTTTGACCATATGTTTCTCCAAAATTCTGTTATTTGTTCTTTGGATGGTGGTTTTATATTGATGTCTGTGACCTTGTTGCACACATTATTATAAAATGTTTTCTCTCTGTTTTTAAAAATATTGTTTTGATTTTTCCTGTCATTTGATCGGGTGTAACGTTTTAGTCTGGCTGCGTAGAGTGCGAGCATTTGTTTTATTGATTCTAGTGTTTCAATTATTGTAACATTTGTTTTGTTGGAGTTTGACTGAGTAAAGTGTTTTATTAGTTTTTTGCTGTTGTTTTCATTAAGATATTATGTCATTCTACCGATTTCTTTTCTGAAAAATTCTATTTTTTTCTCCAGTCTGATTTTCCAGTTTGGCTTTTTGAATGTTTTCGGTTTATTGTTGTGGTTGTTTATTATCTTCTGTTTGTTAAGGGTTAGAATTGCGATGGCACAGGCATATATGACGAGGTGTAGTTCTTCTAGATTTGTATCGACATTGATATATTTCTTAATGATGTCTTCGTTAAGTATCTTTATGATTTGTTGTGAGTAACTACTTATGTTCAGTCTGGGAAGGCTTGGTCTGGTGTTAGGGTTTGATCCTCTCCACTTAATTATATTTGTTTCTATTTCGTTTATAATGTCTTGTAGTGGTATAGTTGTTGGTATTGCTCGTGGTATTAAGTTTTCATTTAGTGCGTTCGGTGTATTTTGTTGATTTTCTGTTTCATTAGTGGTTGGTGTTGCTTGTGGACTTGGGTCTTCATTTAGTGTAGCTGATGTATCCTGTTGAGCTTCTGTCCCATTAGGGTTTCTGTCCTGTGATAATGAGCTTGTATTTGGTTGTGATGGATTTAATTTCCTAGCTATTTTTTCTTTGAGGTTTTGTAGCTAAATTGGTGAAAGTATGTTATTTTTTATAATCATATTTTTCTGATCAATCAGTCTTTGTTCTGTCACTTTTTGCCTTAAATGTGGGTATGTGTCGGTGAACAGTCTATGAAGTTGGTGTCTATATCCAGTTGCTATTGTTTCTAATTCTGTTGCTTTGTAGTAACAACGCATGACAGTTATATTCATATCGGTTGTTTATGCCATGCGCTGTCGAGGTAGGCCAGCCTTGGTGGTTGCCGGTTGTCCCGGCAAAACACTTCCGGTGGTTTGTGGATCTGTTTGCAGAATTTGGGGTTCCGGGCGGTTTTCGGCTGTATATTACTTGCGGATTTCCCGGTAGATGCCCGCCTACTCAGCAAACTACCACTGGTGTTTCGCATGCTGTCACGTTCAGCACCAGCTCCAGACGTGCCCTGGTGCTCCCCAGGCAGTGACTCATTTCCGAGGCTTACTTTTTTTATCTCTCTATTTCTGAAGGTAGCCTGTAACCAGAGGCAGGAGCCCTTACAAAGTGCTTTCATCCAGACCAGATGAACCTTGGTTTTTTAACGAGGTTGTTACTCCTCCCCCTCCTCCTGTTTCACACGGGCTTGGGACCGTCGATGGCGAAGTTTAATAATAATTATTATTATTATGATTATTATTATTACTATTTTTAACTTGTGTCACAACAACTGAACGCTGTAAACGCAAAACATAAGACGATATAATAGTACAGTAGATTTGTTTGCCAGCGATGTTGTCTAACCTGTATACTTTTAACTAATTTGTTGTGACATAAGTCGTGGCAAATTTTGCAAATTCTCGCTTCGCTAATTTTCATATCAATATGACAACGTACAGATTCTCCATCCTCTGTTAACGCGCATCACCTCTAATATAGCCATTCTATCCTGTGTATTTCTACATACCTACCTAGCATGATTCAGTCAACACGGTATACACGGCCCTACCGATGTTCCTTTTTAAGCTCGTATGAAACCGTCCCTCGCTTTTCTCGGGACGGTAACTTTATACTTTTAGAATCGTAATTGATTCCAAGTTGTTGTGTTGTGGTTCATGGAAATTTGCTCCAAACGTTTCGTTTACAGCTGTGGTAGACATCATTAGCGGTTACCAGTGCTCAAGCGATGCTTCCACTCCTCGTGTTCACTAATAACTGTGTAACTGCTATGAGTTGAGGGTCATCAGTGAACACAAGGAGTGGAAGCATCGCTTGCGTACACGTAACTTTTGTAGACCAGCTGTAGACAAAACGTTCGGAGCAAATCTCCATGGACCATAGCAAAATAGCCTGGAATAAATTACGATTTCAATAGAAGACGGCCGTGAAAGCCTACTACACACATCAACTTTATACTCGTTAAAATGGGCTTCGTTCCGCCCTTGATATACCTATGTCCGTATTCAAAAACAATAATTTCCTAAATAATTACGTAATTAATTAAATGAGTGAGATGGAGATATGCAGTTTTTTTGTAATAGAATGAGATGGGGATAATTGATTACGTAATTATTTAGGAAATTATCGTTTGTGAATACGGGCACTAGAATGTACTTATAACTATTGATAAAGTATTATTATTATTAAAATATTTTGACTAAATATTTGAAAGGAAGTATTAGTGTATTTTTTAACAAAAAATACACTATTGAGGACGACATCACTTTCCAAAAATCACCCAAACTCATCAAATGTCCACCGATCATGACCCCCAGATTACGAAAAAGTGGTTTTCCAAAATTCACCTGCCCACGATATATATATATATATTTATAACATAAAAATAATTAGTGGGCTTTTGGCTCGAATAGTGAAGCGAGCTCCAAGGCAATCGGCAAGCAGAGCCATCTGACGGAAGACACAGACAGCTGTTTCGACCTCCTTGTGGTCTCTTCAGTGTGCCACATCCATGCAGAGGTTGCTTTGCCGAATGCCTGGACCGCTTTTAAACCTTAAGCCAAACCCATTAGCACGGTTCCCCGTGTCATCATGGGTTCAGCGACATCTATCTGTCGATGACGGAGCTACCAGCCGCATTGTCAGCTTGCGCCCTCTAGGAAACCTGACTCCTCGGTTTGGAGGATTTGACAAGTCTCTCTGTGGCAGTGCTATACCAACAACTGGAAGACACCGCCATCTCTTATTCGCCCATAAAGTAATTGTAATAATAGAAGATTTTAGTCGAGCATAAATTAATAACATAAAAATAATTAGTGGGCTTTTGGCTCGAATAGTGAAGCGAGCTCCAAGGCAATCGGCAAGCAGAGCCATCTGACGGAAGACACAGACAGCTGTTTCGACCTCCTTGTGGTCTCTTCAGTGTGCCACATCCATGCAGAGGTTGCTTTGCCGAATGCCTGGACCGCTTTTAAACCTTAAGCCAAACCCATTAGCACGGTTCCCCGTGTCATCATGGGTTCAGCGACATCTATCTGTCGATGACGGAGCTACCAGCCGCATTGTCAGCTTGCGCCCTCTAGGAAACCTGACTCCTCGGTTTGGAGGATTTGACAAGTCTCTCTGTGGCAGTGCTATACCAACAACTGGAAGACACCGCCATCTCTTATTCGCCCATAAAGTAATTGTAATAATAGAAGATTTTAGTCGAGCATAAATTAATAACATAAAAATAATTAGTGGGCTTTTGGCTCGAATAGTGAAGCGAGCTCCAAGGCAATCGGCAAGCAGAGCCATCTGACGGAAGACACAGACAGCTGTTTCGACCTCCTTGTGGTCTCTTCAGTGTGCCACATCCATGCAGAGGTTGCTTTGCCGAATGCCTGGACCGCTTTTAAACCTTAAGCCAAACCCATTAGCACGGTTCCCCGTGTCATCATGGGTTCAGCGACATCTATCTGTCGATGACGGAGCTACCAGCCGCATTGTCAGCTTGCGCCCTCTAGGAAACCTGACTCCTCGGTTTGGAGGATTTGACAAGTCTCTCTGTGGCAGTGCTATACCAACAACTGGAAGACACCGCCATCTCTTATTCGCCCATAAAGTAATTGTAATAATAGAAGATTTTAGTCGAGCATAAATTAATAACATAAAAATAATTAGTGGGCTTTTGGCTCGAATAGTGAAGCGAGCTCCAAGGCAATCGGCAAGCAGAGCCATCTGACGGAAGACACAGACAGCTGTTTCGACCTCCTTGTGGTCTCTTCAGTGTGCCACATCCATGCAGAGGTTGCTTTGCCGAATGCCTGGACCGCTTTTAAACCTTAAGCCAAACCCATTAGCACGGTTCCCCGTGTCATCATGGGTTCAGCGACATCTATCTGTCGATGACGGAGCTACCAGCCGCATTGTCAGCTTGCGCCCTCTAGGAAACCTGACTCCTCGGTTTGGAGGATTTGACAAGTCTCTCTGTGGCAGTGCTATACCAACAACTGGAAGACACCGCCATCTCTTATTCGCCCATAAAGTAATTGTAATAATAGAAGATTTTAGTCGAGCATAAATTAATAACATAAAAATAATTAGTGGGCTTTTGGCTCGAATAGTGAAGCGAGCTCCAAGGCAATCGGCAAGCAGAGCCATCTGACGGAAGACACAGACAGCTGTTTCGACCTCCTTGTGGTCTCTTCAGTGTGCCACATCCATGCAGAGGTTGCTTTGCCGAATGCCTGGACCGCTTTTAAACCTTAAGCCAAACCCATTAGCACGGTTCCCCGTGTCATCATGGGTTCAGCGACATCTATCTGTCGATGACGGAGCTACCAGCCGCATTGTCAGCTTGCGCCCTCTAGGAAACCTGACTCCTCGGTTTGGAGGATTTGACAAGTCTCTCTGTGGCAGTGCTATACCAACAACTGGAAGACACCGCCATCTCTTATTCGCCCATAAAGTAATTGTAATAATAGAAGATTTTAGTCGAGCATAAATTAATAACATAAAAATAATTAGTGGGCTTTTGGCTCGAATAGTGAAGCGAGCTCCAAGGCAATCGGCAAGCAGAGCCATCTGACGGAAGACACAGACAGCTGTTTCGACCTCCTTGTGGTCTCTTCAGTGTGCCACATCCATGCAGAGGTTGCTTTGCCGAATGCCTGGACCGCTTTTAAACCTTAAGCCAAACCCATTAGCACGGTTCCCCGTGTCATCATGGGTTCAGCGACATCTATCTGTCGATGACGGAGCTACCAGCCGCATTGTCAGCTTGCGCCCTCTAGGAAACCTGACTCCTCGGTTTGGAGGATTTGACAAGTCTCTCTGTGGCAGTGCTATACCAACAACTGGAAGACACCGCCATCTCTTATTCGCCCATAAAGTAATTGTAATAATAGAAGATTTTAGTCGAGCATAAATTAATAACATAAAAATAATTAGTGGGCTTTTGGCTCGAATAGTGAAGCGAGCTCCAAGGCAATCGGCAAGCAGAGCCATCTGACGGAAGACACAGACAGCTGTTTCGACCTCCTTGTGGTCTCTTCAGTGTGCCACATCCATGCAGAGGTTGCTTTGCCGAATGCCTGGACCGCTTTTAAACCTTAAGCCAAACCCATTAGCACGGTTCCCCGTGTCATCATGGGTTCAGCGACATCTATCTGTCGATGACGGAGCTACCAGCCGCATTGTCAGCTTGCGCCCTCTAGGAAACCTGACTCCTCGGTTTGGAGGATTTGACAAGTCTCTCTGTGGCAGTGCTATACCAACAACTGGAAGACACCGCCATCTCTTATTCGCCCATAAAGTAATTGTAATAATAGAAGATTTTAGTCGAGCATAAATTAATAACATAAAAATAATTAGTGGGCTTTTGGCTCGAATAGTGAAGCGAGCTCCAAGGCAATCGGCAAGCAGAGCCATCTGACGGAAGACACAGACAGCTGTTTCGACCTCCTTGTGGTCTCTTCAGTGTGCCACATCCATGCAGAGGTTGCTTTGCCGAATGCCTGGACCGCTTTTAAACCTTAAGCCAAACCCATTAGCACGGTTCCCCGTGTCATCATGGGTTCAGCGACATCTATCTGTCGATGACGGAGCTACCAGCCGCATTGTCAGCTTGCGCCCTCTAGGAAACCTGACTCCTCGGTTTGGAGGATTTGACAAGTCTCTCTGTGGCAGTGCTATACCAACAACTGGAAGACACCGCCATCTCTTATTCGCCCATAAAGTAATTGTAATAATAGAAGATTTTAGTCGAGCATAAATTAATAACATAAAAATAATTAGTGGGCTTTTGGCTCGAATAGTGAAGCGAGCTCCAAGGCAATCGGCAAGCAGAGCCATCTGACGGAAGACACAGACAGCTGTTTCGACCTCCTTGTGGTCTCTTCAGTGTGCCACATCCATGCAGAGGTTGCTTTGCCGAATGCCTGGACCGCTTTTAAACCTTAAGCCAAACCCATTAGCACGGTTCCCCGTGTCATCATGGGTTCAGCGACATCTATCTGTCGATGACGGAGCTACCAGCCGCATTGTCAGCTTGCGCCCTCTAGGAAACCTGACTCCTCGGTTTGGAGGATTTGACAAGTCTCTCTGTGGCAGTGCTATACCAACAACTGGAAGACACCGCCATCTCTTATTCGCCCATAAAGTAATTGTAATAATAGAAGATTTTAGTCGAGCATAAATTAATAACATAAAAATAATTAGTGGGCTTTTGGCTCGAATAGTGAAGCGAGCTCCAAGGCAATCGGCAAGCAGAGCCATCTGACGGAAGACACAGACAGCTGTTTCGACCTCCTTGTGGTCTCTTCAGTGTGCCACATCCATGCAGAGGTTGCTTTGCCGAATGCCTGGACCGCTTTTAAACCTTAAGCCAAACCCATTAGCACGGTTCCCCGTGTCATCATGGGTTCAGCGACATCTATCTGTCGATGACGGAGCTACCAGCCGCATTGTCAGCTTGCGCCCTCTAGGAAACCTGACTCCTCGGTTTGGAGGATTTGACAAGTCTCTCTGTGGCAGTGCTATACCAACAACTGGAAGACACCGCCATCTCTTATTCGCCCATAAAGTAATTGTAATAATAGAAGATTTTAGTCGAGCATAAATTAATAACATAAAAATAATTAGTGGGCTTTTGGCTCGAATAGTGAAGCGAGCTCCAAGGCAATCGGCAAGCAGAGCCATCTGACGGAAGACACAGACAGCTGTTTCGACCTCCTTGTGGTCTCTTCAGTGTGCCACATCCATGCAGAGGTTGCTTTGCCGAATGCCTGGACCGCTTTTAAACCTTAAGCCAAACCCATTAGCACGGTTCCCCGTGTCATCATGGGTTCAGCGACATCTATCTGTCGATGACGGAGCTACCAGCCGCATTGTCAGCTTGCGCCCTCTAGGAAACCTGACTCCTCGGTTTGGAGGATTTGACAAGTCTCTCTGTGGCAGTGCTATACCAACAACTGGAAGACACCGCCATCTCTTATTCGCCCATAAAGTAATTGTAATAATAGAAGATTTTAGTCGAGCATAAATTAATAACATAAAAATAATTAGTGGGCTTTTGGCTCGAATAGTGAAGCGAGCTCCAAGGCAATCGGCAAGCAGAGCCATCTGACGGAAGACACAGACAGCTGTTTCGACCTCCTTGTGGTCTCTTCAGTGTGCCACATCCATGCAGAGGTTGCTTTGCCGAATGCCTGGACCGCTTTTAAACCTTAAGCCAAACCCATTAGCACGGTTCCCCGTGTCATCATGGGTTCAGCGACATCTATCTGTCGATGACGGAGCTACCAGCCGCATTGTCAGCTTGCGCCCTCTAGGAAACCTGACTCCTCGGTTTGGAGGATTTGACAAGTCTCTCTGTGGCAGTGCTATACCAACAACTGGAAGACACCGCCATCTCTTATTCGCCCATAAAGTAATTGTAATAATAGAAGATTTTAGTCGAGCATAAATTAATAACATAAAAATAATTAGTGGGCTTTTGGCTCGAATAGTGAAGCGAGCTCCAAGGCAATCGGCAAGCAGAGCCATCTGACGGAAGACACAGACAGCTGTTTCGACCTCCTTGTGGTCTCTTCAGTGTGCCACATCCATGCAGAGGTTGCTTTGCCGAATGCCTGGACCGCTTTTAAACCTTAAGCCAAACCCATTAGCACGGTTCCCCGTGTCATCATGGGTTCAGCGACATCTATCTGTCGATGACGGAGCTACCAGCCGCATTGTCAGCTTGCGCCCTCTAGGAAACCTGACTCCTCGGTTTGGAGGATTTGACAAGTCTCTCTGTGGCAGTGCTATACCAACAACTGGAAGACACCGCCATCTCTTATTCGCCCATAAAGTAATTATAATAATAGAAGATTTTAGTCGAGCATAAATTAATAACATAAAAATAATTAGTGGGCTTTTGGCTCGAATAGTGAAGCGAGCTCCAAGGCAATCGGCAAGCAGAGCCATCTGACGGAAGACACAGACAGCTGTTTCGACCTCCTTGTGGTCTCTTCAGTGTGCCACATCCATGCAGAGGTTGCTTTGCCGAATGCCTGGACCGCTTTTAAACCTTAAGCCAAACCCATGATGACACGGGGAACCGTGCTAATGGGTTTGGCTTAAGGTTTAAAAGCGGTCCAGGCATTCGGCAAAGCAACCTCTGCATGGATGTGGCACACTGAAGAGACCACAAGGAGGTCGAAACAGCTGTCTGTGTCTTCCGTCAGATGGCTCTGCTTGCCGATTGCCTTGGAGCTCGCTTCACTATTCGAGCCAAAAGCCCACTAATTATTTTTATGTTATTAATTTATGCTCGACTAAAATCTTCTATTATTACAATTACTTTATGGGCGAATAAGAGATGGCGGTGTCTTCCAGTTGTTGGTATAGCACTGCCACAGAGAGACTTGTCAAATCCTCCAAACCGAGGAGTCAGGTTTCCTAGAGGGCGCAAGCTGACAATGCGGCTGGTAGCTCCGTCATCGACAGATAGATGTCGCTGAACCCATGATGACACGGGGAACCGTGCTAATGGGTTTGGCTTAAGGTTTAAAAGCGGTCCAGGCATTCGGCAAAGCAACCTCTGCATGGATGTGGCACACTGAAGAGACCACAAGGAGGTCGAAACAGCTGTCTGTGTCTTCCGTCAGATGGCTCTGCTTGCCGATTGCCTTGGAGCTCGCTTCACTATTCGAGCCAAAAGCCCACTAATTATTTTTATGTTATTAATTTATGCTCGACTAAAATCTTCTATTATTACAATTACTTTATGGGCGAATAAGAGATGGCGGTGTCTTCCAGTTGTTGGTATAGCACTGCCACAGAGAGACTTGTCAAATCCTCCAAACCGAGGAGTCAGGTTTCCTAGAGGGCGCAAGCTGACAATGCGGCTGGTAGCTCCGTCATCGACAGATAGATGTCGCTGAACCCATGATGACACGGGGAACCGTGCTAATGGGTTTGGCTTAAGGTTTAAAAGCGGTCCAGGCATTCGGCAAAGCAACCTCTGCATGGATGTGGCACACTGAAGAGACCACAAGGAGGTCGAAACAGCTGTCTGTGTCTTCCGTCAGATGGCTCTGCTTGCCGATTGCCTTGGAGCTCGCTTCACTATTCGAGCCAAAAGCCCACTAATTATTTTTATGTTATTAATTTATGCTCGACTAAAATCTTCTATTATTACAATTACTTTATGGGCGAATAAGAGATGGCGGTGTCTTCCAGTTGTTGGTATAGCACTGCCACAGAGAGACTTGTCAAATCCTCCAAACCGAGGAGTCAGGTTTCCTAGAGGGCGCAAGCTGACAATGCGGCTGGTAGCTCCGTCATCGACAGATAGATGTCGCTGAACCCATGATGACACGGGGAACCGTGCTAATGGGTTTGGCTTAAGGTTTAAAAGCGGTCCAGGCATTCGGCAAAGCAACCTCTGCATGGATGTGGCACACTGAAGAGACCACAAGGAGGTCGAAACAGCTGTCTGTGTCTTCCGTCAGATGGCTCTGCTTGCCGATTGCCTTGGAGCTCGCTTCACTATTCGAGCCAAAAGCCCACTAATTATTTTTATGTTATTAATTTATGCTCGACTAAAATCTTCTATTATTACAATTACTTTATGGGCGAATAAGAGATGGCGGTGTCTTCCAGTTGTTGGTATAGCACTGCCACAGAGAGACTTGTCAAATCCTCCAAACCGAGGAGTCAGGTTTCCTAGAGGGCGCAAGCTGACAATGCGGCTGGTAGCTCCGTCATCGACAGATAGATGTCGCTGAACCCATGATGACACGGGGAACCGTGCTAATGGGTTTGGCTTAAGGTTTAAAAGCGGTCCAGGCATTCGGCAAAGCAACCTCTGCATGGATGTGGCACACTGAAGAGACCACAAGGAGGTCGAAACAGCTGTCTGTGTCTTCCGTCAGATGGCTCTGCTTGCCGATTGCCTTGGAGCTCGCTTCACTATTCGAGCCAAAAGCCCACTAATTATTTTTATGTTATTAATTTATGCTCGACTAAAATCTTCTATTATTACAATTACTTTATGGGCGAATAAGAGATGGCGGTGTCTTCCAGTTGTTGGTATAGCACTGCCACAGAGAGACTTGTCAAATCCTCCAAACCGAGGAGTCAGGTTTCCTAGAGGGCGCAAGCTGACAATGCGGCTGGTAGCTCCGTCATCGACAGATAGATGTCGCTGAACCCATGATGACACGGGGAACCGTGCTAATGGGTTTGGCTTAAGGTTTAAAAGCGGTCCAGGCATTCGGCAAAGCAACCTCTGCATGGATGTGGCACACTGAAGAGACCACAAGGAGGTCGAAACAGCTGTCTGTGTCTTCCGTCAGATGGCTCTGCTTGCCGATTGCCTTGGAGCTCGCTTCACTATTCGAGCCAAAAGCCCACTAATTATTTTTATGTTATTAATTTATGCTCGACTAAAATCTTCTATTATTACAATTACTTTATGGGCGAATAAGAGATGGCGGTGTCTTCCAGTTGTTGGTATAGCACTGCCACAGAGAGACTTGTCAAATCCTCCAAACCGAGGAGTCAGGTTTCCTAGAGGGCGCAAGCTGACAATGCGGCTGGTAGCTCCGTCATCGACAGATAGATGTCGCTGAACCCATGATGACACGGGGAACCGTGCTAATGGGTTTGGCTTAAGGTTTAAAAGCGGTCCAGGCATTCGGCAAAGCAACCTCTGCATGGATGTGGCACACTGAAGAGACCACAAGGAGGTCGAAACAGCTGTCTGTGTCTTCCGTCAGATGGCTCTGCTTGCCGATTGCCTTGGAGCTCGCTTCACTATTCGAGCCAAAAGCCCACTAATTATTTTTATGTTATTAATTTATGCTCGACTAAAATCTTCTATTATTACAATTACTTTATGGGCGAATAAGAGATGGCGGTGTCTTCCAGTTGTTGGTATAGCACTGCCACAGAGAGACTTGTCAAATCCTCCAAACCGAGGAGTCAGGTTTCCTAGAGGGCGCAAGCTGACAATGCGGCTGGTAGCTCCGTCATCGACAGATAGATGTCGCTGAACCCATGATGACACGGGGAACCGTGCTAATGGGTTTGGCTTAAGGTTTAAAAGCGGTCCAGGCATTCGGCAAAGCAACCTCTGCATGGATGTGGCACACTGAAGAGACCACAAGGAGGTCGAAACAGCTGTCTGTGTCTTCCGTCAGATGGCTCTGCTTGCCGATTGCCTTGGAGCTCGCTTCACTATTCGAGCCAAAAGCCCACTAATTATTTTTATGTTATTAATTTATGCTCGACTAAAATCTTCTATTATTACAATTACTTTATGGGCGAATAAGAGATGGCGGTGTCTTCCAGTTGTTGGTATAGCACTGCCACAGAGAGACTTGTCAAATCCTCCAAACCGAGGAGTCAGGTTTCCTAGAGGGCGCAAGCTGACAATGCGGCTGGTAGCTCCGTCATCGACAGATAGATGTCGCTGAACCCATGATGACACGGGGAACCGTGCTAATGGGTTTGGCTTAAGGTTTAAAAGCGGTCCAGGCATTCGGCAAAGCAACCTCTGCATGGATGTGGCACACTGAAGAGACCACAAGGAGGTCGAAACAGCTGTCTGTGTCTTCCGTCAGATGGCTCTGCTTGCCGATTGCCTTGGAGCTCGCTTCACTATTCGAGCCAAAAGCCCACTAATTATTTTTATGTTATTAATTTATGCTCGACTAAAATCTTCTATTATTACAATTACTTTATGGGCGAATAAGAGATGGCGGTGTCTTCCAGTTGTTGGTATAGCACTGCCACAGAGAGACTTGTCAAATCCT
Organism: Malachius bipustulatus; assembly: GCA_910589415.1. Lineage (NCBI taxonomy): Eukaryota > Metazoa > Arthropoda > Insecta > Coleoptera > Melyridae > Malachius > Malachius bipustulatus. Next base: position 4,262,345 of record OU342630.1, on the reverse strand, counting down.
CCAAACCGAGGAGTCAGGTTTCCTAGAGGGCGCAAGCTGACAATGCGGCTGGTAGCTCCGTCATCGACAGATAGATGTCGCTGAACCCATGATGACACGGGGAACCGTGCTAATGGGTTTGGCTTAAGGTTTAAAAGCGGTCCAGGCATTCGGCAAAGCAACCTCTGCATGGATGTGGCACACTGAAGAGACCACAAGGAGGTCGAAACAGCTGTCTGTGTCTTCCGTCAGATGGCTCTGCTTGCCGATTGCCTTGGAGCTCGCTTCACTATTCGAGCCAAAAGCCCACTAATTATTTTTATGTTATTAATTTATGCTCGACTAAAATCTTCTATTATATATTTATATATATATATATTTATATATATATTTATTTATTTCTCCAAAATCACGATTTTTCGATTTTCAAAACGCTCCTGTAGCTTTATCTTTCAAGATTAGTGAACGAAATTTTGGATTCTTGTAAAGCTTTGGAATGACTTTAGATTTTCGTTGAAAAAATTTCCAAAAGTCACGTTACTTCTACAGGGTGTCCTTTCAAAATTCCATACATCCGGACTTTGAGGCACGGTTTCTGGCCACAGTTTTCAATTTAGGGGGCTGAAATTTTTGTGAGAGTAAGATGTCCACAAGGAGTGGTCTGGTATTGCACTTGAGCAAAATCCGCCGAGCCGTTTCAAAATGGCGGCTATTTTAATTTTTTGGAAAATTGACTATTTTTGAATCCCTGTATGAGCAAGATGGCAAAAAAACTTTGAAATAAAATTAACAGGATTTGAAGAAAATTATTGGAAATTTGAGTTAATTCAATAAAATTAGCATATTTTCCATTAATAAGCCAGTGTCGTGGGTAGGAAAAAGGGTGAAAATGTGTCAATTCTATAACCGTTTATGAGTCCATTTTTGAAGAAGTTGAACCGAAATTTTCCTTTTTTTTTTGCTTTAACATATAATTTGATGTCTTAGCTTCAATTCGCCTCGATTAATGTAGCACTTTAAACGAAAAACAAAAAAGTTTTTCGCTTGTGCAAAATTAGCTTACACTTATATAAAATTATTAAATCAATGAAAGGGTTCGCAATTTCTTTTTTATTTTTTTCCACATTCAATTATGAATGGTTCTGAAAATTAGAAGAGCAAACGCAACAACAATTAAATCACCTACATGCAGGTGAAAAAAGTATTCAAATTGGTTTTTTAATAACAAAGATACGACCAGTTTAAAAAATAAAATTTGTAGGTGTGTAATAGGTACCTGACGTACTACATATACCTATCTACGCGATCAACACTACAAACTCGAAACCCACTGTTGTTCAGTTCATTACACCGATGTTTAGTAAACTGTTGGTGTGGGTTCGAAACCACGAGATGGTATAATTCTTTTTTTTTTTGGTAGGTAGGTGGAGTTTTCCCAAAAAAAATCAGATTATTTTTTCATTATATTCATTATAAAAAAAAAAATAGGAAGAAAATATTTATTATTGAATCGCATAAAAATACACTATTTCTGCGATTGATGCGCAAGAAGGTTTTTTTCATTTGCAATTGGAATACTGTCAAAACAAGTTGACCAGGAATTTGAACATCTTCATTAAGAATAGATTTAGAAAAATTTTAGTTTTCATTTTTTCTCTATTTACTAATTTAAAAATACTTAGGCAGTTGTCTTCTAAATCGACAAACAAGCGTTCAAAAATCAAAAACAAGCTGTCATTCTCATAAAAAAGAGTCAGGGTTATTCGAACCCCTCAGTTTCCACTCTGTAGAAGATAGAAATATTATTTGAAAATCTAAAAGTTACGAGTCTCGGCGAGACTTGTAGATGGTCTCGTCGCGTCGATACTAGACGAGACGAGACCATCTACACAAGTCCCGCCGTGCGACTAGACGAGATGAGACTCGATTCCGGTCTCGCGGCATCATATCCGGTACAACCAAAAGAGGTAAGCGACTGAAAATATTTTTGGAGTGTATATTATAACAAATATATATCTATATAGTTTGCCAATTTTTAGCTACTCCAACTAAAAAGTCATCGCGAATTTCCTCTGTATACTTCATGTTCTTTTTTTTATTTTATGTCAGAAACAAAAATAAAATATACCTTTAATTATTGATGCTTTTTCTGATACAAGTCTACTTTACAATAATCACGGAAGCTAAGATTTGAGCATGAAATTTTTTACATGGAAATCTTTATGTAGCGGCTGTAGTCGTTGTAGTCGTTATGTTTCAGTCCTGAATGCATTTTAAAACTTGTGCTTATTTTATGTATACTAGTTATTTACCTGGACATAAAACACTTTCTAAGAACATATTAATATGAGAAACTTTCGGGAAATATCTTAATAATATAATATTGTAACCAGATTCAGTAAAGTCAAGACAAATAATATATCATAACTCTTTAGGCACCTGGTCCACCGAAAAATCCTATATAAGGTTGGTGACAATCGTGAGTGACTAGATGTGCATGTTTTTTTGTGGATGCATGTACCTCCTATAAATGCGAAGAAGAAAACTCAAACCATTTTGAATCCTTCGGATTTTTATAAAAATAGGGAAAACGTAGGTTCAGAATCGCTAGTGATTTCTAAGATAAATAATAATAATAAAAAAATATTACTTTAACATTTTATAAAATAATCGGAAATCTTAAAAAGTATAAATTCATAACTTAAAATGTGATCGTAAGCAAATATGGCTTGAAAGGCAGCTAAGTTAATCCTGTAAAAATGGATGTCACTTTGGATGTTTGTAGTGGCACGGTGGAGGGGCGAGCTTGAATTGTAATAATGAAGTCGATTTGTAGTGAAAGGCGATATTTATCGAATTGTTATTTCAGCAACCGATAGATTTACTTTCAAAATACGGGCGATCGAAAGGTATCGGTGATTATTAAACCATAGTTCCGTCATATAAATATCGTCCATCACTCGTCAGCAACCAGTTACTTACCTTGTTGGTTTTCTCGCTGGACGAGGAGCCTATTCCGTTGCCACCGTGTGATTGGCGATACAAGTGCAATGTTCAACTTCAATTTAATACTATATGTTATCATAGATAATTATTATTCATTCCACGTGTAATATTTTCCGTAAATGAATATAAAGTCGATGACGTAATGACTTAAACCAGGTATTAGTTTTAATTGCAGATTGTCATCGCTGTGAAGTCATATTAGCTAGGGCTATTCTGAATCTGATTTGGTCAATTTCCCATGAATTATTATATTCTTAGTACTTAATATATTTACTTAGTAGATTTTAAATAAATAAGTACTAGATATTTCACTTCAAACGAATTTTTGAACGAATCGAAGTTACAACGTTTAGCTATAGTGTTATAGTTTCTAGCACACTCAAGTCAACTCCATCAGAAGTGAATTAAGTATAAAAAAAGACTGCAGCTCGAGGAGCGAGGTCTGACATGCGATGCGATGATCTTACTGCCGCCGTCTCGGCATCTCCCCAGTTATAATCTAACTTCAGTATAACTCAATCACGGCCTGAAAGCCATTGTTTCCGACCTCTTGCCCTCCCATCTACCCTTGCTGCCTTAGACGCCGATTACCCGCTCGGATTTGCCTTCTGGGAGTTAGAGACAGTTTGGACGAGAAACTGATAAGATACGGGGGTCTGTTTCTCCAATTCTGGCTGAAATAAGTGGTCGATTTCATACAAAAATATAAAGAAATATCATTCCTATCATTATTGTTAGGTTTTTAACAACGACAACCATTACAAACCAGTCGTTAATGTATAAGTATAATATTTAAGAAGCGATAGATCTTGCCTACATAAGAAAAAAGGCTTTGAGAAACACAAACATTTTGCAAACATTTTGAAAATATTTTTGGCAACCCGCATATTTTCATGAGTGCATTACCTTTGAGTGCTGATTTTTCTATTTCTGTACATTTTCCCCTAAGCTATGACGTTCGTAGGCGTCATCAGCACTCAAAGGGTTAAGTATGTTTTTGAGTCTGGTTTTTCTAAAAATCAAATTTTTATCCGTATCCAAATGCTTTGGTCAAGTGGCGAAAAAATGGGTAAATATCAACTCAAAATGGGTAATGTGTTCTATGAAAGAAATTGATAAATAATAAATTATTATATAAATTACAGCAATCCGATTGTTGAAAAACAATACCGCTTTCTGAACGACACATTTTCCCTAATGGTATGGTAGACAGAGACATCGATGTTTCAATGGTTATTTCCATCTCATCAGTCTGATGCATCATCTAACTAGCTCCATCTCTGATTTGTTTACTGAGATTCGCAAGGTAATTGCTTCTTCAGTGAAATGTCAGAAATGGTAGTGAAAAAATTGCAAATTCCTCTGAGAGAATCTTTGATTGACATATTGAAAGTTGTATACTTTTAAGTCTTCAGATGGCATTTGCCTTGCAAGTCACTATATTTCCGACAAATCGTATGCTTAAATGCTTTGATTTTCTTTCTGATCGGCACACTCCTCTAGTGGTGGTGATGTGAGACTAATGAGATGGAATTAACCATTGAAATATCGATGTCTTTGTCTTTACCATGCCATCAGGTAAATGTGTCGTTCAGAAAGCGTTATTGGTAATGTGTTGAAAAAATTGAGAAATATTGGGACGATAAAGGTTTTTTTGAAAATATCTGGAAAACAATACTGGAATTTGGTTTGCAGGAGACGAAAGAGTATCCTAAGTCGATAAAAAAAGTCTTCTCGACCATCCGTTATCCTCATAGTTTTTGCACAAAACAGGAATTATATGTATATCTGCCGTGTCTCATTTTCCACCGATGTATCGTGTGATCAAATGAAAACGTAGGTTCTGGAAAAAATTTCATGTCTTGGATTGAATCCTACGATAAAATCACTGTCTATTTTTCTTATTTTGTGATTTCTTGTGGTCTGGGGTGCGTTCATGAATTACACTCTGCATAAATGAAAAACTCTGGATGCATTCATATAAATAACCAGTTCACTCGATGGATAAAAATCTAGCATCGTTCATAAATTGTCGATGACGACGGTTGAAGTGCACTCGGTGTGTTGAAGAAACACATGTGTGAATAAATTATGTGCATAATAGTAAATTGCAAATAATAGTATTAAATTTAACAGTGTGAATCTGACAGTTACATAATCTTATACTTTCAAAGTATTATTTCCTTTTTTTTTCTCGTTGGAATTAGGCTCATAAAATGGAACAATCTGGCGATATTCCGGCAAATGTAAGGCATTCTATGGTTGTTAGACACACAAACGGTCATTTCTGTTTATGAACGCATTCCACCTTAAGGGTTTTTTTTTTAACCGTACCACTCATCTGGACTTTTTTAGGTAAGGGTGTGAGAGGAAAGATTCCGTTGGCACAGTTATTTAGGAGAAGCACAGGCATACCAACTTTATAAGAATAGTTTTCCGCAAAAGAAAATTTGGGCGAGCGACTATCCGCCAAAAATTTATAAACATTATTTCCAGAAGAGTTTGTCCGTCTGAAAAATGGCCACCACTAGAGGCGCAGATCACAGACCTCAGTTTTATCATGAGCATGAGTGCATAGTAGGATAAACTTAGGATAAAGTATGTAAACTTCTTTGATTGGTTCCCATTTTCTTGGTTATGTTACTTTATTCTTGTTTGATTTTATTTTTTAATCTTCTGGTGGATTCTTTCTGGTGTGTGTTTATGATAAACCCTCAGGTGCAAATACTTAATAAATTACTTTACAATAGTTAATAAGTATATAGATAATTAGATAAGTCAGAGGGCCCTTATAGTGGATTCTGTGAGTCGGACGAATGTGCTCGGATTTCAGAGTGCAACGAGACTAGCCCTCCCCCCCCGTTTTCGAGGACGCAGAATATGATCATGGTGGTTTAAACTCTTCTCAAATTGACCGAACCCCTAAAACGGACAAAAACCACCCCTTTGAAGGGTAAATCACGGAACTTCTTTCTCTTGGCGGCCAAACTTGCGTCAAACCCCGTTTTCGAGATCGCTGAACGCGATGCTGACGTCAAGGTCGGTCCTAGACACCCGCCAACCCCTCTACGCGGCCAAGAACAACCCCCGGAATAGGTGAAACGGGAACTCGCCGCGTGAAATCGACAAAAATCCGTCCTCGCCCGATTTCGAGGTCGCTGAACGCGATGCTGACGTCGATGTCGGTCCTCGACGCCCGCCAACCCCTCTATGCGGTTAAGAACAACCCCCGGAAGGGGTTTAAAATTAACATGAGAACTTTTTATGAAAATAAAATAATCATGAGTAGGGTGTCAAATACAGGGTATTTTTTATTAACAAATAAAATATAAAGAGGGGTGGGCAGAGTGTGCTCTGATTTACGTATGACCAAGAGGTTGGCGGGCGTCGAGGACCGACCTCGACGTCAGCATCGTGTTCAGCGACCTCTAAAACGGGCGGGGATGGATTTTAGTCGATTTCACGCGGCGAGTTCCCATTTCACCCCTTCCAGGGGTTATTCTTGGCCGCGTAGAGAGGTTGGCGGGCATCGAGAACCCACCTCGACGTCAGCATCGCGTTCAGCGACCTCGAAATTGGGCGGGGACGGATTTTCGTCGATGTCACGCGGCGAGATCCCATTTCACCCATTCCGGGAGTTGTTCTTGGCCGCGTAGAGTGGTTGGCGGGCGTCGAGGACCGACCTCGACGTCAGTATCGTGTCAGCGACCTCGAAATCGGGCGGGGACGGATTTTCGGCGATTTCACGCGGCGAGTTCCCGTTTCACCCATTCCGGGGGTTGTTCTTGGCCGCGTAGAGGGGTTGGCGGGCGTCGAGGACCGACCTCGACGTCAGCATCGCGTTCAGCGATCTCGAAAACGGGGTTTGACACAAGTTTGGCCAAGTTAGAGGGTCGTAGTGTCTACAATTTAAAAATTATTTTGAACCATACAGAGTGTCCCATGTGAGAGTGGCATATCAAAGTTGTGTTTTTTTAAATGGAATGTTCCTGTTATTGCATTTTTAGATTATCTGAGAAGAAAAAGTAAGATTAGCTTTAACAGTTGGTGTTTAAATTCAGAAGTTTGTGAGTTATAACAAGTGATAATTGTCGTTTTTGACGGCGTACGAAAACGGCTTACATATCCCTATTTTAACTTCTTGTAAGGTATCCATCCTATTATGCAGTTGAAATGTTTATACAGAGTCGTGGAAATTATCAGATTTTTCATCACCCTGTATAAATATTTCAACTATACAGTAGGATACCAAAATGAAAACTTAAGAAAGGTATATGTAAACCGTTTTCTGATATCTTGGAGCCGTTTTCATGGTAAATGGCTTTAAAATTGGAAATTCGCGATTTTCACTTGTTTATAACTCATGGCCCACTCGATTTAAACTGCAACTATAAGCACCATTGTTATTACGTTTTCTCTGACAATCTGAAAATGCAATAATATATGGGGAGTCCAATTAAAAAAAAAAAATCAATGCTTATTATCAATAAAAAGTTTTCAATTTTTTTCGGAAGGGTAAATGGTAAATGCAAAGTTGTTGCTCTATTAAAAACATAATCGGGCCATTATATAAGTGACAACAATGATTTTCAGTTTTTTTTTTTAATCTTTAACATAGGTGTAACAAGGTTTGTTTTCAATTCAAATTTCTGGTTTGTTTGCGTAGCTTAGGTTATCGTATAAAACTGTAATTTCCGTAAAATCAACTTACAAAGAATTGCATTGCATTCAGCCATGTTTTGATAATATTTATTGTAAAATTTTGGCGAAATAAAATTAAATAAACCAATAACGTTCATTATGCCGAGAATAGAGGCTGCCATCATTAAAGTTCATTAAAGTTTCATGTCCCATTATGTAGTGTATGTCGAGGCTCTCCATTCAGGTAACAAATGACTGCACCGAATCCTGCTGCCCGCCTGGATTAACTATTTATAGTCGTCTGCATATTCAGCGGCCCCGGAACAGGATAATGCTATCAAAGGAGTGTATTATTTAAAGTGTTTTTCAGGCTCGGACACGGTCTCTCTCGTTCCTGTACTAAGCCGTCTACGCGCCGCAGCAGTGAATTATTGGCACTCTCGCTATAACACAAAATCCACCTTTATACTCTAGTTTTGCATTTCCTCAAATGGTCATGGTCAAGATAAGAAATACTCATCTTAGGTAATGAAATTTTTATTTGGAGAGTAAGCTAACATAGAAGTAAATAAGTTATTTTGGAATACTTTGATTAAAATTGTAGAAGGTGCCGATTTTTAATTTTTTAATACTCTCATGCAGTCCATTATATCCTTTATAATGTATATGTTCGACTTATATGCCGAATTCGCCTTTCCGCCGAAATTAGTACTCAGTTCGCGATATGATCAATGCCAAATGATCGATTGCCGAAAATAGATCCTATTTCGGAATCTGTTTAAACTGATATGCTCATTTCGCGAACTAAAGCTATCCGGAGTTGCTCAAATGCCGAATATGAATGTATTTCGGCATCAGATTATCATTTTTAGTTTAGCATTTCGCCGATTGTGCAAGGAACAATTCCCGATATGTAGCTGTTTATTTATGCGATGGGTATTTATTATTTATTTTCCGCACTAAAACTCACCGGTAAGTTAGGTCTTTGGTTAAGGTAGGTTTTTTTCATTTTAGGAACATTTGAAGGAAAAAAAACCTACCCTGACCAAAGACCTCTTTTTTGGGCCCAACTCGGTATCGCCCAAAAAAACGCACTAGTTTACTGCTAAACACACACAAGGCACATAAGGCACCACTTAATTCATTCGTTTTACAAAACTAACTGAAATAACAAGTTAAAAATTGCAGACAGCGAACACGTACAACATATAGGGAATTGCTCATTTCTAAATTTCACAATCGGCGAAATGCTAAACTAAAAATGATAATCTGCCGAAATACATTCATATTCGGCATTTGAGCAACTCCGGATAGCTCAGTTAGCGAAATGAGCAAATCAGTTTAAACAGATTCCGAAATAGGATCTATTTTCGGCAATCGATCATTTGGCTTTGGTCATTTAGCGAACTGAGTAATTATTTCGGCAAAGGGGCGAATTTGGCATATGAGTCTAACACATGCATACATCGAATATAAACGACCGTTCGAAAATCGCCAATCTGTATTTTGAGAGCGATATAACATGTCTTCTACGTATATTTATGTTGTGAATGTCTGTTCTATATTTTGTTCTATCACTCAAATACTCAAATATGCGGGTGTTTGAGCATCAATTATTCTGCAATAGATACAAGCCTGGTAGTACCTGAAGCGGTACTTCATGTTAAGCCATTCCGCCTCTCTCAGTTTGAGTGATATATGCTGATATTTTCTAACTCCATATGAGAAGCGTAAACAAGTATTCTGAACCCTTTGTATTTTATACATATTTTTCGAATCTAGACAAACTGCGACAGAACTCAAGGTTAGTAAATACTAGGTTGTGCCGTAACTCGGAGAGGGGAGAAACGTGAGAGGGGAGTACGCGTCATCGTGTTTGCCAGTTGCAGATAGTTCGTATTAATTTTAATTGCGTTCCAAGTTTTGTTTGAGTTAACTATAACTTGCCGCTGTAGAAACTGTGTTTTAGTGGTGTTTTACACTGTGTTGTAGTGTTAAATTTAAACTATAAACGATAAACAATAAAATAGTGATTAAAAAAGCTTTTATTAAAAAAATTATTTTGTTTGCTCGCAGCAAAACTAACAGGCTTTCTTTTCGATATAGTATTAATGGGTTGTTTTCTCGATAATGTTGACAATATTAAGGACCTAGAATCTATCTATTCTATAATTCATTTGTATAAATCCCTTATTATAAGACCTTTATCAATAATAATTAATTAATAATTATCTCAAGACATCATAAAGTGAAACACCATATTTCTCGATTGCTTCAAGAAAAAAATTTCGATTGCTACGAAGAGGTTTTTGCAATAGATGAAGCAGGAAGGAAGCGTTTCAGTGACATAGTTGCATTTGATAAAAAATCAAATAACGCCTACATAATTGATCCAACTATACGTTTTGAAACCAATAATCCAAATCAAGATTCTGATGTTCAATTGGAGAAACAAAATATTTATGATGGTTGTGTCGAATATTATAAAAAAAAATTGAAAATTTTGGTAATTGAAATTGGCATACTTTAGGTTTGTGGTTTGGGGCTAGAGGATCAATTAGTAATAGTGTTTTAAATTTTTTCGAAAAATTCAAATTAAATAAAGATGAATTAATGATAATTTCGAAAAATATACTAATTGATTCTCTACACATCATTCATCACCATATTTATGGTTGATTTTATAATATTTGTATTTATTAATTTTATTATTATTATCTTCTAAGACTGATTTGTATACTGTGTATATATTGCAACCTACTAAATGTAGACAGTAAATAAATTCTAATTCTTCTATGGCTCTATTATTTGGTCTCCTCATGAGAAGTATTTGCTAAAAGAGCTAGAGTCTTTCCTATTTATGAGTATATCCTTAAGACAATTTTCACTTTATTTCAAGATAATTATTGATCTAATAATTCTATTCCATGACAATTCAGTTAAATCAGTCCATTAATTTGAAAATAATTGAATATCCTAAAGCTGATAGACTGGCTGTTATATTTGGTGTATTTTAATATATTCAAACTTTTCATTAGGTTTAGTGTGTGATTTATGTGTCCATACTATAAGTTTAAAACAAAAAATTGAATAGACTAACTTAAAAGTGGTATTTGTCTGCGATGTTCAGTTGATTACTCCATTACTCCATCAATAGATTCAAATGTGGCATACCTGTGACGTATTCGCGCGCTGTCCTCTCATTGGTCGAAAGTTACGGCACAACCTATTTCTTTACTAACCTTGGACAGAACTAATGTTTCACAGAACTGACTTTAGAGGTATGAAAGATCTATGTGGATATAATAATCGTAGATGCACATATACCTTACGCAGGCACATGTCAACATGTTTCCTATATCTGAATTAATTATCCATTATTATTTCCAGGTTTCTTGCTTCTGTGCGAATTTTTAATTAAGTATCACTTACTGTGAGTTTAACGTTGTTCCTAATTCTCTCGCAGTAAATCTTACTCCCAAATAACAACAATGTAGATTTATCTGGATTGAGTCTCATCAGGCAATGAGCCGTGGAAAATCATAAGATAGGGTCCAAATCGTTATTAAGTTTTTCAACAGCCACATCAATTTCCGATGGTTTACAGGACAGGTACAATTGAGTGTCGTCAGCATACACATGTGAATCCTACAGTACTACACGACGTCTCACATTCCTGAGGTAGAGATCGTGAACAACAGTGGTCCACGTAAATGGAGCCCTGGGGGACTCCACTCTCCAGATAACATGGTGTGGATGTATCCTCGCCCAGCCTGACCCTCTGCGAACATCCCCGTAAATAGCTGTTTATTAATCCACAAGCATTCTCACTAAACGACATAGGCATGTCCGAGTATTCTGATCATAATATCATGATTCATTGTGTCTATCAGAATGCCATGGAATAATCAAGCAACACCAGTATGGTCACTTTACCTTCTTCTGTAGTTCCCAATAGGTCACCACTAATACTACGTAATGCAATTAGACAACTGTGAGTATGGCTTGTCCAGTGAGTGTTGTCCGATGAGATTTTACACTGATCCTGACTATAAACGATTTGATTTTTTAGGTTTTAATTCGTACAATTATAATAACCGATTTATATTATAATTATAATATTTATTATTATTATCATATTAATATTATAATACAATAATTGATTTGATTCTTACATTTATAATAACTAGAATTAGTACGAATTAAAACATAAAAAATCAAATCGTTTATAGTCAGGATCAGTGTGGCATCTCACCGGACAACACTCACTGGATAAGCCATAGTTCTAAAATCAGACTAAAGCGCAGGAAGCAAATTATTCTCTACTAGATACGTCCGTATTTCATTTTACATATTATGCCTCTACAGGATCTTCGACAGAACTGGCAGAATACTAATTGGTCTGAGATGAGTCTATTCAGTCGGCTGTGCTCTCTTTGGCAAGGGCAACAAAAGAGGCTGCTTCCATGCCGTTGGAAAATGATTTTTCAATAAACACGGATTTACTATATTAGTGATATGATCGAGAATATGTATGTATAGTCCAATAAAGTCTAAAAAGTCATACGTATCGATTAAGAATACACCTCGTTTTGATAGTTCGATTTATTTTGTTTCATATACGTGGTTTTTATAGTAACCGTCCAGTTTGTCTAAACACTCCATCCCGCATAAATAAGTATACGTCAACATTGGTTTTGAATGAGAATTAAATGCACAAAACAGAGAATAGAATGTCATTACGTGAATAAATTTTATGTAGTTGTCAGTGGCTCTCAAACTGACGTAAGCGATTCAGTTCATTGTTTGAATGATTTTTTCAATAATTTACGCTCCTTTACAACTTGACAATTAACTGTTTGACATTTTCTGGTGAAATTAAAAATATTAATTCGGACGGTTAGTGTAACGTCACATCTGACTTTTTAAAGTTAATCCTACTATATAGACAACCAGTTTTAGGAATGCGAATAGTGGTCTCATCGTAACCCACGGAATTTGTCCTGATGGCCTAAAGCATGCTCAGTTATATCTCTTTCTCTGTTAACCTTTAAGTGGTAAGGTGGAACGACTTACTCTTACGCCAACGCGGTGTCTCACAGGCACGGAAGACATTAATGCATCATTGGGGGGTTATGCAATATTTTTGTGTTAATATATGCTTGTTATTTAATTTTTTGAACCTATAATAATCGGATACATTTGTGTTTAATTATTTTTTATTTGACAAAAAATAAAAAATTTCACTTTCAAAATAACAATCTCAAAAAATTAAGTTAAAATTTCTAGTCAACAGGTGGCAATAAAATACAATCAAATAATATTTGATTATATTTTTTTTTCTTTTTTTTTATTTATGGCTGCAATAAACTGCATTATGTTACTTTCCGAGATGTGCAATAAATTGAAGCAAACGTAATTGCATAGTTCTTTTAGGAACGTGAAGAGGATAATAGAAAATATTGTTCTTTATGAGACAGTTATTTACTTCCTTTCGATGAATGAAAAGTTTATACAAAGCAATATTTATGTTTGCTTTACCCACAATTCGGTGTAATTAATCATAAAAATAAAGTATTCTTTACGGTAACCCGGTGTCTGCCAGACACAGAACAGGACATGCTATATTTAAAAAATTTATTACTCGCTTCCTGTGTGCACAAAAATTATGAAATTTTGGCTTTAGTTTCCTAAAGGTACAGTGAAAGAATACACGAACGGAAAAAATTATTTCAAAAGTAATAACAAAAATATAGCACATTGAAAATGTGTCAGTGTCTGAGAGACACCGCGTTACCACTTAAAGGTTAAAATAAAGGAAAAAACTTTCCCACCATTGCTTCCCCTATAAGCCCCATACCTCTCATACACATTCACCTTTTCTGCATCGCCATTCACCACCATCACCATCAGAAATGAAACTTGGCATGCTGTTAGGAAAGTGATCACTTATAAGTTCAACATTACTCAATGTTTCTGGAACCGCACTTCTATCCCTAGTTCTAAGACCTAGAAATCTCAACTCTCTGAAAACCGACCGCAATCCTCTATCCCTCAATTTATATCTGAAATAGGTATGATTTTTTATCTCTTTTAATACTTAGTAGTAAAATTACGAAGCTCCTTATAATCAGTCCAGTCAGAAGGAGATCTAGACCGCCCAAATTTCAACTCAGCATTCTCTCTCATTGTGATAAGTAATCTAATGTTATCTTTATCTGTTATCCACGGAGTATGCGCACCATCGACCTTTATGCATTTTAGTGGCATATGCCTATCGAATAAATTCAATAGTACACTGTTCAATATCAATATTTTGTTCTCTATATCATCCGTATAAAAAATACTGTCCAAAATCGAATTCAATATTTATCAAAATTTTTCAGAATAATAATTATCTAAATACCGAATCTGAGTAATATTGCGTTTACTTAAAAAAAAAATGGAATCTTCTTGAAGACTTAGTTTTGGTAGTTTTGGCTACCAGTCCGGTTTAGGCAAACTTATTAGTTCTGCAGGAGTGTATCGGCCAAGGAATGATTTTAATACTGGCAGATTGATAGTGACAATATTTATTTCTTCTTTTTTTTCTACCAATGTTTAACTGTAGGTTTGAGGTTATATGAATTTTTTGTTACTTGAAACTTAAATTTCAGGTTTCTTCCATAATAATATTTATTATTACTGGATGATTTATTTTTTGGTAAAAATCATGATCTGGCCTGCTTATACATTATTATACAGGGTGTTGATTTTCAAAGCGGGCCATAGGGGATTAGCGGTGCGAAAGTGGTTTTTGAGGATTCCTGCTCGCCGTTTAAACTGACAGAAATGGTTTTGGTATCAAAATGAAGATAAAATTATTGCGCATAACGCTTGACATCAGAAATTATTTTAATTTCACATTGTTTTCTAAAATTCTTCAGTAAAAATTCAAGTAATTGTTAATGTTTAATCACAAAATAGCATTGGTATTTTTGGTATTTTAACTAAATGTGAGAGATGGTTTATTAGGTCCCAAACACTGAAGCCAGCGGGCTTATTGTATTTCTCACATTTAGATTCTCCTTGATTAGAAGAGCTCCGTTCCTTTGACAAGGTTTAGCAGCCCGCTAACCAAGGTTTTTACCGCTAGATGGCTCCCGGGACTGATTGGTCCCAGGACCGCATAGCGTGTTCGTGCGAGTGCTGGACACTCGAATATCACATGAGAAGCTGTCTCGTCTTCTTCATTGCAGAGTCTACAAATTGGGTCTTCTCTGTATATCCCCAGTTTATGTAGGTGTACTCTTAGGTGGCAGTGTCCTGTGAGAAGACCCACCACCGTTCTGATCTGCATTCTATTTAGTTGCAGTATCTGTCTGGCAAGGTTTTGAGAGGGCTCCTTGATCATCACCTTACCATGTTTGTTTCCTGTTGTACGGTTCCAGTGTGCTCTATGTTGTGTTCTTATCCACTGAGCCACCGCCCCGCGTACAGTGTTCTTTGGGATGCCAAACACTGGTTCGGGCCCAGTGTAGTTTATCCCAGCGCCTTTCTTGGCTAGTTGATCTGCAGCCTCATTACCAGGCGTCCCACGGTGACCCGGAACCCAAACTAGTGTCACCACGTTACACCTGGCTAAGTCAATGAGGTCTTGCAGGCATTCCCAGACCAGTTTTGATCTGATTTCATAAGCTGCAAGGGCTTTCAGGCTAGCCTGACTGTCGGAGAGGATGTAGATTTCCCTACCTCGATAGTTCCTTCTGGTATTCTCTCCAACGCATAGCCTAATTGCATTTATTTCGGCCTGGAAGATGCTGGCATGAGTCCCCAGTGGCACGTAAATATTGCATCCGGGGACCACCCCATGCACTCCAGCTCCGGTACCTGTCCCTGTCTTTGAACCGTCAGTGTACCAGACCAGCCCTTTTTTCAGGCACAGGTGTTCCATTTGTTGCCATTCTTTCCAGTCCATTAGAACTTTGAATGGTTTTACAAATGATATCGTAGTACTCATACCATCGGATTGCATTTCCAGGATAGGATCTGCGATGATATCAGTTATTCTGGAATGCCCGGTTTTCCCAGGTTTGTCCCAGTTTTTGTTTTGTTTCAGCCTGTAGGCGCCCAATCGTGCCTCGCTCTTAATATGAATGTCAAGAGGAGGCAGGTCAAGTATGGCCTCCAGTGCTGTCGTTGATGTAGTGTTCATGGCTCCCGTGATGCCTAAGCATGCAAGCCTTTGAACACTTTGAATTTTCATAATGGCTTGTTTCTGGTCGATTTTTGGCCACCAGACTAGACAGCCATATGTTAGTATGGGCCTGACCACGGCAATATACAGCCAATGTACCATGCGTGGTTTCAGTCCCCATGTTTTACTGAATGACCTTCTACAAGCCATCAGTGCCATTTTACTTTTATTTATCGCTTTCTGCAGGTGAAGATTCCAGGTCAGTTTTGCATCCAGGGTTATTCCCAGATATTTGACCCGGTCGTTCACCTGCAGCCGTTCATTGAAGAAGATGGGTGGGGTTAATTCCTCCATCTTGCTTCTTTTGGTGAAGGGGACCAGTGCCGTTTTGACAGGGTTTACGCGAAGCTTCGCCCCGAGGCACCATTGCTCCACGATATTCAGAGCCCCTTGCATGAGCTCTGAGATGGTTTTAGTGTATTTCCCCATGACCAGTATGACTATGTCATCCGCATAGCCTTGGGTATAATAACCTTTGTTATTTAGCTTGATAAGCAGGTCATCCACCACCATGTCCCACAGCAACGGAGATAGGACTCCGCCCTGTGGGCATCCTTTGGTGACGGTGACCCGCATCGTCTCGCCAAACAGAGTTGCTTGGACTCTTCTGCCTTCCAACATAGCGCTCAGCCACCTAGTTGTGGTGTCGTCGACGCCATGTCTTCTAGCAGCCGATACCATGCAGCTAAAGGAGGTGTTGTCAAACGCCCCCTCTATGTCTAGAAAAGCCCCGAGGGCAATTTCTTTGTTGTCTAGTGATTTTTCAATTCTCATCACTAGCTGGTGCAAAGCTGATTCGCATGATTTACCTGGTTGAAAAGCATGTTGCCTCTGGCTTAATGGCCTCTCTGTAAGAAAGGTTTGCCTGAGATGCTTCTCAACCAGTTTTTCCATCGCTTTTAGTAAAAAGGATGTCAAACTAATCGGTCTATATGCCTTGGCCTCGTCGTAGTCATTACGTCCAGGTTTCGGTATAAAAACCTCTTTTATTTCTCTCCAGGCCAGCGGAATGTAACCAAGTGCCAAACTGGCTCTGAATATCCTGCAAAGCACCGGCGTGAGATCTTCACTCGCCTGCTCCAAAAGGGCAGGATAGATCCCGTCCGGGCCAGGTGACTTGTAAGGCTCAAATGAGCTTATGGCCCATTTAACTTTTTCATATGTAATTATGTGTCTTGATGTCCTCCAGTCCTCCCTGGTAACCCTGTGGTTCAGGTTTTCCAGAGTGTTGTGTAGGCCATCTTCCACTTCAATTACATTGCAGTCCGGAAAGTGTGCTCTGAGGAGTACCTTAAGAGTTTCCCTCCCGGTTTCTGTGTAATTACCATTGCTACTTTTTAAGGTACCAATGGGGTTCAGGGGATCTTTTGCCATGAGTTTGTAGAGTCTTGCTCCTTCGGATGTCGTTTCCACATCCTGACAGAGCTTCCTCCACGCAGCTCTTCTTGCAAATCTGATCTCCTTGTTGTATTCAGTAATGGTGGTCTTATATTCGTCCCACTTTCCTGTTTTCTTAGCTTTGTTAAAAAGCTTACGTGTTTTCTGTCTCATTTCCGCCAGTTTGGGGTTCCACCAACTGACATCCCCACCTTTCCGACGGGGTGTCTGAGCACAGTTGTTGTGATATGAGGTTGTAATGGCTACTTGGAGTTGTTCTGTAGCTACCTCGATATCGTATATGCATGCAATGTTGCTTTTGACATTGGTTAGATTTGCCCTCAGCTCCGCCCTGTACCTCGCCCAGTCAGTCTTTCGTGGATTGCGATACAGCTCTGCTGTCTTATCAACGGAGTTGATTTCCAGCTGAATGTATCTGTGATCTGAGTGAGACGGTTCATCAGATACACGCCACTTGACTACCCGGGCGCCGATACGAGGGGAAGCTAAGGTGATGTCAATTATTTCTTTCCGTCTCGATGTTACAAAGGTGGGTTCCCTGCCCCTATTCAGAAGTTCCAGTTTCCTGGATACCATAAACTGTAACAGTGACTCACCTCTGTTGTTTGTGTCGCTGCTGCCCCACACTGCGTGATGGGAGTTTGCATCGACACCAATGATGACCTGGAGGTTATGGTCCTCGCAGTACTTAACCAGTAGTTCCATTTCCTGTGACGGAGGAGGACTGGTGGAGTCATATGGTAGGTATAATGAAGCTACTACAAGCTCCTTGGCTGCCCCATCCATATGATATTTCAGTATTACTGTGGTCAAGTCCCTGAAACATAATTGTGTTATAACCAGGACTTTTAGTTCGTTTTTCACGTAAATGCATGTTCTGCTGTTACCGTAGGCCCTATTGTAAATGATCTTACCTCTGGCTGCTCCTAAACCTGCTACGCGGCCGGCTACCAGCCAAGGTTCTTGAATTAGGGCTACGTCTACATCTCCGGCAGCTAGAAGTCTGCACAGAGATGCGGAGGCAGCTTTGCTATGCTGCAGGTTGATCTGGAGAGCCCGCAGCATTGCAGGGTGTGTTCTTTCCTCCCATCACTCTGAAGGTTACCTCACCGAAACCGAGGTACGCTTTGTACCCCCTTCCGGCGAGAGCCTTCAGAGACTCTTCATCAATCCACAGCACAAGTGTGGTACCCTTACCGTCCCTCTCCCTGTGCTGTTTGATGATAGACCATTCGTCTGTTTTAATGCCCAGATTCTGGTTTTCCAACAGACGAAAGGCTTTTGTTGGTTCCTCGAGGCCTGGTGTGTCTGCAGGAATGAAGACCACGACCTTAGTGGCTTTCACCACTTCTCTGGACGGGCCCACACGTAGTGCGGCCCCATCCCAAGGTCGTAGCTTCGGTACCAAGTCCACCAGCCACCTCTTAGATTTTTCATTGGCGCAGGTGATGAAGACCACGCCCTTCTCAAACCTGGTGCTCTTGAATTGTGGCCCCAGTCCAGGCACGCCCCCCATCACCTGCTCCATGATGGATTGCTGGACCAGTTTTGCCTGGTGTTGATCCAGCCGCTCTTCGGGGTAACTTTCCATTACCACCGCCATTTTGAAAGCCGTCAGGGCTTGACTGTAGCTTACTCCGGAGCCAGTAGCACCCTGCGAGGATGCGCCAGGCTCGGAGGTCACAGTCTCCCCTTCGTGCTTTGGCTTTTTGGCCAGGACTTTGGTTGCACTCATCGCTGGGGATGGAGTACTTACCACTGACCTTGGCCTTTTTACAGATGGGGTGGCAGTTCCCTGTGATGCAGAGTTTGACGCTCTGCTGGGTCCCGCCTCTCCATCAGGGTTTTTCCGCTGGCGGTTTGTCCGCGGCCTTCTGGGTTTGATTGGTACCCCAGCGGCTTTCGCGAATTCAACTGCCAGCTTTCTACGCTGTGCACCCGACAGCTTAGGTCTCGGGGTTTGTATTAGGGCCCCTGAGGCCGTTTTTTGTTCAGCTGTCGTACTCGCTGGTCTTGTAGCACTGCTACTTCCCTGCGAGTCCGCACAGCTGTGTGTTTCAACTTGCATAGGTTCCAGGGTGGCATGGCTCTGGGGGCCTGCCACATCCTGTGCATCCATGCTAAGTTCTGAGGTTCCTTCTTGTGGAGGTCCCTCAGTTGTTTGTTTTGTTTTTTCTTTGGTTTCCATTTTGGTCCCACGAGAACTGGGGGAAATAAAGGTACTGCGCCATAACCCCCATGACGCAGCAGGCTACATACAACGGGGTGCGCCAGGTTCCCCGAGGTTTGTCGCTAGTTGCCGAGCTCCCCCTCGACCATGCATCCCTTGGCGCGCACAATACCGTGGATTTGGGGAGGTTTTTATAGTGGTCCTCATCCACGCAGACAGGCGGTTAAGCCAAGCCCCCGTGCCCCTGGCGTCACTACCCCGAGGCAGGTCACGACAGTGATATACCTCGGGGGTCGTTGTGCCACCTAGCGGTTTACGGTCTGTGCCATGTTTTGTCAGAGCCTTGTTAGCCGTGGTACTCACAAGTGGCACCACGTTGCCCGGTCCCCACGATCTTGGACGTAAGGTTGGCTTGTCCACCACATGACTTCTATGGCTCTATTATTTGGTCTCCTCATGAGAAGTATTTGCTAAAAGAGCTAGAGTCTTTCCTATTTATGAGTATATCATTAAGACAATTTTCACTTTATTTCAAGATAATTATTGATCTAATAATTCTATTCCATGACAATTCAGTTAAATCAGTCCATTAATTTGAAAATAATTGAATATCCTAAAGCTGATAGACTGGCTGTTATATTTGGTGTATTTTAATATATTCAAACTTTTCATTAGGTTTAGTGTGTGATTTATGTGTCCATACTATAAGTTTAAAACAAAAAATTGAATAGACTAACTTAAAAGTGGTATTTGTCTGCGATGTTCAGTTGATTACTCCATTACTCCATCAATAGATTCAAATGTGGCATACCTGTGACGTATTCGCGCGCTGTCCTCTCATTGGTCGAAAGTTACGGCACAACCTATTTCTTTACTAACCTTGGACAGAACTAATGTTTCACAGAACTGACTTTAGAGGTATGAAAGATCTATGTGGATATAATAATCGTAGATGCACATATACCTTACGCAGGCTGAAAATATTTATCAAAATTTTTCAGAATAATAATTATCTAAATACCGAATCTGAGTAATATTGCGTTTACTTAAAAAAAAAATGGAATCTTCTTGAAGACTTAGTTTTGGTAGTTTTGGCTACCAGTCCGGTTTAGGCAAACTTATTAGTTCTGCAGGAGTGTATCGGCCAAGGAATGATTTTAATACTGGCAGATTGATAGTGACAATATTTATTTCTTCTTTTTTTTCTACCAATGTTTAACTGTAGGTTTGAGGTTATATGAATTTTTTGTTACTTGAAACTTAAATTTCAGGTTTCTTCCATAATAATATTTATTATTACTGGATGATTTATTTTTTGGTAAAAATCATGATCTGGCCTGCTTATACATTATTATACAGGGTGTTGATTTTCAAAGCGGGCCATAGGGGATTAGCGGTGCGAAAGTGGTTTTTGAGGATTCCTGCTCGCCGTTTAAACTGACAGAAATGGTTTTGGTATCAAAATGAAGATAAAATTATTGCGCATAACGCTTGACATCAGAAATTATTTTAATTTCACATTGTTTTCTAAAATTCTTCAGTAAAAATTCAAGTAATTGTTAATGTTTAATCACAAAATAGCATGCCTTGCCTAAACAATAATGACGTTTCTGCGTTTTGACAATCCAATAATAAAACTTTATAAGTCAGTAGGTAATAATAAAGTCTGGTTCTATTTAAAAATGGGTTAATGATATAATTATGCTCTATTCCCTATGTCCCGTTTTGAAAATCAACACCCTGTATATGTATCTAAATAATACCGAAAAAATTTAAGGGTTGATTCTTTGGTCAAGAATAAAGAAAAAATTTCCATTAACATGTGTCCGGAAATGCACCGTTTTTGAGATACAGGGTGTCAAATAAAGATTATTTTTCCAGTTTTTTGAAGATATCTAGGGAACCCTTTGAGATACGAAACTCAACTTCTGTAACTGTCATCTCATTGATATTAGCTATTTTTTTTTATTCCAACTCAGTTTTTTTCATGTGCCACTTGCAGAGATCTTAGGATTGACCAAAGTTGTTTTGCCCTTGATTTTCCGATACTACTTGTCTTGGAGCATTCAATGCGAGTAAAAAATCCCCTCAACCCTAAAAATCTCCGCCACTGGCATATTTAAAAAAGGTTAGTTGGATAAGATCTGTATAAAACCTGAATTCTGTATCTTATACGGTTCCCGAGATATTTTCAAAAAACTGGAAAAATAATCTTTTTTTGACAGCCTGTATCTCAAAAAGGATGCAGTTCCAGACCCAGGTTGATAGTAAATTTTTTATTTATTTTTTATCAAAGAATCAATTCTTAAATTTTTTCGGTGTTATTTAGATACGCCCCTCGATACGCCCTGTATATAAGTTAGCAGAGATTATATTATTAAGTAATACGTAAATCAATCAAGTGTCTATATTGATTCACAGGAAAGATTTATTTATTCGGTAACAAATATTTTCCTAGGGCCATTGGATATAATCACAGAATTTCCTCTTGTCCTTTGGAAAAGACGAGTGAGCAACCAAGTGTGACATTACGGGAAAAAAAGTTGGCTTTTATAATTAGCAATAGATTTCAATATTTGATAAGTCAGTAGTGTTCTTCTATAGTTGTCAATTTAGATCTCTTCTATGAAATATAAATTATTCCGCTGAATTTGTCCAAAATTTGATACTAAATTATTTCCAGGAATATCCGGTTCTGTAGTTTCGTATAATATTGCTACTTTAGTGACGTTACTTTAACCGAACTTTGTATTTTATAATCTAGAAGAGGGTCTCCTAGGGACCAGCGTCCACACGTGATGTGCTCTAAAGTTAAGCACCTCGTTTAAATGCACGCCTATGCGGTCTATGCGGTGATCCCTAATTAGATATTGTCATCAAATCAGGGTAGTTACTAGATTGCTCCTCAAATATTTAGAGAGGTGCTGGCGCTCGATCGATATGTTCGAAAAATATAGAACAAAGATTTAAGTAGATACCTATCCTACTGAAACCGAAAGCGTAGTCATTTTATCCCTTTTCGCTTTTATAAATTTAAGCTCTAAAAAGTTGTTTGAAGTCTCACGTCGAGACGATTTTGAAATTTTAGATTTAACTCCAATATTTGCAGGGTGATTTCAAAAAACTTTCCTCTCTTGGAATGATAACTTTTTCGCTTTGCGATTGACTTTTTAATCTTTAAACTGATAGCAAATCTTAAGCTTTAGGCAAAATGATTCAGGGTTTGAAAATAGACTCAGAATAAACACACAAAAAAAAAATTTCGTTTGTAAATTCGTTACACCAATGAATACTTCAAAAGCTTTTGTTGTTGACGGTAAATAAAAATATTGGTTTTAGCAACCACATCACATCTGCATACTTTCGGGGGAGCACAGCCTTGAAACCATTCTCATGTTAATAAGGGGCTGATTCCCACCGAAACCGTATGGTAATTTGGCTACTGTCGTCAACATTTTTGTCTCATATCAGCAAGAAACTTATTAAAATATTCACAAGTGAAGCTTTTTTTGGGGACAACTTGATTTTTATTCTTTTTTCTGCTTAACAAGTTTCCAAACGAAATTCAAATTTGAGTAATTTCTATGCCATTTTTCTTTCTGCTTTGAATCTTTGAGTCGAATCTCGAACCATGAATCTTTTTTCCTAAGGTTTTTGCTTCAAAATGAGCTCGAAGTTTCATAGATAGTACAAATATTTGTGTACCATAGAACAGAACATAAAAAAGGTAAAATAGGGACATGTCAGCCGTTTCGTTGTATAATACCTTAAACTTCGCAAACTACGATTTTCAATTGTTTATAAGTCACAAACTTCTCAATTTAAACATCAACTGTGAAAACAAATCCTATTTTTTTCTTATCAGACAATCTATAAATGCAATAACATTAACTTTTATATGCCACGCTCCTATTGGACACTCTGTATAGTCCTAAACAATTTTAAATTATGGCAGTTATGGTCCGGTACTTGAATATGATTTTTTTTAATCCATCTTTTCGCACAACGAGACTGACTTGAATGAGCTGGAACACAATAGTTGTAGTTGTTAAAATCACAATTAAGGTGCTAACTTCCGACATTTACGGAAGTATGGTCATCTTGAAAATATTTTAATTTTATTTCTGGTGGTAATTTTTATGTGTAATTTTTGTTAAAGCTCTAAGACCAATAATAGTTCTCAAGATGTGACCTGTGATCAAACTTTATGAAACATCCTTTACACACAGCATGGAGAAATCACTCATATTTTTTATTTTTTATTAACTCTTAGGTACTTACCTATTATAAAATTTGAGTGCTCCTCAGGTGCCCCCTGAGTTCAGTTCAGTTCCATTTTTTTATGGCCTTCTGAATAATATAAGTACCTCCTCGTATCCGCTAATGTGTTGATTTAAGTAACGTGCCTCAAGCAACTTTTTTATACTTTGTAATATAATTATTATTTTTTGATGTAATTCAGTAGTGAGCAGTTAATAATAATTCAACTAAGATATTTTCTCAGGTAGACGTATTAGTTTTCCAGGAAAACAGATCTAGAGACATGCAGATTCAATTATAAATAAAAAATATTCGCATCAAAGCGACCGATTTGAAAATACGATTGAGATTTGGATAATTACTATGGAATTACTACTGCGGCATTGAAACATAAATTCATCGCTTGGGATCAAAGTTAGTCTTTCGTGTGAATTTGAATTATTGCCTGATGAAAAGTGACAGCTCTTTAGAACAAGACGCCAAATAATCTTGACAAATGTGTTAGAAATAGCTATTGACTTTTTATCTAGCAGTCTGTTTATTCCATTTTTACTTACCATGAAGTACTGAGTTTACACGTAGGCGGATTGTTCTACCTACATATGATTTTGGTTATTTAGCCAAATAATAATTTACCTAATAAATTATTAGTTTTTGTGGTGATTGTTTCAATGGGATTGTTTGTAAGAATACAAGGTGTTACTTAATGAGAGGGCGTAATTTCAAGGGCGCGTTCCTCAATCAAATTCAAGAAGTAGAAAAGTTCACATAAACATGTGTCCTGAAGAGTCTGGTTTTCAAGACAGAGGGTGTCAAAGTTTTTAATTTTTTTTTTATTTTTATTATTATTATCTAAATGATCATTTTGCTCATTTTGTTGAAATCTGGCAGGGTAATAAGACGCTAAGTTGACAAAAACTAAAAGATAAATTATAATTTTGTTCTTAATTAATATTAAGAGCTCTAGTTTAGTTTTTCTTTTTTTAATTGTTGATAATTTGTTGTGTGAAAATTTTAAATCGATTTTTCGAATTTTATTTGAAAGGCTCGCGGCAAAAATAGTCAAAACTGTTGATTTTTTACATGTTCCAATGTGTAAATCTTCCAAGGTAGAACCATAAGCTCACTCTGATCAAAAGATCACTCTGATCGCTATAAGTATAACTACCTACGTTTATTCTTTGAAGCTGTTTATCGACTTTTCAGTGTAATAATTAGTGGAATACAGGAATTGAGGTGTTATGGCTCATTTTTTCACTCTGACCTTTAGATTTATATTACCTACATAATTTGGTTACATTTTTCAGAAATTTTGGGATTTGTATTTTAATTCAATAATGGCCAACTGTTCTCATTCAAAGTTTTCTAATGCATTCCATAAAAAGAACCCAATTTAGTGGCAATTGAATTAGAACCTTGATCCAAAAAATTTCTCAAATATTATACAGGGTGATCAGTTAAGGGTACGGAGCGGCCATATCTCGGTAACTATTGGTCCTAGGCCTCAAATTAAAAATTTTCCAGACATAAGTGACCATGAGAAATTCAAGAAAAATATTTTTAAGATCGCCGCACTTCCGGAAATACCGGAAGTTGACATCTAGTTCGTTATTTTAACGGGAACACCCTGTAAAATATTATATTTTTTAAATGTCTGAAGAAATCGAATACCTACCGGTGATTTTCACCATTGGAATTTAAATTGACTGGTTTATGAGTTATGAGTTATAAACAAGTCAAAATTGCAATGTTTCAACTTCAAAGCAGTGTAGAACTAGAACGGCTCAAGATATCTAAAAACGGTTTACATGTCCCTGTTCTAATTTTTCATGTTTTATCCCACTATGTAGAGTAATTTTTAATACAGGGTGATGAAAATAATCCGATTTTTCATCACCCAGTATTAAAATTTAAACCACATAATAGGATACTATATGAAAAGTTAGGATATGGACATGTAATTCGTTTTCCGATATCTTGAGTCGTTCTAGTTCTACAATGCTTTGAAGTTGATCATTTTCGATTTTCACTTGTTTATTTATTGATTATGAATAAAACACTAATGTTTTATATTAGTATATTTTTTATATTTTTTACTTGTTTATAACTCATAAACCGCTCAATCTAAATTACAATGGTGAAAACCACCTGTATTCGATTTATTCAGACATTTAAAAAATATAATATTTTACAGGTTGTTCATGTTAAAATAACGAACTAGGTGTCAACTTCCGGTATTTCCGGAAGTGCGGCTATCTTGAAAATATTTTCCTTGAATTTCTTATGGTTACTTATGTCTGGAAAATTTTTAATTTGAGGCTCTAGTACCAATAGTTCCCGAGATATGGCTGCTCCGTACCCTTAACTGATCACCATGTATAATCTAACTAATGGTTCAATATTAATTAATATAAATACATGAGAAGCGTACATATTATGCATGTTGCAATTTAATTGAAAATGCACATGCACTGCAGGGAAATCCCTATGACGCTCTGGGAGCGGTGCATGAGCGGAGATATCGATTCACGTTGGCCTTGAATCTCTGTAAGTTGTATACTTCGGGAAACACGCCCTTTGGAATGCTATTCCAAAGTGATGCGGTTCTGTACATAAAAGAAGTCTGAAATAGGGTGGTACGAGGTGTAACGAGCTGAACCTGATACGGATGAGCGTCTGCGGCTCGACGTGTATATCTGCCCGGTCTTGTTCTTGGTGGGATCAAGCGGGCCACGTCTTTTGAACACCTTCCATTAAAATATCTGTAAAACAGACTCAGGTCAGCTACTCTTCTTCGATGTTCGAGAGTGTCTAAATTTTTTGTCAAATCTGGGTCCCCAATCAAGCGGATGGCTCTTTTCTGAATCGAGTCGAGAAGTTTCAGCGTATGTTTGGGAGCTGAGCTCCAAACATGTGAGCAGTACTCCAAGGATGGTCGGATTTGAGCCTTGTATAAGAGGAGAAGCTGTTGTGGTGTATAAAATTTCTTCGTGCGGAAGAGTGTTCCAAGTTTTTGAGAAGCACTCTTCGCCAGACCAGCAACATGATCATGCCAAGACATGTTCGCTCCGAGGCTCACTCCAAGTAAACGAAGAGATGACGCTGGGGTAAGAGAGTGTCCCGCCATCATCATATCTGGCTCCAAAACGTTGGTCTTTTTGGAGAAGATGACTGCTTGGGTTTTTCCAGCATTGAATTGGACTTGGTTTCTATCGCCCCAAGTTAGAATGTGTTGCAAGTCATTGTTAAGTATGGCAACTTCTTGCTCCCTGCGAGTCTGTGCGTCGATGGCAGATGTTCGCGCATCTAACGTATAAGAAGATATGAGGGTACTGTCGTCGGCAAAACTGTATATCTAATTTTTAATGCATGAGGAAAAATTGTAAGAGTAAGTAGTAAAATGTAGTGGAGCTAGTATCGATCCTTGTGGTATACCCCTGGCATACAGTTCAGAGTCAAGTCGTACTCTCATGTGTTACATTTTCATAGTAACTCTCAAGCATCCTAATGGCGGAGTCACTCAGTCTCAAATACTTGTAGATTGATGAATGCACACTATGAGATACCGTATCGAAAGCCCTTGTGAAGTCAATCAGAACTGTGATGGTTAATTAGCCTTTATCAATTGGTCTAAGAATATCAACAGTTACCACCAGTAATGTTGTCACGCTACTATAATTAGCACGAAAACATGATTGACATTTCGGCAACAGATTATTTTTATCGAGATAATCAGATCATTTATCCTAAAGTCTTTTTCAAGGACCTTTGATAGTACTAATACATACTAACGCACAGGAAAGACATGGGTCTCCCTCCGTAGTGAAGGAAAATGATGGGCCAACAAACATGAGTGTACGATATTAGTAAGGTGTTTTAAAATATGATCGCCACACAATCTGTTCATTGTTATATTTATGTGATCGTGTCTCGACTCTACTCATAATATTTTTTTTTAGTACTTGGAAATAAAATTTACTGTAAATGGAAATATGTTGAAAGTAACCGCCATCGGTAAGAAAGTACACATTAGGACTGTAAGCTGAGCAACAATTTCCACTGAAATGGTTTAAACTCTTTATTTTTGTAAGTTCGCAAATTTCAAATCGAAGAAGAGGCCTGGGAATTGATAAGCCAATTGAAGTAGTGAGTTCGCTCCACTTGTCTAGGTAATTTCTGTGCAAATAATTGTTAAGAACCACAATGTGGTAGCTCTATGCGTGAATCTACCTCCTTGCAGGCATGTAGATAGATCTACAGGGTGAGACGCGAGAACCTTAGGGCATTTTTATATGGAGAAGTGTTGGGAGTAGATGTCTAAGAATTTGTATATACAGGGTGTCCCGTATCGTTATGTTCAAATTTTGTGAGCATATAGTAGGCTTATTTCTAAGCCTAAAAAACCTAAAAGTGGCAGGTCTATCTGCATTCGTTACAAAGTTACAGGCCTAAGAAAATAATGTCTAGTAAATACCGCAGATTTAACTTTGAAAACCACATAAAACTTATTTTATTGACTGTATCTTTAATTTAACATGTGTTAAAAATGTCTAATTCCTTGCTGAATACAAGCTTGTGCTCAGAGGCCTATTATTGCAGAAGTAACAGTTTTCTCGTCTTTTTTCGCGTACCTATCTCTTGACCAGCTTGCTGAATACGATCAAATAATAATTTCTCTCTGGTTTTTAGTTACAAACACCAATTCCGAAATATGCTGGTGCCGCATCCATTTGAATCCTAATGACATTTCGTATGAGCAGGGGAACCTCTACTAATGTTATAATAATAATAATAATAATAATACTTTATTGCCCAACAGATTTACAACAAATCCAATAACAGGACAATATCTAAAGATTAGTAATACCTAATATGTGCAGACAAAAACATCATACCATTAAAACACTATCTATTATAAAATATTTAACAATATAACAACATGGAAAGCAAGTTAGGGAACGAAGAAAATAAAGTTATACATAACCCTCACCCCCCCAACAAAAGCATGACAATATCTAAAAATTCAAATCAGCAACCCGCAATATATCAGTTAAGGAGCTGGCATTTAGGTCACAAAAACTAGAGATGCGATTAAAGTAGGTTGACATAACGTACACCGGCGATTTTAGAAAAGTTATGTTAATTTCGGTGACGTTTACTCATGTGTGGCAATTTGTGTGGCTTACAAAGTTGAATCTTGTTATTTACTAGTCATAATTTTCTTAGGCCTGTAACTTCGTAACGAATAAAGATAGACCTGTCACTTTTGGGTTTTTTGGGCTCAAAATTAAGCCTACTATATGCTCAAGAATTTTGAACATAACGATACGGGACACCCTGTATATGATTTCAATTTCGACGAGCTAAACTTTGATATTTACAACCCCTCACCACTTCCGGTTATACCGGAAGTTGTCATCAACTGTCTTATTTTAAATGGGACACCCTGTATATTATAACCGTTTCAGATTGCCTGAAAAAATGCAATAAAAATGACGTTTACAGTTCAAACTGGTACCAAGTGGCTTATGAGTTATAAACAAATGAAAATCGCAGCTTAGATTGAAAACGGGTGAAGATATCGGAAAACGACTTACATATCCCTATCGTAACTTTCCACGTAGTATCCGATGGTGCTGATGAAATTTGTATACAAAGTGATGAAAAATCAGCGATATTCTTAAATTAATAATTTTTTTTATAGGACTCCAGCGTAGTATAATAATATATAAAGTTAAGATAGGGACATGTAAGCCGTTTTTCGATATCTTGACCTGTTTTCAAGCTACGCTGCTTTGAACATGGAAAATTTCTATTTTCATTTGTGTATAACTCATAAATCACTCGTTACAAATTTGAACTGTTGTTGCGTTTAATTAAGAAAATGTGGTAGTGAGATTAATGGGTCTGATGACCAATGAATAATTTGATAAATTAGGAAATGCGGAGTAATAAAGGAAAGCGTGGACTTACGTTTTGAAGTAAGTTGCTCTGCTTGTCGAATTTCTTGAACTTCTTGATAGCTCAGTGGATGCGGTGATGCACGTGTTAACTATTAATTGTCTTTGCGTTTAACTGCGGACTAATTGCGGATATTATAAATGCGTAGGTATATACCTAGGAACAATTTCGGAGACGCGAAAAAGCCACGTAAAATGTAGACACTCCCGGTATGATCCGGACGGAGTCAAAAACTGTGTGCTTGCTCTATGAAGGGCAAATTGAGAATCCTCCTGCGTTGATCCTGTCTTCTCTTCCTGCTAAAGACGAAAGGTGCTACTACTGTCCTTGTCGTGGGTTGTTTAATCCAACTTTGCAGTTGTGGGTAGATTACCAGTATTGTATTGTATTTTTGATGGTGATTAAGTTACTGCGACCTAAAAGATCTATTGTATCCCCTCTACTGTGCTTCGTCTGGTGTGGAATCCCTTTAGTGAAGCACCCTCTCCAAGTCCGTTTCCCTGAGAAACTTCAGGATTTTGAGAGGATCAAGGTCGGGTAAGTTCCCTGCCTCTAGCTGGTGATGGCCCAGAACATTACTTCTTTTGAGTTCTATCGCATCGCAGTTGAGCAGCAGGTGACGTGGTGTCTCGTCTCCTTTCCCGCAGAATCTGCAGACGCCATTTTTTCTATGCTTAGCTTCCTCAGGTGTTCCTTGAGCTTGCAATGTCTCGTTAGGAATCCCGTCAGTGTTCTGTTAATTCTCTCGGTTAAAATTCCCGAGAAATTCTTTGGATTGTCTCAACCCCGAGAGGTTCCTCCAATGAGTGTCTCTCAGTTTTCTTCTTCCTTTTGGAATTTTGCTTGAAGAAAGTATCTTCGAAGCCACAGAATGGTTCTGGTCCTATGAAGGGTGTCGATGCTCCTTTTCTTGCCAATGAGTGGACATTCTTCTTGCGCTCGAGGTGGTCTCGAGCACAAAGATTGTTTAGATTGCCGACTGTCTTGACGGGTGACAAGCCCCGCTCGGTCAGCAGTCTGTTTTGCGGTGATGTCCCGCGATTTCTTGGTTTTTTATTTCTTACCATGGTTGATCCCACGAGTAGCTAGGGAAGGGTGTTCCACCTATGCAGAGCCCCGCATGCAAAGGTGAGGGGATTGATACAGTGGGGTGCCCCCTGGTGCCCCAAGGTTGAATCCAGTAGCGCTGGTCTTCTATCCAGTCACGCATCCCATCAGCCTGGACCCCCGCCTTAGGATTTAGTTTTTTTTTTTTAGTGAGGTTGTCTCCTCTTGGTTTCGGCGATTAAGCCGAGACCCCCGCATCTCTCTGTGCGCGGAACGTGACCACGACAACAGATGATACGGTATATCAGATAGTCCACAGTCGGACATTTCTGGCGCCGTTTCCCCTAGTGCAGACCTTTAGTCACTACCCGACAACCAGGTTAGGGGAGGTGGTCCGCGGCAGGGTTTTGAGCTACCAGTCTAGAATTCCCGTGCGGTTGAGTACCCATCGGGCGCGTCCCCAGGTGGCGGATAGGGGGAAGGCCTTACAATGAGCGTAAGTGAGTAAGGTTAGCAGTGGTGATAAAGCTCGTCGGAGGTAAAATTCTAGACTGGTAGCTCAAAACCCTGCCGCGGACCACCTCCCCTAACCTGGTTGTCGTGTCGTGACTAAAGGTCTGCACTAGGGGAAACGGCGCCAGAGATGTCCGACTGTGGACTATCTGATATACCGTATCATCTGTTGTCGTGGTCACGTTCCGCGCACAGAGAGATGCGGGGGTCTCGGCTTAATCGCCGGAACCAAGAGGAGACAACCTCACTAAAAAAAACCTAAATCCTAAGGCGGGGGTCCAGGCTGATGGGATGCGTGACTGGATAGAAGACCAGCCCTACTGGATTCAACCTTGGGGCACCAGGGGGCACCCCACTGTATCAATCCCCTCACCTTTGCATGCGGAGCTCTGCATAGGTGGAACACCCTTCCCTAGCTACTCGTGGGATCAACCATGGTAAGAAATAAAAAACCAAGAAATTGCGGGACATCACCGCAAAACAGACTGCTGACCGAGCGGGGCTTGTCACCCGTCAAGACAGTCGGCAATCTAAACAATCATTGTGTTCGAGACCACCTCGAACGCAAGAAGAATGCCCACGCATTGGCAAGAAAAGGAGCATCGACACCCTTCATAGGACCAGAACCATTCTGTGGCTTCGAAGATACTTTCTTCAAGCAGAATTCCAAAAGGAAGAAGAAAACTGAGAGAAACTCATTGGAGGAACCTCTCGGGGTTGAGACAATCCAAAGAATTTCTCGGGAATTTTAACCGAGAGATTTAACAGAACACTGACGGGATTCCTAACGAGACATTGCAAGCTCAAGGAACACCTGAGGAAGCTAGGCATAGAAAAAATGGCGTCTGCAGATTCTGCGGGAAAGGAGACGAGACACCACGTCACCTGCTGCTCAACTGCGATGCGATAGAACTCAAAAGAAGTAATGTTCTGGGCCATCACCAGCCAGAGGCAGGGAACTTACCCTACCTTGATCCTCTCAAAATTCTGAAGTTTCTCAAGGAAACGGACTTGGAGAGGGTGCTTCACTAAAGGGATTCCACACCAGGCGAAGCACAGTAGAGGGGATACAATAGATCTTTTAGGTCGCAGTAACTTAATCACCCTCAAAATACAATACAACAATACAATACAATACAGTCTAGAATTTTACCTCCGACGAGCTTTATCACCACTGCTAACCTTACTCACTTACGCTCATTGTAAGGCCTTCCCCCTATCCGCCACCTGGGGACGCGCCCGATGGGTACTCAACCGCACGGGTAGATTACCAGTAAAACACCATTGTAAAAGTTCACACGAGGAAGGGCACGGAAAGGACAGGATTAAAAATGAAAGTGAAAAATGAAAAGCGAGAAGCAACAACTGTAAACATAATTTTGATAACTTTTTTTCAGGCAATCTGAAAATGTAATAACATACAGGGTGTACCATTTAAAAAAAAAATGGCAACTTCCGGTATAACCGGAAGAGGTGTGGGGTTGTAAATATTTTAGCTGAGCTCGTCAAAATTGAAATCATAAATGTACAAATTTTTAGACTTCTACCCTCAACACTTCTCCATATAAAAATGCCCTGAGGTTCTGGCGCCTCATCCTGTATACATGTAGACCATGAATGGGCCGCTAATTTGGGAAATCTTATCTACGTTCTCCCAGGTACCTACACTGAGTGCTAAAGGTTATATGCTTTTCATCACATTTTAACTGATATTGTAGAACGTTCCAATTATTGATACCCGCTTTTTTAGCAATTTCTGTTTGCAAGAGAAGCAAAGCATTTCTATTCCAAGTTTTTTTCGCACCCCGCAAACACTGAAAAATAAAGTTTATTAACCCTTAGTTGGTAACATCCGACTCTGAGGCGGATGCCAAGTTTTGATGCTGCGCTGAATCCAAACGAATGAATGTACAAAAATTTCGTATTAGGTATGTTCTAGTTGGTTGCCAAAAAGTCCATAGCCACCTTCGCGAAAATACGTCTGTGAGACGGGTGTTACTCAGAACGATATATTTCAGTCCATCTCTCAGTCGGCTGTTGGTCGAAAGTATGGTGAATGAAAAGGTATAATATATAAAAAAATTTATAAAAATGAAATAAGTCTTGTTTTAATAAAATATATTTGTGTTTACTAGAATACATTCGAATAAATATGTAATTATACATATTATTATAATACCTATTCCGACTGAGCGACGGATGTTACCTATAATGCTGGAACTGTAATATGATCACCGACTGAGCGACGGATGTTACTTATAAAGTGAAAAAAAGTATGTTACCAACTAAGGGTTAAGTTTCACAACTGAAATATTGGGTGCGCGGACAATTTTAAGACTGTGAAAAAGTTCAAGTCAATTGGCAGTTCCTGAGGAAATCGGGTTTAACATACGTGTGCACAACTAAGTACCACCAAAACTACATATTTATGCTTTTTACTCCTTGACCTGTAGTTTTTAGACTTATTGTAATCAGCATTATTCATTACCAAATAAACAGGGTTTGTCTTTGAATTTTTGTTGTTGCTAATTTTTGTCATGATGGCGTCTTTTCTATGCAGGGTCTTAAAAGTGACGCCTGCTTTCCTCAGACTCGATTCATGGAGACAAAGAAAAAATGAAACTCTGGAGTTAACAATTCTCTGTTTATCCTTCGTTAAAAAAATTTTGTGGACAAGAGCAAAAATTTGATATTTCATCAAAACTTTATAGGTACCTACTAATTATATTTGAAGAAACAAGATGTTGTCCAAGTTTTGACAGAATGTGTGTTCAAATAGGCCGCCTCCTACTTTAAGACAAAAATTCGCATGATGAAATATTATGGATTCACGTACTCTTTTGTCTGTTAACGCCCCCGTTTACATGGAACTTTTCTTCAAGGAACCGCTCATTTAGAGAGACTCCTGGTGCACATAGCACTCGTAAAAATGAAAAAACCTCTTATTGTCCCATTGTTCAGGTGATATAATTGTTTCATTAAAAAAATATCACCTTTCTTATCAAAACATAATAAGTTCATATTTCATTTCATGTTTTCGGGGTTTTTTATTCAGTTTATGTAAAAAGTCGAAGAGTTTTGGACATATTTTGCAACTGTACAGCAGGAAAAGGTTACTGTATACATTCCGCTGCTCAGAAACTGATTTATTGACCATGATTTAGAACCCTTCGCCTGAAATAATGCTCGAAAAAAATTATAGCAATAGTTATTGTTTTAATAGTATTACTTAAATGTCTTAAATTAACTAAATTTTTTAACTTTAATTTACTATCTAAAAAGGATTCAGGAGTAATTAATGCGTATGTTATCAAACATATAAGGTACTCGTGTACAACAAACCCTTCCCGAATTTTTTTTTATCCCTTAATGACCTCATGTTTGCAATAACAAATACATTAAAATGAATAGCGGGCACGCAGAACTTGCCGCATGAAAGTGTCAAATTTGCCTACTTGGTGGGGCCACAATAGTTACTTATTTAGCCTATACTGAAAGGTGTACCAGCATTATTTACTGTTTTGATAAGCAGAAAAAATATGTTCTGTCCGATTTATGAGAAAAATACTACAGATTAACTCGGTGCTACTAAATTTCCAAAAAAGAAAAGTGTACCTCTATCTTTGTATTGCGGTGGGTGTCAATTAATAAGTCTATAAAAATTAGAAAATGATTAATAATTATTGTTGAATAAATCATTCACCTTTCTCCAGTTTAGATTTCATTTCCTTCCAAACTGTTTGATTCAAGATCCCCGGGAGCACCTCAGCCTCTCGGACTTATTGTGCTTACTAGGCCAGTAGAAAGGTATTTTCAGTTTGCGTTATCATGCACAAATTTTGTACTATACGAAATTCGATAGAGGATCATTAAGAAATGTTAAATCCAAATTTGCAGGACCGTGCGATTTTTTTTTACAGAATTATGCAGAAAAGCGTTTTTTATTTTATTTTCACGAATATCTCGGCTTTTATCTATCGCACATAAGTAAATGACATATACTCTTCGTTATGGAATTATCTACATTTTTTATACAAATATTATTTTTGTTACACTGATAATAAAAATATTATTGTGGTTTAAAGTTAAAAATTTGTCTTTTGAATAAGGTTTTTTGCAAATTACTTATTTTTTCTGCATTTTACGGCTGGAAAGCCCTAGTAGTTTTTTGAAGAACAGTCCCTGTGCAGCGGTAGGTCAATCTTGAAAATCCAATAATCCAGTTTCCGGCAATCTACGCGCAAACATGTGCATGTCGGTGATGTACAATTTTGAATTGACGAATACATTCGTCAACGACTCGAAAACTCGCATGAAAAATTGAGCATTTGTTTTAATTTACATTCAATGTGCAACATTTCTACGTTTATTGTTCATAAATATTCAATATTTTAAATTGCAAAACACACAAGTTATTATCTTTATTTTGAATACTTTCTTTATTGCATGCTTAGTTGCTAAAATTGAAGTAAAAAATATATGAGTGTATTTTTTTTTAAAGAAAAATCAAGTAATAATCAGTTAAACAAAGTGCAATAATAATTATTATTAGTATGTTTTTGTTAAATCAAGGCAATACTGTGCTTTTACAAGAGTCAAGATTATAATTTTATTTTTTTCTAGCACGTTTCGATGGGCTCTTCCTCATTTTCTTTGTTTACTATTCCACAATAAATTTTGTCTGAATTCTTAGCTCGGCTATTATAATAGCGAGGCAGGGGAACCGTGGTTAGCAAATATATGTTTTCATCATCGCTGCTGCCGTCAGTGATTTCCGCGACGTTTAAACAACTTTGACCTGAGCAGTTCTTGCAAACTGCAGAGCATTTCAGTCCTGCTTTTCTGCAGCCACAAGCTGCCCCGCAATCTTTTGTGCATGCACACGAAATAACCTTGAGATGTGAAGATGGAATTGGATCTTTAGTGCTCATTACGGGTTCTAATCCACATTTATGTCTCTTCCAGCCCCAGGTTTCCGCTTCCAAGATATTGCCAAGCCATGTTTGGATTTGGTGAGCTCACTCTGATGGTGGCAAAGAAGTAAGATCCGATTTTGTCTTTTGTCCCATGCGGGAGAAAAAGTTGAAACGAAATTTGTCGTAGGATTTTTCGTTGTTTCCGCCATAGAGAGCGATAAAGACTTCTTTTCCTGTTGACGCAATCAGTTCGTGCGGTTCGGCTTTTTTGATTTAAAATATTACAACATTTGTTGCAGATGATTTTTTTTCTCAACGCTGAAATCATTTTTGTTTTACCATACCCGAAAATAGCTGATGTGGTATCACAAGTACGTGGTCGACAAGTTCCTTGTGTTTAAAGCTGGTTGAAGAGTAGAACTCAGTTTTTTCTGACCCTTTTCCAAGTGTGACGATTGTTCGCGTTCTGAGGATCTGGTTTCGTGGTTTGGCGGTACTCACCTTCGGATGTCTCGGGCGCCAGATTTTTGGAAGGGTTTACTCCCTCGGGGAATCTCTCGCTGAATTCCCTGTTGAACCTGTTCACACAATTGACACCGTTATGGTGCCCTTGTCCCTAAGGTAGCTCACTGGAGTCGGAATTAGCCCAGGGGTTGGTTGGTTGGACGCAAAAATAAATGAAATAAAATCGTGCGTGGCCGCGTGGTCTTTAGGCACGGAGCCACGAGCGCTGGGCAATTCACGGAGCGAAGATGTGGGCGAGAAGGCGGTTGTAATTGGTAACAGTACACACACAAAATAAAACTCACAGATAAATGAAAACAAGCTATATTCGTATCCTTTATTAAAATAATTTTATTGCAGGTTCGGCAGTTGATCTGAGGGAGTCGTCTGTCGGTAAAATAATGCAACACAGATGAGACAAAATAAAACGTAAGCAAGACGGTTCTTGTTCGCACAAGACGAACAATACGACGAACGGCGGAGTATTTCGGCCGTGCGCGGGAGTAAAAATGTAACAAGAGGTATGGCGCGATGTAACCCTGCTAATAGTTGCTTAGGACGATAATTTTGGGGAGATACACAGTTTCGCACGGAGACACTCCTGAGGTGCGGGCGTCCGGCCGGGCATAACACCGCATGGAAAGACACCTACGCCTCGGGCGTGAATCCCTATATGGCCGCGTAACTACTTCGACGATAACTCCTGACTCGCCGGGCCTGACACCGCATGGAAAGTCAGGTATCACGTGTCCGTTGGTACACACACCGCCTAGTGTACTCGTATTAAGGGGCCAAATACTTATTTACTCTGCGACAGGGTCGAGGGTACCTAATGAGCCTAATCTATCGGGTGCGTCGCTAATCTCGGTGAGGGACGGGAATAAATAAAATCTCGACAAACGGGCACAATTAAACTTCGACTCAATATTTTATTCGCACCTACCTTATTATTCTGCGGGTTCAAAACTCTTGCTGACGGTCGCGGCTCTCTTAAGGCGGTTGCGTAAGTGTACACAAAATAATAGCACTGGTCACTATTCCCGGAACGGGGCGGAAACAATAATTCTTAAAAAAAAACTTCGTGGACAGTACTAAGTCGAACGAAATTCAGAAGAGCAGAGAGAGAGATTCTTCGCGTTCAGGTATCGCTACCGCGGTCGTAATCTAAAAATTTTTATTAAATTTGTAAAAGAATCGAAGCCACGCTAGCGATAAACATCGTTTTTCTCTTGGATTAATCAATTTACCTGCGATTGCGGCCGTTATCGCGTAGCGTTATCTCCTCGGCGATTGAAGTCTTTGAAGTCTTCAGCTTCGGTGTATGAATTAGATGATTTAAAAATGTTATTTTTACGGCTTATGTATAAAAAACCAAGTAGGTAGGTATACTAATAATAAATTTAAATATCGGGAAACTAACCGGGACACGACTTTGCTTTATGATTCAATTAATTTAATTAGTTCAAAAATAATAAAAGACAATGAAAAATGTAAATGACTGGGAATCCCTGACACAACCCCTGCCACTAAAGCAAAAACGGAGGCCGGATTTCCGGACTTCGTTACACAAGTTTTTTGAGAAAAAGATTGGTGACGTGTTTTCCGAGTTAATATAAATTGACCGTTTAATTAGTCACGGTGACTAGAAGTTTTAACGCAGCTATAAGAACGCACGTGATAGCACCGGGAAAACCTACACTGACAGATCTCAATGTCTCACACAAAACTCACTTTCATGAATAAAATAGATACACATTACAATTCCGCTCACAAAAGATAAAAAAATCAACGAAAAAAATACCGGATAAAATACCAATTTTCGACATGCACAATTTCGCAGGTGGATTACCAGAGACTCGTTTATCGGATTTTCATGATTGTCCAATCAACGTAACGGTGATTGACTGTTCTTCAAAAAACTACTAGGGCTTTCCAGAGTTAAAATGCAAAAAAAAAATAATTAATTTGCAAAAAACCTTATTCGAAAGACAATTTTTTAACTTTAAACCTCACTATTATTTTTACTATCAGTGTAATAAAAATAATATTTGTATAAAAAATGTAGGTAATTCCATAACGAAGAGAATGATATGTCATTTGCTTACGTGCGATAGATAGGAACCGAGATATTCGTAAAAATAAAATAAAAAGTTTTTTTTGCATAACTTGGTAAAAAAAAATCACACGGTGCTGCAAATTTGGATTTAACATCTGTTTAGGGTCCTCTATCGAATTTTGTATAGTATAGAATTTGTCCATGGTAACGCAAACTGGGGACATTTTTGAGGACGATTCTACTGGCCTATACTACCTTTGCTTCAAGTTGCCCATTCTGTCATTCTGGTCTCCTGTACTAGTTGGTAGAGTCCCGTTCACTGGATAAGTTTCATATTCTTTCGGACTCATTTTTGGCTGTCCGTATATTTTCTATCTTCCGTTCCTGTTGAGAATGATACGACCCTTGAAGGGGTTGTCAAAAAATCAGTTTTTAATGTTTTTCTTAAATGCGGAACAAGTTACAGAAATGAAATCGCGGGCATAGTCTGCTGTTGAGAAGACAATCTGTGCACGACTCATTAATTTTCTCCTAGTTTCAAGGGGTAGAAAAGGCCACTCCTAAAACATTATTTGACACGTAACTTTTTTATAGCTTAACAGCTAGGTTTTTAAAAATGCATTTTGGATAACATGAATTTTTTACGTAAGGAAGTTTTTTTGTAATTTTTCGTAAATTTAATCTCTAGAAAAAATTATGTAAATTTCTTTGTGTAGATTATTTGCTTACGGTAGGAGTTTTGAAGAAATAAAAGTGAATTTATTTTTTTCCTTAGAGGTCAATAAATATACGAAAAATTTTTGACACCTTTTGCGAGGGAAAAAAATTAAAAAAATATTTCTTGACTGCTACTTTACAGGGTCGTATCAACAGGAGATAAGCGAAGTATTTATTTTCAAATGCATAATATGCTTAATTTTCAACAAGGAATCACCCCCTCAATTTTTTTGAACTTTTTTAATTATTAACTGCCTGCATATTTGGAAAATAAAATCCCGGCTATATTGTGAGCGTGATAGAATAATTTAATATGGAGATTTTGTAGTTTGATTAGATCTATAGTAGAAGCATCCGGTTGTTTTATTAACGGAGAAGTTTTAGGTATTGGAAACGTGGAACATCCGCAGACCAGGAAACGGTTTTATCAGCCGTCCAGTTGCTAGTTCACACACTGCGGAACATGAGTTTTATTTTACGCCCCTGTGATTGAGCATATTTTCTCCTCACGACCCTGTAATAATATATTAATTGATGCATGATAATAAAATAACACTTTCAATTTCAGTTTATTATTTTTTTTAATAATGATCTATTTTTATTGATTAACTTAATATAAACTTTCATAACTTGTTGAAGCTCTATTTTCAGTATGAAGTATGGTTGAGGAGCGTAGTTCCAAAACTCGTCTTCTCCAAAAATTCAAAAATGGCGCCAAACGGGGGAAATAATGTAACATTATCCACATTATCATTTGTCATTGAGAGTTTGTAACAAAACTCGCCTATTCAAGCTTATTTCTATGATTTTAGATAGCATGTTGTTCCAAAACTTGTCTTATCCATCAGAGCTGTAGTTCCAAACCCCGTCAACTACATCACAATCTGACAGAAGCAATGTCAGCCTTATCCGCTGAAGCACGAGTGCAATTCAATGAATATGTTTTCAAAATGCGTCTTATCCTTATGGGAAATAATAACTACTGATTTAACTATTTTGGATAATATTTTTGTTATTGTTAGGCCCGTATTCACAAAGCGTTCCTGTCCTGTAATATCTCGAAAATAATTAAATAAATGTGATGGAGATATGCAGTTTTTATGCGTTAGAGTGAGATGGGTATAATTGATTACGTAATTATTTAGAAAATTATTGTTTGTGAATACGGACGTAAGTGTTGAAAGCTTTCTTGGAGAAACCAAGCAGTGGTTTGTGCATATGTGCATTGTAGGTAGTTAAAAGTGCAATGAAAACTAAATTTCAATATAGATCTCTGTGTTAATCCAAAGAAACTGCGGGACTGTGACAATCTTCTAAAAAACATTTTGGAGAGGATTGGCGTCAAATTCCAGATCTTTAATTTTACTTAAATGCCATAGACACTCTGATTAACAACGAGGCCATAACAGAAGAAGAAACACAACAGAATGAAGATGTTTATGAAGATGATGATATTGATAAAAGGATATAGCGATAACAGTATACCTACCAAAAAATAGCAATCGATAAAGTTTAAAAAATTAAAAGAATACTGTTTTCTTTTTTTTTTGTTCAAATCGAGCTTCAAAAAATATAAATATTGTTATTCAATAAAAACTTGAGCTTAACTAGGCATTTATTTATTTCCAAATCCAGTCTTATCCAAATTTATTTTCCAAAACTAGCCTAATCCAACAATTTTTATTTATTTTTTCAGAAAGTAAAAAATAAAAACATTTTTCCTTACACATAGCAGATTCTACTTAAAAATAAACGTAATCTATGGTATTCTTATCTTTCTGGAATCTTTGCAGTACTGTCCAACAGTTTTTTAGAAATTCTGACTTTTCACTTATTGTGGACAAGACGAGTTTTGGAACTACGCTCCTCGTATGTTACCTGGATAAAAAAATTAAATAGTGTCAGATTTCACCAATAGGCCACGGCCACGATATTCAAGAATATATTTTTCTTTAAGACTGTTGAATAAAACGTTCATTATCCTGCTGATTTCAGTTTGTAATAGCGTACATTCCTCATGCGGTAAGATAATCGACGCACAGTCACGCATGGAAGATAATCACAGCGCAGGCGGTGAAATAGTGAAAAAAAAACTTAGAGCCACGCAACTCTCAAAGACAAGAAAACGCGGCATCGGATGCCTTCATAACTTGCAAAACGCGTATAGTTAAGATTATGACACGTAATGACACGAACACCTTCGAATAGGTAGCCTAAACAATACGATCGTGCTTCAAATTCGTATTTTCACTTGACACTTCATCGAAAGGTAGCAGCACGTTGAGAGCGAGAGCTCAGGCCAGCACAAGCAACAGCACTAAAAAGAAGCTAGCAAAGCGCGATTAGACGGGCATGCCTATGGCTAACATGTTGGTGCCTTAAAAAATATAATATTTTAAGAGCTGTATGATGGATTTTGCATAAAAACGTAGAGAAAATAGTGTCTTCATCTCGAAACATTATTGCCATGGACGTTCCAATACGAGCCGTAAAAATGTTGAGAAATAGTGAATGAGTATTGTGAATTACTTATTTAAAGACCGCGTACACTATACCTGCATGGACCGGCTCGGACCGGCAGCAATATGATTAACAATATTAAATTTAGTAATTTGAAAATTAGATAAAGGCAAGCGGTGGTTTTTCAATAATTTTCAAATAATTAAAAATAACGGTGGTTTACTACATTCATAATTTAAATTTAGTATATATGTGTTACAAAGATGTATTAATTTTGTCTAACAATAGGGGAC
This sequence comes from Malachius bipustulatus, assembly GCA_910589415.1. Lineage (NCBI taxonomy): Eukaryota > Metazoa > Arthropoda > Insecta > Coleoptera > Melyridae > Malachius > Malachius bipustulatus. Next base: position 4,220,188 of record OU342630.1, on the reverse strand, counting down.
TTACATAGTAATGAAATCGTCAAAAACAAATATTTTTAGATATCAAATCATCTTATTCAATTTTTTTATAATTTCGGCCTGAATTAGAAATTGAACTTCATTAGTATACCTATGTAATTTTATCTTTGTTGGCGTTAGTTGCTGTAAATGTATGCAAGAATAGTCCTATGGTTAACAATTTTTACAAACTTTGAATTTTAATCTTAAATTCTGTAAGTATATAATTACCATCTTTTTAACACCTTGTACTAAATTTATTATTGTTAATCATATTATAGATAGTCCTGAAGAAGAATTAAAATTAATTCGAAAGCTTGACGTAGAAAAAAGAGTGTTCTTTAATTTAATTGACTGCAATCCCAAATAATTCATAATATCATGATATTTATTACCTAATATTTTTAATTAAAAATTTATTTATAATGCAAAATCTCTAAACTTGAAAATATACTTTTTAAAAAGTATTTGTATCGTGTATCTGTTTTTAAGTATCTATGATACTTTGTGAAATAGATACTTTTCATACGTTGAAACCTTGGCCGTTGTTGATTATGTTGATTGTAGCCAGTCGATTTTATAGCGTGATATTGTACCAAAAATTTGATTTTGTGATTTTTGACATAATCTGAATGTTAAAAATTTTATTTAGTTTAAAATTCCAAATAACGCTTTGTATTACAGAAAATTGGATTTCTTGCTCTCAACCCCAAGGCAATAATAAATGAATTATTGTATAGTTCATTATAACCCTAATAAGTATAGCTTTGGCTATACTTAGGGGTCTATTTCAGGTATTTTTTAAATAGGTATCCTTTGACAGGTTTTAGTATCTAATATAGTTTTTGAAACTATCTTAGATACTTTTAAAAGGTTCAAAATAGTTTTAGAAGAATCTTTAAGGAGAATTTATTTTGAGTATCTAAGATAGGTTTTTGAAAGTATCTTTAATACTTTTAAAAGCATCTTCTATGTAAGATATTTTGATACTTGGTACTTTTTTCTAAATGAATCCTAAGATAGTTTTTAAAGTATCTTTCCCAGCTATGTTTAAAACCAATTATTGAAAAAAAAACCTGTTTGGACTTGCTGGATGTAGTTCTGTGATGGATTTATGACAAGCTAAATTCTAGTTATTGAATCCTTTAGTTTTAAAGAAACATTTAAATAAAATTTGATATACTTAGAACGATTACAATAATAAAACATGATACTGTCCAATTTTAAAAATGAATGCGAAAGGCTAGGCGTGAACTGCGCATCTTGCGAGCTTTTTAACTGTTCCACGATATCAGACTGGAAATGATATCAGTGGCGCGGGGCACATAATACTTAATTTTTTTCCTACGACCACTATACAAAACACTACTTTGCGCATCGTTTTTTGTGCGCAAACTAGCAGATTTCTCACGTATCCAAAACTGTGCGACAAAGTGACATAAGGCATAGCCAAAAATCGTTTCTGTACAATTTTAATGTAAACAATAGTGATGGGCGGCAACTGAGAACTCAATTGTTACTTATTGTTAATGGAATAACTATTCATTTAAAGCTTCAAGGTAATAAAATAAACACAAATGGGATAACATAGAGCCCGACAAGACTATAAAATATAATATACTTATTATTCTCTTGTGGCAGTAATTATTAAAATTTACGAGTTGATCGCTAATAACAGCATTGTTAGCGTTCATATCAAATTCACGAAAGTGAAAACTCGCACACATCTAACTTCAATCGACGACGCACAGTCGACTGCGTTGTGTGGAAGTTGCATATCTACCACGTCTCCACGATCCACGTCACTTATTTTTAGTTTAGATACGGAGCCTAACAATAAATAATAATAATATTGTCGGTAGAATTCAATGATTTAACAGTATATAATAGTAATATTAAAAAGTCATTGGCAGAATTGAAAATAATACCTACCTAGGTAGTCTGAAAAAATAATTTATGTGTTAAATTTGTTAAATAATTAATCCGCTAAATTGTGGTCGTAGGAAAAGTACTGTGTGTAGCACGTGCGGAAAAGAAATTTCACACTCGCGTGAATTGTGACACTCGACTTCGTTTCGTGTCACAATTGTTTCACACTTGTGAGAAATTTTCTCTTTTCCGCACTTGTTTCACAATATACTATTATGATACGAGTTAACCAGCACCACTACTGACCTTTGCATGTCCGATGAACGGCGGAGATACTCTTATCAGCCTTATCTGATTGGTTGTTTTTTTTTTAAGTGGACACTGACTAATATTGTTGATATTGGACAACAAACATCTATGGATTCGGAGATAGTAGCTAACGAACCTGCACACTAAGAAAATCTCGCCAAACTCTCGCTTTCCTACAAAATTTATACTGTAGATGGTGGGTGGGTAGGTGGGTAGGTAGGTGGTGGGTTGTATGTTAAAAAATTATAGTTTAAAAATAAATGATCAATAAAGAAGGAATTCCTTGCTCAAATATCTCATAAATTCGTTTAGTTTTAAACAGAACCAAACGTTGTTAAAAAGTTATGTTACTGCTGACTCAGCGGATCAAATAAGGGGATAGTTGATATTTTTTGACATTCCAGAAATGTTGTAATTCAAAAGACTCTCAAATAAGAGCTGATAATATTGTTCTTATTCTAAATTAATTTAATAATGAATGCTTATGAAGAACGACGCGCATAATTTACTGTACATCTATTTTACGGCATCTATTTTATAACACTCGTTGGAAAACAATTATTAGCTACGTCAAAAGTATAAAATAGGACGATCGGAAGCTTATTACAAGTTTTTACAAAGCATAGGTAATTTAGTCAACAAACGTGATAGAGCAGGGATGATGAAGCTCCTCATTAACTTTATGGTCATGATATATTTTTCAATAGTATACAGGTTCTGGTAAATAGCGATATTAATTTGAGGCTCTTATATTTTAATTAATTAAAATTTAATTAATTTGAAATTTTTTTTTTATACACTGTGTTGCATAGGAAAGGTAATATAGGGAAAACATCATAGTGAATATTATTAGGGATCCGCCCTCTGGTTTAAAAGCTGATAGTTTCCTAGGAATCTGCATAGTATCCTAGGAAACTAGCTAGTTTCAGTTTCCAAAAGAACTGTATTTTTTTAGGATGTCACTTATTTTCAAAGTATTGTTGAAATATACTTTAGACGTATTCCCTGTTTTACCTTTTCTATGCAACACAGTGTGTATGTATATGGCACTGGGAGCACCAAGAAAATCGTTGATAATAGATTAATGAAAATTTGCTTTTAAATTAACATGAATCCTTATAGATATTATAAGTTTTTGGATTTAAGAAAGACACGTTACATTTTCGCGACAACGTAAATATGGTCAGCCAGATGCCAGATGTAAATATCTTAGATCGATTTTAAAGTTTTTCTTTTATTATGTGAAATTGGAGAACATTTATTGACCCAAACTGGGAGAAATACAAAAAAAAACCTTCTTGTAAATCAATGGCATAAATAGTGAGTTTTTATGCGATTCAATATTGAATATTTTCACCGCTTTTTAAATTGACTTAAAAATATAAAAAAAAAAAAAAAAAAATATGTCTTATAAGTTTTTATCATTTTAGCCCAAATTAGAATTAAAATTTCATTACTATGTTGTATTATATCGTTTTTGTTGCTGTTAAACGTATAACAAGTCCTATGATTACCAAATATAAACAATTATTTAATCTCAACTTCATAGCCCTGATGAAGAATATAATAAAATTCGAAAGCTTGGTATAGAAAAAAGAGTGTTCTTTTCTTAAAACGACTGCTTTCCCAAATAATTTCTAATATCATATAATAGGACAGTCAAACCAAACTACCATAATTAATTATATCGTGGGCAGGTGAATCACGAAAACTATTTACAGTGATCTGTGGGTGAAGATCGGTGGACACTTGATAAGTTTGGGTGATTTCGTAAAGTGATGTCGTCCTCAATAGTTTATTTTTTTAAATAAAAAATACACTTATAATTTAAAAGCACATCTTACAAATGGAATCTGAGCAGGATTATTGACCGTTAGAGAAGCTGACGACCTTGCGGTCGACATTCCGGCACCTGTCCAAGGGAAGTCCATTGGTGGGTCGGGAATTAACTGGAGGGTCTCTAGGGAAACATAATTCCCAGTTATGTCCTTCAGGCGCTGCCAGGTGCCACCTGGATCGCCCGACAGGATTATGCTGTCGTCCTGTTGCTGAGATTTAGAACCGAGGATGATAATTGCTACTGACAAGGGTTGCAACTTAGAAATGAGATAGAAAGTGATAGTTGGATGTATATACTCGTGTAATAATAGCAAGTAGTATATTTAGAAGAAACAACGATTCAATATTGACATTATAAACAGTATTATCGACGTATCTTCGTTGCAATACAAAACTGAATTTAATACAGTACTAATAATTATATAGGTAAGAAAAAGTTTCAAATCATTGCTTAATAGGTCTTCAAAATTTATTGCAAGAATTAACATTTTGGAGAGGATAAACAGAAATATATTGAAGTAATTTAAACAGTAAACAGTTTTTTTCGAGAAAAAATGTATCCTGTGACCCGGCAGTCTACGTGACTGGGTGCTTCGATTATTCTCAGAATTTTTCCAAATGATTCGCTCACATTTTTCAAAGAATCGTTAGTAATTTCTAGTAGTTAAGGTGAAAGGGCTGAATTCGTAGAAATTCGTCTTGCCTCGTGAAATATTATTTACAAGGCCTTTGTAAGATCGGTGAAAATTTTATCTAAGCAGTTTAGTTTTATATGGTACTTTTGTAGGTGACTTACCGCGCGCATGGGCGATTCCCTCATCACAGCGAGTGCTCGCATCTTAGAAAATATATTATTGCCTAAGGCTCACATGTATGATATACTGATACGAAATTGTATTGAATGAAACTGCTACTATACACTACTTCAGGGAAATATAGTCTTTTTCTTGTAGTTTTCCTTTTTTTTCAATCGCTTTTCCTATTTACGTACAGTGAAATTATTATAAACATTGGAAAAGCATTTGGTATAAAGGAAATCAAATTCGACAAAAAAGTAATTTAAATTGCAAAATCAAACTAACGTTTGATAAATGGGGAAAGTATCTGACAAATTCGGGAAAACAATTCACAAAAGACGGAAACCAAATGAAAAAGACTGTTATGTTAATGAATTTTTATTAATTATTGTTCAGTTACTTTGTAATTTAGTTTTTATTATCATATAGCATCCCGCTTTGGCGGGAAAGACCAGATTACAAACCTTCGGGAGAGACTTTCTCACATCGGAGGACCTGGATACATTAAAACAGTCAAAGATGGTCAGTTTCCTCAAAGAGGCTGACTTGATGGAGTTAATGTAGCACGACTAGATGTGAGCGACAATAGACTTTCGGTCGCAGTGGAGGTGTCACAATGGCCCACTCACGATAAATCTAATCTAATCTAATCATGTAGCATAGATTACGATGAGTTTAATCAATAATGGTGAGTGGAGTATATTTATTTTAACGTATTCATTTTATTTGATGACAAAAAGTGGCCTTGTTGAAAATTATATTCATGAAGCTTAAAGACGTTTAATTAACAAACACAGTCCAATAATTACACTCTAATACAATAATTTATATTAAATTATATAAAATAAATATATTTTCCCGGCTTTATCTCTCCTAATTCCATGTGTAACAGAATCTCTCACGCGCGAGTGCTCGCGCTATAGAGAGAACCTGGATACAAAAATTCAGAATTATTGGTCCATTCTGTACAATTCCAAAGATATAATAAAAACCAATTTCGTGAATTGACAATCTCGGAAAAAATTTACATAAGTACCACAACAATAATGAATGGCATGTTGTTTTACATCATGTCATTCATCTCTTGTGTAATAAAATAATGAGTCGCGAATGCCGCTAGGGGTAAGTCGCATTGGCTAGATACTTGCTACGAAACTTATTATATGAATAATTTCTTTATTATAAGACCTTTTCCACATCTGAGACTTATAATTCGATTTTATACAGCCGTCATTATTTTAAAACCGTATCAAAAAATTAATTTTACTTGTAACTTTTATATCTAATATATTATTATTTTGATTATTAGGTCCTATGTTCCGGCTTACTATATAGTTTTAAAGTTATTGATCAAAAGTTTTAACAACGTTTCGAGACTGACTAGTCTCTTGATCACATTCATTATTCATTAAGTAGGAACGAATAAAAAAAAACCTTCTTGCATAAATATTCAACTATGAATATTTCCAACGCTTTTTAAATTGACTTTTTCAAATTTTCCATAGTCAGGTCATATTAGCTTAGTGATTTACTGTGAAAATTAAATTTTTTTTTTTTGAAAACCTACCATAAATGGATTTTTGAATTGACAAAAAAAATACAAAATTTAGCAATTTTGTCTCTTTACTTTAAAAATGCTATTTTTTAGACTGCCTTTAACAAATTCGAAAAAAAGTTACAAGGGAGTTTTGAAAACCGAAAATTTGAAATTTTAGAGAAATAAACATTATGTAAAAAATTACAATATCTTCCCCATTTTTCTTATTATCTTCTCGAAATTTTTGAGAGTAACGATTATTCGTATAGTTTATATTTTTAAAATTTCAGTTCAAATCCTCCAACAATATGCTCATAAACGGTTATAGAAATTTAAACATTTTTAACCTTTTCCCACCCACGCCACTGGCTTTATAATAGAAATGATGCAAATGTTATTGCTTTAACTCCAATTTCAAATAATTTTCTTCCACTTTTGTTAGTTTAGTTTAAAAGTTTTTTTTTCTATTTTGCTTACTTACACATTCGTTCAAAAGATAGCCATATTTTCAGATTCAAAACGTAGCCATTTTAGAACGGCTCGACCGATTTTACTCAAATACCACCACTCCTTATGGATATTGGATCTAAATTTCCAATCATAGCACCACATTACACAAAATAAATCCGTCATCATTGCACTAATAGACAGAGCAATAAAATTAACAAGTCCAATATACAGACCAGACAACAAAGCAAAAACAATACTTATAAACAATAACTAACCATCACATCTAATAAACAGGAAAATAATTCACATTTATTGCTACTATACCTAATAAGCAAACTAAAACCACACACAACACAAATAACAACACCCAAAAAAAGTACATTGTCTATGTCATACCTACATACCTCAATGATGATAAAAAATAAGTATAAAAAATCCTCAAAAAAAAAACAAATACCAAAATTGCTAATAAAAGCTTAAACCAAATCCAAAACTTACATACAAAATAAAAAAGCAAAATTTCTCTGCAAAAAAAGACCCATATACAGAATCCCATGGAACTGTGATGGGAAATACATAGGGCAAACACTACAACACCTGCAACATAGAACTAATGGTCACAAATACACAAAAAATGCAAACACCCCACTAAATCGACATAACAATGACACAGGAAACCAATTTAAGTTGTGACAATACAGAAATCATAGACACAGAACGCAACAAATACAAAAGAATCATTCTAAAAATTATCCATATACAAAATGAAAAAAATAGCATTAACGATAGAACAGAAATCAAAAACCTATCCCAAATATGTTAAACCATAATATCAAAACAATTCTCTTCCAGACACACCAATACAATAATAAATATTATTTAATAACAAATAATATTGATACTAAAATTAATAAATAAATAATTATTTAAGTAATAAAAAAAAAAGTTCACCTGAAATTTATTCCCAACAATTCATAAATAACAGATTTTCCTAAACAATATCATTCACAGTTTGTTGTTAAACAATATACACGTAAAAACAAAAAAAATAGACAAACTTCAACACAAAAACAAAACAACAACAAGAGAACAATAGTAAAATATCAATTATTTTGAATAAATAATTATCTCCAGTGATACAACATTTTTAGATTTTGACAAACCTACATGTCATATTTATTTTATATTTTAATATTAATTTTATTTATAATTTTTTTATTTGTACCTACTTAATAAATGTGATCAATGGACTAGACAGTCCCGAAACGTTAGTGAGTTGGAAAATAAAACTTAATAATTAAAATAATAATATACTTCATTGGAAATTCGTTCAATATATACAATTTTCAAATTTTATATCTAAAGCACTAGAAAATGTAGATCTTTAATGACAAAACTTGCTTCGATGAAATTTCATAGCGGGTTAATTTAGTCGGTAATTAAACTTTTTACACTTACTTTTTAGAAGATGGCTTTGAATCAGTGTTAACGAGGAAATAAACATTCTATATCGCGACATAAATGCCGAAGTGAACGGTCTTTATTAGGACTTTTATGCATGTTGACTTATAATAAAACTATTTCATTAGCTGTTTTATGACAACACTATTGGCTGTTTTGTGCTTATTGTTTATTGAACGCTTTGCCGACTTTTCGATTTAAAGTGTGCTACAGGGGCAACAATTATTACGTTTAAAATCCATTGCGTACGGCGACATACTAACGCACTCCTACTTACCTTTCTGTCCGATATTTATCAGATGAAACAAAAATAAACTAGGTACCTTCTTGTTTTATTTTTCCTATACAGGGTTTCAAACAAAAACATATGAACAGCGTTCCTGCTACCCTATCAATTACGATCGATTTTAATGGAAGGTAGGGGTAGTTTAACCCCTTCCCGGGTTTCCGTCAAATTAGCATGTACCTACATCAGAAATTAGTACTTTTAATAAGAAATTTACCTACCAAATTTCATCGAATTGGAATCAGCCGACTTTGAGTTATTTCAAAAAAACTAAAATTTTCCAAAGACTTTGAAGCCCTCTAACGGACAAACGAAGCACTTTGGTATAGAGATAAGTTTAGTCCGAGCGACTTTTTTTTATCTCAGTAATCTGTGGTTGCTCCATGTCCATGGAATATTGGGACAGCCTGTATAATCGCTATACAAGGTGTTAACTACCAACTAGTACAAAATAACAGAGGTGATTCTACGACTTATTCTTAGAAAAAAAGTTCCAACATGGGTCCGCAAACGCACCGTTTTCGAGATACAGGGTGTTAAAAAAAAATGAGAACCACGTATAAGAAACAAAATAAATCGAACCATCAGAATGATGTGTATTCTTAATCGATACATAATATGACTTTTCTGTATGTATCATAATGTCCATCATATGTCCATCCATCATATGTCTTTTCATCCATATGATGGATGACACATCCATCACAGTACTATTTTAGATAACAGGAGGGAAGTTGAAAAATAGTTTCTTATGAATTTTTTGTTTCACCGTCTCACCCTCAACCCCACTACTTTGGAATTTGGTACCCCCTATCTTGTGATATACGTCATTTTAAAAGGGAATTTAGTAGATAAATAGCGGTCTTTCGTATGTTGAAATCGATTAATCTTTTGGAATTATTTATAAACAAGTGAACATCACATTTTTCCATGTTCATAGCAACTTACTTTCCATGCGGCTAAAGATATGGGACAACGGCTTACATGTCCCAATCTTAACTTTTCAAGCGGCATCCCATTGTGAGGATGAAATCATGTTTATACAGGGTAGTGAAAATAGTCAGATATCTCGTCTTCATTGGTATATTAAAGTATGAGTGGATAAGTAATAAGATCTTGAAAGCCCGCCGGAGTGCTCGAGATAAAGAGAGTGTTTTTAGAACTCGTTATTCAGGAATTTTTTTTTGTTGCCACATTTTTAAGTCATAAATTGTTAAAAATTTGAATTTAGATTTTAAAATATCTACTATTAATATTTTATTTGACGTAACAAGTGTATACTCCAAGCAAAGCAATCAAGAAATTTAGACTTCGTTTCCGGGGTTACGTGCGTGTTTGAAAGTTTGATTTAAACACGCTCGGAAATTTTTATAACTCAGCATTATAGGTTCAGATTAGATTAGATTAGAGTCATCGTGAGTGTGTCATTGTGACACCTCCACTGCTACCGTAGGTCTATTGTGGCTCACATCTAGTCGTGCTCAGTGCTGGGAGAGATACTTTAAAAACTATCTAGATACAAGATACTCTAGATACTTTCTAAAAAGTATCTTAAGATACATTTAGATAAAGATACTAAGAATATAAAGTATCTTTGATACTAAAAGTATTCTAGTTACTATAAAAGCTTCTTAAAGATACACACTTGAAAAATACAAATAGAAGAAATACTATAAAATTTCAAACGTAGAAAAAGTATCTACCTCGCAAATCTTCCTCGTATCTTAGATACTAAAAAATAAATTATGAATGTAGTAAACCACCGATATTTTTAATTATTTGAAAATTAGGTAAAGGCAAGCGGTGTGTCGCAAATAAAAGGTATGATCCTTTTTTGTTAAACTCAATATATTTCGATCTTAATTTAGATCTTCATCAGGAGAACTGTAATTATAAGAAATCAATATTTTTTCAAAAAATCTTAAGATAAATACTTACAACTGTAACGAATTCCGAGGAATTCGTAGTTAATTATTATTTATTTTAATTAATCGAGGGGTTTATCAGAAAGATACAGTTTTTACAGCAATGATTAGCGGGTTATCTCGCCGGCACCGGCTATATAAGCAGACCCAGAAGACAAGCAAGGAGAAGACTCCGAGGAACTGACTCGAGAGTCTCTCTCCCTTCTAGTGTACTGAGCTAGAAGGCCCCGACCCCTACGACGGGAGGCATGTATTGAGTGCACTCTACGTCGCATCCATTCAGCTGGTGACGGTAGGTCAATGCATTGAGTTGAACCTTACTGTAACACGGCAACGGTAAGTTGATGAGAGTGAATTGAGCTCCCGTCGACTGCCAGTCACAGCAGGGCAACAACCGGGACTGTATTGAGGTCCCGGGCGGACCCTTTCAGACGGCGCCAGGCCTGTATTGAGGGCCAGGCGTCATAAACGTCGGGTCGCTATGTAAGGAGTTGTCGGTCCGACAGTCTCGTCACGATGCGTGTTCCGGCGGCAGCAGCGGCAGTAGATCCGACACACGATGTGCGGTGGTTGGAGAGCTACTGAAGCAGCAGGGAGCAGGACCAGAGGTGGATCGACCGTGTAATCGACCAATTGACAGAGGTGCGATATCTTTCGCCAATCGGAGGGGCTGCCGAACGAGAGCCGGCCCACACCGTCAGGATTCGACAGTATTAATTTAACAGGGATAAATATATGTAAATATAGTTATTGTAAATAAAGATTTTTATTATTATAATTGACTTGTCACGGGTAAAAGGGGGCAATTATCCATCCCTGGAGAATCAGCTCTACCCAACCGAAAATCCCGTTACAAGATTGGCGCCCAACGTAAAATTTAAAACTCTTCAGTAACAGAACCCAGTACAGTACAGTCACAGGATCAGACAGAAGAGTAACAGGAACAGTAACAGTATCTAGCGGGATGAGTGACAAGATTAACGCCGAATATTCAAGACAGCAGTAACAGAATACAGCACACGACAGAACTGCGACAGAAGGAACAGAACCAGGGCACAAGATGACCAGCAAAAACGGACAAAACAGAATCGCTGAATTGGAAGCCGAGTTAGCACAAATAAAACTGGCTCACCAATCAGCTAGGGGACCGGCAACAGCACCAACGGGGTACCACCAGCCGACGCAAGTGGAGATAATCAACCAGGCCCTCGAATGGGGACTGCACTTCGACCACAGGCGAGACGACGCAATCCTTTTCATCGAACGCCTGGACGAGTTGCAAAACACGTACAATTTCCCGAAAAGCGGCCTGCTGAAGGCGCTACCAGTGCTCCTAGAAGGGGAAACGCTGCTCTGGTACAGGGTCAACAAGGACGACTGGCAGGACTGGGACCAGTTCGACAGAAGTTTCAAGCGCGCGTTTCTCCCGTACGAGTACCGATTGGCGCTGGAGGAAGAAATCAGAGCCAGGAAACAGAGGCCCAACGAGTCGATCAGGGAATACGTAACGGAAATACAGACCCTGATGCGACGGGACGGATCGATGTCACCCAGCCAGGAACTCGAGAGAGTGAAGAGGAATATGCGGCCGGAGTTCCGCATCCACCTCCACCTGCATGACGTCACATCGATATCGCACCTCTTAGATGTAGCCTGCGCGTTCGAGTCTCTCGAAAGAGAAAGAACCGCCGCTATATACTGGCCATCAACCTCCACGAACCCGCAGCCACGGACAGCCCCGAATCAGGCAAGAGGACATGAGCCACAGGTCAGTCTTGGCCACAGATACGGACAGCAGGACCCTCCGGAACAGGAGCCCATAGGCAAGGAAGAAGATTTACTGTTTATACAGTGCTGCTCCGCAGGACCGGCAGAACAGTACAAAGCAAAGAAGAGGACAAAACAGGCAGAGCAGACAGAGCAGGGTAAAGCAGAAAACAAACCAGAGCAGGCGAAACAAACAAAACAGTACAGAACAGAAGAGCGAACAGAACAGGCTGCAAGACAACACAGAGCAGAGAGCAAACCGAGACAATCAGAACAAGCAGCACAGAAACAGACAGAAAGAATGACAGAACAGACAGAACAGTGCAGCACGAAGCACAAAACAGAGAACAGGCTAGAACAGGCTGCGCAGAGCGCAGCGCAGACAGAACAGAACAAATCAAGAAAGACAGCAGAACCACACAAAATCAACGAGAAAATTCCAGAGGAAAACGGCACGACAGAAATTCACAAGACAGAGCGGCACATCGAAACAGAGCAGAAGAGGACAGAACCTCACAGACCGAATCAGCCCGCGAACGCAATACAAGACAGAAGCACAGAACCACTGCCAGCAGCCGCAGAACCGGCCCCCGACGACCCAAGGCCTTTCGTTCCCCTAACAATAGGGACCCACAAGTTTAGAGCTTTAATAGATACAGGGGCAACACAGAACTATGTCGGAGCCAAAGTCGCAGCGTTATGTCATCGCAGCATACAGAATTACGACAGCCGCGTGCGGCTAGCCGACGGTACGTCACGCGCAATTCACAACAGGCTGCGAATAGCATGCAAAATCGATGGCTCCAATACAAAAGAGACTTTTCAAGTCCTTCCCGGGCTCGAGAGTGAGGCGATAATAGGGGCAAGGTTCCTGGCACAGAACAGGAAAACATTAGTTTTCAATCGTCACAAACAAGAAGCGACCGGCGCAAACGCCATTTCAAGGTGCGCCCTCCTCCAAGACAGGAACGGGGTGAGCGACTGGTTGAGCAGAAAGCCTTGCAAGACGCAGGTGTACAAGCAGGACAGTCCCGGGAGGCCACAGCTCATCAGCAACGAAGGCTACAGATTGTTCCAGGAGCGCATCCTCGAGCATTGTCCCGGGCCACCGCCCCGAGCGTCGGCCGGACTGATACGGACTTCGACCACGGGGGTGGTGTGAAAAAAGAAAAATCGACAAAATGATTTGGTATACATTTTGTTTATTTGTTTCAGGATATTTCTTTTATTTTCATACGCAGCAATTTTTCTTTTTTTTCCATTGGGCCGGGGATGTAACGAATTCCGAGGAATTCGTAGTTAATTATTATTTATTTTAATTAATCGAGGGGTTTATCAGAAAGATACAGTTTTTACAGCAATGATTAGCGGGTTATCTCGCCGGCACCAGCTATATAAGCAGACCCAGAAGACAAGCAAGGAGAAGACTCCGAGGAACTGACTCGAGAGTCTCTCTCCCTTCTAGTGTACTGAGCTAGAAGGCCCCGACCCCTACGACGGGAGGCATGTATTGAGTGCACTCTACGTCGCATCCATTCAGCTGGTGACGGTAGGTCAATGCATTGAGTTGAACCTTACTGTAACACGGCAACGGTAAGTTGATGAGAGTGAATTGAGCTCCCGTCGACTGCCAGTCACAGCAGGGCAACAACCGGGACTGTATTGAGGTCCCGGGCGGACCCTTTCAGACGGCGCCAGGCCTGTATTGAGGGCCAGGCGTCATAAACGTCGGGTCGCTATGTAAGGAGTTGTCGGTCCGACAGTCTCGTCACGATGCGTGTTCCGGCGGCAGCAGCGGCAGTAGATCCGACACACGATGTGCGGTGGTTGGAGAGCTACTGAAGCAGCAGGGAGCAGGACCAGAGGTGGATCGACCGTGTAATCGACCAATTGACAGAGGTGCGATATCTTTCGCCAATCGGAGGGGCTGCCGAACGAGAGCCGGCCCACACCGTCAGGATTCGACAGTATTAATTTAACAGGGATAAATATATGTAAATATAGTTATTGTAAATAAAGATTTTTATTATTATAATTGACTTGTCACGGGTAAAAGGGGGCAATTATCCATCCCTGGAGAATCAGCTCTACCCAACCGAAAATCCCGTTACACAACAAATAATCAAAATATAATATAATATATAATAATCAAAATTAAAATATAATAGAATTTTAAAGATGCTAATTTTATTTTTATCATTTGTTGTAAGTATTTATCTTAAGATTTTTTGAAAAAAATATTGATTTCTTATAATTACAGTTCTCCTGATGAAGATCTAAATGAAGATCGAAATATATTGAGTTTAACAAAAAAGGATCATACCTTTTATTTGCGACACACCGCTTGCCTTTACCTAATTTTCAAATAACTAAAAAATAAATACACAGATACTTTTAAAAGGTATTATACACGCGCAGGGGGTATTCTGCCTGGTCTTGCACCACCTGCTTCACTATTTCAGATGGTATTTCCTCTGCTCCAGGTGCCTTTTGATTTTATAGCTTGCGACTTGCGCTTTTCAGCTCATCCACAGTAAAGTCTTTGAATGCGTTTTTGCTCATTTGCCAGACAAAGCCATCATGCCGTGGGAATAAATAGCTGACAATCTCCTGTACGTTTTTTATGGTCATACTGATCTTTGCTGGATATCCAGACACTCTCTTCATCGCGATCTTATACGCGTCGTCCCATATATTACTGGTCAATATCATCGCATAGCTGTTTCCAACATTCTCTTTTTTAATTTTTTATACTATCTTTTAGTATCTTTTTTGCCTTCAAATACTCTTCCTGGTAGTATTTGTTATTTTCCAGCTGTCTCTTTCTACTGCTTCTTGTAAGTAAGTACCTATCTATAGTCTGTACACTGAGTGTTGTCTGTTGTGATAACTAAGGATACATCATCTCGTTATGTTTCTTACTCCTTCTATTGCATTGCATAGTCAATCGAGTTAAATTAGGACGTATTGTCAGAAATACGTTTGAATCATCAGCAATTCTAAAAAGATGAGCGAGAGTGAGACGGAAGTACGACTCGCGCCTCGATACGCTTAGATTGATACGATAAGATTGTTGTCAAGCTGATTGGCTATTGTCAATGTGGGTGACAGCGTGCGCTTAATATACTAATGAAGTTTGTGTTGTGATTTGAAACGTTTTTAATACAAAATTAGCAGAATTACCTGTGATATTGTACGATGTAATAAACTATGAGTAACTATTAATTGCGAGAATGCCTAAAAATCTATTGCCTTGTTTTTCTAACGTTTAAAAAAAAACGGACTGTGTATATTCTCGCAACGAACTACAAAAAATTACACAAAATGCCTGGGAAACGATTGAACTCTCTAGGACGTGGTCTTGTGTGGTTAAATTGTTAGAATATTTTACTTGCAGAAAAAGAAAACAGAGGTGTTACCTAACTATGCTTTTTTTAAACGCCAATAACCAGCAGGTAGATGACATGATATTTCTAATCATAATAATCATAACAATTTATTATTATCATTCTTACTTACTTACAATTTATTATTATCATTCTTACTTACTTGCATTATAGTAAGAATGATAATTATGATTTTTCAATAACATCGGACCTGAATAATCTTCCAACAACGAGATTAAAATCAAGAAGACCTGTGTGGCTAGAAACATACCTGGATCGACCATTTAAAATTGAAGATGAATGGAGAAATGATTGGCGAAATAAAAGTGTTTCTTTATTCAACAACACTTTAATCGAAGATCCTTCATCATTAGTCAACGGTTTTGAAATCAGAAGGAAAGTCTGGGTACAAGTAAATCGCTTAAGAACAGGACACGGTAGATGTAATTCAATGTTACATAAATGGAATTTAATACCAAGCGCTTCCTGTATTTGCGGACATCCTGAAGAATCCATCAATCACATTGTCAATGAATGTCCTTTAACCAAATTTTCTGGAGGTTTTCAAGCAATTCATAAAATTTCTACCGAAACAATAGACTGGTTACAGAATTTGAAGCTCTTGTAAACAAAATCTACATTAACAGCCAGATAACCTCAGAAGGGCAAAATGATTGGAATACTTCAAACCAATCTCAACAGGATGGTGTGTCTAGGTTTTTTAATGGGGTTTTCCCTAGACTATATCTCTCAAAGCAAATGCTTCACCATGATGTCAACATCGCATCAGAATATCCTACAGATCGTTCTTTTCCCCATGATCGACGAAACCAATCATATGTAATTTAATAAACTAAACAACATGTTAATCGTAAGACTGCAATTTGTAATTTCAAACGAATATATATATATATATATACATATTATACATTTTTGTCATCAAAAAGTTTCAAGGCTCTACTTCGTCAATAACTCGTCGAAATAATATATTTGTAGGATATTCATTGTTCCTCAACACAAGCCACTGACACGAACTGCGATACCACATCTGGTTCGACTTAGAAATAAGTGTATGAATCAAATCGAATTAAATGAAATTGTTTAGTCAGAATCAGTGTGGCATGACAACGGACAACACTCAGTGGACAGAGAAACTTTTCCAAGTATTATATGTATGCAGGATTAATTCTTTTTCTTAAAGTACCATACCCGCATATCGGGTTTAGGCTACCTCTCGCATATGTCTGTGGTGCGCGAGCTATCAGTTCACACAGACATATGGGACCTGCCTTTTTATCGCCGGAGTCCGAACGGCACTATTGAGAGGTTTAACTTGGCAAGGATACTATGCGGTGGTTTGCCGTTGCCTTCCGCAAGGTGGATCCCGTTCTGGGTTCGAAAAGCACAACAAATAGTTTTGTTGGCTGTTGTGAGGTTCGAACGAAGGTGTATCGGCACAGCGGACCAACGCACTATCCAGTGCGCCACGGGACCCACGCAGGATTGATACCGTATTTTTATTCTTAATTTTCTGTAAAAATATTGAAAAAATGGAAGATTAACTTTTGAGAAAATAGATACTACTTATGTCATTATATTCTTCAATGAACTGCATTGTTAATTAATTTGGATATTCATCACGTCAATTACTTTATTAACCCTTAGTTGGTAACATCCGACTCTGAGGCGGATGCCAAGTTTTGATGCTGCGCTGAATCCAAACGAATGAATGTACAAAAATTTCGTATTAGGTATGTTCTAGTTGGTTGCCAAAAAGTCCATAGCCGCCTTCGCGAAAATACGTCTGTGAGACGGGTGTTACTCAGAACGATATATTTCAGTCCATCTCTCAGTCGGCTGTTGGTCGAAAGTATAGTGAATGAAAAGGTATAATATATAAAAAAATGTATAAAAATGAAATAAGTCTTGTTTTAATAAAATATATTTGTGTTTACTAGAATACATTCGAATAAATATGTAATTATACATATAGTATTATAATACCTATTCCGACTGAGCGACGGATGTTACCTATAATGCTGGAACTGTAATATGATCACCGACTGAGAGACGGATGTTACTTATAAAGTGAAAAAAAGTATGTTACCAACTAAGGGTTAAGTCCTCAGAAACAGCACCTATTTTGATGATTCTGGTTTATAAAAAAAATGTCTTTTTATCTAAGATCATAAACCTCTTGGAGCGGTGACAAAATTATATTCAGGATGATCCCTTTCCATTAGCTTACCATTGCGATCTTGTTAACCGTTAGAGATATACCTAAAGTCGACTATATTTAAGTAAAGTCTCACAATATTATGCTTAATAAGAATCTGAAACAAAATTTAGGATAACTTCAGTCTTTGGTGAAATATGCTGAAATTATGAAGCTTCGATATTTCTTACTTTTGAAAATAACTTAATTATTTATTAAAGGTTTACATAAGTCGTCAAAAACTATTCATTTCACATTACAGAAATTTTCTAAGCTGACTAGACTTATGATCGCCATATTGGTTTTTCATGTCATGGATTTGATTTTCATTAATTTTCATGGAAACAAATGCCACGAAAAAACAAAATTTGAGTACGAAAATTCTGGGATCTAGTCGGACTAGAAAATTTTTGTAATGTAAAATGGATAGCTTTTGGTGACTTATGTAAACCTAAAATAAATTTTCAAGTAGTTATCAATAATAAAAAAGATATGCCTGAAATACGAAATCTCGATTTTTCAGTTTTTTCAGCGTATTTCAGCAACGACTAAAGTTTTCCAAAGTTTTGTTTCAGATGCTTATTGAGCATACCTAAAATTTGTAAAACTATTCTGTAAGTTAACCACTTCTCTATTTGCTATGATTTAGTAGATCCCAATGATGAACCAGCTGAAAGTGACCATCCTGTACATAATGTCGTCCCTGCTCCAAGAGATTTCCGGTTTAAATAATGTAAAAACACGTTTTTCTTAAAACGAGAGTCATCAAATTCGGTGCTGTTTCTGAGGACTTACAACTTACAACTATTTCCTGTTTTACGGATTTATTGACGCGACTACAAACATCATGATCGTGTGTAAAACTTTACCTACAATTCAGCTTGCGTAGATTATTTCCTTGTCTTACTTCAGAATTACGGTGTCCGACATGTCTGACGAAAAATCCCATCATTTGCAAACGCTCGTAGATATAAATGCAGTTATTCAAAATACTTTTAAAGAGTTTAGTGAGATACAGAAGTACTGCCAGACATGATTCATAAATTTAAATATTACACTACAATAATGTATAAGGTTTTAAGCAAAATTCTAACTTCGAGATCAAAATGCCACTCATAGAATCGGATGCGGAACTACAAAAACTACATTGTTTTTTTCAAAATTTTCTGCTCATTTAAAATCCCAAAACGAATTTTGAAAATTCTGAAATACAGGGTATTGTTCTACGAACACTAACATTTATCAATTTTTTGTAAGTCCGGGCCTGGATTTTTCGTTCGGCTACTATGTAAAACGTTTTTGCAGCGAAATGGGAACCTTGTTATAAAATTTCAAAAAATTATAGATACAGGATGGTTCGTTAGTTATGATCTTCGAAAGAAATTTGCGATATCCAAAAAACACCCTGTATCTATGTTAAGTACCAAGGACGTGAGACCCATCAACCTTGGTTTTTTTAGAACCACCTCAGTGTCGTCTATCAACAGTTACCGTTTGTACGTTTACCAATGAAACACCCTGTATAGACACAAGAGAAGTGTTATGAAATGTACGTTTTGTGGAAAGGACTTTCGTCTTTTCAAAGCATATGGCGTGATCGTCCTGAAGCGCGGTGTGCTTCGCGACAGCCTGACAGCTGGCCCAGGCGTTTCTCTCGTGTTCGGTTACGCGGGTGTTGACAGTGCGTTTGGTGCTTCTGATATATACAGCACCACAGGAGCAAGGTATTCTATAAACTCCAGCGAAATAAAGTAGATCATTTGGGTCTTTAGCTGAACGAAGAATATTGCGAACTTATTGTGTAGGTTTAAAGATAGTTTTGTCGTTGTTGCGCTGCAGGAATTTACCGACTCTATTGGTGACGTTCTTGATGTAAAGGAGAAATGCATCTCTCAAAACTGTTGGTGGCTATTCGCTGGGTGTCATGGGATGGTTAGCTCTAGGTCGTAAGGCTCTCCTGATTTCTTGAACGATGTAGCCATTCACCTGCAGAGCATTATCTAGGTGGGCTAGCTCTTCATGGATGTCTTGTGTCTGACAAATTCTTGATGCAAGATTCACCAGGGTTTTTATTAATTATCGTTTTTGGCCTAGATGATGGTTGGAGTTTTTGTGTAAATACTGATCTGTGTGTGTTGGTTTTCGGTAAACCCTGTGCCCCAAGATGCCATTTTCATTCCTTTTAACGAGGACGTCAAGAAACGGTAGTTTTCATCCTGTTCTATTTCCATCGTGAACTGAATGCAGGGGTGAATACTGTTGATATGGTGGAGAAATTCCATCAGGGCCTCTTTTCTTGCTGCCTAATGACGAAGGTGTCATCTACGTAGCGGTACCAACAAGACGGTTTGCTGATTGCGGAGTTTAAGGCCGTTGCTTCAAAGATTTCCATGTAGAAGTTGGCAAACTCCATAGATCCACTTTCTTCCGCTGGAGTTTATAGAATACTTACTCCTGTGGTGGTGTATATGTTATAGGCAATGTATATAATCCGGTATTGTATATAATACCTAGTCATTGTATACATTGCCTAAAACGTCCAGGCAATGTGTGAAATACGATTTATTTCATACATTGCCTAGGTATTGTATAGAATACCAGAAGCGCATCAGGCAATGTGTATAATGAACGACAACGGGCAGCGAAACGTGCACCCTACTACTAAGGGCTAAACTTAATTTGCCCTCCAATAATTCATATATTCGTATAGGTATAAGGTAGTCAAGTTTTTTTTTTTTTTTTTGTAAATAAGTAGGTAGACACCAGTTATTACAACAGGTATATGTACTTCCATTACCTATGCAGTTAGGTACGTGAATAACGCTTACCTGATTGTTGATATCATTATCTAAAGAGGCAGTCAAAGTAAATGACCTGACCTGACCTGACCTGACCAATTTGTAAAACATGTATACCTACTTAATTGTTTAAAAACTCTATGTCATACATTGCCCATGGTTCAACGGGCATTCTATGCAATGCCTAGGCATTGTATACATTACCTAGGTAAAGTATGAAATAGTTTAAGGAACTAAAATCATTTCATACATTGCCTGAAGGATCCCGGTATTGTATACATTGCCTAGGTATTGTATGGAATCCCTGTACTATACACATTACCTATAACATATACATCGGAACAACCAAACGCAGCGTCAACACCCGCGTGACCGAACACAAGAGAAACTGCCGCTTGGGCCAGACAGACAAGTCAGCTGTCGCGGAGCACACCTTGCTTCAGGAAAAAACCGCCATAAGCTTTGAAAAGACGAAAGTCCTGTCCACTACTTCACACTATTACACCCGATTACATCGTCAAGCAATTTAAATTCATAAACATTCAAATAATTTCAATATGCAAATGGAAGTAATGAAACTGCGAGGAATTTGGTATCCGGCATTACGCAAGACTCAAATGAGTTATCGTCTGACTCAGGAATCCAGTACATCGTCGCAAAGACTGGCCGTTGCTGTGGTGGAGATAGCCAGTGAATGGTGTATGACGTCACCAGATAATGACATTAAAAAATAGGAACGCTCTCTCGCCCGGGCAGTTAGTCATCAGTGAACATTAAGAGTGGAAGTATCGCTTGCGCACATGTAACCGCTGATGATGTCTACCGCAACTGAAGTCGAAATAACGTTCGGAGCAAATCTCCATGGACGGCACAATAGACCGGAATCAATGAACATTTCAATAGAAGCCGGCCCTGAAAACCTGCACACATCAATAATTATTATTATGAATGAACATTGATCACTTGAAATTAAAACGGGAGAAAAATATATTTATCTTTTTATTTTGTGATTTTTGTAGGTAGGTAATAATAAAAACGTTCCTAATCCTACATGATTTTTAACCGGTCGATAGAAAAGAATACATAAAGTGAAAAGTTTTAGTATCTGTACGAACGCCATTTGTTGGAACCATCCTAAATTTCAAGTGCTCATCGATCTCATGACGTCGATTTCAACAAAGGAAATAGTTAAACTTCCACCCTTTCTTAAATGATGTCTGGGATATTGTTTATTGTTTCCAGGAATCACTTCCCGTGTCGGAAGGCTTTCGCAGTACGCAATCATATTATGTTAATAATGCCCGGTGTGGGGCGGTGTTACCATATTCATATTATACCGCCCTCTTGTTGCGTGACTGCTACGGCAATCAGCATTTTCCAGTTGTTAGCACTTCTCCGTGAATTTATTAACGTTGTAATCATAATGTATTAATAAATAATTAGGATGGGGGAGAATTATGAATCCTTGTTGCGAGGTCCGTACTACCGAACGGTAAATGTAAAAAAGTCACTTCATCTGTTCCGGAGTAATTTTAAGCAAAGTGCAAATAATGATTATTCTGGAGGCCTGTTGCACAACCTACCTGTATTTTTTTTACAAGTAACAAGCTTCAAACTACCAGTAGTAAGGTTTTCTTAAAAAAATTGTGTTGAACGATAATAACTGATATTATACTTGAAGCAAAGTAACTAACGTATTTTTTTTTCTTGATAAATTTATACCGTGTGAGTACTGAGTCTTTATAAATTGACATTAATAGTTGCTAGGTTAATAGTTTGATAGGTAGGTACATAGAAGTGGATTACAAATAATATGATTAAAACAACTAACCGCTAGATTTTTTAGATTCAGATTTACATTTCTCGTAAATGGGGCATTGTGACACCTCCACTGAGACCGAAGGTATAGATTTCGCTCACATCTAGTCGTGCTAAATTAACCAGGTTTGTAATCTGGTCTTTCTTTCACAAAGCGGGACAATCACATAGGATGGCGGCATGGTAAGACTACTCAATAATTCGAAATAGGTTTATATCTAGTATCGTCTCCTCATTTTAGAGGGTGTGGAAACCAAATCCGGGATCTAATAAAATTTTTACCTTAGGTTCCGATAAAACTTATCAAAATAAGCCAAAATCACCCTTACAGTAACTTTACCGTAAACTCGCCTTTGCCACCTAATCCTTTTTCTGGCTGTATGTCGCTCCCGAAGATCACTCCCTCGGGATCGTCAACAATGGTTGGGAAATTGATTATTTTATTCTAGCAAATTTTCGTGTTGGAGTGATGAAAAGTAGCCCGATAACGGTAATGGAGAAAAGAAGGAATTTATTCGATCCCTGATCCGGTTACAGCACCCTCGAAAACGGGGTAGGGGGGTCCTGGCGAGAAAAAAAAATACAACGAAGTACCCAAGTCAAGTTAGCCACGCTTCGGCCAGCCACGCTTTCGGCCAGGGAGAGGGACTTAGAATAATTTCCGACAAAAAAAATTTATTTTTTATTTTTATTGCTGAAATGGAAAGGAATGTCTTGTTTTGGCCTATAAAAGCATTATTAAGAAATTTCACCCAATGAAAAATTACCGTAAACTGAAATAATCGTAATAATCATGACTCCACGGCCAGCCACGCATTCGGCCACGGACTTAGAATAATTTCCGACAAAAAAATTTTTTTTTTATTTTTATTGCTGAAATGGAAAGGAATGTCTTGTTTTGGCCTATAAAAGCATTATTAAGAAATTTCACCCAATGAAAAATTACCGTAAACTGAAATAATCGTAATAATCATGACTCCACGGCCAGCCACGCATTCGGCCACGGACTTAGAATAATTTCCGACAAAAAATTTTTTTTTTTATTTTTATTGCTGAAATGGAAAGGAATGTCTTGTTTTGGCCTATAAAAGCATTATTAAGAAATTTCACCCAATGAAAAATTACCGTAAACTGAAATAATCGTAACAATCATGACTCCACGGCCAGCCACGCATTCGGCCACGGACTTAGAATAATTTCCGACAAAAAATTTTTATTTTTTATTTTTATTGCTGAAATGGAAAGGAATGTCTTGTTTTGGCCTATAAAAGCATTATTAAGAAATTTCACCCAATGAAAAATTACCGTAAACTGAAATAATCGTAATAATCATGACTCCACGGCCAGCCACGCATTCGGCCACGGACTTAGAATAATTTCCGACAAAAAATTTTTTTTTTTATTTTTATTGCTGAAATGGAAAGGAATGTCTTGTTTTGGCCTATAAAAGCATTATTAAGAAATTTCACCCAATGAAAAATTACCGTAAACTGAAATAATCGTAATAATCATGACTCCACGGCCAGCCACGCATTCGGCCACGGACTTAGAATAATTTCCGACAAAAAAAATTTATTTTTTATTTTTATTGCTGAAATGGAAAGGAATGTCTTGTTTTGGCCTATAAAAGCATTATTAAGAAATTTCACCCAATGAAAAATTACCGTAAACTGAAATAATCGTAACAATCATGACTCCACGGCCAGCCACGCATTCGGCCACGGACTTAGAATAATTTCCGACAAAAAAAATTTATTTTTTATTTTTATTGCTGAAATGGAAAGGAATGTCTTGTTTTGGCCTATAAAAGCATTATTAAGAAATTTCACCCAATGAAAAATTACCGTAAACTGAAATAATCGTAATAATCATGACTCCACGGCCAGCCACGCATTCGGCCACGGACTTAGAATAATTTCCGACAAAAAAAATTTATTTTTTATTTTTATTGCTGAAATGGAAAGGAATGTCTTGTTTTGGCCTATAAAAGCATTATTAAGAAATTTCACCCAATGAAAAATTACCGTAAACTGAAATAATCGTAATAATCATGACTCCACGGCCAGCCACGCATTCGGCCACGGACTTAGAATAATTTCCGACAAAAAATTTTTTTTTTTATTTTTATTGCTGAAATGGAAAGGAATGTCTTGTTTTGGCCTATAAAAGCATTATTAAGAAATTTCACCCAATGAAAAATTACCGTAAACTGAAATAATCGTAACAATCATGACTCCACGGCCAGCCACGCATTCGGCCACGGACTTAGAATAATTTCCGACAAAAAATTTTTATTTTTTATTTTTATTGCTGAAATGGAAAGGAATGTCTTGTTTTGGCCTATAAAAGCATTATTAAGAAATTTCACCCAATGAAAAATTACCGTAAACTGAAATAATCGTAACAATCATGACTCCACGGCCAGCCTCGCATTCGGCCACGGACTTTGAATAATTTCCGACAAAAAATTTTTTTTTTTATTTTTATTGCTGAAATGGAAAGGAATGTATTGTTTTGGTTTATGAAAGTTTTTGGAGGAAATGTAAAGCAATAAGAAATCATCGTAAATTGAAAAAAATATATATAATAATCAGAAAAAACAATAAAAAATAAAAAACAATAGTTATTTTTTTACAATGCAAAAGGTGTTATGTACACATATACTGAATAAATATAATATACTGTATATAAATATATATAATACTGAATAAGAATATAATGTAAATATACTGAATTAATTAATGCATCTTTTTTTTGCATAAAGTACATTTCCATAGGTAGATAGTATACTTTCTACCATGGAAAAAAAGAACGACTCTCTCAAGTTACCAGCTACCTACAAGACATCAATTTGTTTTCAAAATTATAATTATACATACTGTACTTGCTATTTAAAACACCTGTCTTTAACAATTAACTAAATTCTGATATTATATGTAATTGTATTGTAACTGTGTCAATGACCTCCAGCTGTCGAGACACTTAAAGCTTAAATAAAAAAAAGTATACTTTCGCAATTAATTCGTCGAACGGAAGTGTTGATGTGTGTTTTTTTTTTTGTAACTATGTATTGTCATACAATTTTTAACTCATTATTTTAGTAGCTAAATAGCTTCTAATAATAATAATAATAATAATAATAATAATAATAATAATAATAATGATGCTGAGAATGCTAAGAATGAATCGAATAATAATAATAATAATAATAATAATGGTTTCTTTGTGATGCAGAAGGCTGTCATACTTAACACCACCAGAATAGTAAGAAGATTCTTAAGTCAAGAGTAGATGGGTGCTTGGTGAAATCCCGTACCCCATTTAGATCATTAACCAGGAGACCTGAGAATAGTGTGAATAATAATAATAATAATAATAGCTTTATTTGCCCAACAGATTACAGTAATCCCATTATAGGACAAGTATTCAAAAACTTCAATAAAAACACAAAAAAAATTCCTGGATACTATAAATATAACAAAAACGAAAAGTTATATAAAAAAAGTATATAAAAAAAAAGTTGATAAAATCAGCGATAATTTTAACATTAGCTCTTTAACCTGAATTAATAGTCCCCTTGAATACATTAAGTGACATATTGAAAAACATTTCAGTTCCAATTTCTTTGAAAATGAAAAACAGCGACTTTATAAAAAAATACGAAAATTTAATAATGTGCAGGGTTGTCTAATCTAATCAAAACAACAGAGCTCTGTATGGTGTACCGTGATATCGGGCCACCCACAGGTAGGTAGACATATAAAAGATATCACTTTTTACACCTATTGAAGCCGTATATAGGCACTTTATATAGCATTTTTTTTATTGTTATTAGGTATTTTTATTTGCATAATTGGCAGAACCAAACGTCGGGTAATTTAAAATTTGGTTCCAATCTTTTTATGCAATAGATGTGAACATATCGTTGACAAAGTTCACAAAAACAAAACTGGTCTTGGCTTGAGCCCCCACAATATGGGCACTGCTCTTTCACATTGTCTGAATTTTCCAACAAATATTGCATCAAGTAGTTTCGGTAATTAGTCGGATGGAAGTCCATAGCAATTTTTTCTTTTTTAATGCAACATTCAGCAAAATATAACGCATATACACCACAATTATAAGTATCTTTTTGACTAGGATACTCTGGCTTTTCAAGTCTAAATTTATTTATTTTGTCGGGTGATGACACTATTTTATTATAATTAACATTAAAATTTTTTAATAAATCGCTTGTAAATTTTGATATGTTAAAATGGTCTCGACCTGAATCATAATGAGAGAAAGTGCCTGTAGCTAAGTTGACAATTACTAAGCTCCAGTGAGCACCTTGATTTCCAAAGTCATTATGAAAAACGGGAACAATGAGTGTCGCTTTTGCGTTTTTAAGAACTTCAGTTGTTTCGGCTTGTAATTGAATGTCTATCGATGTAGAATCACTGAAGAGATTTTTACCTTCCACTTGAAACCCTACATATACTTCTGTGGAAACTTTGTATTGAGAAACCATTAGAAACAAAATCTGTTCAATTATTACAGAGTTCAACCACATATCGGTAACATTATTTATTTTATTTCCAAAAGAATCGTGTGGTAATAAAGTACGTAAATCCTCAGAATGTACAAACTTTAGAATATGTTTACTTCTAGAATAAAGACCAACACATGTATTTGTTCCGTTTTTCGTATAAAAAAAAGGCGTTTTAACTAGGCCATTTTCATAAAATGAAATGTTTTTCCTATAATTAGATAAGGCCTCTTTGGAGACCAGTTTTTGTGACCTTTTGGACGAATGGAAGGCCTTTAAATAAGAGTGACAAACTTTACGTTTTTTCCCCCATTGCTCTTCAATTTTTCTTTTTTGCTTCCGTTTATTGTTATTTAACGTTTTCATGTCGATTTTTAATTTAACTAATAACTTATGATGACGCAATACATATTCTCTTGTTTTACGTAAGAAACGAGAACATTTATATCGTAATTTATTATTCAACACACTTCTTTTGATAGTTCCAAAATAATTTTCAACTGGAGCATTGCATCCTCGTTTATCAAATATGAGTAAACTCCATAATGGTAATATAGCGAAATAGTGTTTAACCACAAAATCTAAAAATTCAGGGCTATAAAATGGATTCAATGTAACGCCAAACACTCCCTCACTATTGTCTATACCATAAAATATTTGGTTGCGTAAAATGTCAAAATGTTTGTAGAATTTTGTCTTACCAACAACAAAATCTAAAGTTTCCTCCTCACTTTTAATCCCTTCAATAACATTGTTGCCATGATCAGAAACATCACCACAATTATCTGAATTATTCATATATG
This sequence comes from Malachius bipustulatus, assembly GCA_910589415.1. Taxonomy (NCBI): domain Eukaryota; kingdom Metazoa; phylum Arthropoda; class Insecta; order Coleoptera; family Melyridae; genus Malachius; species Malachius bipustulatus. The sequence goes on along the minus strand of OU342630.1, from coordinate 4,192,403 downwards.
CGGATTGCTTTGCTTTTACCTCCACAGCGTCTTGTTGAGTACTTTTCTCATATGCTTCTTTTGTGCAAAGTAGAAGACAAGCTAATGCGCTTTCAGCAATATATGAATTGTATTTCGATAGAACTAGGCGACATAAATGGCGAAACATGTCATCAATTTCCCCTAGACTAGACATGTGGTAAACACTTGCTAGTGCTTCTATCAACGCTGCGTGAATGTTGGTTTGCGTATCATCCCCTTTATCGCTTACCAAAAAACCATCACACTCTTCAGTTTTTCTAATTATTGGAAAGTATTTTTTAACGCAGTTTGCGAACAGTTTTATTAAATGTGCACAACAAAGACTTAGCGGTGTGATGGAACCTTTTGATGTATATCCTTGAACAATGTCATAACATGTATCGATATATTTATAAAGGGGCATGTGATTGAAAGCGCCTGAAATAGCCCCCAGAAATGCATAGCTCAGATCAGTGACAATTTTGTCAAAGAGTTTTTTTTTGCCTAGGCCACAGAAATCTAAGCAATGCTTCAGCCAAGTCTCAATAGCGATGGTATCATGTTTAGATGAAACCATTTCAAAAATTGGTACAATACCATTCATACTTTGAATGACGCAAACAAAATAAAATATCCGTTTAGCATTCTCCCAACCTTTTCCTTTTAGTTTTCTCACAACCGATCCTGTTGAATCAGCGTGAAGAGTAACTTTGCTTTTTTTCTGTCTGGTAGTTGCTTTCAGCAACTGATTTTGTTCCTCGCTGAAAACATAAATCTCTATTTGATCACTTAAGCTAACTTTTTTAATATAGTCCCGGTTCTCTATCATCATTTTTGTTACATCAAAAACGTCATTTTCGTCCCGATCTAAACGAGCAGCTGTTTCAGCTTTGATCATTTTGTAAACGCCAGGTAGTTTGATACCTTGCAGGTTATTAGCTTGCTTTACTATTTCATTGTTTGCAGTGTTAGTTGCAGCCATCAACATCTGTAGAGCGTTTTCATGTTTGTGTCTATCACCTAGCAAAGTTCTTTCAACTCCTCTGATTTGGCGCCTTATTTTTTCGGGATGATTAAAATTGTAGTTACTGCTATAAACATGTACCAACCAATCATCCAATTCAGGTTTTCCAACTAACCTAAATTGTTTGCAGTTTAATTTATCACAGTAACCGTAAATTATAAAACACGGTTTTCTTTTATGAAAACGATGATGCTTTACATAAAAATTACAGGTATTATTAACAGACTTAATTTTTCGATTCACAAAAGATGAATAAGTGGCTTCTTTGAACCTTCTGTTCCCTTCTTCATTTTCGCAAATTGACTGAAACTCATATTTAGTGAGAATAAATTGACCCTCATAAATGTCGCACTTTTTATGAGAAATGTGCAATTTTTCCCCTTCATGGGAACTATCTAAAATCGTTGCTTCATTCACAGTACCTGCAGGTAATAATATATTCGATTTTCCCATGTTCGATTCTTCAAATACTGCTTTAATTTGAGGATCAACGGAAATTAAATCAGAACTCACACGATTTGAATGTAAGGAAGTCAGTGTGCTATCATTTTTTGTGTAGCAATCATTATCTTCTCGCGCAAATGTTTCAAAATGGCCCTCTTCTTCACCAGTGTTCAAAGCAGGAAAACTATCTTCCATAATACTGCAAGGCTGTTCCGAAAAATCTTTCTGAGACACAGTTAGAGCGTCTGTATCAATCGGATGTATAGAGGGTTCAGATTGATTTTCTACAGCCAAAGTTAAAGCGTCCCTGTATACGTTTGACACGTTGCACCTATTTTCTTTGAAAATTCTCATTATTTTTCGGCGTGTCTCATATTTATTGTTTTGAAAAATAATTTTAGCAGCATCGATTATAATGCTACTTTCAACATTCAAATGCTTCACATTTTCAAATGACAGATTTTTCTCAATGAAAAATTTGACCAAGTTCTCTATATCTACAACGTTTGTTGGTTTTGGCATGGTGCTAACTATCACAAAAGTCTCCAACGTTTGATAGGTTGATAAGTTGCCTTAAATTTTTCTGAAGGCAGACCTAAAAGTAACACAATTTTTAGTTAGGCGCTTTTTTAATGAAAAAGCAAAGTAGAAATAATTAAGGGTTTATTCATGCATAACTAGATCTTTCTTGAACACTTATTCTACTCCCGTGAAGTTGGTCCTCGAATTGTATGGAAGCACTAAAATTTTCAGAGTTCCGAGAAGAAGTAGAATAATTCTAGAGTTCTGTAAAAAAAACTTTGGTAAATATTTACATCTACGTGTCCTAAGTTCCATCAATTTTTTTCCGGACCGAGGAGCGAAATAGGAAATAGGGGTACTGTGTGGGTAAAAAGCTAAAAACAGCCGTTGCAAACTAATATTAAGGTCACAACTAAGGCCTCTTTGACACTACGGTCGCATTTATATTTTTTTCTTCACTTTCAGGGCAAGGAATATCTCCGAGATTAACAGTAGCACGGTTATTATTTTGAATTTTGCATTTATTTTGGCATTTGCATTACAAAAAACGTGACATCGATCACTGTTATATTCCGGATACGTTACGAGCACGGTGTAAGATATATATCGTACACCGTGGTTACGAGTAAGCTTGGGGACTTATGCCGGCCCTGAAGCGGGCGGACGCATCATCCGCGGCGACATCATCCGGCTTCATCGGCTCGACGGGCTGACCTTGCATGCTTATATGAGAATATATGCCGTACTAACCAGGACCGCACTATCTAGAGCGATTTTTAGTGCATTTTTTTTCTAACCATGCATTTTCAAAGCAAATGAATACCTTCCTGGTGTTACTATAGGTACGTTCTCCACCCCTATATATGTGACATAGTGAAACTGTAGGATACCCAAATGTAAATAATGACCAAAACTAAACTTTAAATACCTAGTTCCGCGGAACAAAGTCCTTCAAACACGCAACTCCGTCTGAGTGGCTAACTTCATGCGTCCTCAACGTGTCTCAGAAAATTTCTGGGTCATTATTTCTATCTGCGTCTCCTACAGTTTCACTATGGCACCTATATAGGGGTGGAGAATATACCTATAGTAACACCAGGAAGATACTCATTTGCTTTGCAATTGTAAGTGAAAAAAACGGCACTAAAAGTCGGAGTCCGGTCCTGTTTAGTACAACGAATATCACATAATAAACATGCAAGACCAATGCGTGTCGAGTGGACGGAGACATCAAGCGGCCGGAAAGTTATTTTTCAATACCAGCACCGGCCTAAGGCATCAAGCGCACTCAAACGTACCGGACCATAATAGCGAACAATGTCACGATTTTTGGAATGCAAATGCAAAATAAATGCAAAATTCAAAATAATAATCGTGCTGCTGTTAATTTCGAAGATTTTCCTTGCCCTGAAAGTGAAGAAAAAAATAGAAATTCGACCATAGTGTCAAAGAGGCCTTAGTTGTGACCTTAATATTTTTTTCGCTCCTCGGTCCCGAAAAAATTGATGAAAATTAACAGACGTAGATGTAAATAATTACCGATTTCTGGTATACAGCAGCAACAAAAATTTCAGTTTCTATAGGTAGGTATATTTTCGCGAATCGGTAGTTCTACGTTTTTTTGTTACTTTTGAAACAATCGACGAAAATGAGTTTTGATTATAGTTCTGGGTGCCTACCTCTCAATTTTAGTTGTTTATTAATTATTATAAATACAGGGAAAGTTTTTGAGTGTTTAGTACAAGGATCTCGTAAACTATCTGCAGTTAAAGAGGTACGGTTGGATGGGGAAATTTTTTGAGCAAAATTTGGAGCAATTTTTGATTTTTGTCGAAAGCATGGGTTCCTTAATTTTTTGATATAAACTAATAAATTTCGCGAAATTCTTTATACTGAGATAGAACTCTTATTATTAGGATTGGCAAAAGAAGTCGAAAATAAAAACGTTTTAGAAGATTTTATAACCGATACACCGGATTATTATTATTATTTTTTTTATTTGTCATGTTATTTTCGAGTTATGACATAACTTGTGGTTTATATGTAGAGACCGTCGTAACTCGTAACTTTTTTATTTTTTTATTTTCAGCAAAACCCATATCGAGTTTTAAATCACTGTATTAAGAAAAACGAGACCTCTCTCTATATTGATGTCATAGATAGAGGATGACATCAATATGATATCAATATTAATATAATCTATGACTTACAGCCAATATTATAAAGCTCATTAAGTTGACGGGCAGATTTCTGTGGCCATTTCTGAAGAAGGTATCGAGTCAGAGTGGAAATTTTTTAATTTTTACTATTCTTGACACGAAAGTAATTGCAAAAATGTCAGTAAAAGTCATATGACGTCGTATTAGCTTCAAAAACGAGCATAGAAATCTGCCCGTTAGCCGAGCCTTTATAATATTGGCTGTAACACTGAAAAAATGTCATAAAGAAAATGACACGACAAATAAAAAAATACAATTCCGGTGTATCGGTTATAAAAGCGTCTAAAACGTCCTTTCCTCTACGCTTTTTCTCTAATCCCAATCACAAGACTGCTATATCATAAAGAAATTTGCAAAATTTGTTTATGCCACATATCAAGGAACCCATGAAGAATAAAAAAAAACAAAAGTTGCTTTGAGTTTGACTCATAAAATTGCACTACGTTCCCCATTTAATTAGAGTATAGTTTAAGTTTAAGCGAAAACGATCTCTGCACCAAACACTGGAAAAACTCACCTGTGTAAATAAATAAATATAAGATGAAGGTATAAATTTGAGAATTCCGGGAATTGAATTGACCTGTCTTATTGTCTTCCGGATCCAGATGCCATCATATTTCTTGTTACTCCAGTTCGATTTTTATGGCTTGCTATTAATACACCCTTACATTGTCCGTTCTATCTGAGCCGGGACCGGTTTAAAATTTTATTATCCGTATACCTAATCTTTGTGACCGAAGTCATGATATACCAACGAGATAATAGTTATTTGTTACGAATTACTATTATGATGAAATTGTTCAGTTTCCAGCAAAGTGGAAGTGAACTTTTCAACACAACTCTTTTTGTCGATTAAAAAAAAAATCGCAAAATTAATTGCGGAAATACATACAGTGCATTTATTTTAAGTGTTGCCATAGGGAATAGCATGTAAAAAAAATACACCCTATGTTAATTTATGTTGTCTTGTACTTTGGAAGTCGTTTTTAATTTTCAACTTAAAAAATGCACTTTTTGGCATTTCGGTAATTTTTATTTTTTTTTTGTGGAAAAGAAGAATAATTTTTTTCAATTTATTTGCAAAGTGATGGATTTTTTGTTTCCTTGATTTTTTCTATAGCGAATTGCATGAAAAACAATATGGCGGTAATAAGAAAAACCAAAGTTGACTTTGGAAATCTCAAGATCTAGTCGGCTTTGGAAATTTTTGAAACGTCAAATAAGTAGCTCATTACGGCTTATGTAAACCTACAAAAAAATAATAATTTTTTATTAAATAATATAGAAGATATGGCTAAAATAATAAATCTGCATGTTTCAAGTTTTTCAGGATATTTCAGGAAATTCTGGGAATATTGAGAAAAAAAAAATTGCCAAATACTCGTCTCAAAACAGCGCAACTTTTTTGTAATTTAAACGACTTCGGATCTCCTACCGTTTCTTGCAGTTTTTTCACCTCAATGGGACAGCCTGTAGCATAAAATTGAACAATGACCGGCTTTTCTGAAAGGCCGTATTGTAAAGTAGATGACGTGTACTATTATTGAAAAATAAAAACGACTTCCAAAGTACAAGACAACATAAGTTAACATAGGTTGTATTTTTTTACATGCTATTCCCTATGGCAACACTTAAAATAAATGCACTGTATATGTACCTACAGGAACTCTAGAGTTCCAATTGTCGTTACCACTGCACACGAGAACTCTTTTGTTGAGAAAAGTTGGGGCCGCGTGAAGTCGCAGCAACCCAAACCGAGTTTTGCGTCAAAAAAGGGCTTTGTTCCGCGGAACGACAGATTTAAAATGTTTATACAGAACTCCTAGAACTATTGTAGTTCCACTCATAACTGAAAAATTTAGTGTTTTCATACAATTATTCGAGGGCCAACTTCACGGGTCTTATTTTATCGTGTTGAAATTTCACACCTCATTATTATTTAAAGTAATAAGTATAGGTATTTCATTGAACTTGAATCTTTTTGTCATTTGGAGTTACACCGACAGTCGCCATTAACATCGCTATCAAAATTAACAACCTCTACAGTGACATCCGAAAAGTAGGTACTCATTAAATGTTTTTTTATCAGTAAGATTACAAAAAAAAAAGAATTGAGCAACAACTCATTCGACCGATGCTTCTTTTAAGTTACGATACGAAGCATACAGGATGAGACAAAAAAAAAATGTACGCGTTCACGAATTCAGTGTTGCCAACTTTAGTGGTTTTTCCACCATATCTGGTGGTAAGCCCGTCTAGTGGTGAAATTTATGATCTGGTGGCTAGTGGTTTTTGTTAGTGGACTTCTTCTAAAATTTGGTGACCATATCCATTCCATTCAAATATTATAAATACAATGAGAATTCTTATTTTTATGTATTGTTTAATAAATTCAATGGAAGTTTAGGGCATATTTTTAAAATATAATTCAACATTCTAATGACGCAATTCAGTTTTAAATCTTCGGAAATGCCAGTATGTAAGTAATATGTACTTAATGGGATTATGAAAGGATACAAAAGTAGGTATGGGGTGTGCCATGCCACTAGCCAACTACACAAAGGAGAAGCAATAAATACCTAAATCCTGGGAGCTGACAAATATTGGTCATAAAATAGGACTGATTATGTTTATTCATTCTTCTCTGATTTCATAATACTTATCATGTGTGTACAGTTGTATGTACATTAATGAGTGAGTTTAAAAAACAGGAATAATAGGAACCATCATTTAAAAAAAAATCTTTAGGTACTGGTTAATGGTTAATATAATCATTATAAATAAATATAATCATGAATCTAAAATTTCTATAGGTAGTGAACTTATAGATAATTATCTAAATACCTACTGATGTAGCTGGGTGACTACAAAATTGGTTTCAATTTTTTAATTTCAATATCCGAGTAAACTTTCAACCTTTCAACTACTGGGAAATTGCGTGACCTTGAAAATCGAAAATGATTTAGTGGTGACCATAAATTTTGGTTGGCAACACTGTTCCCTATAATAGTAAAGTACCCTTGTTTGTTAAGTTTTTAAAAGTATTTATGAGAAAAAGTTATTTCGTATTAAAATTTTATGTCACATAATTATGAATTTGTAGCTTTATTTGAATTTCTATACAGGCGATTCACAATCTATGGTAGGTTACTCGTTTTCGCAGAACGAGACACAGGATTTTTCTTAAAATTTCGTTACTTAGATAATTGACTCTGCTCTATCGTTTTAAAATATTTCCCCGCTGCGACGTTGCCGCTTATTTCAGAAAATGGCAACAACTTTGATATTTTAAATAAGATAATAAAGCCTCTATTTTATTACATTTTCAGGTTATCTGGCAAAAACCAGTAAGAATGATTTTGACAGTTGTGGTTTAAATTGAGTAGGTTATGAGTTATAAATAAGTGAGAATCGGAAATTTTCATTTAAAAAGCAGTGTGCGGTGTACATCGGAAACGGCTCTAAATATCAGAAAACGGTTTACTCAATTCAAACCACAGCACAACTGTAAAAATCATTCTTATTGGTTTTTGTCAGACAAATATACCGTGTGTCCCCGGATAGGTGAAACGACTCTTATAAAAGACAAAATTTTTTTGATTTTAATTTTAATTTTTTGGGGTTCAGCCCTGTTTGGCTAAAGAATAATTTCTAACAAAATTTTAGTTTTGAAAATTCAAGCATGCCTTGGAAATTTCCAAGAAACCGGTTTTTCTGTTGAGTAAAGTGCCTTTTATGTGGCAAATACGACAAAATGTTATTTGAAAAAGTTGTTCAGAATCAACATTTAGGTCCCTATACCAAATTTCAAAATCATAGGCCAACTTTGATCTTTTACATTTATTTTTATGTTTATTTCACAAATCAAAGAATTTCATTTGTAACAAAGACTGATATTGACAGATTGCTATTGCTATGGGTACAATTTGGTTTTTCCATGGCAGTCATTGTTACAAAATGAAATTCTTTGATTTGTGAAATAAAATATAAAAATAAATGAAAAAAATAAAAGTTGACCTATGATTTTGAAATTTGGTATAAAGACCTGAATGTTGATTCTGAACAACTTTTTTAAATAACATTTTGTCGTATTTGCCACATAAAAGGCACTTTACTCAACAGAAAAACCGGTTTGTTGTAAATTTCCAAGGCATGTTTGATTTTTCAAAACTAAAATTTTGTTAGAAATTATTCTTTAGCCAAGCAGGGCTGAACCCCAAAAAATTAAAATTAAAATCAAAAAAATTTTGTCTTTTATAAGAGTCGTTTCACCTATCCGGGGACACACGGTATAGAGGGTATCTCATTTAAAATTTCAAAGTTGTTGTCATTTTCTGAAATAAGCGGTAACGTTGCAGCGTGGAAAATATTTTAGAACGATAGAGCAGTCAATTATTCAAGTGAGCAAATTTTCAGAAAAGTCCTGTCTCGTTCTCCGTAAACGTCTAATATATCATCGACTGTGAATCTCCCTGTATACCACCGTGTTGCATAGGAAAGGTAGCATAGGCAAAACGCCACAGTAAATACATACAAGCCACTCTGGTTTAAAAGCTGATAGTTTCCTAGGAAACTTTGTAGTTTCCAAGGGAAATGGATGTTTGAGTTTGAAAGATATTTATTTTAAAAGTATTGTTGAAATATTCTTTACACGCACTCCCTATGTTACCCTTTCTATGCAACACACGATATATATATATTTTTTTTATTTACAACAACAATCATCCGAGATACTTTTTACTTTCACAGACCGGTCCTATGGATAGGTTGCATGGTTTTTTGAAATAACGATGTTAATAGGTATCGCAAAAATGACATCCAATAAAATAACTCGAATACAGCTAGACAGGTCACAGCATTTTAGTTAACCAACAACCCTCTTTCCATGTTTATAAAGAGGGATTTAATTAGATAATGCTTAAAAAAGACACTGCTAATAACATATTAGAAAAAAAATGTTAATTATTGCAGATCAACCAAAGTATTATATTGACACATCTGACAAATGAAATAAAATTTCTCAAATGAAGTCAGCATTTTCCAAATTTTTCTAATTGTTTGACCCGACTCCGCAATAATCAATTTTGTAGTACTTATCAATAATTATTTGACTATCGTAATTATTAAAACCTCTCTTTTCAACACATTTTGCTTCACTAAACTGTGACTTGTATAACCAGAATATATAAAAAAATAGGTGAAAAATTCTAACTGACAAAGATCGAGTACAGGTCATGTAACCGACACTCGTATCCCTAATTGTCTAAGATAATAAATTGCAATATACCTACCCAGTTATTATCAGGATTACACTCAGAACACTGATCTTATAATTCTGGGCTGACAGATTTTCTCAATATTTCTCACTGTGGGCAAATTTTTGGGAAAATTTATTTTAACAATTTTTTCACTAACAAAGTAGCTATACATACCAAAAATAACCTTTTTCACTTTCAGCGTATCAATTTTTCGTTTGAATCCAAAGGGTGACACAAGAAAAACATATAAAAGGTTCAAAAAACAAAATGTCTATAATCAAACTGTCCGTAAACACACTCAAAAAAAAACACCAGTCAATCAAAAATACTACGATATGAATACTAAATTAATATGAAAACTCGCGGTATATGGGAATAACAAAATGTAACAAAAAATTTTAAAAACAAATGATTTAAAATAAAGAGGTATGCCTAAAAAGATATAAACACTTTGTAACGTAGTAAAGAAACACAGTAGTTCGTCTTGGAAGAGACTACGAAATAACGAAGCCTAAAATGGCAATAAATATTCCAATATCTCTTATTCCCTTGTTCAAAAAACTCCTTTGTAAAAATATTACATCTGGCAAATATTTTTCAAACAAGGGAATTTTAGCCAAGAGAAGTATAAAATTATGATCCAAGTAGGGCCATCTAGTTTTGTAGTAATAATTTAAAAATACCGAAGCATAATTCCAGTATACCTACCACAAGTGTTATAGATTCCCCATTATGATATTTGGCAAAGATGGTCTCAAGGCCAAGGGTACATATAAAGTGCGTCACCTTAGACGCTGTGTACAACTTTGTTTGAAACTGTAGAAATTATTAAAATGATATGTAAATACCACAATAAATGGATTTAAGATCAATGTAAGTAATTCTTACAAAATATAATCTAGTCGCATCACAAATTACGTAGTTCTCTACAAGGTGTTTCGTTTTAGAGTACCATAGATTGGAGGACGTATGCACACCTACAGGTAAAATAATAAGAAAATTAACAGAAACTTTTTTCTCGAAAATGGTTTTTAACCGAGATACAGGGTGTTTAAATGTCAATTTAATGTAAAGTTTTTTATTGTATCTTTATACAGAGTGGACCAATATTTCTGAATTTTTGTGTATAGGTTTTCGATTTAAAAACCATTGTATGTAATTATTGTAAACCAAGGCCGTGGAGTCATGATTGTTACGATTATTTCAGTTTACGGTAATTTTTCATTGGGTGAAATTTCTTAATAATGCTTTTATAGGCCAAAACAAGACATTCCTTTCCATTTCAGCAATAAAAATAAAAAAAAAATTTTTTTTGTCGGAATTTATTCTAAGTCCGTGGCCGAATGCGTGGCTGGCCGTGGAGTCATGATTATTACGATTATTTCAGTTTACGGTAATTTTTCATTGGGTGAAATTTCCTAATAATGCTTTTATAGGCCAAAACAAGACATTCCTTTCCATTTCAGCAATAAAAATAAAAAAAAAATTTTTTTTGTCGGAAATTATTCTAAGTCCGTGGCCGAATGCGTGGCTGGCCGTGGAGTCATGATTATTACGATTATTTCAGTTTACGGTAATTTTTCATTGGGTGAAATTTCTTAATAATGCTTTTATAGGCCAAAACAAGACATTCCTTTCCATTTCAGCAATAAAAATAAAAAAAAAATTTTTTTTGTCGGAAATTATTTTAAGTCCGTGGCCGAATGCGTGGCTGGCCGTGGAGTCATGATTATTACGATTATTTAAGTTTACGTTAATTTTTCATTGGGTGAAATTTCTTAATAATGCTTTTATAGGCCAAAACAAGACATTCCTTTCCATTTCAGCAATAAAAATAAAAAAAAAAATTTTTTTGTCGGAAATTATTCTAAGTCCGTGGCCGAATGCGTGGCTGGCCGTGGAGTCATGATTATTACGATTATTTCAGTTTACGGTAATTTTTCATTGGGTGAAATTTCCTAATAATGCTTTTATAGGCCAAAACAAGACATTCCTTTCCATTTCAGCAATTAAAATAAAAAAAAAAAAATTTTGTCGGAAATTATTCTAAGTCCGTGGCCGAATGCGTGGCTGGCCGTGGAGTCATGATTGTTACGATTATTTCAGTTTACGGTAATTTTTCATTGGGTGAAATTTCTTAATAATGCTTTTATAGGCCAAAACAAGACATTCCTTTCCATTTCAGCAATAAAAATAAAAAAAAAAATTTTTTTGTCGGAAATTATTCTAAGTCCGTGGCCGAATGCGTGGCTGGCCGTGGAGTCATGATTATTACGATTATTTCAGTTTACGGTAATTTTTCATTGGGTGAAATTTCTTAATAATGCTTTTATAGGCCAAAACAAGACATTCCTTTCCATTTCAGCAATAAAAATAAAAAAAAAATTTTTTTTGTCGGAAATTATTCTAAGTCCGTGGCCGAATGCGTGGCTGGCCGTGGAGTCATGATTATTACGATTATTTCAGTTTACGGTAATTTTTCATTGGGTGAAATTTCCTAATAATGCTTTTATAGGCCAAAACAAGACATTCCTTTCCATTTCAGCAATAAAAATAAAAAAAAAAATTTTTTTGTCGGAAATTATTCTAAGTCCGTGGCCGAATGCGTGGCTGGCCGTGGAGTCATGATTATTACGATTATTTCAGTTTACGGTAATTTTTCATTGGGTGAAATTTCCTAATAATGCTTTTATAGGCCAAAACAAGACATTCCTTTCCATTTCAGCAATTAAAATAAAAAAAAAAAAATTTTGTCGGAAATTATTCTAAGTCCGTGGCCGAATGCGTGGCTGGCCGTGGAGTCATGATTGTTACGATTATTTCAGTTTACGGTAATTTTTCATTGGGTGAAATTTCTTAATAATGCTTTTATAGGCCAAAACAAGACATTCCTTTCCATTTCAGCAATAAAAATAAAAAAAAAAATTTTTTTGTCGGAAATTATTCTAAGTCCGTGGCCGAATGCGTGGCTGGCCGTGGAGTCATGATTATTACGATTATTTCAGTTTACGGTAATTTTTCATTGGGTGAAATTTCTTAATAATGCTTTTATAGGCCAAAACAAGACATTCCTTTCCATTTCAGCAATAAAAATAAAAAAAAAATTTTTTTTGTCGGAAATTATTCTAAGTCCGTGGCCGAATGCGTGGCTGGCCGTGGAGTCATGATTATTACGATTATTTCAGTTTACGGTAATTTTTCATTGGGTGAAATTTCCTAATAATGCTTTTATAGGCCAAAACAAGACATTCCTTTCCATTTCAGCAATAAAAATAAAAAAAAAAAAATTTGTCGGAAATTATTCTAAGTCCGTGGCCGAATGCGTGGCTGGCCGTGGAGTCATGATTGTTACGATTATTTCAGTTTACGGTAATTTTTCATTGGGTGAAATTTCTTAATAATGCTTTTATAGGCCAAAACAAGACATTCCTTTCCATTTCAGCAATAAAAATAAAAAAAAAATTTTTTTTGTCGGAAATTATTTTAAGTCCGTGGCCGAATGCGTGGCTGGCCGTGGAGTCATGATTATTACGATTATTTAAGTTTACGTTAATTTTTCATTGGGTGAAATTTCTTAATAATGCTTTTATAGGCCAAAACAAGACATTCCTTTCCATTTCAGCAATAAAAATAAAAAAAAAAATTTTTTTGTCGGAAATTATTCTAAGTCCGTGGCCGAATGCGTGGCTGGCCGTGGAGTCATGATTATTACGATTATTTCAGTTTACGGTAATTTTTCATTGGGTGAAATTTCCTAATAATGCTTTTATAGGCCAAAACAAGACATTCCTTTCCATTTCAGCAATAAAAATAAAAAAAAAATTTTTTTTGTCGGAAATTATTCTAAGTCCGTGGCCGAATGCGTGGCTGGCCGTGGAGTCATGATTGTTACGATTATTTCAGTTTACGGTAATTTTTCATTGGGTGAAATTTCTTCATAATGCTTTTTAGGCCAAAACAAGACATTCCTTTCCATTTCAGCAATAAAAATAAAAAATAAAATTTTTTTGTCGGAAATTATTCTAAGTCCGTGGCCGAATGCGTGGCTGGCCGTGGAGTCATGATTATGACGATTATTTCAGTTTACGGTAATTTTTCATTGGGTGAAATTTCTTAATAATGCTTTTTAGACCAAAACAAGACATTCCTTTCCATTTCAGCAATAAAAATAAAAAATAAAATTTTTTTGTCGGAAATTATTCTAAGTCCTTCTCCCTGGCCGAAAGCGTGGCTGGCCGAAGCGTGGCTAACTTGACTTGGGTCAACGAAGTTGTATAGTTTTCTTCAAATAAAACTGGGACAACTCTTGTGACGCAACCCTCAATTCAACCTGTTCATATAAATCTGGGAAAACTTTCTTGTTGGATTCATTATTACTTTTGGTAATATGTACTTGACAAAAGGAAAATTAACATAATTTATTGCAGTCACAAGAGGTTATTTGATATTAATCAATATCAACTTAAAAATTATAAATGCAATTTTTTTTTCGAAGTGATAATTTATTGACTAATAAAATAGACTGTCATCTTTGCTGTTAACATGGAAAGCATGGAAACATTGTTCAATTTATAGAACAATTCTTAGAAAATTAAAACAACTGGCCCAGATTTATTTAAATAGAACTATACCAGAAGATCAATGAGCTAAAAATTTCTCGCAATCTTTTCAGTTTATTTATTTTATTTAATGGTGCTATTAATTAAATTAACTTATTAAATATAAAATTTAGTATTTTAGTAATCTTTGTTACTGTTAGCAACTGAGAGTAACATGTCAAATATGAAAATTAATTTTATGAACAACAGCAAGGGGGCTAACGCTTTTATCACCAAGGGCTTATTATGACTTACGGCCAATATTATAAACGCTGGTTTAGTTAACTGGCAGATTTCTGTGCCCGATTTTGAAGCTAATATTGACCTCGAATAACTTTTATTAATATTTTTGTAATCCCTTTTATGCCAAGAATAATTAAAATGCAATAATTTCGACCTATAGTCTATATCTTCTCCAGAAACGACCACAGAAATCGGCCAGTTAACTTAACCAGCGTTTATAATATTGGGTGTTAATTTTTTAAAGTTTCCAATAATGAAACAAAAAAAAATTGATATTGCGCATGTTGTACGTATAAGCATCAATTAACGCTTCTGAAGCCAGTTCGGTTCAGTTGTAAGAAAGAAGTAACTTTTTCTCATGATGATAACATTTTTTGTTTCCTGGCAACCCAAAATTGCATTACACTGGTTGACATGTTGAAAATAATTTTCATTTAAATTGTTCCTAACTCTTTGGTATTTTGATTTTTTAAATTTTAGTTCACATTGTCATAAAGTAAGAAAGAGACAACTTTTTAAAGAGTTCAGGAGCTTATTAGATGTACCTTGGGAGGTACTAACTGTTTTTTGTTTCGATGGCCTGTCCGATGAAAATAATGGAATAATTACCTGAAAACCCAAAACGACTGTGATAAAATATTAAATTGCATTACAAGTAATGTACACTATCTTTTCCACGACCACAGATTCATGCACATTAAAAAAAAATAATACTTTTATTTGGAAACTTCACAAAGAAAACTAGAATTGTTGAAATAAGTAGGTCATATTATTATTAGGTAATTACAATTTTAATTGTATTTGTATAATGGAATTTGCAAGTAATAAAGAGTTTCCTCTTTGTTACTTATTTGTATTTACATTTTATATATCGAGGATAACAATAAGATTAACCCCAATATGAATGTATGCTTCAATTGAAATTAGTATTTCGAAAACGTCAGATGAACTTTTGGATTTTACTATTATTAGGTATATAAAAATTTATAAAAATATGCAGTATTTAAAATTCTATATGAAAACTGTCCAACCTAAGGGGTATAATAAACTAACCTAATGACATTTTTTATCTAATGACGTCCTATTGTAGTTTTAAGTGTCAAAAGCAAGATTAAAGGTTCCTAGTCATTTATATAAACGAATGCAATTATTTTACAAGACAGTGGACTCAATTCAAGTCTCTTAAATAAATATCTGTCAAGTATCACTGCATTTATATTTAAGTAGGTAGGTACTTAAATATTTATGATACTTCTAACTATACCTTTCCAACGTCAATTTCAGAAAAAGTAACACCTATTTCAGAAAAAAGTAAAAACAATTTGAGAATAAGTAATTAAAATTTAGGAAAAATTACTAATTTTTTACAAGCGTAGGTATATTACTCTTTAGAATTTTTGCCTTTTAATTTATTAGGATTTAGGTTCTTTGATGAAAGAATGATTTTTTTAAATGAAACGTTTCGGTACCAATCGGTAATGAATTGCGTAAAATTGGGTCCAATTTTCATAAGCTTTTAATAAAAATTATTACAAGGGTCATGGAGTGATGACGAATCAAAATATTAACAATGCAGTAAGACGTAGGGAAAGTTTGAAGGTAATGAAATTTATGAACGCATATTGAATCAAGTTGAAACAGAACAAAGGGTGATGGTATGGGAGGAAGGTGTTATGCATACCAGACGGCTACATCAAGGCCATTTCGGTCTCAGTCCCACTGGCCACCACCCCCAATCGATCACATATTATATTTTTCATAAACATTCGAAAATTAATCTGAAAAATAGTGTGATTTTTGATGATCCAATCCACGATCTTGGGCTCCATCGCCAGAGGTTTTGCACCCATGCACCAGGAGCCCTTTGGGGTACCCTACCAAACAGCTAATACATCACAGTAATAACACCACACATCACACCGAAAAAATTATCAAAATTTAAAAATAAAAAGAATATTATGCACCTATATTATAATAAATAGATTTATAAAAGAAAAACAATAACGTTTTTTATTTATAAAATATAATTTATAAAGGACCTTTGAGTCTAATTTTCTGAAATTTCTTTTACCTATTTTGAATTTGACTTTACCTTTCTGGAATTGAAATTACCTTTTCTGTATTTGATTTTACTTTTTCTGAATTTCACATTGAAAAGGTATTATAGTACCTAAGTCATTCATTAAAATCTTAGTAAAAAGCAAAATCTTGTATAGGTACTTAATAAAAAAGTACAAATCATAGCGTAGAAAAAAATATAAACAGAAGAATTTGTTCTACAGTTAGTTGATTAATTAATATGTAAAAAACGAGTTCTCACACAGAGAATGCAAAAGTTTTAGAATAATTATAATGTTGGAGTGTTTGGTTTATAAAAAAACAACATGTAAAATTTTGAGTTATTTTTGATCTCCCTGCAGACTGGCCTGACGTGTCTCTGGATCGACAGTCGACACCTATCAGCCTCTCTGCGGTTGTTGGATAATTCATCGGCCGTGCTACAGGTGAGGGACGATCGGGGGCGGTAGCAGGGAGGTTCGAGGTGGAAAGAGCGATACCGTCCCTCACGTGGAGATTTTGGTGAATTATTTAGAGGGGTTTTTAAAGCGATTATACGGCGATCAATGTTGCTGAAACGGCACTTTGATTCCCCATCGCCCTTTGGCGATCGGAATTTGCTATTTTCGATATTTTAGTGGTATTTTATTCTGAAACTCGTTGTATGGAAATTTACTCAAAGTCTCTCGTGAATATTCAGAGGCTGGGAAATATGACGAGATGTAACAATGCGGTTTTTCAAATAATTATAAATGCCTGTATAGAATGTGGGTAAAAGGCAACATAATAGTATGTGAGAATAATAAACAAAATTTTGCATACAAAAGCTGCTAGACTTCCTTGATAATTCGTTTATTGCATGAACAACTTCTAGGAAAAACTGTCAAACTTATGAAGTATCAAAAGCTATTGAAGAACGTAGGTACTATAATTTTTATTGAGTTTGTATCGTCTATGATCATATTATAGGGTACAAATAGATCTACTTTAGTAATTCTGACTTCGAGAACTAGCTCGTTTAGTTCTAGACAAATTATTACTTTGTACCTATCTAAACGGTCGAAATAGGCGTACCTTAACGTACCCCGACCACTAGGCCAGTAGAATCGTCCTCAAAAATGTCCTCAATTTGCGTTACCATTCACAAATTGTGTACTAAATATAGGAAATTCGACAGAGGACCATTAAGAGATATTAAATCCAAATTTGCAGCACCGTGCGAATTTTTTCGCAAAGTTATGCAAGAAAGCGGTATTTTTTCTTCATATTTTCACGAATATCTTGGCTCCCATTTATGACACATAAGCAAGTGACATATCATTCTCTTTGTTATGGAACTACCTACATTTTTTATACACATAATTTTTTTGTTACACTGATAAATAAAATAAATATTGAAGTTTAAATTAAAAAAAAAAAAAAAATGTTTTGCATTTTACCGCTGGAAAGCCCTTGTAGTTTTTTGAATAACAGTCAATTACCGTTACGTTGATTGGTCAATTATGAAAATCTGATAAACGAGTCTTCGGTAATCTACGCGCGAAATGGTGCATGTCGAAAATTGGTATTTTATCCGGTTTTTTCTTTTTGTTGATTTTTTGATAAGTGAGTTTTGTGTGATATATAGGCTGATCCCGAAATGGCGGACACGGACAGCACCACAGCATCCATTGTGGATTAAAGATTCTAAGTTTTATTTACTGTTTTCTCCAGTATGGCTCCCTTAAGAAGATATTTTTGTAGAAAATAACCCTTTTGTAGAAAATAAAGTCACAACACTGCACTGGATACTCTTCTTCAGGCAGAAAAATAATGTGTAGGTCTACAATACCCAGATAGATGTTACCATGGAAACATATAAAATGGAAACACAACAAAGCTTAAAACAATAATCGTTGCGCGGATACATATATTCGATAATATTATTCAAAATCTCGAATTCGAACAACGATGCCACATTGAAAAATTTTTTTCAACACAGGAAATAGGTAAACTTTGAATGCCTATAATTCCGTTCCCGATAATAAATATAATAAAAAGCAAACACTATCGTTATAGTCATGTGACACCATGTGTTTTGCCAGTGGAGGTTGTTTAAATTTGACCGCCATTTCGATTTAAAGTTTAGAAAAAGGACACCCTATATCTCGGTAACGAAGCCGAGGAACCCATTTTTGTTTCAAATTTACAGTCTTCCTGAACATCCTCTACAACACCCTGTATTCCGTATCCACCATTTCGGGATCACCCTGTATTGATATCTGTCGGTGCATAGCAGTATCTATGTCCTCAGAATTCGACCTAGTTTTTATTGTTGGTGACGATATTGATCTACTTGCTATTCTCACTGAACTCGGAAAACACGTCACTAATGTTTTTCTCAAAAAACTTGGAAAAGGGTCAGAAAAAATTTAGTTCTACTCTTCAACCAGCTTAAAACACAAGGAACTTGTCGACCACGTACTTTTTATACATGCTTTTTCTGGTTGTGATACCACATCAGGTATTTTAAGGTACGATAAAACAAAATTGATATCAGCGTTGAAAAAAAATTATCTGCAACAAAAATGTTGTACTAGGTATTTTAAATAAAAAAAAACCGAAACACAAACTGATTGCGTCAACAGGAAAAGAAATCTTTATCCCTTTCTACGGCGGAAACAACGAAAAATCTTACGACGAATTTCTTTACAACTTTTCCTCCCGCATGGGACCAAATCAGATCTTACTTCTTTACCACCATCGGGGTCAGCTGCTGAGTAGAACTTGCTTTCAAATACAAACATGGCTTGGCAATATCTTGAAACCTGACTCTGGAAGAGACATAAATGTGAATTAGAACCCGTAATGAGCACCAAAGATCCGATTCCATCTTCACTTCTCAAGGTTATTTTTTGTGCATGCACAAAAGATTGCGGGGCAGCTTGTGGCTGCACAAAAGCAGGACTTAAATGCTCTGCAGTTTGCAAGAACTGCTCAGGTCAAAGTTGTTTAAACGTCTCGGTTATCACTGACGACAGAAGCGATGATGAAGACATTTACGATTTGTCAACCACAGTGCCCTGCCTCGCTATTATAGCCGAGCTAAGAATGCAGCCGAGACAAAATTTCTTGTGAAATATCAAACAGAGACAATGAGGAAGAGCCTTGCTCATCAAAACGAGCTAGAAAAAATAAAATACCTACTAATTTCGACACTTGTAAAAGCACAGTTAGTATTCCATCGATTTAACTAAAATATACTAATTGTACTTTGTTTAACTGACTCTTACTCGATTTTTTCCTCAAAAAATACACTAATATGTTTACTTTAAGTTTAGCAACTAAGCATGCAATAAAGAAAGTTTTCAAAATAAAGATTATTAATTCGTGTATTGGAAATTCAAATATTGAATATTTATGAACAATAAACGTAGAAATGCTTCACATTGAATGTAAATTAAAACAAATGCTCAATTTCACATGCGCGTTTTCGACTCGTTGACGAATTCGTCAATTCAAAATTGCACATGTTTGCGCGAAGATTGCCGGAGACTGGATTATTGGATTTTCAAGATTACCGCTGCACATGTAATTGACTGTTCTTAAAAAAACTACTAGGGCTTTCCAGCATTGAAATGCAAAAAAGATAAATAGTTTGCAAAAAACCTTATTCGAAAGACAAATTTTTAACTAAAAACCTCAATATTTTTTTTTACTTATCAGTGTAACAAATAAAAAATAATTTGCATAAAAAATATAGGTAATTTCATAACGAAGATAATGATGTATCATTTGCTTATGTGCGATAAATACGAGCCAAGATATTCGTGAAAATATGAAAAAAAAAACTCTTCTTTGCATAACTTTGCAAGAAAAATTTTGCACGGTGCTGCAAATTTGGATTTTAGATCTCTTATTAATGGTCCTCCATCGAATTTCGTATAGTAGAAAATTTGTGTATGGTAACGCAAACTCCAAATACCATTCTACTAGCCTACACCTTTCAGATCGATTAACCACAACGTTTACACCGGAACTACCTAGCACTCAAACCTATTATTACTGGTTACTATATTATATATTTTATTCTAAACAACCAACACATCTTCGACCTTCATTGTTATATTATAATCACTCTGATATGATATACAATGTATAATATACAAAATTCGATTATATCAATTATGTTATTCGTCATTTTGTCGTCAGTTAGAATCCCACTTTTTATACAAAAAACAACATAATAATGTTATAATGTTGGCTGCACTGAGAAAACAGTTTATTAGGTATAAAGCAGGAGATTGTTTAAAATTTTACAGCATCAATGTTAATAAATTTTGTAAATCAAAGCTCAGTTCGTTTGTTTGAAGGACAGGTTTTTAAATCATAACGGCAAATCCCGATTCGGAACGTTGAAGTTCAACGGGGGATTCGTTACCCAACTAACAATTTAGTTTTGTAATTCTGAAGTTACAGAACTTTTAGATTTTATTGCTATTATTTTCTTACTGCTTCTCAAATGCAATTTAGTTACATAGCAGCTGTGAATACGATAGTTTGTTATACAAAACAAAATGGGTTTATAAGTCTGTTTCTAGAATGTTCTTATAATAAAATTATAAAACATCTTCCATAATAATTAAAAAATTACTTTACAGTAGTTTATACAACATGTCTATAGAGCATACATGCAAGCTGCTAAAAAACAAAACTGATTCATAAATATTTTATAGAGATGTTTGACGATAGTTATAAACACCTCTTATTAAACTGTTTTTAAAGGCTTTTTGAAGCATTTATATAATAATGTTTTTATAAAAATGACATTTCCACAGCAAATTGCACACAGTCGAGACTGTTATAAAACTGTTGCATTATAATCCCAAAAGGTACTTCAATAAAATATCTCCAAGTTACCACTAAAACATTTATAAAGCAAATGCGCTAGGTGTATAACCTCAAAATAACAAATAATTTCATTTTTATAAAAATATTTTGAAAAAAATAGTAATTTTATCAAGAACCTAATACCTAAAACGAAAAAGACATACATCCAACAATAACTAAGAATCAGAGGTTCTATAAAAATAATAAAATCTTCGAAATAGAGGTATACCTACTTACAAAGAGTAAAAAGTAAAGCCAAGTCGAAGCAGTAAGGTTTAACATACCTAATACAAATCATGTCAAATCTGTACCTACATATAATACGTAATCTTTGAAGAAAACTAAAAAAATAATTTGCATACATAACTAATGTTTTGTAAATACTTATTTCGGATGACACAATTCTATTGTGTAACAGAGTTTATAAGTGATTAGAAGGCAAATCAATTTTATAAATGTTGCCATACTACTTTTATAACACATCAATGTTCATCCGCATGGCGATTTTCTAAATGATTTGTTGGAGTTTTATAAAGGTCAACAAATTCACAAAATTGTCATATAGTGCATAGTACATAACAAAAAGGTTTTATGAAAAGGCCGCCATGCTTAACACACCCTTACCAAGAACAAACGGTAGCCATTATGAACATTCGAAAATATTATTAAAATTTTTTAACATGCAAGTTAAATATCAATTGAATTTATTCAAATTTTATATATTTCTACTTTAAAGCTCCCCTTGTATTCTAAAAACATAAAAATTAAGAATCCAAAAATCTTTTTCTTATTTTCTAAATTTTTTTCCTTTTTTAATAATCATCAAATTCGTGGGGCATCAAAATTTTCCAATATAAATGCTATATAATCGACAATAAATTTTTCACCGCTGGAAAAATTTAGAAGTTAGGTACTCATAATGTTATAATAAAAAGGCGTTCATAACACAAGATAGGTAGAATCTTTGAATAAGTATAGGTACTGTAATATGGTATGGCAATGGCAGTGAACAGGGCAAGTTGCAAATATTATTTTAAAGATTCCTTACTATAGAATAATTACGTTTCATAAAGTCTCCTACAGTACAAATATTATTTTGTAATTGCTATTTGTTTCATTTTATTAGGATGGCGTAAATGTTTATAAAACTGTTACACAGAAGTGTTCCACAACCTTTATATAATCAACATAAAATACTAAGATGTTTTATAAATTGTGCCCATTTTGCGTTTATAGCTGCTGTTTAAGTGTTGCAGAAATGTTCTAACAACAAAAGGTGTTTTATAAATTATATTTTATAGACATTCTCATAACCCCTATAAAATCCTAAATTGTTAGTTGGGTAGGCAACATTAGTTAACTGTTAACAACGATTTCTTAATGGTAACATTTTTAATTTTTGTGAATTTAATAATAGTTTTATACTTTAATTATGAAAGAGGTTGTTTTATATATAAAAAATATCGTCAGTTAAAACTGATATAAACGTGGTCTTTTAAAATATGAAAATCAAATCGGTAACTGTTAACCAAGTTCTATTACATTACAATCATTCGTTAACAACAATAATGTCGAGTTGTTCCAGAAGCAGTTTGTTTATATTTAGTTTGCTACCTAATACTATATACGATTCAAGGGATTAAAACAGTTCCATCTCTTCATCAGTCTTCAACCATATCCGGACGTGTTGAGAAGTGATGACGCTTTTCGTTTTGTTTGTGCAGGAAAATGAGTGATGTTTAGTGACTTGGAAGTTTTTTTTAAGAACGCCAAACTGCTACATTTATATCCTGTATTTGCAGGTAAGGGTGTCTTTCGTTTATGCATATAGGTACTTATGTTTTGTATTTACGATAACGGTAAAGTAATTTTTATTCTGTTCTTTGCGAAAATGTGCTATGATCCTTTGCTGCTTACATTTATAACATATTATGATTACTAAAGATTATAATGTTTCAGAATACCGACACTATACCTACCTACAAAATTTATTGGCATCGCTCATCCCTTACAAGCGAAAATTTACACCAAAAAATTCAAGGGAAAGGAATGGAAACCTACCCTAAGAGAAATAAGAAATGGATTGTTAGTGGTGGAGGCTTTTTAAGCGACTTATAAGGAAGTGTTTTTTTTTTCTATCTGTAAGTCTGATATTTTTATATATTATAGTACAGAAACAAAGAAGACTGTTTATTTATTTATTTATTTATATGTTATCCAAATGATAATATTTATTTCGATTTTTATATTCGAGTTATGTATGATGTTAATGTTACCTATGATGGTTAATACCAAATATCAATAAAATTATCTTGACGAAAAATGTCTTTGTATCTTTTCCTATTTTATTTTCAGTGATTTTCATTATATTGAAAGGAAGAAATCAACTCTTTAAAATTTAACAAATATTCTTTAATTGTCCAGTGATATGGCAACATATATATTTTCTATTTAACAAGATTTAACATCCACCTTAGTTAATATTAAGTAATCAGTTAACTATTAACTGATGACAGTATAAGGTCTAAAATTCCAATCATCCAGAACAACATATTCGCTAATATTAAAGGTATTAAGATTTTTGTTAACGATTGGCCATCTATAAATCAAAACAGCGTAGTTTTTTAGTAAGAAACTTTTTAAATATGAACAAATATATTGTCTTAATATGAAGTTAACGACATGTTACATTTATGCAGGCTACCCCCAACGAATTACTGCTTGTATTAGTGTATTTTTTAACAAAAAAATACACTATTGAGGACGACATCACTTTCCAAAAATCACCCAAACTCATCAAATGTCCACCGATCATGACCCCCAGATTACGAAAAAGTGGTTTTCCAAAATTCACCTGCCCACGATATATATATATATTTATTTCTCCAAAATCACGATTTTTCGAGTTTCAAAACGCTCCTGTAGCTTTATCTTTCAAGATTAGTGAACAAAATTTTGGATTCTTGTAAAGCTGAGGAATGACTTTAGATTTTCGTTGAAAAAATTTCCAAAAATCACGTTACTTCTACAGGGTGTCCTTTCAAAGTTCCAAGAATCCGGTCCTTGAGGCACGGTTTCTGGCCGCAGTTTTCAATCTAGGGGGCTGAAATTTTTGTGAAAGTAAGATGTCCACAAGGACTGGTCTGGTATTGCACTTGAGCAAAATCGGCCGAGCCATTTCAAAATGGCGGCTATTTGAATTTGCGGAAAATTTACTATTTTTTGAATCCCTGTATGAGCAAGATGGCAAAAAAACTTTCACATCAAGTTAACAGGATTGAAAGATAATTAATTGAAATTTGAGTTAATGCAAAAAAATTTGAATTTTTTCCATTAATAAGCCAGTGGCGTGGGTAGGAAAAGAGTGAAAATGGCTTAATTTCTATAACAGTTTTTGAGCACATTTTTGAAGGAATTGAACTAAAATTTTTACAGTAGACAACTATACTAATACTCTTTAATCTTCAAAAATTTCAAGGGTCAAATAAAAAAAATGGCGGAGATATTTAAATTTATTTTACATGATGTAAATTTCTCTAAAATTTTAAAAACGCTCTAGTAGCTTCATCTTTCAAGATTAGTGGAAGAAATTTTTTACTCTTGTGAAACTTTGGGATGACGTTAAATTTTCGTTGAAAAATTTTTCAAAAGTCGCGTTACTTCTACAGGGTGTCCTTTAAAATTTCGAAACATCCGGTCCTGTGGCACGGTTTTCTGGTAGCAGTTTTCAATCTAGGAGGCTGAAATTTTTATGGGAGGAAGATTTTATCCACAAGTAGTGGTTTGGTATTGCATTTTTGAGCAAAATCGATCGAGCCGTTTCTTAAACTTAAATGCAAAAATATGAAACAAAAAAATCTTAAAAAAGCAGAAAATTGCACAAAAAAAAAACAAACGTTTTTTTAAGTGACTACCGCTTTCACTCATTGTTTCATCATCGTTGATAGTGCACTTCGAACAAGAACTGACAGTAGTTGCATGTTCTTTGCATACAGGTCTCCCACATGTATGACACGACATGGTCGTCATACCCAATTTTTCTGTCTTCCGCAACAAAAGCACCTTTTTCGTATTTTTGTTGGTGGTTCTTTACACTGGCACTGACAGTGCCTGTAAACAACACTTCACCAATAGGTTAGATAGCCACCCCGAGTGCGAATGAAGTATTAAACAAAAATGGCCGCCACCATAGTTATAGTGGTGTACAAAATACACCAGCGCGAGTAGTTAAAGGTTAACAAGATTGGATTAAAATGATTTGAAATTTGAATTAATGCAATAAAATTTTTATTATTTTCATTAGTAAGCTAGTGGCGTGGGTAAGAAAATGGTAAAAATGGCTAAATTTCTTTAATTGATTATGAGCACATTTTTAAGGGAATTTACCTGAAATTTTCGGAGTAGACAACTACACTAATAGCTTGTAACTCTCCAAAATTTAAAGAAGCAAATAAGAGAAATGGCGGAGTTTTTCGAATTTTTTTACATGATTTTTATTTCTCTAAAATTTCAAATGTTCGGTTTTCAGAACTCGCCTGTAACTTTTTAAAGTTAGTCAGTGGCGGGTATATAGGACAAGAGACGAAATTGTTAAATTTTGCCAATTTTTTTTTTGGTTTATTATAATGTGAAAATCTATTTTATGGCACGCTTTCAAACGAAATGAAATGAAATTTTCACAGTAAACCACTACGTAAATTCGACCTGACTATTGAAAAATTCAGAAAGCCAATTTAAAAGGCGGCAAAAATGTTCATAGTTGAATCGCATAAAAATACACTGTTTCTGCGATTGATGCGCTAGAAGGTTTTGAAATATACGTTCCTTCCGCCGTATCCGAAAGAATACTTTATTTGAACTAAACGAGCCTGCGTTAATGTCAATAAACTGTTTTCTCAGTGTGCATTATGGTGGTATATAGAAACACACAGGAGAAGATAGCTATGCGTATATATGGGTGATGCGCATTAAGAGAGCATAGAGAATCAGCATGTTGTCATGTTGATACAAAAATTAGCGAAGCGACAATAATTTGCAACTTGAAACAGTATTTGATTCCGGGCTCGTGGTCCACGGAGATTTACTCCGGGTATTTCGTCCACAGTTGCGGCCGACATCATCAGCGGTTACGTGTGCGCAATCGATACTTTCTCTCCCCGTGTTCACTGATAACTAACTTGACGACTGAGAGAGCGCTCTTATTTGGGATAATAGTCTGGTGACGTCATACATTTTCCACTAGCTATCTTCACTATAGCAACGGCCGGTCTCTCAGATGATGTCATAGATTCCTGAGTCAGACAATTCCTGCGTCTGACGTAACGCTGGACACCATATCCTTCGCAGTTGCATTCCTTCCTTCTACCTGTTCAAATGTTTAGATGTTTGAAAATTTAAATTGCTTCACTATGTAAGCGGGTGTAATAGTGTGAAGTAGTCGGCAGGATCTTCGTCTTTTCAAAGCATATTATAGTGACCAAGTTTTGACGTTGACAACCCACATTAAATGTGACTTTCAAAGGAAATTACAAACACGAGCAGTCTACTTAGCTCTACAGCATATGACACTGTGTGGAACGAAGGTCTCTTACATGAATTATACATATAAAACAATCGATTGTAAGGCGATTGAAATCTACTTGAAAATATGTTATGAGATCTAAAAATTAAAGTTTTCGTAAACGAAAAAAGCAATAAATACAGAATCTTAAATAATGGTCTCCTATAAGGTGCTGTTTTATCTCCACTGCTATTCAATATTTACACTAGTGATTTACCTGCAACCGAATCTAAAAAATTCATATATGCCGATGACAATATTTTAGCTTCCAAAACAGCGAATTTAATTTGTTAGAAGATTTGAAAATCTGATTTGAAAATCATAAATGATTACTTTAATAAATGGCATAGCTATTTGCTTAAACTCCTCAAAAACAGAAGTTACATGTTTCCACCTAAATAACCACCAAAAATGTAAAAAGCTAAATGTATAAATTTCAATTGATCATCATTAAATCATAATTTCAATCCAAAATATCTTGGTGTGACTTTGGATATATCTTTATGCTAACGGATGTTTAATAATTAACACGTCCCAAGTTGGCTTTGGAGATCGAAACGCATGTCTTAACTTAATTTTATAATAATATAGAATAGACTAGTTAGTAGACTACTCATTCTTTCTTTGATTGTGATCCGCTTACTAATCATTTCAAACCAATAATCATTCTAACCGCTTCAAATCACGGTTACTAACTGTGACTGTTATTTCTTTCGAGTTTTTTCAAAATGACTGTAATTTTACTGCCGGTTCTTAGTCCCAAATCATCGGTATTTCATCCGTAACACTAAATCGTTCCATAGATATGCGTCAAATACTCGTAAACAGTCTTTATTTCTAAAATTCTATAACTATTTATGAGCACATTTTTGGGGGAATTGAACTTAAATTTTTACAGTAGACAACTAATATACTAATAACCTTTAATTTAAAAAAAATGTTAACAAGCAGAAGAATTTCCTTCGAATTTATCAAAAGTAGTGTAAAAATAGCATTTTTGAAGTAAAGTTAGTATAGGATAAGGGGGCAAATTATAAAATTTTGCCAAATTGTTCTGTTTTGTTAAACTTGACCATTACCAACTAGGTGCTTTATGTTCAAGCCCTATCAGATGAAATCGAAAAGAGTCGTGGTGTGGATTCTATACAAGGTGTCCCATAATATGTGGGCAATCTCCCGGATTTGGGTAAATTTTGTAAAAATAAATGAAATAATAACTATAAAATTAATTCCTCAGAGACACCCCTACAAAGATATTGGCTGTTAAAGTTGAGGGTTGAAAATAAATTTTTTGCAATAACTTTTTTATTTCTTGACCGATTTTGATAATTTTTGGTTTTATTTTGTATTATTTTGGACTGTTTAGAATAGTGTTTCATAATTTTTGATAGCACATACATAGACCTCGGGACGGCATAACCCCCTCATTCACTTGAAAGAAAACAATAAAAATAATAATTTTACAGTTTTTTAAGGTTAATTTTCTTTTTATTTGATATTTTTTACATAAAAAATGTCTCTTTATTTATTTCGATAGAGCGTACCGTTATCGAGATAAACGTCCTTCTAATAGGTGATGCGCCGCAGGAACTTTTCAAATTTCAAGTAAATTTTAACAAGATGGCTGACCTTTGACAGTAAATTGAGCAGGAAACAAAACAAAAACTTAATTACATACACGTCAAAGATTTTATTTCATGCAGATTCAATTCTAACTGATTTTAAAATGAGTTACACAAACGCTGAATACGCAGAAAATCAGTTAGAATTAAATCTGCATAAAATGAAATCTTTGACACTGACGTGTATTTAATTAAGTTATTGTTTTGTTTCCTGCTCAATTTACTGTCAAAGGTCAGCCATCTTGTTAAAATTTACTTGAAATTTAGAAACTTCCTGCGACTCATCACGTATTAGAAGGACGTTTATCTCGATAACGGTTCGCTCTATCGAAATAAATAAAGATACGTTTTTTATGTAAAAAGTATCAAACAAAAAGAAAATTAACCTTAAAAAACTCTAAAATTATTATTTTTATTGTTTTCTTTCAAGTGAATGAGGGGGTTATGCCATCCCGAGGTCTATGTATGTGCTATCAAAAATTATGAAACACTATTATAAACAGTCCAAAATAATACAAAATAAAACCAAAAATTATCAAAATCGGTCAAGAAATAAAAAAGCTATTGCAAAAAATTGATTTTTAACCCTCAACTTCAACAGCTAATATCTTTGCAGGGGTGTCTCTGAGGAATTAATTTTATGGCTATTTTTTCATTTATTTTTACGAAATTTACCCAAATCCGGGAGATTGCCCACATATTATGGGACACCCTGTATACACAGTTTTTTCAGACGCTTCCGATAGAATGCCTATCCAGCTTTTTGTTCGTAAACTAGAGAAACTAAGAATTGTAAATTTTTTGGTGAAATGGTTCAAAAGAAGCTTTTTGAATAACAGAACTCAAGTAGTAAAATCAAGTGCTGCCTCTCATCAGACGTAATACACGTTGGAATCGGTGTACCTCAGGGGGGTCATCTCTCTCCTTTATTGTTCAACTGTTTTATTAATGATATTGTTTCCTGCTACAAAAAATCTAAATGTCTTATCTTTGCTGACGATCTCAAGTTCTAACGCACAGTTATTGATCAGTCAGATTGTATTCTGCTGCAAAACGATCTGATTATTTGGTGCTGAAAGAACCAAATGATACTAAACATGGATAAATGTAGTTTAATCAGGTTTCACAGAGCTCGCTGCGATAAAGCATACCGTTATACAGTAGTTTCTGATGGTTTTCTAGATAGAGTATTTTCAGTTAAAGATCTCGGCGTTCTCTTT
Organism: Malachius bipustulatus; assembly: GCA_910589415.1. Lineage (NCBI taxonomy): Eukaryota > Metazoa > Arthropoda > Insecta > Coleoptera > Melyridae > Malachius > Malachius bipustulatus. The sequence continues at coordinate 4,162,766 of OU342630.1, read as the reverse complement.
GACGAACATTTTGACTTCAGACTTCACGTTGATGCAGTTGTCAAGAGATCTTGTAAGCTCACTGGATTTATTAAAACACAGATGACAGATTTTTGGGATGTGACATCGATTAGAAGGGTATATTGTGCCCTTGCGAGGTCTGTCCTAGAGTATGCTTGCACAGTATGGTCTCCATGGTATGCTGTGCATATTAACCGCATTGAGAGTGTGCAGCACAGAATTTTAAGATTCATTTCATCATCACTGGAATCTTGGAGACGGTATATTGAGGTTTCATTTTTGTTTAAGCTTTTAAATGGTGACATCGATAGTCCTGAACTAATGGCTCAGATCAATTTTCGTGTGCCAGCAAAGAATACCAGAACAATTAAGATGTTCTTTATCAGACATCACAGCACTAACTATTCCTATTATAGTCCCATGAACAGGATGTGCAGAAATGCAAATGGGTTAGATTTTGATTTTTTCTCTGACTCCTTGTCGAGACTAGAACGCATTTTTCTTAACAAATAGTATTTAAGTTTAGAATATTTGTTTAGGATTTGATGATTATTTGTGTATCATGGATTTATCCGTTAATAAATTAATATTATTATTATTATTATAAACTTAAAAATGCACATAATGCCACGTTTTCAAACTAAATGAGATGAAATTTTCACAGTAAGCCACTACGCTAATATGACCTCGCTATGGAAAATTTCAGAAAGCCAATTTAAAAAACGGTAAATATACCTATTCATAATTGAATCGTATAAAAAAACACTATTTATGTGATAGATGCGCAAGAAAGTTTTCCTGGAAATAGGCTGGACTCGTGCACATTTCCAGCAGGAAGGAAATATTCCTTTTTTATGAAACAGATTGAAAAGTTGACAGAAAACAGACGACAGCTCAGTGGCGCATTTTTTAAGTACGATAACAGGTACGTCATCGGGCCCAAAAGCTTATTTGTTCGGTCCAAGGCTAAAATAATGCGCTTTATGACACGCTGTCGGAAAACAATGTTAGACATTTTGGGCTCCACGAAAGGGATTATTCAGGGCCTTTCATGAAGAAAAATTGTTCGCATTTTCTTACGAGAAAGCACATTTTCAAACCGACTTTCGGAAAAACTGACATTGTATTTGTAGAATACAGGAAACATGCAATGAAGTGGGGGTTCATAAATCGCACTGCTCATTCCGAGCAGCTTTACAAAGACAGATTGTAAGATGCAGTACAAGCTCTTACTTTGATCTATTTTGAAATGTGTCGTACGATTTCAAGAAGATCATTTCATATATGTTTAGCATTTTTCCCGTACTTTGTGCCTCCAAGGTCGGTTTTTTATAAAATGGATCGGAAAATGTGTTTTTCTCTTAAGAAAGTGAAAAACATTTCTTTTCAAGTACGGTCTTGGATTTTTAATTCCATGGCAGGTCATCTTGAAGTTCCCCGGAACATTCTAAATGAATGTCCCTATAGCTGCTAAATTTTGTTTCGGTTCATCAAACTTTTGATTGGATATCGCCGTCGTTTACAATTTAACCCCAAACATAGAAAACACCTAACTAAATACCTAAATAGTTTCAACCGACTCATCTCAGGCAAGAGCGAGATGAATAGATTCCTACAAATCGGCAGCCAGTCAGCCACCCAGTGCACTTAACGATCCCACCCAGCCTGATACCCTCCAAGATGCAACTTCAAAAAATACTTCAAATAAATTTACGTTTGATTTTGCTACGTTTACAAAATTCTTGAAAATGGAATCTTCAATCAAGTGCAAATAGAGAGGCAGAATTCAGGATTGCATGATATTTATAAAGGAGAACGTTATTACTGACAGCCCATTTATCGAGGGCGGCACAAGCGACAACTCTTCGTACATCTCAGTTCTTGCATTAGTTTACTCCCCAGCTGAATACTGTGCTCAATTCGGTTAAGTAGCAAACACACAAATAAAATTGATCATATTAAATCAGGCTTTGAGAATAATATATGACATGATTAAATCAACACCTTTAGTATAGCTTTCAGTTCTCTATAATACCTACTGCTGTGGTATTAATCAGATAAAATTTGACATTCTACCAACAATTTGTCACAGGTTTTGTAGCTAAATTCTACACAACCCTTATTGACTTTCTGCTTATCAATTCCATGAAAGCTTCAATGTTAAAGAAAAATAGAATGCGTGTTAAAATATTAGTCGAACATAAAAATAAATGGAACTACATAATAACATTTATTTTCAGATGTGGTTGATGGAATGAAACTCCTCAAGCACTTATGGTATACTTTTTATCGCAATAATTATTATTCTGTCCATTTAGATTATGTATGTTAGAAACATGAAAACTTTTTTTACAAATTTATATTAGACGATGTAGTGATCCTAAATTTCTCTGTTCAAGAAAAAGGGTATTCTACTGAGAGACCAATGTTTTATTTTCATTTTCATGCAGTAAATATTCGGGATGAAAAAAAAAACATTCAACTTTGGTGAAAGTATCATTGATTTTTATAGAGATTTTCTATAAAAGTCCCTGGATTGCATTATACATCGAATTTAAGCAAAACTCTTCACTGTTAATAACAAACTATAATATTATTATGAACTTCTGAAAGAGCAGTTTCTAAAAATCATGCGGAAGGCACGAACTGATTTGAGAATCTGCTGCATTACAAAAATGTTCATACCTATTTATATTTTTAGTTCCCTAAATTTTTCTAATATACTAAGAATCAGTGTTATTTTTAAATTTTAAGGTCTGTAATTGAACTTCGATGCTATACGAGACTTTTTATTTATTTCGCTGGTAAGAATGTTTACATTATTTTCATTGTAATTTTCAAAACATATTCAGCATCCTGTTATTATTTTCATATTCCCAAAATACATCTCTAAAATGTATTTGAGAAGACATATCAGAGTCAGTTTATATTGCAGATTGTTTGTGGATTATTCTTTTTTAAACAACAATCTTTTCAGTTGCTTTGTATCAAAGATATCTAGCATAAGTAGGGATGTGAGATCTTCGCACCACGTCACACTAAGGAGTCAGAGACTCAACGACGGCGATTAGCGTTTAAGCCTGTCAGATAATCCCTGAATGGATGTAAATTAACTGGGAACAAATCGGTCCCGATCCCTGTGTGGAGTCGCGAAGTCTGGAGCTTAATTAGATGTAAAACACGAGCAGAGGGGCGGCGACGGCGGTACCCATCAACTGCTGCTGCATAATGAAGACAGACTAACAAAGATTTGATTATAGTATTTGGCGTAGACTTGTCGCTAAAGGAGAAGCTAGGTACAACATAAAATGTGAATAATATGGAAACTAATCTTTTGCAGGGTGAATAATTCTCAAGGAAGAATATTACTTATTTTTTCAACTCTTATCTAATAATGTGTCAATTATTGGAGCTTTTTGGATGAATTATGTAGGTTATTGAATTATAGATCATAATACCCGACTCTTGTCCAATCATAGCCACTAACAATTCATAACACCCGCTTGTGAACCAATCAAAAGTTGTCAAATTGATAAAGATAGCAAAGTGTGAATAGGAACGATATCCACACATGCGCAGTCGGTGCTCGGTACTAGAAGTTGTTTAAAAAAGTGAAAATAATTTTAAAATATTTTTATTAAAGTTTGTTAATTTTTTATATAAAAGAGAAGAAAAAGCATAGTATAACATTCGTGATTATGGCCATTATTCACTTGATGATGACAATGCCACTCGCTAAAGCTTGTGGCATTATAATCATTTCGTGAATAATGGCTCCATAGTCGCTCATATAATAATATACGATTTATTTAATAAACTATAGAACAGTATTATGTTAATTTCTATTTCTAAGTAAGTATTATATGGTGAGGCGCGAGAATTGGTACAAGATTGATACAATGAATTTGTTCCTCATAGCACTCCTTTGAAGTGTTAATATTGTTAATAAAACAATATTTTCTTTTTTCGAAAATTCTGCTAAAGGTAAAATAAATATAAAAAAATAAAGTCAAATGTTTAGTTATTTGTAAAAATTAAATAAACTTCGCATCAAGTGTGTATTTACTTTTCCTACCAATTTTACCATAGCTTTCTCTGGCGTTTTTAATTTTTCTAACAAAACGGTATTTAGAACAACGTGGCATAAATGAATATTGAACAGATAACTTATATGGTGTTCCAAAACTCAACGTCGTCATTTTAATGGCGGATAGGCCAAATCATGACTTACACTTTTACTTACACTAAAAAATTATTTATTTTCGAGATAATGGTGCTTTTATGAATTGTGTTAATATTAATTAATGGTAATCGGTCACTTCAAATTTGACAATTATTAAAACAGTATGATCTTTTTGTACTGAATTATATTTCGGAGATTGTTTCCCTCCTTCTTCAATATAGTCTGCAGTATTCATTTTATAAGAAGTTATTTAATTTATAGCTATAATTAAACAAGATTCTTACTGCACTAATCTAATAATAGATAGCAAAATTGAAAAATATATCAGTGAACGGATACAGAACTCAAAATTTGGACTTACATTTTGGAAATTTTTAATTCTAAATCCTCCATTTAAATTAAGTCCTAGTAAAAAAGACCAAAAAAGTGATGTGGCTTTTTTACTAGGACTACAGATGATATATCTTCCACTCTTAAGCCCAGGTACCTCTATAACTTCAGATTTATGTTTTTATTTTTCACTCGATGGTTTGTTATCAATATGACAGATTTCAAAAGTTAAACATTAAAATTTTCAATCATAAAAATTACCTACCCTAAAAATTATAACACCTAATATATTATTATTATTATTATTCTTATTGTTATTATTATTATAACAAAACTATTATCATTGTTAATATGAACAGGTCAATTTCAACAGTTTTTATTAATGAATAGAATAAATAATTAACATGTAATAAATATAAATTGCAAATATTATATGATTGATATATTAGGATAATAAAAATATTCAAATATCAACAAAGTATAGTTTAGATACTCGTAGAATAATTTTAAATATCACAAAAATTAAATATGAACATAGTAGGTATGACAATTACACATAATAAATACACATTAAAACTCACACGATGACGTGTAAGAGCGATACTACTAATGATTATAATGCATTATTAAGAAGGAGAAAAATACAGAACTATTGCAGATTTTAAAATTATTAAAATGGTGAAAAACGGAAAATATGCAAGTGAACAGGTAAAAATTAAATTTTTGTATTTAATAGTGAAATGAAAAATCAACAATATAGCACCAAGTAAAGCGTAGAAATTAACTTAATGAAATTAGTATTGATTAATGGAATAAGGTATTGATGTTCCCTGCCTCAGCTAGCCGGTTCAGTACTGCTAAACGTGAATCTGAATCTCCCTGGAGCGCCTGCATCATTCCCTCATTGCTGGTGCTGGTGCTGGTATTGGTATGGCATAGTGTTCACGTGAGTGCCGTCAGACAATGGATGGTACCGCCTCTGCGACCGATTTGCTAGTCCTTTATGTAGCTTGAGGTTGAAGCCAGGCTGGCGAAGGGCACCCGAGGAAAAAAGGTGAACTCCTCTGAGCGGATGAAAACGGTGCTTAGCTGCTACACGTAATAAATAAAATAATTAAAAATTGAACTCTGATTGTTTCTCCTTGAGTTTTAGTAAAAATTTTCCGCCTATCACCCGACTGCTGGCTGACCTCTTTAGGCTTACAAGCCTTTTCCCCACCAGGCCGGCAAGCGGGAGCCGAATCGAGTGGAGACGAAAGATAGCATTACCGCCGTTCGTCGTGATGCGTAACCAACGGGGCTATACAAAGTGCTCGACAAAACGACTATACTGACCGAGCGATAGTCACAGAAATAATTAACTAATGTAAAACAAAAATGATAAATGAATTAAAATGTGCATTAAATCTGTGGTCGTAAGAATGAAAGTGTACATTAATTGTGTGGAAAGAATCATTTCACATTCGTGGGAGTGTCTCCCACTCGTGTCTAATGGGTTACTTTCCATATTAGTAATGTAACCACTAATGTAAGTTCAACCCAGTTATGGACGAAAGTTTGGAGAAAACCTCCATGGACCACGACAAAACAGCCTGGAATTAATAATTATTATGAGTTCAGCTAAAGCCACCCGTGAAAACCTACACACAATAAAATGTAGCTTTGTTAAAAATTTCTTAGCGATCTACCATTTGTCTGATTTACGGTACTTATTAACGGACACCCTGTACAAGTATAATATGGGACAATTTGTACAATATATAGATTTTTTCAGATTATATTACCTGCTAGTTGTTTATTTGAATATGCATGAACCAGGCGATAAAGTAAACATAAGCCATCACTTCTAAATACTGCGGAAAATTCAGGGTATTATAGACCGGGAGAAATAGGATTTAAGAATGACTGTTGAATATTCCAAGGAGGGACACGAGCCTTATCGGTGATCAGTGCCATGCATCAAGTAACAAAGGCCGACAGGGCGAATGATTGCCGGCCACTCCTTCGCATGTCTAATCCTGCCAGGAACTCGAAAGCAGTTGTTGCACTCAAATAGTGTTAGATCGCATAAATAATAGTCTGTCAGATCTTCCTTTAGTAAAGTCACGGTCGCTTTTGATATTTTTTCTTGAACCTTCTTAATTGTTGAATTTTTGTCTTTTAATGAGAATGTCAGAATCAAGTCAATTTATTTTTTCTAAAATTAAAATTTAAACATTTTATAAAAACGACATTTTACGACCGATTTTATTGTATTAATTAAAGTTTCTTAAAGTATTTTTAAGTTTTTTACATGTTTTTAAATTTTACGAGTGAACAAAGGACCGATCGGCTCCAAAAAGTTTCATTTTTTTATAAAAATCTTAAAGAAAAAAATTACTTCCATCAAATAACCTAAATCCTAATAAATTAAAAGACAAAAAGTCACGGTTGCTGTGATAACTCCGTTATTTTTGAAGATATTGCAAAATTTTTTGAAACAAAGTGGCGCAGTTTATCTATCATCAACTACATTTTTGGATTAACGCTCGATCAACACAACTTCTTGTTCAAGGGAAAGTAACATCAACTTCAGTTGGGGGGTAATTTGGAACAAAAAAATCCCATAAAGGGTGGTCCGAATGTTTACGGTTCTCGAGTTATTCACCATTTTATGATTTTTTTTTAAATTGCTACATTCGATAAGAAAAAAATTAAAAAAAAAATTAACTTCTTTTTTTTTAAACGAACTTCTACGCTATAAATGTTTTAGAATAACGTCTTATTCTTACAGTTGTTATTTTGGAATTGTTCTTTGCATATTATAAAAGTTAGAGACCATTTTTCTTCGATTTTAGAGATTTTAAAAAATCATCGTGATAATTGAGTGACCATAAAAAAAAAAACTAACGCACAGAAAACGTGAACATTATTCAGAAAAACTTCTACGTTTAATGCCCTTACTGCCTAATGTCACGTTTATTACATTATTCCCACTCAAAATGAAAATTTTCCAAAATTAGTCTAAAATGTTCAATTTTGAAAATTATCGTCCTATGGTAATATGAACAATAATGCACACCAAATGGGTTTAAATTATGTTTATTTGCCGTATACTAAGCATATTAAGTATACGGCGATGACATGTCAATAAGTTTTTATTTTATTAAACGTGGTTTAACCTATTCTCAAAATGTCTTCCTTCCATTCTAATACACATTCGGCACCGTCGCAAAAAATTTTGTTTCAGTCGTCTGAAGGCGCGCTCATTATTTCGAATTTGATTAGCCATAATGTCGATCGTTTCTCGAAGATCTTGCACATTGTGGTGTACTCTCGAGTAAACCAGTTCTTTGAAACATCCCCACAGAAAAAAATCCAAGGGGTTAAGATCAGGGGAACGGGGTGGCCACTGTATGGTCCCTCCCCGCCCTATCCATCTCTCATGGTAGGTTTCTTCAAGAAACTTCTGAACAGGACGAGCCATATGCGGAGGAGCTCCATCGTGTTGCAACCACATTCGTGTACGAACAGCTAATGGAACATTTTCCAACAACGCATTCAATTCATTTTGTAAAAATTGTAAATAGTCTTCGCCACGTAGCCTAGCTGGTAACTCAAAAGGACCAATTAATAGGCCGTTTACTATTCCAGCCCAAATATTTAATCCAAATTGGTGTTGAAATCTGTGATCTCTAATGATTCGTGGATTTTCTACAGCCCAGTAGTGCATATTGTGAATATTAAATACCCCAGTACGTCTAAAATTGGCCTCGTCTGTCCATAAAATCGAATTAAAAAATAAAGGATTTTCCCTGAATTGTCGCAATATTTCTCTGCAAAACTGCACTCTTTTCAAATAATCACCTGGCAAAAGTGCTTGCACCCGTTGAATGTGAAAGCGGTGCAGCAATTGTCTTTTTTTAGAATTCGATGTACTGAGGATCTTGAAATGCCAGTATTGACTGAAAGGTTACGTACACTAATTCCGGGATTAGCTTCAACTCCAGCAAGAACTTCTTCTTCAGGAAGGAGCAAACGCCCGCCCTCTCGGTTTGGACCACCAGGCACTTGGCCTTCAACATATGCATTGTGAACCCGCATGAAAACTCGATAGTCGGGATGATGTTCTCGATTGGGGTATCGATCACGGTATTCTCTTGCAGCACGTCGAGCATTCCCATTGCAAAAACCATAAAGAAAATGCATTTCTGCATATTCGCGTGAAGTGTAAGGCATTTTTATAGTTTTGTTGGTATAACTTTAACCTACCTACTTTATTATAGGAAACCACAATCAAAGTAATTGAAGCCGTACAATTATTTTACAATTGATGTTTTCCTAGGTAACAATGTTGGTTTCCTAGGTAACAGTTTGGTTTCCTAGGTAACAGTTTGGTTTCCTAGGTAACAGTTTGGTTTCCGAGGTAACAGTTTGGTTTCCGAGGTAACATGTTCAAAAACAATTTTTTCAGAGAAGAGAAAACGATTGTATTGGATAATAACAAACAAGTAGTGATAAATTCGGTTTCATAAATTTTATTATTTATTTTTTTTATGAAAACTTAATGACATGTCATCGCCGTATACTTAGTATGCTTAGTTATTGCAAATAAACATAATTTAAACCCATTTGGTGTGTATTATTGTTCATATTACCATAGGACGATAATTTTCAAAATTGAACATTTTAGACTAATTTTGGAAAATTTTCATTTTGAGTGGGAATAATGTAATAAACGTGACATTAGGCAATAAGGGCATTAAACGTAGAAGTTTTTCTGAATAATGTTCACGTTTTCTGTGCGTTAGTTTTTTTTTTATGGTCACTCAATTATCACGATGATTTTTTTAAATCTCTAAAATCGAAGAAAAATGGTCTCTAACTTTTATAATATGCAAAGAACAATTCCAAAATAACAACTGTAAGAATAAGACGTTATTCTAAAACATTTATAGCGTAGAAGTTCGTTTAAAAAAAAGAAGATAATTTTTTTTTTAATTTTTTTCTTATCGAATGTAGCAATTTAAAAAAAAAATCATAAAATGGTGAATAACTCGAGAACCGTAAACATTCGGACCACCCTTTATGGGATTTTTTTTGTTCCATATTACCCCCCCTACCACTGGGTTTCGTTTGATCCATGCCCTCTGGGACACCCTGTATAGCTAGTGAGATATTAAATAAAGCAGGCTGTGGGAAGAATAGAATATTTTTATTAATTTTATCTAATGATATCAAACGAGTAGCCTAAATTTATTGGAGATATTGCTGAAACAGTCCACCATTCTCTTGGACAGAATAATTGTTGATATCTTCTAGCTATTCCACCGGTGACATTTGATGTAATGTTTGGTGATATTTGGAGACAGGATCATCCGACCTAACGCCCCTCGATTTTTGGCTATGGGGTTATCTACAAGATATTGTATATTTCACAAGTCCAGAGAAGGAGTGTAATTTTATGACAGCGAATAATCAACGCTTGTCTCCAAATACCACCAAACATTATATCGAATGTCACTGGTGGAATAGCTAGAAGGTATAACTATTATTGTGTTCAAGAGATTCAATATATCTATTAAATTTAGACTACTTGCTTGATTTCATTAGATAAAACGAATAAAAATCTTCTATTCTTCCCACAGCCTGCTCACTAGCTACGCCTTTTAGGCATATGGTATTTGAAGCTTTTTGAAGAACAATTAAACGAAGAATCCAAAAATAACAAAATATACAGGGTGTTCTATTTAAAAACCGAAGTTGATGTTACTTCCGGTTAAACAGAAAGTTGTGTTGGTCAAGCGTTTATACCAATGATGATAAACTACGCCACTATGTTTCAAAAAGTTTTGTCATATCTTCAAAGCTAACGGAGTTATCGCTTGGGGCGTTTTTTATAATTATTCACCCTGTATGAGGAAATAAAAATAAAGATATGAAAATTGATTACTTAACAATCATCATCCCTATCATCATCTTTAATATCTAGTATCCTTCACATTATTGGCATTTACCTGACATTTACCTATGTCAAATTTGAGAAAACTTGATTTTTTTAGAAAATAGTTATTGTATTTTGAAAATAGTAATTTATCAAACAACTCAAAATACTGAAGTTACTTATACATATTTACTTCCTTTTTCTGGAAATTAGCATACAATTTTTTTCAAATACAACGTATTTCAATATTTCAGTTATTGTTCTCGCCCCACAATTCCGAAAAAAATTAATTCATTGTTACGAGAACCTTTTTCATCGATTCGCCCTGTAGTATTTAGACAAACCCCAAAATGTGGGATATCGTTACAAAGAGATTAAATCAGCTTTCAAATGATGTATCACTGCATATCTGATCCCTGTGATGATAAGTGAAGGGGTAACCACCCATGGCAACGGTGTGAATTTGAATAGTTAAATATGTCACTTAAAATTACATTCTGTACTTATTCATCATATTGAGACGAATATACAGGATGTCCCAGCTCATTCGAGTCGTTCTCGTCTCTGTAGGCTAAACGGTGCATTCTTTCAAATTTTATTCTTGCTAATTCAAGTGTATAGAATCAAAATAATTTTAAATTATTTTTGACTATACAGATGTCCCATATGACAGTGGCATACCAAAGTTATGTTTTTTTTTCTTCTAATGGAACTCTCCTATTGCATTTTTAGATTGTCTGAGAAGAAAAAATAATGGGTTTTTACAGTTGGTGTTTTAATATGAGAAGTTTGGTATTAGAGGAGTTATAAACAAGTGAAAATTGCAATTTTTGGAGTTCAAGACAGTGTACAAAGAACACGGCTCAAGATATAGAGGAAAACGGCTTACATGTCCCTATTTTAACTTTTCATGTTATCTTACGATGTAGATGAAATGTTTATCCAGGGTGATAAAAGATCTAAGATTTCTCAACGCGTCGCTAAAATAAAACCACAGATAGTAAAAATGTTTTTGTACGATAGGAGAGTACCTAACATAAAAAGTTAAAATAGGGACGTTTCAGCCGTTTTCCTCTATCTTGAGCCGTTTTCGTTGTACAGGCCTTGAATTTCAAAAAAAAACAAAAAATGCGGTTTTCACTTGTTTACAACTTCTTAAATTCTCAAAATTCTTAATTAAAACACCAAGTATAAAAACGAATCTTATGTTTTCTTCTTAGACTATCTAAAAATGCGATAACATAAGAGCATTAAAAATTGACCGACTCGAATGAGCTGAGACACCCTGCATTATAATTTATTTTTTTATGTGTTATTCAATAATAATTGTGGAATTTGGAAACATGAATTAATATTTTCATAGGTTATTAAATTCATACCTATGAATTTGGATGCAGTTGCGATAGAATGTGTTGTTTGGATCCATGACCTAATTAATCATAATGGTCACCTAAGAAATAGCTTTCTATGTGGGTGTTGATGATGTATGTTAATTGGCCAAAACTACATATAAATATGTCAAGATTAACTTCCTGTATCATGTGATATTAATACTTTAAGAATAAGCCAATGCAGTAATGAAAAATGCGGAATACCTACGCTGACATCTGGACATCTGATACAGTTGTGGCATTTTTATTGGTGCAACCTCCGAATAGTTCACTAAATATTAGAAATAACTACATTTCTTACATTAAAAACCATTAATTGTTGTAATATTTCTTAAGTAAAATGATTTAAGACCTACATAATAACTTACTGATGAGAACTATAATTAATTATCTGTAGATATATTAATCGATTATCTTTGATATAATTGGAGATAGGTGATCTATCACTCTCAAAATTAACATTATTTTAGAATAGACTGAGTAATAATAATTAGAGGCGGGATATATTTTTGTAATGCACGAGATATGCCAAGTTTCTAAAGTCTGGTTACTGTCAACTTATTTCTGTGTTTGCTTGCTTTGGTCGCGGGTATTAGTAGGTACTTTTGTAGAAATAAAATATTCTTGAGTAATTTACTCCTAAAATGTTCAATAGCCACCCACCACTGGATAAACACAAATATAGCGATCCTGAATTTCGTGCATGCGTACGCATTATTTCTGTCTGTTGTTTAGTGTAGATATTATCTACTTACAGTACTTGTGTACTAGAAGTTACTAGAAATTCCTTTGTTATGATGAGTGACCGGCGAGTAAAGATATTTCACGAGGATATCTCGTGAATTTCACAACGATATTCACGGATTTTCATAAAGCAAATTATAAACCTGGGTTTATACAGCGTATCCCAAACTGTATAATTGTTCTAAGAATTTGAGTTTTTTAAATTATTTAACCAGTGGCGTGGCGTCGGTGGAAAAAAGATCAAATCGCTAACTTCCTTTTATTGAAAAATACACTATTGAGGACGACATAATTTTTTTACCTTACATTACGTAGGTATACTAAATTATGTGGGACCACCTCTACGGTAGCTGTCCTTGGCGGCGGAAGCAGTACGGTGGTCTGTCGGTGAGTTTCAACGGGGAACCACCGACCGTCTGCAAGCAGCCGTGGAGGGGAGACGTCAAACGAGCTCGGACGGTGTCCAACGCGAGTGAGAACAGTGAGGGAATGGAAACGCTTAGGGTTGCTACTCAATATATCCTTATATATTCTAATAATATTAAATTACGAAGTGTTACGAGATTAGAGTTGAATAAAATAGTTGTAGAAATACGGTGTTTCCCTGAGCCTCTACAAATTAGTCTACAACAATTACAATAATGGTCGCAGCCTACTTTGGGAATAATAAAATAATGAATAAATAATGAATTTATTATTTTAGGATCATACAGGGTTATTCACGGTATACGCCACGGAAGTTTATGACCGTGTCTCTGGATTTTTGGATTTTTTTTATTTTTGGAGTGGATAGAGACCCGACAGAGGTACGTTTTAAAATTATATTCATAATGTACAGGTGTCCCAAAAGCATGAAACATATCAAAGTTATGTTTTTTTAAATGGAATGCTCCTATGTTATTGCATTTTTAGATTGCCTGGGAAGAAAAAAGAAGATTGGCTTTTACAGTTGGTGTTTAAATTCAGAAGTTTGTGAGTTATAAACAAGTTAAAATCGTCATTTTTCAAGTTCAAGGCCCTGTACAAGGAAAACGGCTCAAGATAGAGAAAAACGACTTACATGTCCCTATTTTAACTTTTCATGTACTATCCAATGATGTAGATGAAATGTTTATACAGGGTGATAAAAAATTTGAAAAATTCTGAGATTTTTCCACGCGTCGACAAATAAAAAAATAAAGAAAGTACAAATTTTTCTATACCATAGGATAGTACATTAAAAGTTACGTAGTGGTGTAAGCTTTAAGTTTACCTCCATTGATGACGTTAGGAACGTACTCATGACTTCTGTCATGCACGCGGCGTACGCGAGTCTCTGTATTTTTGAAAGGGTATTTCGTGCCGTCTTCTTAACTTCTCAGTCTGTTACATCTCCGAAAGTGTTTTTAAGTCTGGCCATCATGATGTACGTTCTTAGCAGAGTGCTAGGGCTACAACCCAGGTCATTTCCGTTATATTGCTTCACATCATTATTAGGGCCCGATGAGTGATTTTGATGCTCTTCTTTTCTATATGATTCATTCACAGGAGTTGTTGTCTTGTATAACTTCTAGACATTTAATTCTATTCAATGTTTGATGCAAGCTTCAAATCTTCTTTGATTTTCTTTCTTCAGCATTACTTTGGCCAGGCTTTTCTCACAGTCCGCGAAATGATTCTGGTCCTTTAAGCGCAGTTGATGCTCAACTTTTTGCTAGATTATCGGCTTCTTCGTTCCCTTCTACATTTGTGTGTCCTGATCAGGTCAGGTCAGCCAAAATCACCCAAAAATTAGCAACTTTGCTTCCTTTGCTTAATTTGTTTACCTTAATTAGGCAATCTGGCAACATTTTTTTAACTTATAGCGTATGAGCTCAGTGTTTTAATGGCCGCTTGGCTGTCAATTAAGATAGAAATTTCTTTCTTTTATAATTTCTGTCTATATCAAATTGAGCGTATCTTTCAATAGCGTGGATTTTCGCTTAAAATATTCACGAACCTTAAGAACAGGAAAATGTGATTTCATGTAACTATGAAATGACCAGTATGAACGTTTACAACCTTATGCCACTGACGACTTAACAGCAAAATATTTTAATCATGCCCAATGCTTGTGCTTCGGCAGCAGTGATTAGCGGTAATCTGTCGGTATGCGGTTACACGGTAGGCGGCACGATGAAAGACACGCCAGTTACCTAGTTAGGACCATGTGACAGCATCTTGTCAATTAGGATCAAAGGAGCCACAGAGCCGAGCACACGCTTATTAACCACCGTCCTCCACGCCCCGGGCTATTTATAACCCCTGAAACACCGTGCCAATTCATATATGAAACGTGATAGAAACACTTACTCTAGCTGATAGAGGGAGCGTGGTTACGCTAGACAAGTCTGAGTTATATTTGACAATTTTTGTTACCATAATTTGGTATTAATTTTATAAAAGGAGTTGGTGTTAGAATAAATAGCAATCTGTAGATATATGTATAACTAATATTGCATCTTATTAAAGGATGTTCGATAAAAATCCGTTTGGATTTTCTTAGGTTAGGTCAATAATTCTGTTATAATTACAGTTGTCAGAATATTCAAGAAGATTAATAAAACAGGCACTCATTTTATCGATATATTATTAAAATAGATAAATAAAATCAACAATTAATAAATTTAAGAGGTGAGTGCCCCCCCCCCTCTCTTGGACGCATTTTTTATACAGGGTGTCCCAGCTTATTCGAAGCGGTCTCTGTAGGCCAAACGAAGGATTTTTTCCAAAAAAATTTTGCAAATTCAAGTACAGAATCACAATGGCCATAATTTAAAATTATTTTGGAGCATACAGGGTGTCCCATATGACAGTGGCATATCAAAGTTATGTTTTTTTAAACGGAATGCTCCTATGTTATTGCATTTTTAGATTGTCTGAGAAGAGAAAATAAGATTGGCTTTTACAGTTGGTGTTTAAATTCAGAAGTTTTTGAGTTATAAACAAGTGAAAATCGTCATTTTTCAAGTTCAAGGCCCTGTACAACGAAAATGGCTTAAGATAGAAAAAAACGGCTTACATGTCCCTATTTTAACTTTTCATGTACTATCCTATGATGTAGATGAAATGTTTATACGGGGTGATAAAAAATTTAAAAAATTCTGAGATTTCTCCACGAGTCGCCAAATAAAAAAATCGAAGAAAGCACAAATTCTATACCATAGGATAGTACATGAAAAGTTAAAATAGGGACATGTAAGCCGTTTTTCTCTATCTTGAACCATTTTCGTTGTACAGGGCTTTGAACTTGAAAAATGACGATTTTCACTTGTTTATAACTCAAAAACTTCTGAATTTAAACACCAACTGTAAAAGCCTATCTTATTTTCTCTTCTCAGACAATCTAAAATTGCAATAACATAGGAGCATTCCATTTAAAAATACATAACTTTGATATGCCACTGTCATATGGGACACCCTGTATACTCCAAAATAATTTTAAATTATGGCCATTGTGATTCTGTATTTGAATTTTCAAAAAGTTTTTTGAAAAAGTCCATCGTTTGGCCTACAGAGACCGCTTCGAATAAGCTGGGACACCTGTATATGGTTTCTCACTCCACTAAAAGCACACAGGAACAGTTTGGGTGTATTGCTTATCTCGATGAACTTCTCTCGATTACTTGCATTCATTAATAAGCCTCCCAAATATGTAGTCCTTGATACATAAATACAGGCATAAACAGAAGTCAAATTTAAGCTTGCAGGATCTGACTTGCTACGTTATGGGATTGGTGCGACTGATGAATCGATTATCATTACCAGAGAACGGATTATAAGCAAAGAAAAAATGCAAAATAGGCGCCCTTATATAGGCACATTGTTTGGGATAAAAAGGCTTCAACTTGAACCAAATAGGCAATAAAATAGGAAAATTTTACCTAAAATTTACATAAAATAAAATGTATGGATCAATACATGTAAACCTTTATTAAACAAAAGAAAAAAATATTTGAAAAAAAATTAATAGGTACTAAGTAACTAAAAGTAAGTCAACGGCATCAGCTTACACTGATATTTGAAAATACCAATTTGAACATATTGAACTTAAGAATTAACTAATTAAAATTAAATAACAGAACTTTCATTTATAATAAGGAAATAAATGTTATTATTATTATTATTATTATTATTATTAATAACTATAATAATAAATAAGAATTACATATAAGTAATGTACCAATCAAAACATAGAAGCCTTTAATATTGAAAGCAAGTCCTAATATTAGTTTTAGGTATTAATGAAGTTTATCATAAAAATGTGATTATAAACTGAAAACGAATTACACTTTGAAAGTTGTATCACAAAATATTATTGTAACAATTAATTATTAATTTTTGTTCAAAATTTTCTTAAAACAATTTTGTCTTCTATCTATGAACAAAGTTTTTCCTACATCTGCAAAAGTAATTGGTGCATTTTCCAATCTTGAAATGCTATCAAAATTATTTAAATTACAGCTGTCTGTATAATTTGTCAACAGTTTAATTTGACTTTCTGACAACAACACTTTCTGAGGCAGATCAGTAAATTTTAGTAACGTCTGACTATTTTCTAAAGCTGCATTGCATGATACACTGCAAATACAAAGTATTTTTCCGCAGAGGACACCTGATGAAATACAAATTGAGCATTAGAGTCCAAATTCTCACCACGTAGAAAAAATGAAAAAATGTGTAAAACAAATTTACGTTTATGTGCCCTAAAAATTCTTGACGATTTTCAAAAATTTACAACAAATTTCCTAAGAATATTTTGTTTTACATCAAGCACATTGTTTGATAAATAAAAAAATACAAATATTGTACTTACCATTTTGCTACAAGCGCGGCAAAATATTGTGTCGCCATCCATGAATAATTCAGGATATGGTTTAATTCACGAAGTAGGTAATTTTGCTTGATTTACTCATTTTCATATATTCAAATTTCATAATATGGTACATAAAACACGAACAATTTTTATGAATTACTATAAAATAATACCGACAATATGTACTTTCGATATAAAAATACCTGCTAGCTAAGTCCATGGTAATACTTCACCCACTGAGTCCCTTAAACAGGAAACTTTATATTTAAAGGATAGGTTGATACCTTTATATTCCTCCATTAGAAGTAAGAAAGTAATAGATACATCTGGAAATCATTAAACACCAGATATGTATAGTATATGGACACAATATTTGAGAATATTTATGACCACATGATTTGAAGAGATAATATGCCTGAGCCATCACCACAGGTGTCCGGGTCTGTATGAGTTAGAGTGAATCTTATAAGGGATGGTAGCTATTGACTTAGGAAGTCATCAGACTATAGAAGACACCTGCTTGCATATGATAAAATTCAGCCGCTGACAAGACATCCTGGACACCAGCCTCAGAGCTCGCTCCTGTGATGCTTGCCTTATTTTAGTTAGTCCACTTTATATTTTCGATTAGTTCACGTCGTACCTAGTTCAGGGGCCTAGCCTATCTCTATTTTGGAGTAAGTCTGAAGTGTAATTACTTGAAAATATATAACCAGCAGTTACCGGGCATAGTTTGTTAGGTACTGTAGTAGTACTCACACGTCTTTACCATCATCCCCAATAGAATTCAATCTTTTTAAAACGGTATTTTAGGGAAGCATAAAAATAACAAGGACCTATAATAAATTATCTCAAGTGGGGTTATAAAATTTTCAAATATTCTTTCAAAGTTATTTATTGCACTGCTTAGTTGGCCGAGCTATGTAGCTTTTATACTGGCTTTTTGTAATAATGATTATTATTAGTATGAAATATATTTTGAGGTGAAGGATTATTTTCTTAGTTTTCGTCATATAAATATGACGAGAATGTAAATTAATTTGAATAGGCAAGAATAGGCAATTTTTATGACAAAAGGCACCAGATACTCAAATATGAAAAAAGGCAAGCACAGATAGGCACTTTGCCTACAATCCGTTCTCTAATTTCTGTTGTCCTCCCACACGTCTCTTCGCTCGAAAAGGACCTTATAGGCAGAGCGCAGAGCGCGGTTTATGATTGTCTTAGACATTATGTCGGGGGGCAAACCAAGTACTCATGGGACTTGTGAGCATGTTATTATCGATCGGTTTCCACCTCATCGCTAGAATATTTTTTCGAAATTATGTAAAATTTTAATTTTACAAAGCAGTTATTGTCATGTTCTGTGAAAGTGATTTTGGATAAGTCGAAGTGCCCTTTTAGATCAAGTTATAGATGTTTTTCTTGCAAAAATAGTAACAAAATAGTTGATATTCATATGATAGTCGAAATTGCTAGGTACTTTCTGTGTGCAAGCCCAGACGCTGTCGGATAACAATAGTATTCGCGTATAATTATAATCAGAAAATCTAAGTACCATATTTTGTGCGACGCTCTGTAGGTCGTCCGATTCCAATTTATCAAACTGATATTTTGGAAAGTAGAAGTGTTCAGTTATAAAACGTCAATCTTCTTTTTTCATTTAATTACTGAAAAATAGGTTAAAATGGTGCGCAACATGAGCGAAACCGGCCGAGTGCGCGGAAGTTGGGGTAGAACAGCAAATGAGGGGAAGGCATAATTCAAACGCTGTTATACCCCTCATCAGCTGTTCTAGCCCCACTTCACGAACTTTCTCTGATTTCGCTCATGTTTGCGAGCAATTTTTACCTATTTTTCAGCTTTTAACTAGAAAAATAAGCGTCAGTTTTTATAGCTGAACACTTCTACTTTCCAAATCCGTTTGATAAATTCAAATCGGACGACCTACAGAGTATCCAGACACGCTGCAAAATATGGTATGAAGAACTTCTGATTGCAATTACGAGTAAACTAATTATCCAGCCGTATGAAATCCAGCAATCATGAAAATTTATTCTGGGCTTTGTTCTTCAATAATAAAATGAAAAATTTTATGATCCAGCGTCTGGGTTTTTCACACAGGAAGTAGCTAACAATATCGAATAGGTATCTCGTAAAAAACCTTCACTATAGCTTAGAAAATGCCGACATTACGAATATTTTTGAAAAACGAAATTTTTGGTATTTTGTTTTTGTTTTCTCTCCTAGTAATGAACCGATGGGGATGTTTCAGCACTCGTTTTTTTTTCATATTTTAATTCTCTATAATTCGTCTATTAGAAATATTTAGATTACCCTATCAGTTTTTCTTTCATTAGCAAAAAAAAACAAAAAAAATGTTTTTTTTTGCACTAATAAATGGTCAATAAAAATTGTTGGAATTTTTTTTACTAGAGTATAGAATTATTGGTAATGAGTACAAACTGAAATATCGAACAACTGTTTCCTGTGACATTTTCAAAAATTTAAAACAATGCAATATTTAGTAATTTTTTGCAAAAAATGTCACACTTGAGAGTTATAAAAGACATGTGACACCTTTTGTACGTGTCATTTGTCTTCATTTTTAAAGCACAAACTATTAGCGAAACCAAATTTCCTTGATCGAGAAGGAAAATTTTTCCCATATGATACTTTATTTTTTTTTGCAAGAGATGTACATATGTACTTAGTTTACCGCCTTTTCTTTATGTCCCCTTCATAGAAACGGATACAAACAAGGATCTAGTCAAGCGAAATTATTGAAATACAATAATTATTGTACTTTTAGAATTTCAAAACAGATCGCTGCAAACAACATACACATACATAATATTTTTAATTGAGTAATCGCCCGTTATAATATTGAATATCACAAAATTATGTATTTAAATTATCCATTACATCCACATTTAGATATGACATGTTAAGTTAACATATTATGAGGCATTGATAGATTATATCCAAAAGAAGATAAAAAAGTCAAATTATAGCTATGCGTGTTGCTGCATGGAGCAGACTTTTACAAGCTTTATGACTGGTCCCACAAAGCGGCACTTCACTCCAGCTTAGATCATATTAAAAGTCAAGAAAGGAAACTGAGTAACATCTTAACCGCTCCTGGAACACAAGAGTCAGGATAAGCCTCATTTATACTTATACATCTGGCTGCAGCATTGCCCTGTCTGGGCCTGATTTTAGATGATGGGCATTGTTTAGCGGAATGCCTGCGGCAGAGAGGGTGTAGTATAGAGTCAGGGAAGATACAGAAAGCCCTACTTAGGGGGTGATTGTTGAGTGGTTGTTAGCTGGAGAACTCGATTCAATGCAATAGATAAAAGATCTGCTGCCGGGAGTCTGAAGGCTGAGATTTAATTGTTTCCTTTGTCATATTGTGAAGTTGTGGTGTCAAACTGGTTAAAGGATTAAACTGTTTGTTTTTTTTTGTAGTTTGTGCTTTCTTAGCCAGATGTAGATTTGATAATATTCACCTATTGGGGTGAGCTCTTTTTATTTTGATTGCGCACTATTCTTTTTCCTAGACAATGGTAAGTTCTGTTTACACTTACGACGGTCAGTAATATGTAACGATAGATCTCGTACGGTAAGTGAATTTGAGATTTAAGAATTTATTTAGAGTAATTTATTCATTTCGCAAAAAGACATAATCATCTTGGGCGTTAAGTAAGTATTACCAATCTCAGGCAATAATTAGCGTTATCGTTGCCCTCCACTTCAAACAACAATTATTATTGTCGTCGATAAGTGACAACAATAAATTAGAAAAAAGGTCTCAATATCAACAATATAAAGCATCAAAGCAGTGATTGGTGATTTTTATAGCATCTGTAGCAATCACAAATAGTTTGTATGGCAACAGGACTCATCTACCAACAAGACTCGAGGCATGATTATCACTGTAGTCAATTCACCGTTCTTGACTATTAGTAGCTAATCACGAGGAAGTATAGGGGAATATTACATTAGGATTTGTATAATCCATTTTGGCCGATACGTTTATATGAGTACGTTTATATGCTCCCCTCCTTAATTCTAAGCCGATTTAAATAAAACTTTGTCCAAATCTAGATCAAGTATCATGAATTCTACTACTTTTGGACGTAAAACTGATGTGTCAGATGTCAAAAGTGACATTGCAATTCCGGTCAACCTCAAAATTTCAAAAGGCAGGGGCAGGGGGGCTATATAAACCTACTTTTAGAGGTGTTAATTTTTAATTATCTGTATAAAATTAAAGCTTTAAATTTCAATTTTGACAGTTCGTTGTGACGGTCACAGTTCCCCCTTTAAGTTCTGAGACGAATTTAATAGAACTTTAATTGCAATAATATCAGATCGGTTATCAGTACAACACTAATTCTACTACCTACTTATGATATCTCCATATTTGTGCAAACTCCGGTGAAATGTTCGTTTTATGCCGACGACCTCGTCTGTCAGGGAAAAATGCAAGCAACACCTGTACCCCACAAAAGAACACGTTACACAGCCTGTGATAAGCAAACAGGATCGCCATGTGATAAACAAGACTTGTGATAATCTGGGATGCTGTGGTGTTATGGGGTGATAGGATAATTAAAGAGGATTGGGTTTTCCATTGGTTTATTGAGCAACACTTAAGCACTACATAACGACGGTTGTCTATTATCTAATAATTCGTTGACTAGTAATACTTACATAACTGTAACTAATAATCTAATTAATAATAATAATTGATTCTCTGATAGAGTGTTCATCTATTTTATATCGCTGGGTCAATGCCAACGCATTGTTTACCCTTAGTCAGCATTATTGCAAGGTCGATACCTGGTAGGGTTACCGTCTTGTTATTAAACATTATTTATCTATGTGAGTGTAATATTACAAATACTACTTGTTTTCATAACAAGATAGTTAATTAATTGACTTTAAAAAATTTACTTTTTGAAAGTAAGATTTTCTTGCTAATAATCTTAACTTGTTCATGACACTTATCCATTACAAGCCTGATAGATATTGGACGACAAGAACTAGTTTAACCACAGCCTCAAAATCAAGAACAATAAAGTTCACTACGAGGCACAGCAGCACACAACTTTTTTTATCTACGTCAATTAAAACCAATCCAGGTAGTACAACACAAATTTATATGCCTATATAGCATTAGACAATAAATTTACTTGGAAGTATAATTTACAAGAAACCAAAGGAAACTGGCTGAATAAAATGAAAATTCTTAAAAGTCATTTTATAGTCTTATAGTCATTTGAGGATCAGAGGAGCCAATCCCTAATAAGAATATACAGAGTACTAATAAGATCTAAGCTGCACTATGAATAGCTTTCAACTCTTCTTCCGTATTTAAAAAACCCATATCAAGTCACATAATGCAGTGCACAGTAGTGCTGCATGACGAATGCGTCTTGGGGCATTTAGATCTAGTACAACAGGAAGCCTCTACTGTGAGTCCAATAAACTTTATTTTCGACATCTGCAACTTCTCCAAACTTACTCCGCTGGGATATCCATATTTGCCCAAAGAATCCATTTCACAAACTTCTAACGGCCCTATAGCTAAATCCAAACTCTCAGAATAAATTTCAGCCAACTCCAGAAGAAACTAATTACTGGAAGACAGGAGAATATCAGATACAGCGCTCGTCCTCTGTCCTCCAGCAATCCTCCTTTGACTAAAGTATTACCTACCTTCACAACCCTTCTTAGTAAGTATAAAAACATGGCACGACCAATCCTATTTTGAGACAAGCTTTCTTTGAAAAACCAGTTTTGTGCTCTTCAAATAGAAAATCAAGACAATCCAATATGCACCGATTCTCTATTCTCAATATAGTCCATGCAATACATCTACACAAACCACCCAATAGTGCAAAATATCGGGGGGCTAGCCCCGAGTTCGTACGGTTTCATAACCGAACGAAATGTAGTTTCGGACAGTAATTTCGTTTCATTTTTCAAGTTTATTCATTTTTTTAAGAGGGAACATCGGTCTTAATTATGTAGATAAAACATAGTCGCTCCACTCCGGTAATTTGGCTTCAAAAACTAATTTACTCAGCCACAGACATATTAAAAATAAATAAATACCTAGTTTTACAGGTGTCTCCAAAAGGTTTTGAAGACATTCTACCTCAAAAAATTGATGTTTTCAACCCTTACTTTGTAGAATCTCTGCATACTAAATTTATCATCCATCAGCATTCTACCTCAGATTCCTGAGGCTTAAATGACGATTTGACCGAAATTATTTATATCCAAAATGGAATCCTTTTCAAGAACAGTCCTTAAAAGGTGGTTAACCGAATACATATTTTTTAGAATCAGTCAAAAGTGGATAAAATGAGAAACTTGAAGATTTCACCGCTTACTATAACTGTTCAATAAATATGTGAAGGAAACAAAAATGTGAAAATCTCAATTATTAAATTTAAAATATAATTTTTTCTACTCTTATTGAACAATATTTAAATTATTAGAGCTTTTTGGATGAATTATGAAGGTTATCATTCGTAAGTATTGAATTATAGTTCATAAAACTCGACTCTTGTCCAATCACAGCAGCTACTACTGGCCATTGATAATACACGCTGGTGGATCAATGAAAAGATGTAAATTTGATAAACAGAGCAAAGCTGTGAATAGGAACTATAACTGACATTTCTCAGAATCCACGCGTCCGCAGTCGATAATCGGTAGTATTATCGATACTGTTATCGAATCCATAATAAAAAATTCATTACCGGGAAACGGTTCACGATACGAAACTTTTATAAAGGGGAAAAAAGTTAGGGAATACTTTACTTTTGTGACGAAAAAAATATAAAATCAATCAGTCGCGTACGGATAAGAAATTTCTGGGTTAAAATGTGAAAACTTACATTGAAAATAGGAACACCCTGTGTGCCAATATTTGCAAGACTTTTTTAATTTATTGGTCTTAACAATATAGTAGCAGGCGGTGACATTTTCAATTGTCTTATTTAATCCACTTTTGACTTATTCTCCAAATGTGTATTGTTGACCACCTTTTAAGGGTCGAATCTTGAAAAGGGTGCCATTTTGGATATAAAGAATTTCGGTTAAATCGGCATCTTTAAGTCTCGGGATTAAGTGGTAGAATTTTTCTGACACTTTTAGAAAGAGCCTGTATAGACGAAGACAAACAACCATTGGATTAGAACCTAGTCGGTGGCAGTCTCAACTCTCAACGGCTTAGCAGTCTGCACTCGAGCCCGCTGAGCTGCCCCCCGCTCTAAGTTTATTCATTTTAAAGGAATAATTTGTGGACGACCTCTTGACAAATCCTCCAAACATAACAACTACAACGAACACCTGAAGTTCACAATCGAAGAGAAAACAACAAGAATACAAAATCTATGATGATTAATATACGATGTTATTATCGCATTATCTGCGAGTTCCATACACTATTTTTTCTACGATTTTTTTTTTATTTCGTAGAATAGATAAAAAATTTTCTTATGAATATATTAAATTATATGAAAACTATATGAAAATATTAAACTTATGTCGATGTTTCGTTAAACAAGAAATAGGTAAGTGTATCTACATAGACAAGTATACAACTCGTTTGTAAAAATATTGATCAGGCACAATATTTCAACTGTACTGATATACGTAATAACGCATATAATATCTTGAAGGTAAAATAAACTTTAATTTGATTTATATTTTTATTATTGAATAAGGAACATGGTCTTTATACAGGGTGTCCCGTATCGTTATGTTCAAAATTCTTGAGCATATAGTAGGCTTAATTTTGAGCCCAAAAAACCCAAAATCGACAGGTCTATCTTTATTCGTTACGAAGTTACAGGCCTAAGAAAATTATGACTGGTAAATAACAAGATTCAACTTTGTAAGCCACACAAATTGCCACACATGAGTAAACGTCACCGAAATAAACATTAGTAGAGAGTAGAGGTTCCCCTGCTCATACGAAATGGCATTAGGATTCAAATAGATGCGGCACCAGCATATTTCGGAATTGGTGTTTGTAACTAAATACCAGAGAGAAATTATTATTTGATCGTATTCAGCAAGCTGGTCAAGAGATAGGTACGCGAAAAAAGACGAGAAAACTTACTTCTGCAATAGGCCTCCGAGCACAAGTTTGTATTGAGCAAGGAATAGGACATTTTTAACACGTGATAAACTAAAGATTTGGCCACTAAAATAAGTTTTATGTGGTTTTCAAAGTTAAATCTGGTATTTACTAGACATTATTTTCCTAGGCCTGTAACTTCGTAACGAATGCAGATAGACCTGCCACTTTTAGGTTTTTTAGGCTTAGAAATAAGCCTACTATATGCTCACAAAATTTGAACATAACGATACGGGACACCCTGTATAAGTAGATAACGCGAATGTCAAAAAACTGTTTGGTTTAGGCAAAAAAATAGAGAGATAAAATATGTTTACCATTTTATTGCCTGCACATTTTATTCAATTTTTTTTCTTCATATCTGGAAGGTTGTTATAGGCATAAAACCCGGAAGTAGGCTGTCATTTTCGAAGATGGCGATTATAGCATGGCTTTCTAAGGTATAATTCATATAATGAACAAGGGAGTGCGGGAGCCGGAGCGCAGCGATCCGAGCGCAGGACATAATTTTGCAGGAAATGCATGAACACAAATTCATACATTTCGATGCATATCCCGCTGCACAATAACGTTTCGCTTTTGGACCGCTAGGAGCTGTAATAGGTACACATAATCATAATTTTTGAGTGCAATTTCAACATTTCATTAAGACCTGACCAAATATATGTAAGTCTCCGCGTTTGACATTGTCAAAGCACCATGTCAGCGCTGGAAAAGGCCGTCGTGTATCGATTGTATAATGGAATGGATATCTCAATTAGGGCCGCTTATCTCTCCTTTTATCATGACTAATTTACTTAAAAGCATCCCATTCCTTTCCCGCCAAGTGAACTCATCCGACTGTGCCACCCCAAGGCTTCCACGGACAGTTAACCTTTCCCCATCCGTATAGCAGGCCTCTAGTAAGAAACTGAGCATCTGAATTCAATGATGAAGACTTGCTACATTTCTACAGGGCGAATAAATTCTTGAAAACTATGATGGACGTTGTAATAGACAAACAGACATACAGACATACGCATTGACAAGTTCAATAAAGTAAAAAAAAATCAGAAAATACCATAAGTAGTACTAACTTTTAAGAAAGATATAATATGCTACTGATTAATTTTTGCATCTCAGTGAAGGTAGACTTATACGGGATGTTAACGAATAAGAAATTTTGGACAGTTGTTGTGCTAATTGGAGTACTTACATGATTTAATACTCCCAACAAAAAATGTTAATCCACTGGCGGAGATCTAGGTGTGTTCTTAGATTTATTTACACTTTTTTATTAAATAGTATCTAACGCCACTGACTTTAATGTAAATATGTTATTTTTGGTAGATATCTCATATTGTTTAGAGGAGAGAATCCATCGTACGTTTTTGTCGTAGGACATTCTGTTTCAGAGATACTTCACATGTAGGAACCCATAGAGGTATAATATCATAAAAATAAATGCTCATAAGTATACAGGGTATGCAGAAAGTCTAGCAACGGTGCAATAAATCTTTCAGTTTTGAGTAAAAAAAAATGCAAAAATAGGTCAATTTTGTAATTTAATTTACTTCCTATTGATGAAAAAAAAATTATAGAGGATGTTCCTTGACTCAGTAATGCAACATTGTCTACAGTTTTTAAATAGGACATCCTGCATATTTTTGTATTTTCATATTTCCTGAGAAAATCCAATAATAATAGTTCCTACAGTTGCGGTTTATTTTTTTTTTAGTTATAAACAAATGAAAATCGCAAGTAAAACGGCTCAAGGTATCGGAAAACGGTTTACATGTCCCCAGTTTAACTTTTTATGTAATATTCTATGATGTACCTATATGAAATTTTTATACAGGCCTCTTCAGTTTGTATAGCATCTATTCATTAACACTCTGAGTATAAGTATTCCTGTGATCTATACCTTTTCAACTTCAAATTGAGACTAATCATTTTCAAATTGAGAATAAACACTATCAGAATGAGACTGCATAACTGTCAAACAAATAAACAATTTCGAAATGAGATTTATCAATGTCAGGTTGAGAATAAACCAAATCAGGTTGGGAATAATCAATTACAAATTGAAAAGTGTCAAAAATATTAAATGTCATTGGCAAAAGAAAGCAGAAATTAAGTCTTTTGATTACGTTGATTACACGTAAGTTAGCAGCGTAAGTTTGTACCAATGCCTTACATAAAGAAAAAGGAAGCAGACATCGTCAGAAGACAAATTTGCGCTGTATTTAATGATAATGGAGATTGGCGAGGATTGGCGCATACTTTAAACGTAAAACGAGCAACGGCATATCGATGGGTAAATTATCAAAACATGGTTCAAAGGCAACGAGGTGGAAAAAGAAGGGTCAAAATTACTGCAGAACATCGCGAACTCATCGTCCAGTATATAGAAGAAAATCATAGACTTACGCTGAAAGAACTTAAACGCAAATTTGAAGAAGACCATCAACTTGTTGTCTCTACTGAGTGTCTACGGTCTCATCTGGATGGCTTAATGTACACACTAAAAGATATCCGTAGAGAACCTGAGAGAACTAATAGCGAGGAAACTAAATTAAAGCGAAGGGATTATGTACAGCAACTGTTGCTTTTTCAAGCAGAAAATATTCCCATTATTTATATGGACGAAACAAACTTTAATTTATTTATATCACGAAGACAAGGACGCTCTAAAAAAGGAACCCGATGCAGGTACATTGCAGCAGGAAGCCGTGGCGCCAATATACATGTTATTGGTTGTATTAGCAATTTGGGTCTTATTCACCATGAAATAAGAAGAGGTGCTTTCAGGAAGCCAGAAGCCCAAGAATTTGTCCGTAACTGCCTACGTATTGCTCAAAACATGTATCAGTAACCTGTAGTGCTGGTAGTAGACAATGCTCCATGTCATGCTGACTTGGAACAAATATTCAGAGAGGAAGAATTTGCTGAGCATCGCTTGCTAAGACTAAGTCCTTACAGCCCAATGTTGAACACTATTGAACTTGCCTGGTCTGCTTTTAAAGCTGCTGTTAAGCGGCACGTTTCTGAACAGTTGCCTCAAATTTTAAGTGGAGTAGGCACTTAGGCGGGGAAAATTTACCACAAGCTGAATTTCGTCTTCGTCAGCTGGAAAACGCTATAAGGGATAACATAAATGTCATTAATGTTAATAATTGTACCAGATATGTAGCCCATATACATACAACGATTTATTCCCGATGCTTTGAATCTCACCAATATGATTGTATAAACTTCTTGATGAAAATTAGTCAATTAATTGTTACATTAATAATTATGTTGTTGTTTCTCATGTGTTTATTGTAAAATTTTATAAATACATTAAAATAAATATTAATTAATCTATAAAAGTGTTGATTCTTAATATGAAATGGATTAGTTTCAAATTGGTCATGTTTAATCTTAATTTGGATATGCTTACCTGCATACAAAATGTTGACTCTCAATATGAATGTGCTTATTCTCAATTTGGAAATGATTAATCTCGTTTTGAATATGACTATTCTCAATTTTTGCACGTTTATTTGATTACAGGTTATTCAGTCTCAATTTGAATATTTTTATTCTCAATTTGAAAATGATTAGTCTCAACTTGAAGTTGAAAAGGTATAGTAATCCTTCGGATGATTCCTCACCCACTCGATTTGAACTGCTCGAAAGAGCGAACCAGTGGAAGACATATTAAACGGGTAGAGAATTACAAAGCACTGTAGCTCCAGGGAGAAAAGATTTTTGTTATAATGTAGTTCTATATCTTTTCGATGTCAATTTCAGAAAAGGGTACCTCTATTTCAGAAAAAGTTAAATCAAATTCATGAAAAGGTAAAATCAAATTCAGAGTAGGTAGAAACAATTTCAGGAGATCATATTTAAAGGTCTTCTTTCGAATAAATTATCTTTTATAAATGCATTTATTAAACCATAGGTAATAGGTCCATAATATTTTTATTTTTATATTTTTTTCAGTGTGATGTACCTCTGCTTCTTTACTGTGATGTGATATTAGCTGTTTGGTAGGACATCCCACAAAGATGCATGTGTGAAGACCTATTTAAAGCCCAAGATCGTGAGCTCGATCATCAAAAATCGCACTATTTTTCAGATTCATTTTCGAATGTTTATGAAAAATATAGTATGCAATCGATTGGGTGGTGGTTGCCAGTGGGACTGACACCGAAAGGGCCTTGAAGATATCCGTTTGGGGTGCAATACGCGTTCATAAGTTCATTACCTTCAAATTTTCCCTACATCTTACTGCATTGTTAATATTTTAGTTCGCCATCACTCCATGACCCTTCTAATAATTTTTATTAAACGTTTACGTAAATTCTAACCACTTTTATGTAACTAACATAAAGTTTAAACTCTTTGAATAATATGAATTGACGCTGCTATAAATATAAAAAATTTATCTAAACCAATATTTTTCTAAAAGGTGATCTACCTACATGTATAGAAAATTAGTACCTTTTCCTAAATTGGAATTACTTATCGTTAAATTCTTTTTACTTTTTCTAAATTTGCCTTTACCTATTCTGAATCTGAATTCACTCTTTTGAAATTGAAATTACTTTTTCTGAATCTGATTTTACTTTTTCTGAAATAGGTGTTACTATATCTGAAATTGACATTGAAAAGATATAGACTTGCGGAGACCAACTATACCTGGTACTCGTTAAGAATACACTTGAATAAGAGTGTTTGGCTAAGAAAAATCCAATGAAAATATTTTCAAGATGACTCCTGTTCCAAAAATACCGAAAGTGGACACCTGACGGAAACACTCTCTATATTTTTACGGTTTACAGTCGTCTGAGAAAATCGAATCAAGTTCAAATCAAAAAATTCAAAGTTTGAGTTTAAATTATGTAGTGCTCGAATTAAATTACAAGTGAAAATAGCAACTTTTCAACTTCCAAGCAGTAAACCTACAGGTGTCCCTTATTTTAGAGCTCACTATATGGGTATTTCGTAAAGACTAAGAAATACTTACAAGGTTGGTTAAATTAGAGAAGAGTTGCGCTATTTTGTGGCCACTCGAATCGATAAGACATACTCAAATATCCTAAAAAAAAACTGAAAAATCGAGATTCCTCATTTTTATCATATCTTTTTTATTATTGAAAATCAATAAACCATTTTTGGTAGGATTAATACCTAGGTTTTCAAGAGCTATCTTTTGACATATCACTTGACACTTAAAGAATTTTCAAAGCCGACTTTACTATATCTCAGAATGTTCAGAGTAAACTGTTGTGTTTCTTATGGATATTATGGATACAATATTACTTTTATGTCGGTCGGTATAAGAAAACTGCGGAAATCTAAAAAATAATATTCAAAAAATAAATTTTCAAAATGTTTATTGTTTTACTTCGACAAAAAAGACAACTTTTTATGGCGAATATCAAAGAAAAAAAAATCATAAGGCAAGTAATATGACTTCATAATTATTGACTTAACTATAGATAAAAAGTGTTTTTTCAGAAAAAAAAAAATTACATTTATTATTTGAATTTAATTAATTTTTGCTTTCCATAACTTTTTTTATACCGAACGGCATTAAAAAAAAATAATATGGCGGCTATCAGAAAAACAAAAGTTAACTATGAACACTCTGGGATCCAGTCGGCTTTGAAAATTTTTGTAATCTCAGATAAAAAGCTGATGACGACTTATAAAAGCCTACAAAAAATATTTATTAATTTCTAATAATAAAAAAGATGAAAAAAACGAAAAATCTGGATTTTTCAGTTTTTTCAGGATATCTCAGGAACGGTCACAGACATCTTATATAATATGTCTCGACGGATTCGAGAAGACCACAAAATAGCGCAGTTTTTCTATAATTTAAGCGACCCTGTGATATCTTTTAGCGTTTACTAAGTAGATACCCATAGTGAGCTCTGAAATAAGGGTCACCCGGTACAACAATAATGTCGCAAGATGTAGAAAACGACTTACATCTTCATATCTTAACTTTTCATGTAGTGTCGCCTTGTTTAATTCAATTTTTGATACAGATAAAATCTGATATTTTTTGTAACCTGTATAGAAACTTACAATACCACATAATAGGATCCCACTTGAAAAAGAAGATAGTTTCTTTTATATCTTGCGCCGTTCTCGATTAGTGTGTGGTATTTGAAAATCGCGATTTGGTCTTTTTTATAACATTTTTTTTATGATCAAAAAAGAATGAAAAAAGAGGGAGCATCGGTCTTAACTATGTAGGTAAGACATAGTCGCTCCACACTGGTAATATGGCTTCAAAATCGAGCTAATTTAGCCACAGACACATTTTAATATTACAAATAGTCTTACAAACGAACACAAACAACGATGCCGAGCTGGGATTTGAGCCCAGAGAGCGTCAACGGCTTAACAGTCAGCGACATACCCGCTGCGCTACCGCCGGCTTCATTTTTTATAAACCATTCAATTAATAACTTAAACTTTGAAAACCACCGGCATTCGATTTTATTAGGCACACAATTTTGAAACGTTGTAGTATACAGGCTATACCCGTTACAATAATGAAGTAGATGTGAACTTATTTGCGTTAGTGCGCCGTCTTGAAAATATTTTCATTGATTTTCTCATGGTCACCTATATCTAAAAAATTTTGTTTTTGAGGTTATAGGAGCACTAGTTCCCGAGATGTGGCCGCTTACCTACCCCAATGAAAGACCCTGTTGAAAGTGTCCCATATGAGAGTGATATCAAGTCATCATGTTTTTTCAAAGGGAATGTTCTTATGTTGTTGCGATTTTAGATTGCCTGAGAAGAAAAAATTCTCAAAAAGAAAAAAAAAAGTTCTTTTTACAATAAAGGTGTAAATTGGGTAGTTTGGGAGTTATAAACGAGTGAAAAACATTATAAACGAATGAAAAATTACGTGCTTATTATACATGTTGATAAAAAAATATGACATTTCCAACGTGTTACTAAATAAATAAATATAGCAGGTACAAATGTTTTTTGTACCATATGGAATATAGAATGAGGAATTAAAATAGAGTTTTCCTCTGTATTGAGCAATTTTCATCGGACTCTGCCATTTTTTTTAAATTGATATTTTCACTTTATTTATAACAATTCCTTTTAAAATACTCAATTTTAACTCCAACTGTTACAACCGGTCTCATTTTCTCTCCTTAGAGAATCTTGAAATGCAGTTGGCATAAGAGCTTTACATGAAAAAAAAAAACAACTTTGATAACTAGATATGTTACTCTCATATTTGAGTGTAGTTCGAATTGATTATTTCAAATTATGAGCATTGTGACCCTGTACCTACTTGAATTTGAAAAAAATACATCGTCTGGCTCACAGAGACCAACTCTAATGACCTGGGACGCCCGGTATATTGATGAGCACGCAGCACTCAACGTGTGCACTGTAAAGCGTACAAATAGAGCTTTTCGCGCAGGCAAGCATCGCAAGCTCACTGGAGCAGTCCTCATGGAAGTTATAAGATACTACATATAAGATACAATAATTATTTAATATTGTATCTAAAAAAATCTAATAGTTACTAACTAAATCTGCTTTTCATTATCCGAAAACACAGGACATTGAGTAGACTTGATATTGACAAAGTAGACATTGACGAAAATATAACTTGGTTCCTGTTTCTTAGAATAGACAGACATTATAGTAATTTTTTGCATTACCAGTAATAATTCTGACTGTTCACGATGTCTCTTTCCATGAAGGTAGAGGTAGATTTTTATAAGAAGGCGAGAGTTTTGGCGTGAACTACGCATCTTGCCCGCTTTAATTTTTCTATCCATATACAGGGTGTCCCGTATATGGATACGAAGTTACAGACCTAAGAAAATTATGACTATTAAATAACAAGATTCAACTTTGTAAGCCACACAAATTGCTACACATGAGTAAACGTCACCGAAATAAACATTAGTAAAGGTTCCCCTGCTCATACGAAATGGCATTAGGATTCAAATGGATGCGGCACCAGCATATTTCGGAATTGGTGTTTGTAACTAAATACCAGAGAGAAACTATTATTTGATCGTATTCAGCAAGCTGGTCAAGAGATAGGTACGCGAAAAAAGACGAGAAAACTGTTACTTTTGCAATAGGCCTCCGAGCACAAGCTTGGATTCAGTAAGGAATAGGACATTTTTAACATATGATAAACTAAAGATTTGGTCAATAAAATAAGCTTTATGTGGTTTTCAAAGTTAATCTGGTATTTACTAAACATTATTTTCTTAGGCCTGTAACTTCATAACGAATGCAGATAGACCTGCCATCTGACCTGACCTGACCTAACCTGACCTGACCTGCCACTTTTGGGTTTTTTAGGCTTAGAAATAAGTCTACTATATTATGCTCACAAGATTTGAACATAACGATACGGGACACCTGTATAGAACTGATAAACGCTGTTTCACCATATCAGACTAGAAATCACATCAGCGGCGCACATAATATACAATATTTTGTATTTTTAATATATTTTGAATGTTTGAATGATAATTTTATCTTCCATTAAAAAATCAATATTGCCATCTATACGTTTAGTATTCCAATTTATATGAATTAGTCTCTCTTTATACAGGGTGATCCCGAAATGGCGGACACGGTATACAGGGTGTTGTAGAGGATGTTCAGAAAGACTGTAAATTTAAAACAAAAATGGTTTCCTCGGCTTCGTTACCGAGATATAGGGTGGCCTTTTTCGAAAATTTAAATCTCAATGGCAGTCAACTTTAAACAACCTACACTGGCAAAGCACATGATTTGACATAACTATTACGATAGTGTTTGATTTTTATTGTTTTTATTATCGGCAACGGAATTACAGGCATTCAAAGTTTACCTATTCCCTGAGTTCAAAACAATTTTTCAATGTGGCATCGTTGTTCAAATTCGAGCTCAACAATGCAACTAAAATAAATTTTGAATAATATCATCGAATATGTATCCGCGCAACGATTATTGTTTTTAACTTTGTTGGGTTTGCCATTTCATATGTTTCCATGGTAACATCTATCTGGGTATTATTGTAGACCTAGACATTATTTTTCTGCCTGAAGAAGGGTAGTGCAGTGTTGTGACTTTTTTGTCCACAAAAGTGGTCATATCTTCTTAAGGGGGCCATAATGGAGAAAAAAGTATAAGTGAACATAGAATCTTTAATCCACAATGGATGCTGTGGTGGTGTCCGTGTCCGCCATTTCGGGATCACCCTGTATAAAAATTTATACTGTAGGTTGTAACGAATTCCGAGGCATTCGTAGTTAAGTATTATTTATTTTAATTAATCGAGGGGTTTATCAGAAGGATATAGTTTTTACAGCGGTGATTAGCAGGTTATCTCGCCGATACCGGCTATATAAGCAGACCCAACGGTGATGCAGGTCAGATCTTCCGAGGTATTGACTCGCGAACCATCTCCCTCCCGGTGAGCTGAGCTAGGAGGTCTTCAGCAGGAGGCATGTAATGAGTGCACTCCGTCTAGCACCCAGCCGGCTACAGTAGGACGATGAAATGAGTCGAGCCTAGCTGTAACTGGACGTCGGGAGATCGATGAGATTGAACTGAGCTCTTATCGACTGCCGGTCATAACAAGGAGTCAACCGGGGCTGTATTGAAGTCCCGGCGGATTCTTTCAGACCACGCTTGGCCTGTATCGAGGGCCAGGTAAACCAGACGTCGGATCGCAATGTAATGAGTTGTCGATCCGGCAATCCCGTCACGACGCGTATTCCGGAGGCAGCAGCAGCAGCAGCAGATATGACACGCAGTGTGCGGTGGTTAGATAGCTACTGATGCAGCGGAGCCAGAGGTGAACCGTCCATCAGATCGACCAATTAACAGAGGTGCGTGCACCGAGGCGGTATCTTTCGCCAATCAGAGGGGCTGCCGTGAACGAGAGCCGGCCCACATTGTTCAGGATTCAACAATATTAATTTAATAGGTACAGATATGTGTAAATATCGTAATTGTAAATAAAGGTTTTTATTATTCTAATTGACTTGTCACGGGTAAAAGGGGGCAATTATCCATCCCTGGGGAATCATCTCTACCATACCGAAAATCCCGTTACAAGATTGGCGCCCAACGTGTAGCCAATCTCCAAATGCTCCGCAGGACCAGCAGAGTCAATCTTGTAACGGGATTTTCGGTAAATAATAATAAATAGTTACGCCGCCATAAAACGATGTCAGGTTTTTCTAAAAGAACACTCTTTCAATTTCTTTTCAAATATCAGAAGTTCATAGAATGGAGAGTTCGTTTTAGCACTCGCATTGACACTTTTGGCATATCGGCGTCACCATTACTAGCGGCTGAAATTTTTGCCAAAGTTGGCAGTTCATTTTCAAATAAAAAGGAATGCACTTTCCGACGGACGGATCTTTTCGTGTCCTCGTCAAGAATGATCCTTTTTTCCCACGCTTTTCTACTTTGGTAGTAGAGCTAGATTCTTCTTTTATAGCTTTATACACGCTGCTTTCCCCCATTTTTGTTAAGCTGCTACATATTAACACTGCTTCCGTCATGAATAAATTAGGATTTCTTTCTCTTAGACCATCAAAAACGTTTTTAATTAAAATTTTCACTTCCGGTATCCGAGTGATACGCTTGTTTTTTCTAACAACCATGTTATCGGCCTTTTTTTTGTTTTTTCAACACAATAATCACTCAAATACAAAAAACTATTTGAATTTTAAAAATTGCTCCAACACTTACTGCTTCTTACCCAACGCTTGAAACGCTACTGAAATTACTTCGGGTTCTGAATGTGCGATAAATGCTTTTTTAACAAGAAGACCGATAAGATAAGCTTATGATTAAATCTCAGACGTACAAGAGAGTATGTGATGAGGTGTATTATAGCAGTAGATCAAAGAAGACAGAGAATAAAAGTAGACTCATTGTATTTTAATCAATAATAAAGATAAGCTTATCAGCTCTTGTAGCTCAATAAAATATCAATTTTTTGCCGGTAGTTCGTACCCTGCGGCAAAATTTCCTAAAATTTAAACAATTATTCCAAATTTTACAAGCAAGCGGTTTTGCCGCTCGATAGTTAACATTTTGCACTATTTAGATGACTCACTTTGCGGAATATTGAACTTATAGTATAGATTCGCTGAATGGTTGTTCGCTGAACGGTTAGTCGGAGTACTTGAAAAATCAAATTCCACAACTTAGGCTCATAAGTACATTGTGTTTATTCACCATACCAGCAACAGTTTATAAATATTGTTACGATAAAAAACGTGTTAAGCATGTCGAGTGGTAAGGGTTACAACAGATCTCACACAATAATAATTATTGAAGTCATCGCTGTGTTCCGTGTTCCTGTTCCCAACAATTATTCTCTTCGATCTGTAAAAAGCCCTAACCATTCTCCATATTATCTGTGTCGCACCAATGTGATAAGCTTTCACTTTTGACTCTTAAATAAGTGCGAAAAGTATGTATTGAGTAAGTATCAAGGTCAAACTCTGTCAGATAATGAAAATGCATTGCTTATTTCAATGATAACAAACAACTTAAAAATTTTGATATACATATATTTCAAATAATTTTGTCAAAAATAAAGTGTACTTTCAGCACTAGTTCAAATGGCGTTTCCAATGCCAACAAAAAACGTTAAAAGAGCTACCAATTATTTTTTTAAATAAAAAACATTTCTCAACTACTGCATTTACAAAAAAAAAAAACGATCCGACTCGTATCATACCTTCTGAATTGCACATACTCGTAACTGTATATTTCAGAAAACATCAGACTACTTTGAAAGTTATAGGCCAGATCCTTTGGAACTAGGTGCTCTAGCGAAAGAGAACAAAAGGATATAAACGAGTCCGTAGCCTCTTTATAAGGATTAAGGCAGTGCTGGATTGTCGCTAGCAATTAGCACCGAGTCTCTAAGTGGGGATATTGGGCCTTATCACTCTAATTGGATATTGGAACCACTCAGACGTTTGTTCTAAATATTCTTCGGCGAACGGACTGTGAAATGTAGTCCCACAGAACATGAAGTAGTATCGAGTAATTTTGATTTCGTTATTGATATTCTCTCAAGTGGCAAAGCTTATAAATTATTCATATTTACAAATAGAATTTTAAAATTCTAATGGGAGTGGGGGGTAGTGCAACCGCTTAGCGTTCAGGTGACTACGGCGTTGAGACCGCCACAGCCTTGGTTCGAATCCCAGTTCCGCCATAGTTTTTGTGTGCGTCTATAAAATTATTTATACATTTACCAATTGTTTGTAGTTGTATGAGGTAGTTCTCGAAGCCAAATATCACCAGAGTGGAGCGTCTATGTCTTATCTGCATAATTAAGACAGATGTTCTCTAAAAAGAGTTCTAATGTGTAGGTGTTGAGTTTTGTCTGAATGTACTCGGAATTATTCTCAGTCTGCTGATAAACTCATCAGTTTACTACCGAGCAGAAATCACATTGATCTATAGATAAGTTACAGAATATGAGAATAATAATTTGGAGGGATGGTCAGAGTATACTCAAAATTCAATAAATCAAAAATAAAAGGCAGTTTGGTCAATGAGTATACAATTTTAATTGAGTAGCTCGTCTACCAGTTTCGGGGTTAACCCATCATCAGGACGGCTGAAAGTGAAGTTCATTGTAAAGTTGGAGAATTTGAAAATTTAAAACGATCCCAAGTAAAAAAAAAAACATTAAACAGCTTCTTACTCACTTGTGAGCTTAAGAGCTTCCGTAAAACATAGAGGTATACATAAAAATTACTATCGAGAGGGCTGAATTACACATGTGAAAAACCTCTCAAGACACGTGGTGAAAATTTACAAATTATTGATATACTTTTTTATATGTAGGTATAGGACGAAAGGCACTAACAGAAATAAGACAAACAAAATTAAACCATATTCAAAAGGAATGATGGAGTTTGATGAGTTTAAGACTCGTGACGAATTTAAATAATTAAAATTTGAAAAAAAGATAAAACGGATGAACCGACGTGAAGCGTCGTTCACCGGAAAGTAAGAGAAATTCTATATGGTGTAGATTGTCGGTCTGGTCAGCATCTCCATCCCGCTCCTTTGAAGGTTCGTGTGACAAATGAATAATTGAATAAGACAGGTAAATTTCCAGGATGGCAAGCAAGTAGAAGTCACGAGATTAAAGAGGAAGAACAGAACCGACGAAAGTCAATGTCCACTGAAATGACAGACTGTGATATCATCAAGTGTTGTCATAAATCTCATTTGAATCAGGTTCATTTGTTTGTTTACGTCCTTAAAAATACAAGTAAATAAAGATCTTAAACTGTAAGAAATCACAAATTGGATGAAATAATTTAAAACAATTATTGAGTAAAAATGTCATTGAAATGTTAAAAATAATTAAAGGGGAGAACTAGAGAAAAATCCCGAGAATTAAAACAATTATTATCTATAATTACTATTCATCATTGTTGAAAAAGGTTGGCAGAGTTTTATATAAGGGTGTCAAGTTGAATAAAGGGTTGGTCTGTTCGTTTAAACATAAGGTTTTTTGGGTCTGTAGTGTCCTATATATTTCAAACATCTCGAATAAGTTCAAAAGAAGTCCTCTATTGGTGGTATGTTTAAGAATGGTAGGTACACTGAGAAAAGTCGAGCTAAAGAAAATTCTGCTACGTTATTTTTAGCTGTCGTGGTGTAATTCCCTTCAATAACTAAACATTTATTTTTCTGCAACAAAATAAATCACTTTACTAAAACTCTCTGTTGAGACAGCTTAGTACATTGCTGTAATAGAAATATTACTTTACTATGACGGTAAAGTGTATTTCTTATTAATTAAATTCACAACAGCTATTATGTGTGTATGCTACGGTAACAAAAACTATGGGTATAACTTTGTCTTAATAAATATAAATGCTGCAGGAGCGGAGATCGCGATCTGCTGAAAGTAAACACCTTTGCTTGCGTTGCGCATTGCCGTGGCATGCGCATAGTGCGCCAGCACCAGTGCATTGCATTGCGTCTTGCGTCTCGTTTCTTGTCCTTGCCTTGTCGGCTTCTTCATCTTCCTTCAGCTGGTTCGCGGAGATTCTGGCTGATCTTCCTCTTATTATAGACTATATAAACTATAAACAGTTGGGTTATTCTGT
The DNA here is from genome assembly GCA_910589415.1 of Malachius bipustulatus. Lineage (NCBI taxonomy): Eukaryota > Metazoa > Arthropoda > Insecta > Coleoptera > Melyridae > Malachius > Malachius bipustulatus. Next base: position 4,123,068 of record OU342630.1, on the reverse strand, counting down.
GCCATTAGTGCCCTACCGCCGATACGAAGTGGCGTGTAAAATGCATGGTCAAGGTGATGAACTGTGCGATACAATAAATATCGATGTTGGGGTTGGGGGAACAACTTCCACGCCGGCTGCGTCCCGATCGCCATTTTCCTCACCATGCTGTTCGTAGTGTTCGTACTCGCTAATAAATACTTAGCGGTTCGTGTACAACAGTGATGGTTCAGTTTTGAAGAAAAAACTTGCAGAATGGGAACTACAGGACTACTTTGAAAACTTCGAACGTAAGTATTATGAATATTATTTACCTAACCATCCAGTAATAATTAAGGAAATAAACTACCACGTGTTAATATTTAAAATATGACAGACTTCTGGAGCTGCGGTGTCTGATGTATTATTATTATAATTATTATTATTATTATTATTGTACACAATAAAGTGAGTATTTTTCGTTACAGTGGAAGGAGTCAATGATGAGAGTTTCAGTCTTCTGGACGATATTATGGATCAATATGAATCTGGATTATGATGTATCAATATGAGTAGTTTTATTGTATTATTTGGAGAAAATTTTTATTTTTTTAAGCCTAGAATACTTCAAGTTTTAATGTAATTTACTGATAATTATTATTACTCATTTTGCATTTATTACGCAATACCTTTAAGAAAAATGTGCTTTGCTTTAAGTTTGTTAGAACAATGCTGTAAGTTAATGTTAAGTTTTTTAAGACCGAATTTTTTATTGTTTTTTGTCAGTAAATATTAATAATATTAGTTTTATTTGAATTCACATTTTATTTTGTATTTTGATTTTGTTTTGAATTGACTTGTATTTTATTGTCCATAATATATTGTTGAATTAAAAAAAATTGTTCATTATTATGCTGAATGTAATAATAATGTGCTGTGAGCAGAATGAAAACGACACTTGGTCATGAGGCTTCGAAAATAAATTTCATGTCTGAGATTGAATGTGTAAAATGAAAAGTTTTCTGATTCTGATTGTTCACAGATTCAATCTCAGATAAGAAATTTATTTTTGAAGTCTGCTTCAAGTTTCATTTCATTTTCTCGCAGGATATAATCATTAATAGTTCAGCAAAGTTCTTTTTTAATACAGTAAAATGACTTCACTGAGACAATAAAGCTACTTCATAGGGCTGGCTAAGTTACTTTGTAATGGCAACAAAGCTCTTCACAAGAACAGTGAAAAAACTTTACTGATTCTTCAGTGGCAGAAAAGTTTTCTACAATGGTAGCAAATTTAGCTTTTAGTAAGAGCAGAAATTATTTTTAGTAATGAGAAATTTGCTTTACGAGGAGTAAAAAACTACTTTATAAAGTAACTTTGCTGTTATAGTAAAGTATTCGCAGTAAATCACACTTTATTGTCGCAGAAGAGTACCACACTGGCGCCTATGCTATTAGAGTTTTCTGCTGCCGTAGCAAATTTTTTGGCTGCAGTGATAAAGAAAATTTCTCAGTGTACTATCTCTGTCCTGATCAAAATTATGATTGTTATATTATGATAGATGGTGTCCAAAAACCGAATGTTCAGGTCTATTTATGTGCTCTCTTATTCTATTACTGAGCTTGAGGGAAGTTTTATATGTAGACTGCGTTGGATCTGAACATTTCAGTCTATAGACCCCACTCATATCGAGTTTGGAAAGATCAACTTTGTTATGTACCAAGGACTGTGCTAAGGTGTTGGTGGGACTGAAAGAGATGTGTGAATTGGTGTGGTCCTGAATGATCTTTGCTAATTGTGAAGAAATAGGACCTATGTAAGGAATATAGTAGTATCTAGGACTAGTGTCAGTAATGAGTGTTTCAGGAATGTAAGAAGACGCTATGAGGTTATTTGTAATGTATTTTTTATTTAAATTGTCTATTATTTTGGAGTCGTAACCGTTGTTTGAAGCTATGGAGCGTAGTATGTCTAGTTCTTTGTTATAGTTGTGACATCGGAACGTTGTTAAGTCTGTGAATGTAACTTCTAAATGAGGAGAGTTTGTCTTAGAAGGAGTGATTAGAATTATAATGAATGGTGTGCTCTGTTTGGGTGGATTTTCTGTAGATACTAAATTCGATGTTGTCATTTTTGTGCGAGTATTTTTGATTTATGAGAATAATAACTTTAAAAAATAAATAATAGAAAAGAATAATTATTAATTAATGCACCACCAAACAGTTGAATGAACAGGAATAGATGTGTTTTCGGGTAATATTAAATCGAACACGTCGCCGCGGATTTCTAAAGCCGCGAAGATAAAGAACTAGAGGTTGACGGTACTCAAATTGACATACTGTAAGTCTATAAAGGCTTTGTAACATCGCGTTATTGAAAATTCGGAATATATAATTTTTCTAGTCCTTACCTTTAGTATGCATATTAAATATGATGTGCGTTAATAGATACAAATTTTCATTACCGCATTAGTTAAACTGACGGATTAGCAACACAGTATTTGGAATCAAATCGGTTCCTATTCGCTCACAACCTTCTTCTTTATGAATTAAATGTCAGCATGAAATTTAATATTTTAATACGTTTCATGATTTTTTTCCATTTTATGAAATACAAGGGGTCGTAGAAACAACAGTGTACGAAACACGTAGATAATGGCTATTAATACACTCATATGATAACATTATGATAATAGTTTTATCTACTCCTATTAATTTTAACGAAGTAATGGCATGCATTACTATTGCCTATAGCTAATAATAGTGCCAGGTCGATTGAACAGTGAGCTCATTATTCAATAGTTAATGTCAATTGCTTAACTTTACCATCCTATTCTGTCGTACGTTTGTCAGATTCATACCACTGCCTACTGCTAATGATCCACTTGCGTTAATTTTACGTTTAATAAAATATTATAAAAAACTGAAAGTCACAGAATATTAGGATGATTTTGATCTTTCAACTAGTATAGCATACTAAGATACTTATCATAATACTAAAATGAACATGTTTAGGTATCCATGAGTAGTTATTAACCCCTGGTCAACCGTTGGTGTGAAAGCTGATGCCTTGGAATGCTGCCAATAGGTTTAGTCAAGCAGCAGCTAATCACCGTAATCAAACATTCACAATTTATGTTAAGTGTATACTCAAATTTATAATACAAGTTATATCGGGTGATCCACAAAATTTTTCATCAACTAGTGCCTTGGAAAAAACGAAGCATGTCTGCCAGTCTGTCAGAAAAAATGCAAACTATTGATAGGTGTGTTCAGGTGCAATGAGCTCAGACATGACTGCAATAGCTAACAGAATGTTTTATGGGAAGAAAAAATATCTCGAATAATACTCCACCAGATATAATACCAATATAATACCAGAAAAACCAACTGATGCAATTTATTGCAATAATTTATAGAGTGACTTATTGCCTGCAAACTGAAAAGTGAAATGCGATCAAATATTTTATTCTGAATTTGTAATTTTGATAATTTCAAGTTATTTCACGAATTTTCAGCGAACACATAAGAAGTATGTATTACTTTCTGTATTTTTGCGATATTTAAATAACCAAAATATTTACCTACTCAAAGAGAACCATATTTTTTAATAATGAAACCTTCATACCATAAAACTTTTTTACATAATAATTTAATCCTACCGTAAGTAAAATAGTTTTAATTCAATTATTATATTAGTAGATGAAGTATAGTATTCCACTCGCGCATAATGGCTAGTATCCACATCCATGTTACAGCACTCGCCAGAGGCTCGTGCCTCAATTTTCATTTCCATGGATAATAGCGATCATTATGCGCTTGTTGAATAATATACTATTATTTACTTATGCCCGGTTTCACCAACAGCAAATAAATCTCTAAATAACTATTGAATGAATAAGTTTTATTCTCTAGTTAAATCTATTCTTGTTTCACCAACGTGTTTGACAGCTCAGTTAGTTATTCATAAAATAGACAGATTTCAGTACAATTTCCACAATAAATTGTACATTGATGATGCATGAAATTGCAGTAACGTCACCTTAAACTTTAAATAAAATCTTAATTCGTGTTGTGTATAGTTTAATGATTTATTCGTTCCTAAGTGCGCTTCGCGTGGATACATGCATGTATACCTATTATAATTATCAAATAAACCATTGTGTATAAACTTTTTAAGAGGATGAACAACAATGGAGAGTGAAAATTAAGCGAACCCTCATATTATACAGCTTTTCCCAAGTCACTCCCAGCGACTTGCATGTGCTTTTTGGAAAGCAAGCAGAAGGACTAAAGAATGAATATGAAGCAATGCTGATTTTCCCTCTTGTTCAAGTGTGCAAGGTTTCTTCTGGCTGGGACGCCTTCTTGCCTCATGCTCTTCATCTGATGACTCGAAAGAAAACGACGAAGATGTTGAAAGGCTAGTTCGAAAAATACCTGATTATGATAGCAGTGTTTGATAATTTAATTATTATAAACTTTGTAGGTAGTAATTATTGTTGATTAAATAAAAAACAAGGTTTTTGTGTTTTTTTCACCTTTGATTGATCAATCACTCGCATCAAATACACTAGGATTAAGTTTATAGAGTATTTTCTCACAATAACCAGTGTCGTAGAACTTCAAAAGGGAAATTGAGGTTAGAAAACTATGAATAGAGACTTTAACTGGAACTATTTGGCTGGTTAGTTTATTGGCAGATTTATTCATAGAATAGAGCTATTTGTGTTTGGTGAAACAGAAGCTGTCATTTTTTAACCAATGAGTAAGTTTAATCTATGAATAAGGTCTTATTTACTGTTGGTGAAACCGGTCATTAACCAATTATAGTCCAATTATTACAAAAGGTTGGCATATGATCAAATATTGCCAAAACAACAATACGCAACTGGGCTGAGAGGGAAGTCCTCCAGCACTGGAAAAACTTACCAAGATTGGACCACTCGGAAGCCTATATACAAGGCACATTGAAAAAAAAAGGACTAAAGAACTATTGGAGCTTAACAGCAAAGGACTGCAAGCGCTAATTGGCCTATATACAGGTGGTAAATTTTTGTACTACCCAACATTGGGATCTCGTAAGCGGTAAGAGATAAAGAGGTGGTTAAATTTCCCCCCAGACATTGACCGCAGCTTGAAGTTAGGTGGTGAGTTTGTTTTTCCTCATTATCTCAGGATTTTTTGAAGTTTTTGCTAAAAACACTAATTTTAAAATTTGTAGGGAATTAAATTCTCTAATGCCCGGTTTCACCAACAGCAAATAAATCTCTAAATAACTATTGAATGAATAAGTTTTATTCTCTAGTTAAATCTATTCTTGTTTCAGCAACGTGTTTGACAGCTCAGTTAGTTATTCATAAAATAGGCAGATATTCAGTACAATTTCGACCATAAATTGTACATTTATGCATGAAATTGCAGTAACGTCACCTTAAATTTTAAAAAATAAAATCCTAATTTGTGTCATGTCTGGTTGATTTATTTATTCCAACGTGCGCTTTGCGTATGGATACACATATACCTATTACAATTATTAAACAAACCATAGTGTATCAACTTTATAAGTGGATGAACAACAGTGAAGAGTGAAAATGAAGCGAAAACTCATACAGTTTTTCCCAAATCACTCCCTGCTACTTGCGTGTGCTTTTTGGAAAGCAAGCCGAAGGACTAAAGAATGAATATGAAGCAATGCTGATTTTCCCTCTTGTTCAAGTGTGCAAGGTTTCATCTGGCTGGGACGCCTTCTTGCCTCATGCTCTTCATCTGAAGACTCGGAAGCTGTCTCGAAAACTCACTCGAAAACGATGAAGATGCTGAAAGGCTAGTTCGAAAAATAACTGATTATGATAGCAGTGTTTGATAAATCTTATTTAGAATAAATTGAAGTACCTTATAATATTCAAATAACTTTTATAAGTAGGTACCTACTAACTGGAATAATAATTTATTTCTTAAACACTTTTCTATGGTCCATTTAATTATTATAAACTTTGTAGGTAGTAATTACTGTTGTATAGCTATTATAATGTCAACACACCAGACAACAAAATTAAATAAAAAACAAGTTTTTTGTGTTTTTTTACCTTTGATTTACCAATCACTCCCATCAAATACACTATAAGATTAACTTTAGAGTATTTTCTCACATTAATCAGTGTTGTAGAGCTGCAGAAGGAAAATTGAGGTTATAAAACTGAATAGAGACGTTAACTGGAACTATTTGGCTGGTTAGTTTATTTGCCGATTTATTCATAGAATAGAGCTATTCGTGTTTGGTGTCACAGAAGCTGTCACTTTTTAACCAATGAATAAGTTTAATCTATGAATAAGGTCTTATTTACTGTTGGTGAAACCGGGCATAATCTATTAAATCCTTATAATTTTTGACATTCGCTGTCAAAACATAATACCCATAATAAGCTCCAGCGAAGGGGCTGAAATACTAATTTGCTTCTCAAAAAATGTGCCATGTTTAAATACAGAGTTGTTCGTTTCTTGGACAACTTTCAACAAATTTTATACATAACACTTTACCGCGTAATTAAGTCTTTTCGTCCTGTAACGCGACAAAGTTCGGTAAGTCATGAAATACGTCTAACAGCGTAACTACCTACTACGCCAATTGTGTAACAACCAATTACACAGGTTTACTCTTTTTTGCCTTTTAATAAATCGAGCTTTCGAGCTTTTGAATAGATATAAATAGATAAAAACGATCAGTTTTTAAATAAATTCTATTGGTCTGGAAGTTCAAAGGGTGTGGCACCTAAAAAACCCATAATCTCCGCCACAACATCATGAGTAATTTCTGTATTGCAATATTTATCCCATAAAACCATAACGTCATACCAAATTTCATCAAAATCGCTTCAGCAGCTTAGCTTTTATTATCAAATAACAATTTCACACTTTGGCGTCTCCTAGTAGCCAAACCAAGCAAATTTAGACTTTTGTTGACTTAAAGCGACTTAGTGTTACCCGAGAAACATTTGGTAGTGAGTTGTATAGTCATTTTAGTGACATCCTGTATATCCTTAGTATTTCATTTATTCGCAATTTTTCTATTCCTCTGCCGAAGTATCCAACACTTATCTTCAGACACTTTGTGATCTCTTTCAAATAGCGATCAATTTTCACCTGACATTAACATTTTACATTTTAGGTACAAATTCATAAAAAAAAAACATAGGTAGTACCATTGGTTTACTGAAGTTTGTCATCACTCGATGCTGTGAATAAGCTCAAGGCTTTGGCATAGCAATATTTTATAACATACAATTTTTTATTTTTTTTTAGATTTTGAAAACAATTATTTTGTTAAGACCAACTTTCACGATGATAATTTCAATGAACTTGCCTCGTTTAGTCACTCTCGCGCGTTCTCGCAAAAGAGTATTTTTTGTATTTTTTCAGAACGTTGTTGCATCTATGTAAGGCATTGAGAATAAGTGACGTTATTGGATTGTCAGTATTGGTGAGGTTTTTGTTGTGTTGTAGTGAAGGTGGTTTACTTTACGACGAACAATATTTACTCGTGGCGATTATTGTTTTTAAGTATTGTTTTGGCTTTTTTGATAGTTTTTTTGATAGAATATGCATTAGCATGTGGCTCTATAAGTGGCCGTTCTTGCCCTAAAATTTCTATTGCTTTGACAATGCATGGAATGATTGTGTATAGAGATTTTATTATGTCTAAGAAAATGAGTTTGTAGTTCTGTGATATCTTGATGGTGTCTATGAGGTACTTAAAGTCAAATAGATTGTTTATATTGTTGGGTTTTTCCAGTTATATTTTGGGTTATGTTTTTTATGCTTTTGGAGAGTTTGTTGAGTTGGGCTTGGGCGTTTGATACTATGGGACATACGAGTAGGATATAGTATTTGTTGTAGTATACAGGGTGTCCCAGCTTATTCGAAGCGGTCTCTGTAGGCTAAACGATTGATTTTTTCCAAAAATTTTTTGCAAATTCAAGTACAGGATCACAATGGCCATAATTTAAAATTATTTTGGAGTATACAGAGTGTCCCATATGACAGTGGCATATGAAAGTTATGTTTTTTAAATAGAATGCTCCTATGTTATTGCATTTTTAGATTGTCTGAGGAGAGAAAATAGGATTGGCTTTTACAGTTGGTGTTTAAATTCAGAAGTTTTTGAGTTATAAACAAGTGAAAATCGTCATTTTTCAAGTTCAAGGCCCTGTACAATGAAAACGGCTGAAGATAGAGAAAAACGGCTTACATGTCCCTATTTTAACTTTTTATGTACTATCCTATGGTATAGAAAAATTTTACTTTCTTTGATTTTTTTATTTGGCGACGCGTGGAGAAATCTCAGAATTTTTCAAATTTCTTATCACCTTGTATAAACATTTCATCTACATGATAGGATAGTACATGAAAAAGTAAAATAGGGACATGTAAGCCGTTTTTCTCTATCTTCAGCCGTTTTCGTTGTATAGGGCTTTGAACTTGAAAAATGACGATGTTTACTTGTTTATAACTCAAAAACTTCTGAATTTAAACACCAACTGTAAAAGTCAATCTTATTTTCTCTTCTCAGACAATTTAAAAATGCAATAACATAGGAGCATTCCATTTAAAAAAACATAACTTTGATATGCCACTGTCATATGGGACACTCTGTATACTCCAAAATAATTTTAAATTATGGCCATTGTGATTCTGTACTTGTATTTGCAAAATTTTTTTGGAAAAAATCAATCGTTTGGCCTACAGAGACCGCTTCGAATAAGCTGGGACACCCTGTATAGTATTTGTATACACCGTGTTTTATATTAAGTCGGCACTATTGCTAACTTCGTTATTATTTGACCTAGAAAGTCGGTTAAATTAGCAAACTAGTAGTATTTTTTCTCCTGAATAAAATGGCGAAAACAGAAAAACAATTGAACATCGCGTTTTCGAGATATTTTAAAAAATGTAACTTTTTTAATGGAACACCCTATATATTTTTGGATGGATCGGTTGCAAAATTTTTTTAAAGGAAAAAGTCTTTATGCACTATGTTCCTAAAATAATAAATTCATTAATTATTCATTATTTTATTACTCCCAAAGTAGGCTGCGACAATTAATGTAATTTAGTGTACCTACCTACGTAATGTAAGGTAAAAAAATATATCGTCCTCAATAATGCATTTTTCAATTAAAAAATACACAAAAAAGGAGTTGTTATATTGAAAAGGATTTAATTTTAAATAAACAAATAACAGAACTTCTCCGTGTTTTAAATTAAGTGGCACTACTGCTAACTTCGTTATTATTTGAGCTAGAAAGTCGGTTAATTTAGTAAACTAGTAGTATTTTTTCTCCTGAATAAAACGATGAAAACAGGATAACAATTGAACATCGCGTTTTCGAGATATTTAGAAATATGAACATTTTTTATGGAACACCCTGTATATTTTTAGATGGATCGGTTGCAAAATTTTTTTTAAGGAAAAAGTCTCTATGCACTTTGATCCTAAAATAATAAAATTCTACAACACAAACAAGTTCTGTTATTTGTTTATGTAAAATTAAATCCTTTTCAAGGTAACAACTCTTATTTTTAGTGTATTTTTTTATTGAAAAATACACTATTGAGGACGACATAATTTTTTTACCTTACATTACGTAGGTACACTAAATTACAATAATTGTCGCAGCCTACTTTGGGAGTAATAAAATAATGAATAATTAATGAATCTATTATTTTAGGATCATAGTGCATAAAGACTTTTTCCTTAAAAAAAAATTTGCAACCGATCCATCTAAAAATATACAGGGTGTTCCATTAAAAAAATTACATTTTTTTTGAATATCTCGAAAACGCGATGTTCAATTGTTTTTCTGCTTTCGCCATTTTATTCAGGAGAAAAAATACTACTAGTTTGCTAATTTAGCCGACTTTCTAGGTTAAATAATAACGAAGTTAGCAATAGTGCCGACTTAATATAAAACACGGTGTATAGTATGTAGTATCTATATAGTATATTGTTGTGAATGTTCTCGAGGCACTCTTCGAAAAATAAATTAGATTGAAATTTTAATTGAAATTCGTTATCGACATGTGAAACATTACATCGTTTTACCTAGTTAGAAAAAAAGTTCTTCAAAAATTGTAAAATTTAAAATGCATCCCATATAAGGAACATAAAATTCATGTAGGGTATCCCGATCATTTTGAAACTTAGAACAAAAGTCATGGAAAATCTCAATTTTTCATAAAAAAGTGCCCGAACAACATTTCATCAGGATATTTAACGTCCGAAGAGTAATTATTGAACTTTCCATTCTTGATGACACATCTTGTATAATATTTTAAATATTTTAAATAATTTATTTATTTATTTATTTATTTATTTATTTATTTATTTATTAACTAGCCATTCAACAGTCACTAGACCAATTACAGAATGGATATGCAGAGGGTAACTAATATACAGAAATGTATTTATATTAACTAAAAATAGCGGAACAATAGAATGAATTTTACAGAATTAGGTAATATTACAAAATTAATTTAATTAACCCGTTAGGTTTTTAAAAGAACAGCCTTTACTTCCTTAATATTGGAGTGACACCAAATAAATAATAAACGTGCATAGGAGTAAGTAGAAATGTTAAATAAGGACGAATCTGACAAAAAAACTCATCTTTGCTCTCTGAACTAATAGCACAAATTGGCAGTTATAATGCTTAAGTGAAAAGCAAATAATGTAGGAACAACTCAGGTAACAAGAACGTCAAAGGACTAAAAGAATCTTTTGAATTCGATTTGGTAACATTTCAATTATTGTATTGCAGACAGTCTGAATACATATCCTGAATACGAGAAGAGCAAAGTTGAGAGGAATGTTCCTTTAATGTCCCTATATAATTTTGCTAGTCTTCCCATTATTTTACACTTCAGTAATAAATTTCAGAGTCTCTTGAGAAAAACACTGCCAGTTTTTCTCCAGTCTTTTCGTAATAAGTAAGTGCATTTTTTATAATACACACCCGAATTTCGAATCCAGCAAGATTTCTAAAATCCTCCTACTACCAGATGGAAATTCTAAAACGCATTTTGGCATCAAAATCATGAGACTTCTTCGTCACTGATTTCTGGATTTTTTAAATCATCATCTTATCAAAGACTCAACAAAATAAATTCCGGAATTCGATCTACCGAGAAAGCTCTGATGTACCTAAACAACCTAAATAAGGTCATATTGGGTACGTTCACTTGACGTCAACTGTTAAGTTGTTGAGGTAGCGCTTGCGTTCAGACATACCGCTCACTTACAACCGTTGCTAAACTGTTGAGTTTTTTTGTAAGCGTAAATATTTCACGCTCAGCACAGTCAACCTGTATGTTGCGGACATGCGCAAAGTGGGAAGTAAAACTTGCAAGTAAGAATGCTTCTGATAAAATCAGCGACAAAGAAATGATAATAGTTATTTCTATGAACTTGAATCGTTATCCAGAAACATGTCACATATCTCTCGATCTCAACAATGCGTTCAGACTATTTCCAACATGTTGCAACAACTAACACTCAACCGTTTTGCGCTGCTATTCAACTTCAACAGTTGACGTCAGGTGAACGTACCCGTTATTAGCTTATGCTGCGTTGTAACATCGAACATTATGACACTACATATAAATGACAATTAGAACTTGAAGGTTAATAAAGAAATTGAACATTTTTGACATTAGCAGTATTTAAAAACAATAAATTTAATATTCGATTACAACATCACCATGGCTTTTTTGTTAACTCTTTTATCCAAAATAACAAACTGATTTTCTTTTTCTGTTCATATCCGTCAGCTTTGAGATTTATTCAATTTATTTTGTAATTTATAAAATGAATGAACATTTTGTATTCTATAAGAGTAGGCAAATTTCAAAAGTATTTAAGTAAAGAAGCTAAACAAGATGGTGGCAGATTTGATTCAATATATTGAAAATGGATCTATGAATGGAGCCCACATCAGTGAGCGAAGTAAAAATCATTTTTTGTGAAACTGCCATTAAAAGTAACACTTTTAACGCCAGCTGATAGTATTAAAAGTGATTGTTTACATGGAAGCGTGTTAAAAGTACTTTTAACACTAGTGTTAAAAGTAATTCTATCTATTTTTTCTGTACTTACATTCTCTCATTGAACTACATTTTCTCATGATGAAATCAGGTAGTAAGATTTTTTCATATTCTTTTTATTACTCGCAAATATATTAATAAAAAATAAGTACCTAGTCAAGAATTCAAGACAATAATAATTGTTCAGAAATTGCAATCAATAATAATAATTATTATGACATTTCTTTTATTTGTATGCATACGCATTTGTTAGTAACCATAGCGTCGGCAACGGTTGCTATGCATAGTAGGTACACTTGTACTTATCTGTAATACTTACGGCCAATATTATAAACGCTGGTTAAGTTAACTGGCAGATTTCTGTGCCCGATTTTGAAGCTAATATTGACCTCGAATAACTTTTATAAAAAATTTTGTAATCCCTTTTATGCCAAGAGTAATTAAAATGCAATAATTTCGACCTATAGTCTATATCTTCTCCAGAAACGACCACAAAAATCTGCCAGTTAACTTAACCAGCGTTTATAATATTGGCCGTTAAAAATGCAATTTGAAGTTGAGTGTCAATCTAAATTCATCAATTTTATTATCAAAATAGAGCAAATTTACAAAAACCATTGTATGATATTCGTTTTAAAAGTGATTTTATCATGTTCGTGAAATTTGTAAAATTCGCTCCGCTACGCTTCGCTCATTTCACAAACCTTTTCACTCACGAATAAAACTTCACTTTTAACACTAATATCATAAATAGCTATTATTTTGGTGAACGTCAAAAGTTACGAAGTTTACGAGATGATTTTATTCCCGATTGTCAGTCTTCTTCATTCTGCGGTTGTAGTTTCTTTACATATTTACTCTTTCCGAGAAGAAGAAAAATGGGAAGTGAAAGAACAAAATTTACCTCAACATTCTGAAGTTGTACTTATTATATGAATATGTGATAATCAGATATTCGACATTTTATAAGGTAGGTATTATTTATTAATATTATCATTTCGCTCACCGGCTGCAATAGTGGCACAACTCAAATAGTAATATTGGAGATATTTGACTTTAAAGATTTATAAATAAATAAATTTATATCAAATAATAAAACTCGTACTAAACCGGTACAAATCAAAAGTGTCACTATTGTATGTACACAACAAGACATCCTCCTACAAAGTCAGGGGCATACTGAAAATGTGCATTGGTCCGACTTAGAAGCACAAATTGTTATAATGCTTTCAAGTCAACACTGTCAAGTTTTGCATTAATTAAATTTATAATTTGTGTACAACTTTCCAATAAATTGTTCTTTACAAATCGGTGTTTATTATTTTTCGACTATTATGAATTAACACCAAGTAAGTATAATCAAAAGAAACCTTAAATCTCATTTCCAAATAAATAATAATGCTTAATATAAGCGATTCCTCATTGCACCTGCAAAATTTTAAATATGACATCAATGCTGATATTTCATGTGACCTGACCTGACCTGACCTTGGCAGACTATTTAGAAAAAAAATTTAACCTAGTTGTCAACTTCATTGAATTTCTCATGATCATTTATGTCTTATTTTTATTATTTTGAGGCCTACGACCAGTAGTTCCTAAGATATGACCAGTGGGCCACTTCAACGAGACCTTCGGTATTTGTCAAATGACTTTTTTCAGGCTCGATTCTAAAAATATCGATCTAATTAGATCTGTGTTTTCTAAGGATTAAATAAGATATTCGATCGAGATTTACCAAGATTTTACTTTAATTACCTAAAATTTTTAAGATAACAAATAACTAAAAAAATCAAAAACTAAAAAAACCAAATTCGTATTATACGGGGTGAGTCATTTCAATCTTTGGACCCGGATATCTCTGTTGGTAAGCCAGATAAATTGTGCAGTCAAAAGTTGTTCAAGACACTGGGGGTCATCTGACTGTACCTACTGACTTTGACCTTGTGCGCCAATTTCATGGTCATTTGAAGGTGAAGGTTATTTTTTAAATAGGACACCCTGTATATTTTTGTTTTTTTTTTATATTTCCCGAGAAAATTCAATAAGAATGGTTTTTACAGTTGCAGTCCAAAATGAGTAGGTTATGAAATCGCAGTTTCTCATTTTAAAAGCAATGTATAGGTACTGTTATAAAAGGCTCATTAAGCTTATTTATAAAGTAATAGTTTTTTTTTCTTTCATGAAAAATAATCTTTAGTCTTTAGTTTAAGAAAAAGTTTCTATTGGAACAGAATATTTAGATTTGTTTGGGACAGTAGAATAGAAAATATTGTAATAATAAGGCAAAATGTCATAGAATAGTTTTTGTAAAATAATTAGAATAATTAGAATAAGTAAGATAGAGTGTATGGGGAAATGTCAAGCATAAAATTATTAAAAGTCACAATTTGGAAGAAACGAACAGCAACTCTAGTAGTATGGAAATTGTCTGTTAGAAGGGGGAAAACATAACATGTCCAAAGAGGATTTTGTGTGTTGTACTCCAGAAGAGAAATGAATTTCATAGATGTTGATTGGAAAGGAAAGTACAAAAAATATTATTGACTGTCATAGTGAGAAATAATATGTCAAGCAGATAATATTCGAATTTACATAGTTACAAGAAAAACTATAAATAGAAAAACAACGATTATTTGAGGAGATTCCAAAAACACAAGTTAAGCAGTGTAGACCACTAAATCATAACCAAACATCGTGAACATCTAGAAAAATTTCGAACATCAAGAATTTGGAATTTGGAATTTGGAACAGAGGCCGTAGCTGACTACTAGCAGAAACATATAGGTTAGAAGGAGAGATTTGGTTAGCTGGTAGCTGACAACTGCAATTTGATTTGGATACAGCCGTACAGAGATTTGACTAGCAGGCAGCTGACAATTGCAGTTTGATTTGGGTACAGCCGTGCAGCGATTTGGATTCTGCGATTTTGACATTGAAAATAGAAAAACGTAGCAGCGAATTGGATATATCTGTGCAGAGATCTACATTGAAATTGCTGACACACTAACAGCAAGGCTACTAGAGTTGACTTCAAGCTTTGTTCAACAGCTGATTCCGTGGGTTATTCCTTTCGTTAACCTACGAGGGACTTCTGTCAAAAATTAATGACAGAAAGTCGGTGACGAAGAAGATTCATCAAAGGAATAGAATAAGGGAACAAACTGTGTGTAATTTTAAGTTATTTTTAAGTTAGTTGTTGTAAGTGTTATTGTTGGGAAAATTTCTTATTGTAATAAAACCCAAACAAATTTAAATTCAGTTTAAATAGGAGTTTATAGGTTATGAAAATTAAAAAAAAAATTATTAAAAAAAAAATACTTGAACTCACTCTGAGCATAGAGGTCTCATACAGACTAAACTTTTATTAGTTTTTAAAAAAGAAAGGCCCCTTAAATAAATAAATAAATTGTTTATGGTAAGAGGGAATCAAAGAGGAAAATAAATTTTCAAAAAAGAGTAGAGAAAGCACAGTCCCTGCGAACCATAACAGTACCTACATCGGAAATGGCTCCAGATATCAAAAAACTACTTACATGCCCCTATCTTAACTTTTCATGTGATATCCTACTATGTAGTTTAAAAAAGAAAACTACCAGATTTTTAATGGTCCTGTATACAAATTCCATTGCACAATAGGATATTACATGAAAAATTAGGATAGAGACATGTAGCCGTTTTCCGATAGTTTGAATCTTTTCCGATAGAATATATTTTAAGGATAAGATTTAATTAGAAAACTTCTTGATCATACCTGTTACTCTAAATATTAAATATGCAAGTAATCCATGTCCTCAAACCTAAAGCGGTTTCACAAATTGCCTAATATCTAAGACTTCTAAAAAAACTAAATATTGTTAAACTCTGAATTAATTACCACCATAAATCGGCCACCTCGAATCTGCACACAAACAACAAGAAGCTTCGGAAGCTTGAAAGCACCCCACCTCCGGGCTCTGACATCAAGCAGGCCTCGCATTGAAAGCGCGCTCATGACAATGACATTTTGCTAAACGCCCAGATATTACATGAAGCTGCCTTGTCGGTAGCGTTTTGTTTCCTCCCGCGGCCTTCTTTGTTTCCCTCCCATTTGCATTAATGTAATTCAGAGCCGGCTACGAGATATTTACGGATTATACATATAATTTCGTTCATGGGAGGATTCTGATCTCATTTACATTCGTTGGTCTCTTGATGACGATCGGGAGCCGAATCGAATCACCGCTGATTTTCAAGTCATTAATTTTTGGTGTTATAAATGGAGGGTTCTGTGTACGTAAAGGTGTTAAATCCTGCATCTGTAAAGCTATTTAATGTTGTGGTATTTGATAGAACAATAGGATTTTATAGGATTTGAAGGAAACGATTGAAGAATATGGAGAAGTTTAGTTACTCTATTCAAATACAGCTAAAGGATGATTATAGTATTCGCAATTATTATTATTCAAGAATTTAAGTTGATTCCATGTAATAAATAGCTTTGTGACTTTGTTATCATATCTTCCCATTTCTCTTACCATTTGAAGTCATTAATGGGCAAAATCTAAAGTATAGACCAGAAATATACACGTTTATTATTAAACACAGCTTCTGATTGTTAATATTATTTGTCAACACATTCAACTAACAATTAACAAAGCTAATTCACTTTCCTGATTTGACATAATATTATACAAAAATAAATGTAAAAATGTAAAAATGTAACAAAATTATTCATCAAGGTCGGAATGAATGCTGTCGCAAAGAGCATGAAGTTATCACCCCGAGCGAAGCGAGTGGTATTATTTATCATGGAAGCGTTCTGAAATGATATGTCAGTGGGCTGACATGATATGACAGATAGGAATCTGTTTACCCGCTAACGAAAGGCGCAGTCGCGCCAGTGAAAGCAATATCTAAATTTAGTGAAAACTAAATTATTATTGAAAAGCTACGGACCATTTAAAAAAAATAACATGCGGATATTATCTGCCAATGAAATTTTTTATACTCGGATCGAAGCAACTAGGCTTCGTCAGTAAACTCAACCAAAACTTAAGTCATTATTTTGTAAAAATTGTCAAGAACTCTCAAAGAAAATTACTTACATTTCAGGAACATCCAAACTCAACTAACTGAAACAGAGAAGTGCTACTAGATCTATTCATGGAATAATTGAGCACCCGAACACCAGTGAATCTGCAGAAAGTAGGCATGAAAACTGCAAGGGTTGGAGGGAAAATTCAAGCCTGTCCTGCTTCGGATTTGAGTTTCTACATCAACGAGAAATGTATTCATAAAAAAAGGAAAAGAAGAGAAAAAATATAAATAATAGCTTTATTTATGTATTTATTCCGCGAAATTAAACTTTGGTGCCTAAGAATTTATGATATTCTATTGTTTTCGGCGTGCTAGATATGTCTCGATTTAAAAAAATCGTATGACATTGTATTCAGAAAGAAGTCAACAATACTGCCGAGCAAAAAAAAATATGGGGGTGTCATTTAAAAAAAAACAGTAGAGGATGATTACTTAGGGGTGGAAAGGAGCAAAGGGGCATTGAGGGTACAGCTGCAAAGCCTTAGGGGTATGGTTGAAATTTGCCGAATTTCATTTGTTTATTTTTTGAAATAACGTGGATATCCCTTGATAAAGAAATCTTGGGACACCCTGTAGACTCAAGACCTAGGAAAAACTGCTTGGTCGATCTTTCTAATTCGACCCTTTGGGGAGGGGCGGGGGGACCGATTGAAAACTAAATTCAAAATGACGACCAGATCCGAGGTACGCATCAGTCCGCCATTTTGGATTTTATGACAATATTTTTTACTTCAATAAGTCGGGTCATTTTTTTTAATGATGGAAACTAAACATGTGCCAAATTCTATTTTCTACAACTTTGCTGATTATGGTGATTCTTCTATATTTCTCAGATACTTTCTGAAATAGTCCGGAAGAAAGTGGGAAGTCATTATTTGAAAAATAACGTGTTTGCACCGGTCATATTTAAGGACTATTGGTACTAGAGCCTTAAAAAAATTAAAGATATAAAGTGACCATGAGGAGTTCTAAGAAAATCCTTTCAAGATGGCCGCACTACGGGAAATATTGGAAGTGGGCCTATAATTCGTTATTTTAACGGGGACACCCTATAAATATTATCATATTTTGATATTGTCTGAGAAAATTGAATACAGGTGGTTTTCAATTGACTAGTTTATAAATAAGAGAACATCGCGATTTTCTAATTTCGAAACAGTGTACAAAGATAACGGCTCAAGATATTTAAAAACGGTTTAGGTGTCCCTGATTCTACTTTTCATGTGGTATCCTATTATGTATTTTAAATATCCATACAGGGTGATGAAAAGTATCAGAGTTTTCCAGGTTTGATCCCAAAAGTGTCGAACATAGAGAAAAAATTTAATGTAGAAAGTTATAGTAAATAGAACTCACTATAGGTTCAGTTTCTGCAATTCTTATAAAAAAAAACAAAATTGAAATGTCCAGTTTTTCAAGAAAAGCTTTCATTTTGAATAATATTCAAAACTGCCGACTGATGCGCACCTCGGATCTGGTTACCATTTTGAATTTAGACTACCAAAGACCCCCAAACGAATAGAAAAAAAAAATCGAAAACGGAATTTTTCCTATTACAGGTAGATTTTTGGGATAATATTGACTGCATGGCCTAATGCACTATGTAATTTAAATTCCACCGTTTACATTTATGAATAATGTTAATAAACAAACTAGTCAACTGTTATTTGTGGTTGTTATAAGGTATCACTGGATGACCGACTCTTCCAACGTCACAAGCTACGCAATGTCATATCTTCTTTAATAGCTGTATCTTTCTCGATAGTTACATAAAAGATTACAAAAAAATCTACAATTCCAATTGCTGTACTTTAATATTGAGGCTTGCGCTATCTGCCAAATTAAAGCATTTGTTACAAATTTTGTTATTGCACGATTTTATACCAGCATCTTCTATAAAATTAAAAGGCCGTTAATGTTAAAGATAACTCTTTAATTTAAAGATAAGACATTTAATGAAAGTCATTTTTACGTTGCGTATATAGCATTTTTTGGAATATCTCTTTAAGTAACGGATCGTTTACACTAAGCGCTAACCTAATAAAAAACAAGTGTGTCAACATAAAAGAAAATCTATTCAAGTCTCGCAGATTAAATGTACACCACAATTTCCGATTGTTTTCTGTCCTAATTCCATATATAAGATTTCCACTTCGATGCATATTCTCAAGCTCCCTTTGAATAAAGGAATGTAGCCCTTGGATGTGTGAGCAGGACTGTTGGCGTGTGTTGTCGGGATAAGAGACGGGTGTAGTAAGCCAGGGGAATGAGGGACATAGACAGCTTTGTGTTCCCACACGAGTTGAAAGCCGAAAGCCATCACCGGCTGAGGTTGCCCCGTTTATAGGTTGGAGTTACGACTGTACAAGACACCTCGCTACAGTTCACCATTCTATCGCTAAGATGGCTGAGGAAAATAAAAGCATTCTCACGCAATATAGTTGATCATTACTGTTTTACCGTACGATTTTGTCGACTATAATAGAAATTATAATACAAAAATTATGGAATTTGGTCTCAGTTGAGTACTGGCGGTTATAAGGAATCTTTTAACCGTATTCTGTTGCCCAATTTCTGTTAGAAATAAATTTCACTTCATGCTATTTTGATACGTTAGGATTTAGTTTAAGTATACTTATAATGAATCATAATTTCTAGTGTTAAATTTTTCTGACAATGTAACACGTCGCTTCAGAAGCAATCAATGGGGCTAAAATTTTGAAATACTGATTCTAGCTAACTTATATTTCTTAACTGAATCCTATTCGAAACATTAGAATGTAATTTGACTTATAATCCATATTTGTCCCCAAATAAGTCCAATCGAAGCTTTATGATCACGAGTATATAGTTCACTCATCTTAAGGTGCGGTTACATCTGACACTTATTGTCTTACATTTATGTCAGATAGTATTTATAAATGTAAAGATCAAAGAATTTCTATCCGATAAATAAGAATATTTTCAAAAAGCCCAAATTGGAGAATTCAACGATTTATACCATGCTAGGCCAGAATTACGGGACATTAAAAGTCAAGTATATAGATCTCTAGAGGCAAAATAAAAAAGCCAAATTCTTTACTGGAAATCTCCAAGAAATTTATACACTACAAGTATTTATCTGCTTTTTCTTCGTCATTTCTGAGATAACCGCAATGGCCACAAATTTTCTTGCTGATAATTTCATTGTAGGATTTATGAGTTAGCTTTTCAGTTTTTATTGTCACAATTATTAATAAAAGCTGCTAGAGAAATGTACGATGAACGATATAAATATTAGTGGCAAAGATAAACAACTGATAGATTTCTGGTCATACATTTCTTCAAAGGACGTTTACAAACTATTCGACATAACTGTAGGATATAAAACGCAAAACAAAAAAGCATACAGAACAATAATAGTCTTAATGAACCCCGAGCAATATTTAAAAATCAGAGAGAATAAACGCATAACATTATTTTCAGAGACACGATTTGCCCGTAGCTTACTTGATCGCCATACAGCAACATGACGTAAAAAATCATAAAAAATATGATACCTACATTCTGTATACATATACCTTTAATTCTGTTTTCAACAAACCAGAAAAATATTTTCACTCGTGAAATTCAACTTTAAAAAGCATTCCTTCTGAATTTTATCAGACAATCTGAAAGTGTAATAATATACAGGGTGTCCTACTTAAAATAACAAAGTTGTATGGCGTTCAGCGATATTGGGATCTCCTGTACAGCTGAAAATATTCTTAGGTCATATACCAGGTGATCCATCTTAATCTATTTTCGGAATTATTGGGGAGGGTCAACATTCTCCGAACAAAAGTTTGGGACAAAAGTTGTTTGGTTTTGAGGGGGACATCGTTTGCGCACAAGAACCTCCCCACCACCACAACATGCATAGGGGTGGGGGTGACTTTGACGATTTAAATGGGAACCCCATTTTTTTGCAGGTTATGATTCAGCGCGGAGAAAAACAAACTTTTGTATGAATTTTTTTTCAATTTGGCCCTCATCCTCTAAACGTGGAAGACAAAAACGGCTTTTTGTTTAATTTGAAAAAAATTTTATACAAAAGTTTGTGTTGCTCCCCGCTGAATCATAACCCATAATAAAAAAATTGGGTTCCTATTTAAATCGTCAGTCACCCCACCCCTACACAGGGAGTGGGGGTGGAGGGTGGTTCTTGTGTGAAAACTATGTCCCCCTCAAAACCAAACATTTTTTGTCCCAAACTTTTGTTCGGAGAATGTTGCCCCTCCCCAATAATACCGAGAATAGATTAAGATGTATCACCTGGTATGTATAGGTTTCCTCAAATCATACAATTTTTTTCTTGCGTCTTTTTTTTCTATATCTAAAACGGTATCCCTATATGAACGGCCGACGCAGTATTGCAGGACCCTGTATAATAATTTCAAAAAAATGGAAGAAAGTTTCTATTAACATTGGTCCGCAAATCTACCATTTCGGAGATACAGGGTGTCAAGAAAATTTGTTTTTTTCCAGTTTTTTCACTATTTCTCAGGAACCGTTTCAGATATAAAACTGAATTTTTATACACATCTTATCAATAATATTGTTTACTTTTTGAGCTCCGATTAATAATAATAATAACGTTTATTTTCAACAGGTGACGACACCCAATTACAGAAAATAATAATAACGAAAGGAAATGCAAGAAAAAACAATGACGGGCAACAACCTACCATTGTGTTCCGCGAGTACATGTTTCACTCAAGAGAGGGTTGATAAATAACTGAGTGCTTACGTTAAATACAATTAATACATAGACAGATTAACCCCGCTGTGCAACGTACATGATCCCAGCAGTGACTTCCCGTCAAAATAACCACAATTTAATGACAACAAAATCCCTGCGTACAAACATAATAGCAACATAATAACACAATAATAACAACAATAATACAAGCATAATGATAGGCAGGCTGTTAACATTTGGAGCTCAAGCTGTACAATGTAATCAAAATTGAATCTCGACAACTACACTTATACACAAGTGAATCGTTAGGCGTTGTTATAGTTGCTGTCGGCTGCGACACTCAAGATATCGCTTGTACTATCAAACTTTAAGTCACAGTGTTCAGAGACAGCGTTAAAATAGTGACACATAATAGCAATAGACAGTACAAATAAATGTGTTGCCTAAAGGTATTCCACCAAAGGAACATTGAGGAACTTTTATGTTTCTCTTTCCTTTTTTCGAAAATGTTCTACAAATTTCTGAATGTTCCACTCGGTTTCTGTTCCAATTTCAGATTGTTCCTTCTTGTCGCCGGTTTCCATTTCGAGCGGTAAACTTCAAAGGAAAATCAGCAAGACGAAACTTGTGGCTACATAAAAGTTCCTCGATGTTCCTTTGGTGGAAACATACCTTAACATTTAACCGCGGAACGACCAAACACAGCTTGCTCAACAAACACGCACAATCAACACCATTGTGTAACAAACCGTGCAGTAAGCGCACGACTGCGACAATACGCCTGGCTTCCAATGTGACAACAAATAAAGTCTGCAATAAGATAAAGTGGTCGCAGCCCCTCTCGGGATAGGCACCAATGGCATCATGCACAACCCAAAACAGGAACTTTAGGAACTGTCTTTGGACGGACTCTATGATGGTAATATGCGTTTTATAGATGTGAAACCAGATTACACACGCATACTCGAATCTAGATCTAATGAGACAGAAAAATAAACTCTTGAGGGCACTAATGTCCTTGAAATCTCTACAGTTTCGATAGATAAAGCCATACAATTTATAGGCCTTGGCTGTTGTGTCAAGGATATGACGGGAAAAGTTAAATTGACTATCGAACAGCACTCTTAGGTCTCTGACACTGTCAGATCTCTTCAGAGTGATACCACGCGCCGAGTAATCGAAGTTTGAGTTGAAGCGTCTTCTCGAGAAAGTCATAACGCAATATTTGTCTATATTTAAATTTAAGCTATGTTCGTCACACCATGAAGTAAGAGAATTGATATTCTCTTGAAGGGCTATACAGTCGCGTGTGGAGCCAATTCTTGTATACATCTTGAGGTCATCATCAGCATACATCAAGGTCTCACATGTCAACCTTAGTGGTAGATCATTGATGAACAATAAAAATAATAGCTGACCCAAGTTAGAGCCCTGTGGCACCCCGGAAGTAGGTATGAGCGTAGATAACGTGAAATTTCTATACCTCACAGACTGCCTCCGCTCAAGAAGATATGACCTGATGAGGGAGATAAGGGACGGAGCAAAGCCGTTAAGCTCCATTTTCTTCAATAAGACATAATGATCTAGGCGATCAAAGTCCTTCTGGAAATCGGTGTAAACAACGTCCACCTGACTGACCGTCTAACGCCCCCGATATGAATTGAGAGAAGGTTGCTAAGTTAGTCGTTGTGGAACGTCCCTCTACGAAGCCGTGTTGGGATGGGATAAAACTCTCTACGTGGCCGTATATGCGCCGTATAAGATGGACTCAAAACATTTAGAAAAGTTGAACAGTAGAGAGATATATCGATAATTAGTAATCTCAGTGGCATCTCCCTTCTATAACAAAGGAGTAATCCAAGCTCTCCCCCATAAATCCGGAAATGTCTGGGTTTTTATTATAAGATATAAGATTAAATATAATAGACATGGGTTCAGTGAAAACGCACAACCCGCACAATCCCTCAACACAAAGTTAGCTATACCATCCGGGCCCGCCGTAAAGGGATCCCTGGTGTGTTTTAAAAAATTCATTATTTCACTTTCGGAAATGCCAGAAATAAAAAGAAGCAATTCACACAAGTTGCTATGTGCCGGGACACGAGAAGGGTCCGTCCAGACAGAATGTGCACACCACCAAAGAAATCACGGAAAGCATCCAAAATCGTCACCGGGTCCGACAGTTCAACACCGTTATATAACATAATCCCAGGCAATCGCGTACTCCCCCGTTTACCTCGAACATACTCCCAAAATCTCTTGGGTTCCGCTGAGAGTGATGTCTGTATGCTTTCCAAGTAGCTTGCGTAAGCACCAGAAATAAGTCTATTAGATAAGGAGCGAAGATTTTGGTATTTTGGTATTTGGTATTATAACTAAATGTGAGAGATGGTTTATATGGTCCCAAACACTGAAGCCAGCGGGCTTATTGTATTTCTCACATTTAGATTTTCCTTGATTAGAAGAGCTCCGTTCCTTTGACAAGGTTCAGCAGTCCGCTAGGAGCGAAGATACTTAAACCTATCTTTGTGATACGTAACGTTAGTCCGTTTAAATTCCTTATGAAGACGGGATTTCGACTTTAGAAGTCGTATAATATCAGTTATAAACCAACTGGGATATATTCCTCCTACAATCAAGACCTTTCCCCTATTAACATCATTAATTTGGTTCTTCAGATTCAAAAACAACTCATATGCATCCGTAGAAACAGTAGGAGGTATGTAAATAACAAATACACTTACGTTAATACATGAAGAGGCACTCAGCTTTACACCAACTTTACCGACCAAAGGCAGGGCATTAGTTATCTCTTGTAGATTAATGGACTTAGACGTAATTTCTTT
This sequence comes from Malachius bipustulatus, assembly GCA_910589415.1. NCBI lineage: Eukaryota > Metazoa > Arthropoda > Insecta > Coleoptera > Melyridae > Malachius > Malachius bipustulatus. The sequence continues at coordinate 4,098,366 of OU342630.1, read as the reverse complement.
ATCCACCGCAACCAGGAGACCACTCCCCTTATAAAAACCTGTAGCACTTTTATCTCTGTCCCTACGGTAGACAACAGAAGCATGACTGAAGATCTCGCTTGTGTCGATGTCATCGCTTAGCCAAGTCTCTGTCAGAGCGACCAAATCATAGGCTGAAGAGCATACACCATTGTAAAGCGTTGAAACCTTGGAGTGGAGTCAGCGAGCGTTCTGATAAACTATTTCTGCTGCTAACGTTGATTGAGAGACCTGGGAATTGGGTGTCGATCCTAGTTTAAAGTTATGATCTTTGGAGTGCCATTGACATATCGAATCTTTAAGTTTGTTTCCCCCATTTTGCGCCTGCTCTTCAACTCCTCGCCATGCCTGTAAAGTTCTAACTGTCTGGAGGACCTGTCGAAGCTAACCGACACCTCTCCGAAGCGGATATTCGTTCTCAATACCTTTGATTTTCGGATAATATCGACGACCTCAGATTCGCTCTCCAGCGCGACCTTCAGAGGACGAGGACAGCCGGAGGAAGATCCATATCGTCCCAATCTACCGACACCCCGGTCAGCAACCAAAGTCCCAGAACCGGCAGCGGCCAGAATGCTATTGACAGTCCGACAATCTCCATCCCTGCGCTGATTCCCGCTATCTCCAGACAGCTGCTCCGGTACATTGATAATAATGATATTTTTGGCTCTCCCCTGGCGATCCATCACCTACTGCACGACACCTTCCAAAGAGTCAGCAGAGTCACAACCCTGTGACCGCTGCTGCTGTCCTATCACAAAGGCTCTTAAGTCACTGATCTCAGTACGGAACTCTTCCCTGACTCTATCGATGGCAGAAGTGAGTTGAAGGAACTCATATTACCCGCACACCCCGTGCACAAAACCTTAAATGACCGTGACCTGCCTCTAGTTAGTTTGATGTCCGACTCCGAAAGTCCAACACAGCCAGAGTGAAAAAATACTGGCAGGCATCGCATTGAATCACTTACTTGCTTTACCATCAACACCACAATTACGACAGGTATTCATGATCGTGGTGAACAATATCAGAATTAATTAATCAATCTCCGTAAACAACAACAAACAGTCAGTACCGGGTCGGGCGTCAGACGACGGCTACAATCTCGACGTTGAAAAAGTAGCCATAAGATAATGCAACGAACGGTATTACCTATCAGTAACCCATTCACCAATTTCTTCTATATTCTCGGCACTTTGCTATCACACCCGCGAACGAATATCATAAACGTGAGAACGAATATTTAACCATTCGAACAGTGTCAATTTCAGTATAAATAGTTAGCACGTAGAACCGCAAAAAAATTCAATCGAAACGGGAACAATTTATACACCTCCTGTAAGTAATAATATGTAATTTTAACAATGTCAATTACAGTAATAACTAATAACAGAAATCATTTTAAAAATAAATTAAATCTATTTCATATGACAGTAGCGAAGATTTTGTGGTTGCTTGACTTTTCCTTTGCCCCTAATTTCTACGACACTGCAAACATTGGAAATTGCAAAAATTGTGGAAGCACATTTTAAAATGTCAATGTTTTCTACATAAAAAGGTGCTCCTGGTTAAATACTCTAATGTGAACTGTTTTCGAGAAAAACCGCATTTTATGATGAAAAACATAAAAATGTTTTGTTGCGGACAAAAACATCAGTTATTATTGGTATTTTTTATGATTTTTTTCACTGCCACATAATATATTTTTTAATTTGACCTCTTAACGTAGACAATATTAATAACAAGATGTGTTCAAAAACTGGGTCCTGTATCTCAAACTTTCACTGAGATATCGTAAAAAACTGAAAATAATAATTTTTTACCCTGTATCTCGAAAACGGTTCTTTTGCGGACCCATGTTAAAAGAAACTTTTTTCATATTTTTGAACGAGCTTTCACATCCTGAAGTCCTGCGCACATATTATGAATCGCTCTGAATAATAACTAAAGTTGATTACTAACATATTAAATGAAAAGTAAGGGTTTGCTCTAAAAATTCTAATAAAGCTATTTTATATTGAAATCATGGTTTTTTTCAAAATACAAGATCGAAATCCTTTATTATTTTATACGGAGGGAAAAATTCTTTTCATGGTGCGTTCGTGGTTATCAGCCAAACGAAGTGAAGACATGAGTTTTTTCTTCAAATGTGGGCAAATTTAAGCAAGAACATCATTTTCAATTGAAGAAAAGCGTGTTTCCAAGGAGGTTTGGACCTGTAATAATGAGCTGCTTCTATAGGTACGCGGCGAAAGTGTCAAGTAACGCTGACCCTGTCAAGTGGACACTGTCATCAACGTCAACTTTGACGTTACTTATATTACCTATGTTAGCGTTGCTATAATATTATTATCGAGAAAAGTTGGAATTTATTTCAGCTCAGAAGACAACCCAACCTAACTTTGGTCTGTCATTTCTGTTATCTGAGCTGAGCGAGCTCGACTTTCGTCTCGAGTCGAGACTAGCGACTCGAGTTAAAAATGACGTTTCTTTTTCACGGAATTATTTCATTCCGGTATAGGTAATAATATAACCCCAAAATTATATTTTTTGATTAATACCAAATTTCTGCACTTAACCCCGGATACCTAATATTAAACTCCAAAGTTTTCAAATCTTAGGCTCGAGTTTTATTGACAAATAGAACCTATAATTATAAAATTTGAATCGTTGATTCTTCTACAGGGTGATCCCGAAATGGCGGACACGGAATACAGGGTGTTGTAGAGGATGTTACACCGTATGTTTCCAAACAATGTGGTACGACCAAGAAGATTTACAGGCAGCCTCAGCTGTAATTGTAATTATTTTACAAAAACACAAAAAACGAGTCCGTAAATGTTGGACTAGACCAAGTCTTTTAGACAGAAAGTCACATGGTGTCATACGTCACATTATATTTTCTGTCGTCCATTTAAACGGCATGATTTTTATTATAATTAATGTTTTTTATTATTATATACTGAACTAAGTCAAGTTAAAAGCGATGTTTTCGGCAACTACGCGACGCCTTCAGAACGCAAGTTTCGAGCTTTGGGAACAAGGAACAACGTGTCCACACTGATAAAAACATTGTTGAGAAACAAAAAATGTTTACCAATGTTTCTATATTTTCTTTGATCTTTGCAGCTAAATATGGAAACAAGCAACTTGTAGGAACTTTTGTTGCTGCAACCGTAAACAATGAGGAACTTAAATAAACTTTTGGCAACATTAAGAAACAAGTTCCAGGAACAAGCAACATAAACAAAATGTTCCTATGTGTTGCTTTCGGTGTGGACAAGGCTTAAATTTAAAACAGAAATGTGTTCCTCGGCTTCGTTACCGAGATATAGGGTGTCCTTTTTCTAAAATTTAAATCGAAATGGCGGTCAAATTTAAACAACCTCCACTGGCAAAGCACATGATTTCACATAACTATAACGATAGTGTTTTCTTTTTCTTTTTTTATTATCGGGAACGGAATTACAGGCATTCAAAGTTTACCTATTCTCTGTGTTCAACAAAATTTTTGAATGTGGCATCGTTGTTCCAATTCGAGATTTTGAATAATATTATCGGTTATGTCGTATCCGCGCAACGATTATTGTTTTAAGCTTTGTTGTGTTTCCATTTCATATGTTTCCATGGTAACATCTATCTGGGTATTGTAGACCTACACATTATTTTTCTGCCTGAAGAATGGTATCCAGTGCAGTGTTGTGAATTTATTTTCTACAAAAGTGTTCATATCTTCTTAAGGGAGCCATACTGGAGAAAATAGTAAATAAAACTTAGAATCTTTAATCCACAATAGATGCTGTGGTGCTGTCCGTGTCCGCCATTTCGGGATCACCCTGTATAGGTATGTGTTTGTATGTTGCGATGTTGCTATGATAGCACTTTTCAATCAGCGGCGGGAAAGTGAAAAGCAAACCTCCGGCGGAGAAAAAGTGACACTTCGCGGTCGACTACTCAGTCCTTGACTTAACTCGACTGCTGAACGTTCGGATTCGGATTGATATGAGGTTTCACAGAACTACTTCGTTTTCGTGTGCATATGACCCGTAATAAAATTTCAATAGTTGATTCTTAATATAGGTAGCTATGTGTTTGTAGGTTGATGTTGATATGACAACAATTTTCGTACTGCGGAGGTACAGTGACATCTATGAATGATGGATAAAAAAAATGTTACCGGCAAACTCAACGTGTTTTTAGTATTAACATCCGAATCTAAAAGTATGTTCCTAAACAAAATTTAAAATTTACACCTTGCCCCACATACATGACATGGGGAGGAGAGAGTAATTTCTTACGTGTTTTAAGCCGTAAAATCCAAATCTGCTTTAAAAATATTCATATTTAAGATTCCAAAGTGAATCCAAAGACTCCTCTCACCACTAGGGGTGAGGGTCGGGGGGGTAAAGCTTAGTATAAATTAATTTAGTATAATTGAAAATGAGCAGCCTGTATATGGCAAAGCAAATGACAAATAACGTAAATAATATAGAACGAAATAAGACATGAGTTTCTTAACAAGATAACACCTTACGACCTAATCTTTTAAACCTAGTTTCAAGTTTTATTTATATTTTTATCACATAGCTTCTTTTGCAGATTTAAAAAAAAATAATGCCTAATCCTAATGCTGCACATATGATATACCATGCCAACAAAAATATACATAGTGTTCAATTAACGTAAAAGTAATATGTAGGACTAGTTAACAGCATTCAGACTCGAAAGCAAGTTCCAATGCATCCCTAAACTTCCATATGGAACTATTCGGACGGTTTATTTCTACAGCTTGAGGCGTATTGTTTCTATCGGTATATTGCTCTACCAAAGGGTCAATGAAGCTGAATAATTGTCTACAACTATCGGCACAACATCCTTAGAGCGAACTTTCCAAGTGGAAACCGAGGACCAGGGACTATCACAATGCACAACATAGGCAGTGGAAGTTCGGTACGCCAAGACGCCCTCCTTTGTTATATCCGGGGCACTTTTATAGCCCTTTGTACCCGCCTGGATGATGCTTTTATAACCGGAGAAGTGATAGTTCACCAACTCAAACTTATAATGAAGAAGGAACTCCGAAATCTGTGCACCTTGTTTCCTCTTTAGCTCTTTTATAGCACGATCGGCGTTGTTAGGACTTCCAAACGGTTTAATTGGTATAGAGTAGTTCAAGTTAACTAGAAAGTAAACTCCACTGAAATATTGAATTACATAAGAATGGAAGTGTTGTATAACTCGGTAGATTTTTGTTAGGGATCCTAAGCGTAACCGACAAGTTTCCTTTACCTAGGTACATGAGATGAAAATCAACCAATTAATATGCTCGAAACTAAATGAATTTAATACCTTCATTTATCTTCCATAACTACACATGAGATAATCAAATCTTTATTTTATAATTTTTTTTTACAGATCTCAGAAAGGCCCATGGATGGATATTTTGGATCTTAATAGAATAGTGGCCGTTGCTTCGCCGGTCAAGGTCAAAGGTAGTCAAAAGTAAGTGATTATTCTTTAAGGCATGTCCTTTTTTTTATACTTTTTTTTCATACAAAACACCTTATCAAAGAAAATATAATAATTTGCGGTTTCACCAACAGTAAATAAGACCTTATTCATAGAATAAACTTATTCATTTGTTAAAAAAGGGCAACTTCTGTTCCACCATACACGAATAATAGATATATTCTATGGATAAAACTGAAATAAACTAATCAGCCAAATAGTTCCAGTTAACATCTCTATTGGTAGTTTTATAACCTCAATTTCCCTTCTGCAGCTCTACAATACTATGGTACGATTAAGTTTAAAAGTCAGATGTGACGTCACACTAACCGTCCGAATTAATATTTTTAATTTCACCAGAAAATGTCAACAGTTAAATGTCAAGTTGTGAACGAGCGTAATAAATTAATAATTATTGGAGGAGTCATTCAAACAATGAATTGAACAGTTTAAGTTAGTTTGACAGCCACTGACAACTACATAAAATTTATTCACGTAATGCCATTCTATCCTCTGGTGTTGTGCATTTAATTCTCATTCAAAACCAATGTTGACGTATACTTATTTATGCGGGATGGAATGTTTAGAATAACTTGACTGTTTCTATGAGAGCAATGTAAATGAAACAAAATCTATCGAACTATCAGAAGGATGTGTATTCTTAGTCGATACGTAGACTTTTTAAACTTTATCGGACTATAGTTGATGTGAGAAAATACTCTAAAGTTAATCTTAGTGTACTTGATGCGAGTGATCAATCAAAGGTAAAAACACAAAAACCTTGTTTGTTGTTCAATTTTGTTGTCTGTGTGTTGAATGGACCATGGGAAAGTGTTTGAAAGAAGTAAATTATTATTCCTGTTAATACCTAGTAAAATTATTTGAATTTTTTTTTTTTTTTGAAAACACCCGGGTCGGGAAAAAACGCGTGCTACTCGCTTCTGGGGGTGACTTGTATCTGATGACAACTGTCCGTCACCCTACGCCCAACCCCTTAGCCAAGAACCACCCTCCAAGCGGGTTGACAATGTGTCTTTTTTATTAATCGGGCAACCTGCCTCATCCCCCCGTTTTCAACAGTGCTGAACACGAAGGTGATCTACCTTAGATCTCTACCACCTCCCTAAATTGACAAAATTATCCTCCAAGGAAGTTGAAAATGTGTTTTTGTGCAACTGCCATTAAAAGTCACACTTTTAACGACTGCTGACAGTGTTAAGAGTGATTGTTTACATGGAAGCGTGTTAAAAGTACTTTACAACACTCGTGTTAAAAGTAATTCTATCTACTTTTTCTGTACTTACATTCTCTCAATGAACTACATTTTCTCATGATGGAATCAGACAAAATTATAGGTAGTAAGATTTTTTCATATTCTTTTTATTACTAGCAATCATATTAATAAAAAAATAAGTACCTCGTCAAGTAGTCAAGACAATAATAATCGTTCAGAAATTGCAATTAATAATAATTATTTTGACGTCTCTTTTATTTGTATGCACGCATTTGTTAGTAACCATAGCACTGGTTGCTATGCATAGTACATTTTGTACTTATCTGTAATATTTTAAAATGCAATTTGACGTTTAGTATCAGTCTAAATTCATCAATTTTATTATCATAATAGAGCAGTTTTACAAAAACCATTGTATGATATTCGTCTTAAAAGTGATTTTATTTATTCGTGAAATTTGTTCAATTCGCTCCGCTACGCTTCGCTCATTTCACAAACCTTTTCACTCATATATAAAACTTCACTTTTAACACTAATATTATCATAAATAGCTATTTTTTATTAATTGGACAACCTGCCGCACACCCCCGTTTTCAAGGGTGCTGAACACGATGATCACTACCTTAGACCTCTACCACCCCCCCAAATTGACAAAATCACCCTCCAGAAGGGTTGATTTTTTTTTATCGGGAATGTTGGAAATGTTATTTTGTATCATAATTTACCGTGCTTTCTATTGGGAAAAATATGGAGATAACGTTTCTGTTGCTTTTACGTCGGGAAATAATAATTTCAATATACAAGATATCATAATATCATTATCATGTGTTTTTTAATAGTGTTACAGTTTTGAATTATGTTTTTGACTAGGGTATTTTTGGTGATAAATCAAGATAAACGTTTATTAAAACATTGGTAATCTTTAATATGTATATAATAAATGTACAACATACAAATGCACATGCAAATACAAATAGAAAATATTGAACAAATTTATGTACTTAGAAATAATAATATTATACTGATAATATTTTAGTAAAGCTAGGGGAAAAACTAGTGTAGCCTTGGTCTTTTACAAGTGAAATTACATTGCTGATACTCTTCAAAATGAACATCACGTTCTTACGTAAGAGTAACAATACGTTGTCTCCATATTTTTCCCAATAGAAAGCACAGATTTTGTCAATTTATGGGGGCGGTAGAGGTCCAAGGTAGTGACCATCGTGTTCAGCACTCTTGCAAACGGGGGCATGCGGCAGGTTGCCCAATTAATAAAAAGACACATTTTCAGCCCTCTTGAAGGGTCTTTTCCTCGATTTGGGTAGATGAAAACGGGTGCTAGAGGTGTAAAATGGTTATCATCTTGTTTACTCAAAAACGGAAGAATGCAGAAATATTCAGGATTATAAGAAAAAAAAAATTCAACCCACTTGGAGGGTTGTTCTTTACCAAGGGAGTAGGCGTAGGGTGACGTAGTTGTCATTAGATACACGGCATCCCCAGAAGCGAGTTGCACGCGTTTTTTCCCGACCCGGGTGCATTAGAACGGAGATTTTAAAAAAGGGGGTGGTATTTTGGCTAATAGGGGATGAACGCAACCCAAAAAAGGAATTTTCCCTACGCCATCGTTTTCATCACTCTCGAAAACAGGGGGGAGAGTGGTTTCGTTGCGTCTGAAAAAATTCGTAAATTTCGTTTTTTTTTTCCGACTCATATAAACGCCACTAATTATTATTGATGAAATAGCCATAATAAAAATTCTGACAGCTTAATGCAAAGGTCTTGAAAGTGGCATCGTGGAAAATGAAACGCATATTGATAATATTTATTTACTTATTGCAAAGCAAATGCTTCACCATTATGTCAACAAGGCATCATAAAATCCTACAGATCGTTCTTTTTCCATGATCGACGAAACCAATGACATGTTATATAATAAACTAAAGAACATGTAAATCAAAAACCTGCAATTTGTAATTTCAAACAAATATCTTGTTTATACGCAAGGTGAGGCGCGAGAACCTCAGAGCATTTTTATATGGACAAGTGTGTTAGGAGTAGAATTCTAAACATTTGTACATGTAGAAATTTAATTTTGAGGAGCTGTATTAAAATATTTAAGACCCCACACCACTTCCGGTTAAAGCGGAAGTGGTTAACAACTTTCTTATTTTAAATGGGACATCCTGTATATTATCAGATTTGCAGATTGCCTGAAAAAAAAACCGGTGGCTATAGTTCAAGTTATTTACGAGTGGTTTATGAGTTATAAACAAATGAAAATCGCAAATTTCCATTTGCAAAGCAGCTTTGATTGAAAACGAACCAAGATATCGGAAAACGGCTTACTTACATGTCTTATATTAACTTTTCACGTAGTATCCTATTGTGTGGATGAAGTTTCTATACAAAGTGATGAAAAATCAGCGATTAAAAAAAAATTAGAAAAAATTTCTTTACCACAGAATACTACGTGAAAAGTTAAGATAGGGATATGTAAACCGTTTTCCGATATCTTGGTCTGTTTTCGATCTAAGCTGCTTTGAAAATGGAAATTTGCGATTTTCATTTGTTTAAAGTTCATAAACCATAACTCATAAATTTGAACTATAAATTTTTTGAACTATATAATGTTTTCCTTAAATTTTTTCAGGCAATCTAAAATGTAATAATATACAGGGTGTCATATTTGAAAATCAAAAGTTGATGTCACTTAGGGTATAACCCGAAGTGGTGTCGCGTTTTAAATATTTTAGTTCAGCTCATCAAAATTGAAGTCCTATTTGTACAAATTTTTAGACTTCTACTCCCAACACTTCTTCATATAAAAATGTCCTAAGGTTCTCGCGCCTCACCCTGTATATTTATGAAATTTGACGACGGTATCATTTCGAGTTTAATTTTCTTTTGTCTCAAAAATTGTTTTGTAGTTATTTCTGAAGTTATTTAAATTTTTGATTAAGAGCAGTGGTGGCTCTGAGCATTTCGTTCACCATATATAATACATACATATTTAATGCATGGGGAAGCTTCCCATTACTGACCTGGGGAAGGGTGGAGGAAATTTAACGAAATGAAATATAAACATATTCTGTAATCCGCGTAGGTAGGTATCATGTGACAAATTTCTTCAGAGTTTTAGATAGCTAAACCTCAAATTTGAAATTAACGGTAGATCCTAAATTTGGGCAAAATAAAATTGACCACTGGTCGTCATGGGACCTTGTGTTCAACAAAATATTCGAATCATATATGGAAGTAAGCAAAACTTGAAACGAAGCTACAGAGAACTGTTCCTTTTTGCACCAATTTTTGTTTATTCAAAATTTAAAAATTTCTACCTGCAACTAATTTCAATATAATAACAAACTTTTGTGCACTATGATGTTCGACCGCAGCCATAAAATGTGATCAATTAGTAGAATGTGTGGCTTTTGAGGCCATAACCCCCTGCTACTCCTCCGTAACTCGCTAGCTAACGAGCAACGCCAATTAAGTAATGGGCGCCTTATCGTGCACTGATCCAATAATGTAACACAGTTATTAATGACTCCAATACTGTTAGCAGGGTGTATCTAACAAACAATCGACCAAGGAATAAAAAAAATAATAATATGAATAAATTTATAATTATTTTTATTGAACCACTTATTTGAATATATAATATTTGATGAGTTTTATTGAGATTCAGGTTCTAATTTAAATTTGCCAATAAAGGTTCTTTACAGAACAAATTAGAAAACTTTTGTACAGCATGCGAGGAGTAGACTGAAGACATGGACGGTACCGTTTCGTCCTTATTATGGACTCATCAGCATATCATATCAGTCAAACCGAAACCACGCTTACCATACGAAAGTTGAAAGTTATATACCGTATGACAAGTTTCAAAGCAGAACATAGGCGAATATCATTGGAAATCACATATTTGTGGTTTATTTCTCACCACTTTTATCTACAAGAATGGTAATGGTGTCTATCGAAAGAGAATTGTTTTCTGAGCATTCTGATACCAAATACTTAACAATTAACATTTTCTTTATGGTGACAGAATAACTTAAACATTTTCAAAATTAAAAGTTTGAGCGGCTATGACATGCCTAATTCGAATAATTTTGTTACTGTCAAAACAAATATTTTTAATTACTGATACACGTTTCCCTGCAAAGATTGTCAATGAATAATAATAATAATAATAATAATAGCTATTCTAATGCGTGTTTATCGCCGTGGTACTATTAACTATAGTTACTCAGTTACTATTAACTGGCCGGCCAGATCTCCCGATTTAGCACCTTATCCTTGTTGTGACTTTTCTTGAGATCTTGGGGTTACCTTAAAAATAAAATTTACAGAGCTCGTGGTGGCCGAATGTGCACTCGTTAATAACCAACAACTTGGACAAGTTCGAAACGCAATTTATAAAAGGGTGGGAATATTAATTTCAAAAAAATAAATTAAATAATTGAAAATATTTGCTTTGACAGTGAAAAAGTTGTCCGAATTTAGCATGTCATGGCTGCTCACCTTTTAATTTTGAAAATGTTTAAAATATTCTGTCATGATATAAAACTGTTAATTTGTAGGTATTTTGGTATCAGCATGTTCAGAAAATAATTCTCTTTCGATAGACATCATTACCGTTCTTGTAGAAAAAACTGGTGAGAAATAAACTGCAAATATGTGATTTCCCGTGCTATTCGCCTATGTTCTGCTTTGAAACTTGTCACTCGGTATATCTTAATCGGTCTTTTCTGATGCTAGTGATCTACAATTTTAATGAATTAGTTGGCAAACGGAGAAACGTGCGTGTCTATATATTCCTCTCTAAACAGTAGAGTTGTGAACTTTTCACTACTAATGCAGAGGTTTTATTATTTTAAGAACTACACGTTGATCTCCATAAGTATATTATACCTACCTACTACATTCATTTTTAAGCTAATTTATTGAATTTTTACTAGTGTATTTATTATGTAGAAGTTAATCTTTAAATTAGAACCTAAATTCCAATAAAACTCATCAAATAAAAATATAAATTCATATCAATAATATTATATCATTTTATCTGCATGTTAGTTATTGGTAAACTATCTCGTTGACTTTTCATCCGCAACGATTATGAATTTTATATTTGGCAGGCCAGTTGAATTTTTATTCCATATACTGTTGGAACAGGCGTTTGCAACAGTTTTGCTTTGGCGATAAGTAGGTAACTACCATCGATTATGAAAGTACTTCACATTCCAACTGCTTCAAGGGAAAACTTATTTCTAAAGTTGAGTAGACCAATCTGTATGGTGAAGTTTCCCCCTAGTGACGATATTTAAAAGCATCTCGTTCAAAGTAGCGCAATTCATTCAGGGTTTAAGTAAGATAAAAATGCCATGTCAACAAATAAACCCTTCAATTTCTCGTTGCCATGGACCACTTTACATTAAACTTCTATTGGCTACATCTACCGCTGCACTTTTACTATACAGTTTTAATTGAAAATTATTAACATATGTCCGGAAATAATGCGCAAAAAATCAAGGGGGTGTTCTACTTGAAAAAAATATTTCCAAAAGTACCTACCTCTAATTTTTTTTAGAAAACTCACAAATAAGAAAGTTATAAGCCTCTAAAGTAGATTTTTTTTAAATCAATATTTTACTTTTTTCTAAGATACGGATTTTCTTCAAATTTGACAACCCACTGATGTTCCTTTGCATGCTTTGTCCAAATTAGAAGTAATAAAACTTGAAGAAATATTCGGAAAAGGTCCTCTTTGTCTATCACGATAAAATGACCTGTTTCCGAGAAAAATGTAACAAAATAAACAAGTTCATTCACTGAGATAATCATTCTGTTATAACGAATTACTATGACTACAAATACGGGTGATTTTAGATTCAAAATTTCCAAGTCAGCAGTTGATATAATTGAGTTACTAACTTAATGTTACACACACTGTTTATTTATAATTTTAGTATTTGTTAGTTTGTCAGAAAGCCAGTAGCTTAAATAATTATTAAATCCATTTATCAAAATCAGAGTTTCAAAAAACTTATAAAAAGAACTAATCTGTGCATAGGTACAACTAAACGGGCACCATTTTGAGCATCTGCTAAAACAGATAAATTGAGTTAAATAACTTTATCAGCTCTTTTATGTTTCAAAAAATCAACTCGCTTCTTGCCCACTACCTACCTATTTGTAAAATTCCAGTCACAATACGCGAAAACGTGTGCCACTTGTTAGATTGACAGGAAACATAACCAACAAATTCATTGACTGTTATACAATTCTGTCCAATATACCAGTTACCAATATAATACCAGTTAATAATATAATACAACATAATACCAGCTCACTTGAAAATTTTCAATGATAAAATCACCCGGGTAGTACATAATCTTCACAACAAAGTTTCAAAGTGATGTCGTTCCATTTCACGGCATAAATTAATCCTTTTTTGGGAATTCCAACAAACTCTGGCGAAGATTCCGGTTTTTTTTTTGATAGCCTCGCACATATCAATAATTCTCTGTCAAGATCGTGTTTCCAGAGCATGCTTTATGTTGCAGAATGATCATAATTTATGGTGATCAATTTTAGTGAAGGCAAATTTTTGAAACAGTTTTTATTGGAAACAGATCATTTTATCGTGATAGACAAAGGGACATTTTCCAAATATTTCTTCATTTTCTTCAATTATTATTGTGCATCTACAAAACTCAGAAAACAATATTACCAAAAAAGTTATAGGCCTTTTTTGAAGGTCACGGGCAGTTAAGGCTTCTTGATTTCGAGGGATTCAAGTCTAATTTGGACCAAGGATGCAAATGAACATCAGTGGCAAGTGCGTCAAATTTGAAGAAAATCCGTACACTAAAAAAGTTTATAAAGAAAATTGGATTTAAAAAAATAAACTTTGGAGGCATATAACTTTCTTATTTGTGAATTTTCGAAAAAAAAAATTAAAGGTACATTGGGAAATATTTTTTCAAGTAGAATCACCCCCTTAAGTTTTTGCTCATAATTTCCTGACACCCTGACTACAAAGATTATAGTGATATTTCTTATATGCAAACTTAGGTTCGCCAAAACTTATTTAATTTCTTAGACACATTTCATTTCTAATAATTTTTTTTCATAACTCTTATTTTTAACAATGACTATTTTTCTTGATTAAAAAAGGGACAGCGAGAGTGGGAGCGATTTGAGCGCGATATGGAATCTTGAAGAGAGAACTGATGAACTGAAACACATTATTTTTTGTGCATTATTTATCAGTAATAAGAAGTATGAGATGGTAGTTGTTATCCTTGCCTAAATTTGTCACGTAAGTTTAATTTTATTGTTTTAAAAAGAATAAATTTCATAAAATATAGCAACTTTCATCAATATTGTAGCAAGTTTTAAAAAAAATAGAGTCAACTTCTTGTATAACGAAGAGAAGTTTAAAAATTGATTATAGGTACTCATTATGGCAAAATGGCAAGGTTCAATAGTCAAAAATAGTCGAATATTACATCTAAGTTGAAGTACTTATCACAATAAATGAAATAAAAAGACAAAGGACACACGATTGACGAAAACAACAAAAGTGTTGCAAAATTACAAGCCTCGTTTTAATATAAAAAAATATATATATCGTATGGCTGTGATAAAGCCCAAGTGCCAGAAGTTTTCAAGTAGCGTCAAGGGCCTCTGACATAACTTAACGACTGCTGTGAAGCAGCGGGGACCCCTTTTTTAACGTACCTCCCGAAGCACGATCGATCACGAAACTTTTTTTTTTACCACTATAATTTTGGTCACCCATCCAAGCACTGACCAAACAAAGTCATGCTGCACTTTAGAGATCGTTTAACCGAAACTCTAACAGTTTGGCTATTGTGGCCGTTTTAATAAACAGTCGACACTCAAGAATCATCCGCATCCACATCATCCCCAAATAGAATTTGAACAGAAAGTTGATGTTTGACACTGTCAACTCTTTTATGCTGACAAATAAAAAGCTTAGGCTTAGGCATTTTACTCATACTTCGCCTCACAACTCTTAAATTTTTTATATTCCATAATAAAATGACGACCTCTTATTAGAGGTTCAACATGAAGTTTTCTAGATATCTTGAGCCGTTCTAGTTCTATACACTGCTTTGAAGTTGAAAATTTTCGATTTTCACTTGTTTATACTCGTCCATACTCGCACAGTGTCGGTGTCAGGGGAGTCGAGGAAGAGGTAGGAAATCATTCTTCATCTTGCTCGCATATTCGGTGACACTAACTAGATACGGTGATTGAGAATATGGAGTGCAATGGTGATGGTGACTTTATTGAGCCCATGTTGTTGTGAGGTGAGTTTAAATTGTGTAGACTTATTATATTGTTCCTTCGGGACAGATTTTGGTATTGTAGATGCAAATTTGCGTTAAAAAATTTCACATTAAATTTAAGTTGTTTTACATTGGTATTAAGTTGTTTATGAATCATGGACCCATTTATTGAATGTTACGATGTAGAACATGTTGAAACGAAGATAGTACGGAGACCATCTGAGTTGAAAAACGAGAGTGGGGTGAAGTCGGCACAACTTAAAATATTGCATAGAAATGTTAGGAGTATTTCGAAGCATTTCGATGAATTGATTTTGCTTCTGAGTGAGATAAAAATTGAATTTGATGTGTTGGTCCTCACAGAGACACATAAAATTTGGGATTCAAGCATATATAATATAAGGGGGTACAACATGATCTATAGTTGTGGTGACTTCAACTCATATGATGGGGTTGTTATATATGTAAGTACTAAATTCAACTATAATTATAGATTCATTAATCTTGGTCTGTCAAGAGCAATTGAGTTGGTGATGTATTATGAAAAAAAGGATCCCATAACAATAACAGCCATATACAGGTCCCCAAATTCATGTCCAAAATTGTTTAACGCTCAATTATTATTGGAGTATCTGTCGACCTATAAGGTTGCAAATCATATTATCACTGGGGATATAAATATTAATCTATTGGGTAACGATGACTTTGTTGAGGACTATACAACGATTTTAAGTACTTTCGATTTTATATCTTATATAAATAAGGTGACACGTCGAGCAAGTGGAACATGTTTGTACCATTTCTTTATGAAGCAGAGTATTTGCGGTTCGAACCTTAGATCGTTTATTATATTAGAAGATACTACAGATCATGACCCCGATCGCTCTCATAGTAGAACAACAAAACAAGAGACGACAGATAGACAAACCAACTTATAGGAAATATGTTGACTACAATAAACTTAGGGACTGTTTAGGTGGGGAAACTTGGGAATTCCTGAAAAATATACGTGATATAGACTTGATGACAGACTCATTTATTAAGATCTTAACATATAATATCAAAAAATGTACTAAATGCATCAAAATATCACGAAGGAACAAAATTAAAAAACCCTGGATCACAAAGGGCCTAATGACATCCATCTCCACAAAAAGTAAATTATATGAGCAATTACAAAGAGATCCCGAAAATGGTGAACTGGAAGGGCTATACAAGAGATATAAAAACAGGTTAGGTAAGTTAATACAAAAAAGTAAAAGAGACTACACAACGAGGCTTATAGATAAAAACTCAAATTCATCGAAAAATCTGTGGAATTGTGTAAATAAGATTTGTGAAAAAAATAGATCTGAAACACAAATAACGAAGATAAAAACTAAGGATGGTATAATGATTGAAAATAAACAGAAGATATCGGAAGAATTCAATAGATACTTTAGTGAACTGGGGCAGGAGTTTGCAAGTAAAATAAAGAGTCCTGAAGACTTCCAAGATACCATTCCAAGAATAAACCAAACTATATTCTTATACAGTGCAGACAAGTTAGAGATAGCAGGAGTAATAAGGAGTCTACAGACAAGGACGTCACCCGGATTGGATGAAATAAGACCTGAAACTTGTAAGATGATCGCAGACATTATATCGACACCCTTAAAAATTATTATAAATAGATGTTTTGTTGAGGGTCATTTTCCTGAATCACTAAAGATTGGACTTGTAAAGCCCTTATTCAAGAATGGAAACAAATGGGAACTTAACAATTATCTACCAATTTCTTTAACATCCACGTTGGCCAAAATTTGTGAAAAAGTATTAAAGAATAGGATTCAAAGCTTTCTGGATAAGAATAATATTTTATCTGGAAAACAATTTGGCTTTCGGGAGGGGAAGTCTACTGAAGATCCTATTGGCTTTTTGACAGGCCAAATATATGATGCACTTGACAAGAAAACACCAGCACTGGCCATTTTTGTGGATGTTTCGAAGGCGTTCGATACAGTAAGCCATACAAATTTATTGCGAAAGTTAGAAAAATATGGATTGAGAGGAAAGATGTATGACATTCTAAATAGCTACTTATCGGAAAGAAAGCAAAGAGTATCTGTGGATGGTGTGATCAGTGGATCAAAGTCGCTTGCCTATGGTGTACCTCAAGGCACAGTGCTTGGCCCATCGCTGTTTACATTGTACATGAATAGTCTATTAACCTTGGACACAGTCGGTACAGTGCTCAGTTTTGCCGATGATACCGCAATATTCTATAAATCGGATAGTTGGGATAGTTTGAAAATAGTGGCTGAGTCAGATTTCAAAAAAGTTAAAAAATGGTTTCAACACAACAAACTTACAATTAACATTCAAAACTGTGTACCTCCCATTTACCTCTTATTCTAGTAACCTACCTCAACTGGGAAATTTAACTATTAACGAAAATACTGTAATACCTGAGGCTGAGTCTGTGAAGTACTTGGGTGTTATTATAGATAGGCACTTGCGGTGGGATTTGCAAGTGAATAATATTGTGAAAAAAGTGCGTGGGTTGATAGGAAGATTTAGATATTTGGCACAGTTTCTAGACTTGACACATCTGAGGACAGTGTATTATTCCCTCGTTCAGTCACAGTTATCATATGGGGTGCTTGGATGGGGAAGAGTGTATGACTGTTTTCTGGAAAAAATTAACGTCCTGCAAAAATGGATTTTAAAAATTATATATGCGAAAAGAAAAACATTTCCTAGTGATGAATTATATAGTTTGAGTGGGATACTAGATACCAGACAACTTTTTTGTCAGCAGATTCTTAAAAACATTCACTCAAGTAAGTTGTCCCTGCCCCTAACCTGGTTGTCGTGTCGTGACTAAAGGTCTGCACTAGGGGAAACGGCGCCAGAGATGTCCGACTGTGGACTATCTGATATACCGTATCATCTGTTGTCGTGGTCACGTTCCGCGCACAGAGAGATGCGGGGGTCTCGGCTTAATCGCCGGAACCAAGAGGAGACAACCTCACTAAAAAAACCAAATCCTAAGGCGGGGGTCCAGGCTGATGGGATGCGTGACTGGATAGAAGACCAGCCCTACTGGATTCAACCTTGGGGCACCAGGGGGCACCCCACTGTATCAATCCCCTCACCTTTGCATGCGGGGCTCTGCATAGGTGGAACACCCTTCCCTAGCTACTCGTGGGATCAAACCATGGTAAGAAACAAAAAACCAAGAAATTGCGGGACATCACCGCGATACAGACTGCTGACTGAGCGGGGCTTGTCACCCGTCAAGACAGTCGGCAATCTAAACAATCCTTGTGCTCGAAACCACCTCGAGCGCAAGAAGAATGTCGACTCATTGGCAAGAAAAGGAGCATCGACACCCTTCATAGGACCAGAACCATTCTGTGGCTTCGAAGATACTTTCTTCAAGCAGAATTCCAAAAGGAAGAAGAAAACTGAGAGAAACTCATTGGAGGAACCTCTCGGGGTTGAGACAATCCAAAGAATTTCTCGGGAATTTTAACCGAGAGAATTAACAGAACACTGACGGGATTCCTAACGAGACATTGCAAGCTCAAGGAACACCTGAGGAAGCTAGGCATAGAAAAAATGGCGTCTGCAGATTCTGCGGGAAAGGAGACGAGACACCACGTCACCTGCTGCTCAACTGCGATGCGATAGAACTCAAAAGAAGTAATGTTCTGGGCCATCACCAGCTAGAGGCAGGGAACTTACCCGACCTTGATCCTCTCAAAATCCTGAAGTTTCTCAAGGAAACGGACTTGGAGAGGGTGCTTCACTAAAGGGATTCCACACCAGACGAAGCACAGTAGAGGGGATACAATTGATCTTTTAGGTCGCAGTAACTTAATCACCCTCAAAAATACAATACAATACAATACAATACAAGTTGTCCCTGACACCTATTTCTCACAATTACTCAACTAGACAAAAAGAGCTTTTTGTTACGACTCCTAAATGTTTCAAGACAATTGAGCAAAGAAGCTATACGTACTTGGGACCCAAATTTTATAATATTGTCGCGCGTGGCGCGGGACGTAGCTGTTTATTTTGAATGTAGGGGGGTAAATGGGAACACAGAGTACAAAATCATTCAATTTATTTAACTTAAAACAAATAATACAATTACCTCTCGCTCGGGGGGTCCCTACTGATTTATTATAAATCCGTACAATACTATGACGATTGTTATGATTTCTGAAAGGGGCAGTACACAACACTGAGTGTCCTGGAATGTTAGCACCTAGTTCCCTCCTGAGATGATTTCAACAATATAAATAAAATGGTACTTACATCAACATTCTTATTCTCAGGGTAACTCGTGCTCGTTCGCCGGCTTGTCCGGAGTGGAGACCAGATGACCCAATTCTCGGGTTTTGGCGGGCTGATTTACGTAGGTCCACAAGGCAAAGGCGCAACACACCAACTTAACTCACCCCTTTCGCGAGCTTCGCGTACCCCTGGATCCGACTACTACGGAGTCCCCCCGGGTCAGAACTCCCGAGGCGCGACCGACCAAACCTTTTATTACTTCCCCCCCCGTCATCACGTCTGTCGCCCTCGTTTCTGGTGTCTTTGCTAGATCAAAGTCCACGTGCGAGCTCGAAAAGTGCAAGTCTGCATTTCCCAATTCTGGCCCGGCCTTGTTACACTGCCTTCAATTACTTGCTTGTAATAATAACATATTTCCAAAATATGGCTCGTGTCTTGAGTAATTGCAAGCTTGCACGTTGATCGACCATAACAAATAAACTTTGCGGTAAGTAGTTCGTGTGTTGGCCTGAATAACTTTTAATTTGTTATTGTTATCTTTACTAGATCCTAATAAAATAATATAATACCTGATTCCTAATTTTTCCCTAGTGCCCTCTTGACATATGCCTCCTCTCCGGAAAAGCTGGCCCCCAGCTTTTAAATGCAAGTATCTTAAATTGTACATCTAAAGATAAAAAGATGACTTATATTATAAATCCTAACCTTTTACAAAGAACAAATGGAAAAAAAATAAATAAATAAAAAATTATGTCTATGGTAATAAAATTGATAATGATAAAATTAACAGAGTAAGTCTTTGAGGAAAATGAAACAATCACAACACGAAACGTTCTTGTCCAAGTTCTTGATACTTCTTCTTTGCCTTGGGGCTGGTGACACCTCCTCAACGTTACCACTTAGTGTAGTTGATAGCCCTGATCCATACGACGTGGGTAGGATGTTGTGCTTCATCCTCCTATCCTAACTTGGGTAGAGTTCGGGGTGCGGGTCTGCTTTTGGACTCTCTGGTAGTGGTAGGTTTTCTGCTCATCTCGGGTGACGAGTTAAATTGTGCCTCTCGTAGCTGTCGTCGTTTTGACCGGAATGAGATAATTGTAGACCTTCATTGTGTGTCTATGCATGAGATTGCACTGGAGGTAGACTGGCCCTGGTTGGTTCGACGGTCTTGACCTTCCCCTTTGCTCTGGGAACGGTCTTTTGTCGGTCCATCTGTCCCATGACTCCGTCTTGACCATATGTCCATGTTGGAGGGCTGTGGTTTCTGCCCTGTGGTGATGAGCAGGTGAGCTGAGAGTAGTCGCTTCCCCGATAGTAGTGGCGAAGTCGTCTCGGACCGGGCTGTGTATGGCTTCAGGTTCACCAGTGGATTGAGGTGGTCGTCTCCCAGGCACATGCAAAATAAAATGCAGTATCAGATATTGATAGTCTCTTCCTCAATATTATTCATAATATTTATATTACAATAATCCTTGACAATATTTACGATACCTATTTGATACTAATAATGCTGAGGCATACAATAATCCTTGTAGTAATAATTATTTCTTTGTTTAAAAATACTTATCTGGCTAAAACCCTGGGTTAATTATTATTACAGTATTCTTATTTATTTATCCTATACACTTCTTTAATACCTACGAAAACATAAACTAGTATACATTATAAAATATTAATTAATTGGTTTTCAAAACACACTCGAAGCTACGAGTATTTGCAGCTTGGGAAGGGTGTTCGTTTTTTATTTCCAGAATGAGCTCCCCCCCTTCTTCTAAATGTGGGGTTCTGGTGCTTTCAAGACTTATGTCGGGGTTTTTTGGAGGACGTGATATTCTACTAAGCCATAATTTCTGGATTAATTTGACTGTTAAGTATGCTACAAATATGCCGAATAGGATGCAGATTGTTGTGAATAGTAGGTCATGCCCTAGGTTAGGAGTTGAGATGTCTCCCGCTTGGGCCGGGGTGGCTAGTGTTGGTAACAAATTCCACTGTTGCCTACGGTGGAAAAGGAGGTAGAGTGTACTGATTGACAATATCATGTTCCAGATTAAGAAAATGGAATACGAATGTGTGCCGTAGGTGGCTGAAAAATTTGGTGAATGGATTTCGTTTAAGGTTTCCACGACCTCCTTAATGTGGTCTTTGGTGGATGTTATGTTCACATGTGGTATGTTTAAGCTCCACTGTGTGTTGAGGCATTCGGATACATTCTGAAATATTGGTAAGCTTGTCTTCAACTTAGGGTTGAGAATAAGCGAATGGAGGTTTGTCCACGGTGCTGGGATAACATGAGCCACCGCGAGTGACTCTGAATGTTTGGGACATGGAAATCTCAATGGAATAATTCTTTCATTTTGCATGATTAATTAACAATAACAGGGTAGAAAGATTTTTAGGGAACCTACAGAAAGTGGTTTCAGGGAGTGATTTTCTCCCGTTGTGCATTTGACTTCTGTGGGGTACTTGGGGTGTGTAATTATGTACACTGAATCTTCTAGTTCAGAGATGATCGAAGTTGAAGATTGATGACATGTCATTGGGCAATGTTGACTGATTTCGTTTACCGTGGCTCCCAGGTACAATTTTCGTGCACATGCTGGACCTTGAAGGGTATCTGCTGAAAATCTAGGTAAGAAACATAATTTATCTCTGTAAGGTTTACAATGTTCCAAATCGGTTCCAGAAATCTGCCTAATCTCTGTGTCCGACGAGGATTGCGAGACCGCTAAAAATGGGGAATCATGTTGGATTCTACATGTTTGGTTTTTCCATGCGAACGGTATTGTTAGCAGTTGATAAAGTTCCCACTGTGATGACTTGCTTCTTATTGGGATTCGAATGTGGACACTAATTTTTTTCTCGTATAGATTACAATCTACCAAAGGCAGCTGGTAATATTTTGTGATTTCTTCGATGCCGATGGCTAATTCGTGGTCGTGACTTACAAGTTTTCCGAAAATGACTTTCAGATCCGCCTCGAGGACAGAGGGCTTCAAAAAAAGGATTGGTAACAGGTTCTGCCTACAGGAGTCAATCAAAATATGCTTTTTTAATGCGTGAGTCAAAAGAATAGAGTTTCTCGCCTGTAGGAATTGGTTTTCTAATAATGCCCTTCTGATCGACTCTTCTCTTGCCTCCACTCTGTTGATATCCATTCTGAACTTATCGAACTGTGATTCTAGCGTCTTTATATGGTTCGCTAGGGTTTGGACTGTCTTTGCGGATTCCTGTTGATATTGGTCGAAGTTTTTGGAATTTTCTGTAACTATTCTTAACGTAGAGTACATCGACCCTTTGAGACCTTGAATTCGCTTTTCAAGCTCTTCTTCGTTCATTACCAGTGAATCTAATTTATGTTGTGTAGCAACACCGCAACACCACGAAAGTCCGTCTCCGATAAAGTCTAAAGCCCTTTTCTTTAGTTTGGGTAGTCTTGCCTTGTTAGCTAAATCTTTGAGGAATTTTGGATTCCAAGACGACTTCTGATTCCTAATTCTCCCCTAGTGCCCTCTTGACAATATGTTACCAACAGACATAAAATGTATGGACAGTCATAAAACATTTAAAAGGAAACTAAAGTTGTGGTTGAAAAATACGGATAGACATTTAATACATGATACTGTTAACGGAATAAATTGTAGATAAAAACACTCAAATGATGGTAGAGAGAGAAAATTGTAACAGGGAAAAAAGAAAGAAACAAAATATAGTTCATATAGCTGATGTCAAATGTAATATGTTTTCAAGTAAGTTTGTACAGACTGCATGGAGAAATGGCAGTGGTTGGGTGGGACTGCTGCATGTTCTATACTAATGTACACCACATACAAACTACCAAATGGTGGTTTCTGTGGAACGTGTGTGCCTGTAAGATAGGTATACAGGGTGATTGATTGAAACGCCACATTAGAAAAAGTTCGACTTCCAAATGATCTAGGAATCTGAAATTTGGAACTTAGGCAACATACCTAATAACGAGTCAAAATGAAATATTACCAAGATGGTAGAACATTTAAAATGGCGAAAGCAATGGCCATCTTTGTTTTTTTAAATAAGACACCCCATATATTATTGCATTTTCAGATCGTCTGAGAAAATGTAATAACAATGGTGCTTATAGTTGTATTTTAAATTGAGTAGGCCATGAGTTATAAACAAGTGAAAATCGTGATTTTACAACTTTAAAGACATTTATCATGAAAACGGCTCAAGATATCAGAAAACGGCTTACATGTCCCTATCTTAACTTTTTATAAGGCATCCAAATATGCAGTTGAAATCTTTATACAAGGTGGTGGAAATTGTCAGATTTTTCATCACCCTGTATAAACATTTCAACTCTACAGTAGGATACCAGATGAAAGTTAAGATAGGGACATGTAGTAAGCCGTTTTCTGATATCATTAGCCGTTTTCGTGGTAAATGTCTTTAAAGTTGGAAAATCACGATTTTCACTTGTTTATAACTGATGGCCTACTCAATTTAAAATACAACTATAAGCACCATTGTTATTACATTTTCTCAGACGATCTGAAAATGCAATAATATATGGGGTGTCCCATTTAGAAAAACAAAGATGGCCATTGCTTTCGCCATTTTAAATGTTCTACCATCTTGGTAATATTTCATTTTGACTCGTTATTAGGTATGTTGCCTAAGTTCCAAATTTCAGATTCCTAGATCATTTGGAAGTCCAACTTTTTCTAATGTGGCGTTTCAATCAATCACCCTGTATACGTATATGCATGCATATGTTTATTGTTTAAAAGCATCATTTATTTCTGTGGATTTATTATGTCAATTATTTTTTATTGCGTCCAGTTGAAAATTCGTTTGTTGTTTGCTATTGTTCTATGTAATTTAATTATAGTTTTATGTATTTGCATATTGAGTGTAAATGATGTGATACAATAAACTTTATTATTATTATTATTATTATTATTATAACTCATAAACCGCTCAATCTAAATTCCAATGGTGAAAACCACGTGTATTCGATTTCTTCAGACATTTGTATTTGTATTTTTGTATTTCTATTTTTGAGGGTGATTAAGTTACTGCGACCTAAAAGATCAATTGTATCCCCTCTACTGTGCTTCGTCTGGTGTGGAATCCCTTTAGTGAAGCACCCTCTCCAAGTCCGTTTCCTTGAGAAACTTCAGGATTTTGAGAGGATCAAGGTCGGGTAAGTTCCCTGCCTCTAGCTGGTGATGGCCCAGAACATTATTTCTTTTGAGTTCTATCGCATCGCAGTTGAGCAGCAGGTGACGTGGTGTCTCGTCTCCTTTCCCGCAGAATCTGCAGACGCCATTTTCTTCTATGCCTAGCTTCCTCAGGTGTTCCTTGAGCTTGCAATGTCTCGTTAGGAATCCCGTCAGTGTTCTGTTAATTCTCTCGGTTAAAATTCCCGAGAAATTCTTTGGAATGTCTCAACCCCGAGAGGTTCCTCCAATGAGTTTCTCTCAGTTTTCTTCTTCCTTTTGGAATTCTGCTTGAAGAAAGTATCTTCGAAGCCACAGAATGGTTCTGGTCCTACGAAGGGTGTCGATGCTCCTTTTCTTGCCAATGAGTGGGCA
Organism: Malachius bipustulatus; assembly: GCA_910589415.1. Lineage (NCBI taxonomy): Eukaryota > Metazoa > Arthropoda > Insecta > Coleoptera > Melyridae > Malachius > Malachius bipustulatus. The sequence goes on along the minus strand of OU342630.1, from coordinate 4,073,416 downwards.
TTCTTCTTGCGCTCGAGGTGGTCTCGAGCACAAGGATTGTTTAGATTGCCGACTGTCTTGACGGGTGACAAGCCCCGCTCGGTCAGCAGTCTGTTTTGCGGTGATGTCCCGCGATTTCTTGGTTTTTTATTTCTTACCATGGTTGATCCCACGAGTAGCTAGGGAAGGGTGTTCCACCTATGCAGAGCCCCGCATGCAAAGGTGAGGGGATTGATACAGTGGGGTGCCCCCTGGTGTCCCAAGGTTGAATCCAGTAGGGCTGGTCTTCTATCCAGTCACGCATCCCATCAGCCTGGACCCCCGCCTTAGGATTTAGGTTGAAAATTTTCGATATTCACTTGTTTATAACTTCTAAACCACTCAATCTAACTTCCAATGGTGAAAACCACCTGTATTCGATTTCTTCAGACATTTAAAAAATATAATATTTTACAGGGTGTTACCGTTAAAATAACGAAGTTGGTGTCAACTTCCGGTATATTCGGTAGTGCGGACATCTTGAAAATATTTTCATTGAATTTCTCGTCATCACTTATGTCTGGAAATTTTTTATTTTGAGGTTATAGGCCCATTAGTTTCCGAGATAATATAGCCGATGGCCAGCCTTAAGCAGCCTTCAGTATATTGAACCAATTGCCGCCGATGAAGTATATTATTTTGATAATCGGGTTTTACGTTCTGGCTTACTATTTTTGAAGTTTAATCGAAAATTTAAGGTTTCGGGACTGATTAGTCCCTTGACCACATTTAATAATAAAAAATTAGGTACCTAAGTACAAATAAAAATTGTAAAGTAAAATTCAGATTTGTCAAAATCTAAACATGGTATATCATTGGAGATAATTTTTATTTGAAATAATTATTGTTATTTTATAATAAAATAAAATAAAATAAAAAAACTACATATTTACTATTATACCATCCATACTTCAATTATCAGAAAAAATATAAAAAAATATAAAAAAATCAAAATTGCCCATAAAATCCTAAGCTAAAACCAAAACTATCACACAAAATTAAAAAGCCAAATTCCTTTTCAAAAAAGACCCATATAGTATACAAAATCCTATGTAACAACTGTAAAGGAAAATACATAGGACAAACATTACGACACCTACAACAAAAAATAAATCGTCATAAATACTCAGAAAACGCAATCACCGCACTAAATCGACATAAACATGACACAGGACACCGATTTAAATATGATAACATAGAAATCATGGACACAAAACGCCACACATACATACAAAAAACCATTCTAGAAATGATCCATATACAAAATTAAAAAAAATAGTACTTATTAACAATAGAACAGAAATCAAAAACCTATCCCAAACATATCAAACCATAATATCAAAACATCCCTGTTCCACACACACACACCAATTCAACAATAAATATTATTACAGTATAGTAAATAGACAATGGAAAATGAAATAAAATCATTATTTTACATGGAAACACTAAAAATAATAATTCTTGTTTCGTTGGAAAATAATAGGCGAATTATTATTATTCACCTCCATTCTACATGGTAAACATGCGCCGCGCGTATCCTAATTATTTTCTGGTACCTGATTGTCGAAATATTTCCACTAACCGCTGTTAGCTGTGGTGTGGCACTACTCGGCGCGCTGCGAAGTCCCTCTAGTAAATGTAAAAAAACTTTTCCTACGACCACTATACAAAACACTACTTTGCGCATCGTTTTTTGTGCGCAAACTAGCAGATTTCTCACGTATCCAAAACTGTGCGACAAAGTGACATAAGGCATAGCCAAAAATCGCTTCCGTACAGTTTTAATGTAAACAATAGTGATGAGCGGTAACTGAGAACTCAACTGTTACTTATTGTTAATGGAATAACTATTCATTTAAAGCTTCAAGGTAACAAAATAAACATAAATGGGATAACATAGAACCCGACAAGACTATAAAATATAATATACTTACTTATTATTCTCTTGTGGCAGTAATTATTTTACGAGTTGATCGCTAATAACAGCAATGTAGCGTTCAAATCAAATTCACGAACGTGAAAATAACTCGCACACCTCTACTAACTTCAATCGACGACGCACAGCGCCTGCGTTGTGTGGAAGTTGCATATCTACCACGTCTCCACGCTCACGTCACTTATTTTTAGTTTATACGGAGTCTAATAATAAATAATAATAATATTGTCGGTAGAATTCAATGATTTAACAGTATATAATAGTAATATTAAAAAGTCATTGGTAGAATTGAAAATAATACCTACCTAGGTAGTCTGAAAAAATAAACTTTAGTTACCTATCAATATAATAATGGATTGTGATTCCTCTGAATCTGAAGCAGAAAATACACCACCTTAAGTCAGAAAACAAGCAGGTTTGTGTTCTTTGAATTTGCTACCTGTAGTTTCGAGAGAAAAATACGAATCTGCTTATAAACATTTCATAAATTGGAGAAAAGGTCATAAAAGCAGAGCATTGTCAGAAAAAATAATTTATGTGTTAAATTTGTTTAATAATTACCAAATCTATTAAATTGTGGTCGTAGGAAAAGTACTGTGTGTAGCACGTGCGGAAAAGGTTGTTTCACACTCGTGAGAAATTTTCTCTTTTCCGCACTTGTTTCACAATATACTATTGTAATGTTCAATGACCCCATGAACGTTAGGGTTTCTGCGAATGTAAAAGATGAGAACAGAAGAAAACTAGGAAATTTTAATTCTTTTCTGAATGTATTCAGAATCCAATTGTATCAATAATAGGATTTTATATAATTTAGTTCGATAGATCTGTCATTCCTGTAACAACATAAATCCATCATAACGTCAAGACCAGAGTTCAAACTTAAAACTTTTTTTGTGGAGTGGAACACTTGAAGCCACAATATTTTTCGTGTCTAGAGTTCTACTTTCAACACCTTAATTTCTGACTGGCCTTACAAGTACAACGTAGAGTGTACTTGATTAGAAGTGGATGCCACCGGTCTATCTAAAGCCAGGGTTTGCTTAGATAGGATGTGTGTCCAAGGGCGACTATAGATGATTGATTGCTTCCTAATTATACTCCCTGACTGGCAGCGGGCGGGAACAGACATCGTCTCTGTAGCGAGGATGCACGCAGCGTCCTGCTGGATTGCTGATTGGATAACATGTCATATCTCTAAGCACTTGTCAGTAGCTCAACAGCTTGTGTTTTCGTAAAGAAAATAAATGTGTATAGCGTTAAAAAGTTTTCACAATACAGTTCTATGTCAGCATTATATTCTGTGTACAGGATGATTCAAGATTCGCGCATCTCCTTTTAAATATTGTGAGGAGATTGTTGATGAACGATGAGGAAACTGTATTATAAAATTCAACCTGTGTATTCTTGAAGAAGTGAAGCTGAAACCCTTCAATTTGCGTAGCTTTGAAGCATTTTTCATCATTTGAATCATAAGACGTTAGAGTACAGTAATTACCTATAGAAAATTTAATCCTAAAAACGTCGATCTTAAACTATTTTTACTGTTGTAGAGGTATCGGACATCATAAAACCACAAAAACAGCTCTAAAGGGAGGTCGCTCCTCCCCCAAATAAATAGTCACTGTTTTTGTGTAAAAACTGTTTATTATAGCTAATAGGCAACTGTTGAAGATATCAAAAAAATTCGTTAACGCTTTCTGAACGATACATTAATTGCCCTAATGATGTAGTGAAGACAGAGACATCGATGTTTCAATGGTTATTTCCATCTCATCAGTCTGTCACATCACCACCACTAGGGAAGTGTACCGGTCAGAAATAAAATCAAAGCCAATACGCTAAGTAAGTATCAGATGTTTGCAGAGCGCGCGCCTCCTCGTGGATTTTTTTCGCACTTTTGTGCGGCATACTAATCGTTGACAGCTCGTTTCAATAAAATGAAACCTTTCTTAAAATCATTATTTGGAAGTGTATTTCTAATTTTTTTATTTATTATGACTACAATTATTATTAAAAGTCATTTCTAAGCACCCAGTCTCGACTGCTTTCGTTTTAAATCGTTGAGAAATGGGCGAAATCTCATGATGAGTTTTCACATGAGCGATGTTAGAGAATACGTTTACATGGAACGTTTCTTCAAGGAACCGCTCTTTCAGAGAGACTCCTGGTGCACATAGCACTCATAAAAATGAAAAAACCTATTATTGTCCCATTGTTCAGGTGATATATTAATTGTTCCATTAAAAAAATATCACCTTTCTTATCAACATAATAAGTTCACATTTCATCTCATGTTTTAGGGGTTTTTATTCAGCTTATGTAAAAAGTCGAAGAGTTTTGGACATATTTTGCAACTGTAAAGCAGGAAAATGTTACCCTTCGTCTGAAATACAGCTCGAAAAAATTATAGCAGTAGTTATTGTTTTATTAGTATTACTTATATGCCTTAAATTATTAACTAAAATTTTTTATTTTAATTTACTGTCGAAAGAAAGATTCAGGAGTAATAAATACGTATGAAATCGCAAGCATTTATGGTGCTTACTCGTGTACAACAAACCCTTCCCGATTTTTTTTATCCCTGAACGACCTCATGTTTGCAATAACAAAAACATTAAAATAAATAGCGGGCACGCAGGACTTGCCGCATGAAAGTGTCAAATTGACTACTTGGTGGCGCCACAATAGTTACTTATTTAGCCTATTATAAGCAAATGATATGTCGGAAACATAGTGACTTGCAAGGCAAATGCCATGTGACGACTGAAAAGTATACAACTTTCAATATGTCAATCAGAGATTCTCTCAGAGAAATCTGCAATTTTTCCATCTCTGACAGTTCATTGAAAAAGCAATTACCTTGACAATCTCAGTAAACAAATAAAAGATGGAGCTAGTCACAAAAGCTGTGTTCCTAGAAAGTAAGTAGTTTCTATTAGTTTCTATAAGAAACAAATTATACCATTAGGGCAAATGTGTCGTTCAGAAAACGTTATTGTTTTTCAACAATCGGATTACTGTAATTGATAATATAATAATTTATTATTATATCAATTTGTTTCAAGAAATTCGTGTAATAAAACAGGAAGAATTTTGTAATTTTTTTGTGCGTGCCGCCTCAGTTTTTTTCGGTATATTTCAGTAACGACTGAAGTAGTCTTAATTTTTTTTTTTTAGATTCTTATTAAGCACAAAATTGTAAAACTTTTCCTTAGTTTAACCGACTCTGTATTGCATTTTACAAGTTGTGAAACGTAACGAATTGATGGATGATAAATAAAACACTAAATCACTTGTTTTAAGAAAATTATACTATATTATATTGATGGATATATGTATTAGTAACGGACAGGGCATATTTTCGCAACGAACTACAAAAAAATACACAAAATGCCTGGGAAATGATTGAACTGCCTAGGAGATGGTCTTGTGGTTAAATTTCTAGAACATTTTACTACAGAAAAAGAAAACGTAGGTCGTATGCTTTCTTCAAACGCCACCCAGCATGTAGGTTATTGCTTGGTATTTCTAATCATGATTGTAGCAATAATAATTATCATTCTTATTTACTTGCATTATTATACTTTTGTTATCAAAAAGTTTCAAGGCTCTACTTCGTCAATAACTTGTCGAAATAATATATTTGTAGGATATTCATTATTCTCCAACGTACACGCCACTGACGGGAACAGCTATACCACATCTGGTTCGACTTAGAAATAAGTGTATTATTCACAACGAATTAAATGAAATTGTCTAGTCAGGATCAGTGTGGCATCACACCGGACAACATTCATTGGAGAAACTATACTCGAACTAATTTTAATATTATTCTTCATGAATTGAATAATAGTTTTTTATGTGGTGTACAAAATTAAATTAAGCCCTATGCTCGTTAATTAAATGAATATGTGCCCCCGTTTTCTTGTCCCCCACCACATTTTTATGTTTTTCAATAAATGTTATCAATAATATAGTTCCTCCTCTTCTGGAGAAAATATAGCAATCACTTCTTTGCATCACTATTATGTTGATGATTTTTATACCAGGGTCGATTACAGACTTCTTTACATGGATTAAAAGAACAGGAACTGATCCCACTTTTACTTCTGAGAGAAAAATTACCTCTATTCAAACTTCAAAAATTGAAAATTGACAATATATCGACTCATTCGATATACCTATACCTACAATTCGCACAAAAAATCAGTGACACTACATGATAGTTTACTATCACGTATATTTACATTGAAAAAGGGATGCCAGTGTGAACTTCCGTCTAAACTTTCAACCTTAAGTTGACTAAACTGAAGTTTTAAACGTTTAAACGTCGACTGTAAAACTGGGCCTTATCGTTTACGATATACTACTGAGATCTAAAATAAAAGGACAGCCTGTATGTCGTGGGCATGTGAATTTTGAAAAATCTTTATTTTTTATGGGCGACTTGTATTAGAATGTTGTGATTATGAATGTCAAAATCGTTTATAATCCGTCACTTTGAAGCATCCGTTCCATAATGCTGTGCCATAATGTGCACTTTATGGCACAGAACTGTCAGTACTTACCATAGTAACAATTCCTGAAGTAGGTACTAAATTATTAGTGATTATTATTGTTTGAAGTTGAGAGAAAAATGTAACTTTACATAAATTTTTAGCACACATGTTATATATCGTTGCAAAGAAAAAAAAATCTATTTAATTAGTTCATGGCCCACTATGACTTCCATTTAAAAAAATACAACTTTATGTTATAACCGAAAAATGAAAAAAGATATTCAAAATCTGTTGAGGCCATTCCATTCTACTCAAAAAAGTGCCTAAAGAATGTGCAAATATCATTTCTCTAACTTGAAAACGAAGAAAGATATCGACATTTATCGACATCGTGAAAAATCGTACTTTTCATTATAGCTGGAAAACAACAAAAGATAGCGAGTTCAGGTTTTCACCATTGAGTTCCTCTCAAAAAAAGCGATCGAAAATGTGCCATTCATTTTTCCATAGCTCTTATAGTTATCGAGATCTCCTATAGAAACATCCAAATTTGCCCACCCTGTACTATCGTGACTTATGAGTCAGGATGGGCGGACATAAATATAATGATTTTTTCGGATTTTCGTAAAGTAGGAAAGCGTACTTTTTTATTAAAAATATACTAATACTTACTGAAAGTGCAGCAGTTGTCGGTGTTAACATCCATCTAGTGTCCTATAGACGTGGAGGAGATAGAAAACAGAATAGTGGAACTTGATCCAAAGCTAGCCTATTTGAATTCATTTCGCAAACGAGACCTCTTAGCAGCAATACAATCCTGCGTGGCTCTCCATTCAGCCTGAATATAAGGATTCAACTGGGGGAAGATTATACGGGAAGCTAAACGGAATTAACTGCAATAGGGAAGTAATACGGTAAGCAAATATGTCGGCATTCTCATTTCTCTTTGGTCTTCGTGGCTCTTCAAAATGCCCATGTTTAATACTTGAACTTCAATGCAATGACGAAATGCAAAACTGAGGTTAAAACTTAACAATGGGTATTTATAACGCAAGGACAATAATAATGGTATGGTAAGTAATTATACCGGGGGTGTCCAATAATATGTGGGCAATCTCCCTGATTTGGCTAAATGTAGTAAAAAAAATACAGGGTGATTCAGGTTTTATCTTGTTAACTCCAGGTTAACTCCATAGAGAATTGAAAAATAATACGAGTTTGCTTTATGAACTATATTCGGGAAATGCTTTGTTCAGAAAATACAGGGTGTTAAAGTTTTAATAAAAAATTCGTTCGTATCTTTGAAATATAAAAACATTGGCTGATTGAAATAATTTGAAATTTTGAACAGTAGTTGTGCTAATTGAAGTACATGATTTGATACTCCCGCTAAAAAATTCTTCAATTCAGTGGCGGAGATCAGAGTGTGTTATTACCTTTTTTATTAAATAATGTCTACGCCACTGACTTTAATGCCAATTTGTTATTTTTGTTAGACACCTAATATTGTTGAGAGAAGAAAAGTCATCCTACGTTTTTGTCGTAGGACGCACTGTTTCCGAGATACTTCACAATGTAGGAACTCGTTCGAGGTAAAATGTCATAAAAATCAATGCTGTTGAGTTTTTACAGAAATTAATCATTTTTGTGATCTTTACTGAAACGTTTGCATTACAAAAAGTTTGCATGAGTTCCTACATTGTGGAATATCTTGAAAACTGAGTCCTACAACAAAAACGTATGATGACTTTTTTTCTCCTCTAAACGAAACAAGGTACCATAAATAACCAATTTCCATTAAAGTCAGTGGCGTAGACATTATTTAATAAAAAAGTAACAACACACCCTGATCTCTGCCACTGGAGTGAAGAATTTTTCATCGAAAGTATCAAATCATGTACTTCAATTAGCACAACTAAAATCAATGAGGGTCATTAATTTTGTAATGTACCATTATGTACTTACCTGAAAATTTTTTTGGTCATGTGCATTAAGTAGGTACATGAATCATCATTGTGGACATTATGCTTTATGACTGTAGGGTAGATTCTCAGGCTACATCACTTTTTTAAATTGAATTTCACCAGCAATAGGTACCGTCTATGTTTAATTTTTTTAACGTTTTCTATTTTTGGTACCTTGGTTACTTATGGCAAGCGTAAATTTCGATTTGAAAATATAGAGAATGTAATGGCATTCACTGAGTTAGCGGACTACGAAGTATTTTATCTACAATGACCGGTCGGTTAAGCTCGGTCGGATATTACAAACGCCTAGTAAATAGGCGGCCTATTATCGGGAAATGGAAGTCGTTACGAGGCGTTATGATTGAGCGCTATTCGCCCTTTCAACAGAATCAGTTAGCCGGGAGCTATATCAAATGATCATACAGTGGGCTATTCGTTAGGTGCAGTTCACATAAAACCCCTTTTTCTCTTTCCTAAAGAATAACTTTATGCAGTAGAGCTATTATACTTCAGGCATGACACTTGCTGCAGGTACCTGATTTATAATAATTATGATGAAACCAATGACGTCTGAAAAAAATAGACCCAACATTACATTCATAAATAAGAAATAATCAAAATCCATCATCTAAGTGTGTAATCTTCATGTGAGTGGGAAAAGGAGTGACCGATCGCATAAATAGAGGATTGCGGTGAAAATGGCAATGCTGTCAGAGACCTCCGCGACATTTATTTAGACGTCTTTGGATGAAACAACCAGGTACCTAGGTAACAGTGACAAACTTTTCAATTATTGGTTTTGATTAAATAATGATTGCCTATCTGTATACTTATTCACATTTAATTCCTGTTTTCATTTTGGGCAAATATCATATACAGGTGTCCCAATATTCCATGGACATGGAGCAACCACAGATTACTGAGGAAAAAAAAAGTCGCTCGGACCAAACTTATCTCTATACCAAAATGCTTCGTTTGTCCGTTAGAGGGCTTCTCAAAGTCTTTTGAAAATTTTAGTTTTTTTGAAATAGCTCAAAGTCGGTTGATTACAATTCGATGAAATTTGGAGGTAAGTAAGGGCTGATAATTTAAAATTATTTTGAAGTGTACAAAGTGTCCCATATGACAGTGGCATATCAAAGTTATGTTTTTTTTTACGGAATTCTCCTATGTTATTATATTTTTAGATTGACTGAGAAAAAAAAAATAAGATTGGCTCTCACAGTTGGTGTTTTTAAATTGAAAGTTTGTGAGTTATAAATAAGTGAAAATCGCAAGTTCAAGGCTCTGTACAACTAAAACGGCTCTAGATAAAGAAAAACGGCTTACATGTTCATATTTAAACTTTTAATGTACTATCCTATGGTGTACCTAGATGAAACGTTTATACAGAGTTTTAAAAAAATTGAAAAAATCTGAGATTTCTCCAACCTCCGCAAAAGAAAGAAAGTAAAAATGGTTCTGGTTGGACGGGCTTTAGACTCGAAATAACAAGCTCCAATGCAAGCGGCAACAGATCCATTTGAGAGATGACAAGAGTATGTACCTACTATAAGTAGTTGGTAAAAAATGATTATTGTATAACTATTATTAAATAAAACTATTTGCCGTCTTAAACGAGTTCAGACGAGTTTAAACTCAAAAACTACTTGTTATGCTCTGGATCCGGTTGTAGTTTCACATCTAGTGTTTTTTTGAATTTCAGCACTAGGTCTTAAGTTTGCAGAAGTTGTGTATCGCTTTGTAGATTTGCGACGTTAGATTTACCTGCACATATCTTGACTGAGAAAATAATTTTTGGTTTGAATGATCTCATAATGATATAAACTATTGTGAGATTTACATTGTAAAATTTAAATTGTTCCTTAATCTCGGTTTAAGTACTAAACCGTGTTTAAACCTTGCTGTGAAGAAGTTTACTTTTTTATACCTTCTTTAATATTGAGTGCACTGAAATAATAACGAACTCGCTGAAAACTTTAAGGAAAAGTCGTCGAAATATATTCATTACATTAGGTAGATATCTGATTTCAAAACTTACTCGACTTTAAAACGAAAAGTTGACGATTTCATACTAATGAGTGCGAAGATGATTATTTAAAATATTATCCCACTTATTACCCAAACATAATAATATAATTACAATCGCTAAATTAAAGTCAATCATATTGATTCCTCATATCCGTATCACAACATAATTACTTATTTCCAGAATCTTCAAAATTCCTAGCGATGCTTCAGTGTACTTAAGTAGTTCTAGCCAGTTCTAGCCAGATGAGTGCCAGAAAAAGTGGTGTACTTTTAGGTGTCACTGTTTATTTTATGTTTTAATATTATTATTTATTGAAAAAACACATGCACTGCAGGTAAATCCCTATGGCGAGCGGAGATATCGAGTCATTTCACTTTGAATCGTTGCAGGTTGTAGGTCCCTACTCCTCAGAAAACACTTCCTGTGGAATGCTATTCCAGAGGGATGTGGTTCTGTACACGAAAAAAGTCTGAAATAAGGTGGTACGAGGTGCAACGAGCTGAACCTGCTAGGGATGAGCTACTGCGGCTCGACGTATATCTCTGCCCGGCCTCGTTTAAGGTGAGCTCAAAGGAACCATGTCTTGTGAACATTTCCCATAAAAATATCTGTGAGCCCAGTGTTGGGAAAGATACTTTAAAAAGTATCTAGATACAAGATACTAGATACTTTCTAAAAAGTATCTTAAGATATATTAAGATAAAGATACTAAGAATAAAAAGTACCTATCTTGGATACAAAATACTTCTAAAACTATCTAAGATACTTTCAAAAATCTATCTTAGATACTCAAAATATCTAAGATACTACCAAAAACTATCTTAGGTACCATACGTATCTTAGATACTAAAAGTATCCTAGATACTAACAGCTTCTTAAAGATTTTTTTTTATTGAAAATGCACATGCACTGCAGGGAAATCATTATGACGCTCTGGGAGCGGTGCATGAGCGGAGATGTCGATTCACGTTGGCCTTGAATCGCTGTAGGTTGTATACTTCGGGAAACACGCCAAAGTGATGCGGTTCTATACCTAAAAGAAGTCTGAAATAGGGTGGTACAAGGTGTAACAAGCTGAACCTGATACGGATGAGCGTCTGCGGCTCGACGTGTATTTCTGCCCGGTATTGTTCTAGGTGGGATCAAGCGGGCCACGTCTTTTGAACACTTTCCATAAAAATATCTGTAAAACAGACTCAGATCAGCTACTCTTCTTCGATGTTCGAGATTTTCAAAATTTTTTGTCAAATCTGGGTCCCCAATAAAGCGGATGGCTCTTTTCTGAATAGAGTCGAGTAGTCTCAGCGTACGTTAAGGAGCTGAGCTCCGAACATGTGAGCAGTACTCCAAGGATGGTCGGATTTGAGCCTTGTATAAGAGGAGAAGCTTTTGTGGTGTATAAAATTTCTTCGTGAGGAAAAGTGTTCCAAGTTTTTGAGAAGCACTCTTCGCCAGACCTGCAACATGATCATGCCAAGACATGTTCGCTCCGAGGCTCACTCCAAGTAAACGAAGAGATGACGCTGGAGTAAGAGAGTGTCCCGCCATCACCATATCTGGCTCCAAAACGTTGGCCTTTTTGGATAAGCTGGCTGCTTGGGTTTTTCCAGCATTAAATTGAACTTGGTTTCTATCGCCCCAAGCTAGAATGTCTTGTGAGTCATTGTTAAGTATGGCAACTTCTTGCTCCCTGCGAGTCTGTGCGTCGATGGCAGATGTTCGCGCATCTAAGGTATAAGAAGATATGAGTGTACTGTCGTCGGCAAAACTATATATTGGGTTTTTTGTGTTTTCAAGCAAGTCGTTTATAAATATTAAAAAGAGAGTCGGAGATAAAAATGGATCGCTGAGGCACACCGGCATTGATGGAAAAGGTCTTAGAAAGAACTCCATTGAGTGCCAACTGTAATGAACGATCTCTGAGATAACTCGCAAGCCACAAGTAGAATTTCTCGGGCATGTCGTAAGCCTGCAGTTTTGCCAACAGTCCATCATGCCAGACACGGTCGAAAGCTTAAGAAATATCAAGCGCAACCCCTCGAGACTCCCCATGGTGCTGGATTGCGCTGTTCCACACCTCGTAGGTGACGTAGGTGAGGAGGTTTCAATAATCGCACATTTGATTTTTAGAAAATTATTAACAACAAAAAAGCTAAAAGTTTTTATTTTCTTCTCGATTCAGCTTAATGGTGCCAAGTATTTTTTTACCGCAATTGTAGCATTTTGCATGTAGTTTTGGAAAATGGTACTATACAGGGTGTCCCATAATATGTGGGCAATCTCCCGGATTTGGGTTTATTTCGTAAAAATAAATGAAAAAATAGCTATAAAATTAATTCCTCAGAGACACCCCTACAAAGATATTAGCTGTTGAAGTTGAGGGTTGAAAATAAATTTATTGCAATAACTTTTTTATTTCTTGACCGATTTTGATAATTTTTGGTTTTATTTTGTATTATTTGGGACTGTTTCATAATCTTTGGTAGCACATACATAGACCTCGGGATGGCATAACCCCCTCATTCACTTGAAAGAAAACAATAAAAACAATAATTTTAAAGTTTTTTAAGGTTAATTTTCTTTTTGTTTGATACTTTTTACATAAAAAACGTATCTTTATTTATTTCGATAGAGCGAACCGTTATCGAGATAAACGTCCTTCTAATACGTGATGAGTCGCAGGAAGTTTCTAAATTTCAAGTAAATTTTAACAAGATGGCTGACCTTTGACAGTAAATTGAGCAGGAAACAAAACAATAACTTAATTAAATACACGTCAAATAGTGTCAAAGATTTTATTTCATGCAGATTCAATTCCAACTGATTTTAAAATGAGTTACAAAAACGCCGAATACGCAGAAAATCAGTTATAGAATTGAATCTGCATGAAATGAAATCTTTCGACACTGACGTGTATTTAATTAAGTTATTGTTTTGTTTCCTGCTCAATTTACTGTCAAAGGTCAGCCATCTTGTTAAAAATCTACTTGAAATTTAGAAAGTTCCTGCGACGCATCACCTATTAGAAGGACGTTTATCTCGATAACGGTTCGCTCTATCGAAATAAATAGGGATACATTTTTTATGTAAAAAATGTCAAGTAAAAAGAAAATTAACCTTAAAAAACTGTAAAATTATTATTTTTATTGTTTTCTTTCAAGTGAATGAGGGGGTTATGCCATTCCGAGGTCCATGTATGTGCTACCAAAGATTAAGAAACACTATTCTAAACAGTTCAAAAAAATACAAAATAAAACCAAAAATTATCAAAATCGGTCAAGAAATAAAAAAGTTATTTCAAAAAATTGATTTTCAACCCTCAACTTCAACAGCTAATATCTTTGTAGGGGTGTCTCTGAGGAATTAATTTTATAGCTATTTTTTCATTTATTTTTACGAAATTTACCCAAATCCGGGAGATTGCCCAGATATTATGGGACACCCCGTATAGTTTGAAGAAAATGCATATATGTATACGCTGAGAAAAATTTTTCATTGGGGGAAGTAAATTTGTGATTCCGGCAATTAAATCATTTAATTGATAACCAGTAATTAAATATTTAGTTGAGTCAACTGAATTATTTTGTTGCAGAATTTTAAATATTCAACCAAGTTGGCAGAAGATACTGCATAGAAGTGATTGTAAATAAAACGTTCTGCTGTGAAATATATAATAATTCAGTGAACCGCACTCAACTTTCTTGTGTCAAATTAATAAAACTGCGAAGAACTATTCTCAAGTTCTCTCAATATTACTTTGAGTTTCTCAACTAAATGAAACTCTTCTCCGAATAAAATCTTTGTTTAGAATTTATATATATCTAAACTAGGTATTACCTATAAATTTGACAATATTTGATTAAACCTCCCTTTTTGAAATTTTTGATTTATTGCTTTATTTATTGTCTAATTTATTAATAATATTATCAAATTAAAAAAAAAGAACCGAAATCCCAAGCAATAAATAAAAAATCTCTAACCCATATAAAGAAACAAAATGCGCAATGCGCATTTTGAGCTTTCCTCAACCCGATCAACAATATAACAATAAAAAGTACCTGCACATTTTGCTGTCCATATCAATCATGCACTTGTCCATAGGTACTAATCTTAAATTTACAAGTTACCTTTAATTATTGTTATACATGAAGGGGTGAGTCAAAACTGTAAGTAGGTACCTATACCAAGCAGCCACAATAACAGTAATCACGGCTTTGTGTGATTTGAACTTCGCGATTTCTCAGATTTATTTAAACAAAGCTATAAAAAAAATCAAAAATAAAACCGGATTATCTTTTTGCATCAGATAAATCAAAAAACTTCACTTAAGGTAAATTATTTTTAAGAACTACGTTTGACGAACAGCTCGGCGAACTGTATCAGCATGACGTCTAATGGCGACTGACGCCTTCTGATCTGAGGTTGCAGTTAGATAAAAATAAGATGAATATATTGTTATGAAAAATTAGGTTCACTTCTAATGATTTCAAGTTTGGATTTGATTTGAAGATTGTAACAAATAAAAATTATTAGTATTTAATAATTAAAAATGTCAAAAATAAATTTTGGATTGTTTAAAAAATGGATTGTAGAGAAAAGGAAAAAAGTGAATGGGAGAAATGTTGATAGCAACGAGGGGAATGAATGAATTGAAAAAAAAAATAAGAAGTAACTGTCAGAAAAGGGTAAAAAAAGGTGAAAATAATTATTTGGAAGGAAAAAGGAGAAGAACAAAGAGATAGCAACGAGGAGAATTAATTAATGAGATTGAAATTGAGAAGAGCGTGTGTCAGAAAAAGTAAAAAGGGTGAAGGTAGTTATTTTGGAAGCACAAAAGAGAAGAAGAAATAGATAGCGAAGAGAACGTGAAGAGGTTGGAAGGGGATAAATTATAGAGAGGATCAACTTGAAAAGAAGTGGAAGAAACCTGGAAGATGTCGGGAAGATTTGGAACTTAAAGATTATACTTAAGAAAGGAAGGAGAAGCAGAAAGAAGAAGAAGAGAAGCAGCAAGAGACGAAGAGAGTGACAGAGAGAGTTGGAAGATCAGGAAAAGGTGAAGCGGGGTAGCGAGACGCAGAGGGTGCGGGAGGGAGTCGAAGGACTGGAAAAGGAAATTTCTACGAAGAAACAACAAGAGGTAGAGAGAGAGAGAGATAGAAATAGAAGACTGAACAGTGTGGAAAGGGATATTGTAAGATTTTGATGTTATAATTAGTTTTAAATTATTAGAGTATACACTGAGAGAAATATTATTCTTGAAAGAACTAAAGGCTGGAGGTATTTCCTCCAGAGAATTTATTTAGTTATAAGAACTACTTTATCATTTACAGTACCAAATGTTAGTTGGATTCACTAAAATTGAGCAATTGATTGAATTAAATAATTTAATTGAAGCTCATTTTGTGTAACGAAGTATTTTTCTAATTGGCATAATAATTACTCATAATTAACAATTAATTATTAATATTTTTAATTAACTATTTTATTTTTTTTTATTAATTATTTATTAATTAATTAATAAAACAATTAATTAATTAATTAATATAAATAATTAATAATTACTCATAGCTAACAATCTAAGAATCTGTACTGGAACATAATTTAATTCCAGCAACTAAACATATAAAGTTATCTTGTTTAAAGAAATCAAAGATTCTTAGAAGTTAGAAATTATTGAGACAAATAGGTTTTTCTTGCCGGAGGTAGGAATAAATATTTAACAGAATATTACAAACATAATTGCGTGAAATATATCAGATTTTCATTATTCCAACTATGGTATGATTGTGTCAAGTAAAAATTTCTTGAGTGGTGTACTGAGAGGGTTCAATAATAGAACGTTTGTATTGAAAGAATTATACCAGAATTATGACAATAAATATTTCTTTATTTACTGTATGTATAGATTCATCTAACTGCAGCCTCAGATAAAACACATCAGTCGCCATTATATAGACGCCATCATGATGTAGCTGCGTTCGTTAAACGTGGGTGCAGAAATCAGAGAGCTCGAGGTAGTTTTTTTTTTGTAATTTTGTATAAATACCTAAATATTTTGTCAAGTCATAAATTTAGACTATTTGTTCAAAAAAAATTCAAATTCAAGTTAAATTAAGTCAAAATTTTTTTGCAACTGAACCCAACTGGGAAAGAAAGTGCCCTCAAAGAATAAATAAAATTTTATTTTGTTTATGGTATATTTTTTTTTAATAAAAATAATAATAACAAAGAAATCAGAAAGGGGGAAAAAGGAATACCATAACAATACGTATACATATAGTAAATAAATGAATATAATATTGCCATAATTCTGGTATAATCCCTTCAATACAAACGTTCTATTGATGTAACCTCTCAGTACACACGCAACAAATTTATACTTTTTAGCGCATCGCCTCTGAAAGACGATTTTTCAGTAGCTCAGTAGCCGGCAGAATGACGCATATTGCAGCCTGCATGCAACAGCAGCTCGCTTCCAAGCGTAGAAAATTTTTCAGTCCACAACGAACGCTTTTTCTGGCCCTAGGGCGGACAGATTTAGGAGTTACTATAGCAACTACTGATAGTGTTATCAGTTAGTGATTACGCGGCAGGTGAGAGCGAAATTGAAGCACACCGCTGACAACTAAACCGAGACCACTATACCTACGCGCATATTTCAATAAAGTCTAAACGAGCTGGAAATATAATAACAGGTATAGGTACCTATCTAATTATAACGATTAACGGGGGTTACTAGTTTCTGAGGTTTCGTCAATAAAGAAACAAAATTAACGCTCGACAGGAAAATTACACTGACAGTGAATTAATTTGTACGCCACCACATATTCGCCAACAAGCTAACAAGCCAAAGTATTCAGTGTTCTTACGCGATGCGCTAAAAAATAGTGTCTATATCTCGGCCGGATCAGAAGTTCATTTCAGCTCGTATTCAATCGACCCTCGCTCCGCTCCGCTCCGCTCGGCCCGATAACTTCATACTCGCTGAAATGAACTTCTTTCCGCCCTTGATATAGAATATACTATTTCATCAATCATATCATAGTTAAAATAATGAAAATAATGATAAGTATATTTCACGCAATTAATGTTCGGAATATTTTGTTAATTATTTATTCCTACCTACGGCAATAAAACCTATTTGGCTCACAAATTTACTACTTATAAGAATCTTCGATTTTTTTAGACAAGATAACGTTATATGGTTGGTTGCTGGAATCAAATTAAGTTGTAGTACATATTCTTGGATTGTTAGTTACGAGTAAAATTATTATGCCAATATGAAAAATACTTCGTTACACAAAATGAGCTTAAATTAAATTCAATCAATAATTATTATTATATTTTAGTTTATTATAGTTATTTTAGTGAATCCAACTACTAAGATTTTGTACTGTGAATGATAAAGTTGTGGTTCTAACCAAATAAATTTTCTGAAGGATATACCTCGAGCCTTTAGTTATCTCAAGAAAAATATTTTAAATTGATAAAAATAATATTAAAATAAAAAAATTAAGTACAGCTGTGTAGTTTTCGAATCGGCGATAAATTCGAAGTACTAAGTGTCATTGATAGAGCATATCTACCAAATTTAAATTCCGAATATGCACGAAAACCTATACAGGGTGAGTCATTGATATGAGAAAGCTCGATTACACCTATACCATTAAAGATATCGAAAAGAACCAAAAAGTGCTGTAAATGGGAGGGTAAAGTGCAGTTTGTAAAATTATTTTCAGATACACAGGATGGCCCAATATCGCTGTACGCCATACAACTTTGTTATTTTAAATAGGACACCCTCTATATTATTACATTTTCAGATTATTTGAGAAAAGTCAAAAAGAAAGGTTTGTAAAGTTGAAGTTTGTAATGAGCGATTTATGAGTTATAATAAACAAATGAAAATCATGATTTTCCATTTTCGAAGCAGCTTATATTGAAAACGACTCGAGATATGGAAAAACGGTTTACATGTTCCTATCTTAACTTTTCAAGCGGTATCCTACTGGATGGATGAAATTTTTATACAGAGTGGTAAAAAATTTGATTATTTTCATCACCCGGTATAAAAATTTCAGCTACATGATAGGATACCAAATTAAAAATTAAGATAGGGACATGTAAACCGTTTTTCCATATCTCGAGCCGTTTTCAATATAAGCTGCTTTGAAAATGAAAAATCGCGATTTTCATTTGTTTGTAACTCATAAATTGCTCATTACAAACTTCAACTTTACAAACCATTCTTTTTGACTTTTCTCAAACAATATGAAAATGTAATAATATAGAGGGTGTCCTATTTAAAATAACAAAGTTGTATGGCGTACAGCGATATTGGGCCATCCTGTGTATCTGAAAATAATTTTACAAATGCACTTTACCCTCCCATTTACAGCACTTTTTGGTTCTTTTCGATATCTTTAATGGTATAGGTGTAATCGAGCTTTCCCATATCAATGACTCACCCTGTATGTATAACCAGGATATCATTACCAAGTATGATCATTTTGTCCTTAAGATTGTTAACTTTTTAATTTAAAAAGTTTCTGAAGGACGCGGTGATACTTGGTGATACGTATATAGATGATAGGTTTTAGTTTTACATTAACAGTCCGATTGTTTTACTTGAAAACATAGTTTAAACAGAAAATGATTTGTTTAATGAATTTTATGTTTTAAACCCTTAGGTACTTGGTAGAATCTCTGCATACTGATGGATGATAAACAAAACACCAATGTTTTAAAATTCTACTGCCTCGTGATAGATATTATCGATGTTACACGTTTTTCGCTATTTTTAAAGTAGCATAATTATGTTAATGAGTAAAATTATTGATATAATAATATCGCAAAAGTATGGTAACCTAAGTGATCAAATTAATATATCAATAATTTCATTTATTTAATTTCTGAAGATGCTACTTTAAAAGTAGCTTAACACTTATAACATCGATAATATCCATCAGTGTACTTTAAAATTTGAAAAACATTAGTGTTTTATTTATCATCCATCAATTTGGTTTAATGATCAAGAATCAACAACTGATTTGCTCCTTGGGCGATTATACAGGGTGATTGATTGAAACGCCACATTAGAAAAAGTTCGACTTCCAAATGATCTAGGAATCTGAAATTTGGAACTTTGGCAACATACTTAATAACGAGTCAAAATGAAATATTACCAAGATGGCAGCACATTTAAAAATGGCGAAAGCAATGGCCATCTTTGTTTTTTTAAATGAGACACACCATATATTATTGCAGTTTCAGATTGTCTGAGAAAATGTAATAACAATGGTGCTTATAGTTGCAGTTTAAATTGAGTCGGCTATGAGTTACAAACAAGTGAAAATCCCAATTTTTCAAGTTTAAACCCATTTACCACGAAAACGGGCCATAATATCAAAAAAAGGCTTACATGTCCCTATCTTAACTTTTCATCTGGTATCCTACTGTATAGTTTAAATGTTTATACAGGGTGATGAAAAATCTGATAATTTTCACCACCTTGTATAAACATTTTAACTGCATAATTGGATGCCTTATAAAAAGTTAAGAGAGGAACATGTAAGCCGTTTTTTGATATTGTGGGCCGTTTTCGTGGTAAATGGGTTTAAATTTGTAAAATTTGCGATTTTCACTTGTTTATAACTCATAGCCGACTCAATTTAAACTGCAACTATAAGCACCATTGTTATTACATTTTCTCAGACCATCTGAAAATGCAATAAAATATGGGGTGTCCCATTTAAAAAAACAAAGATAGCCATTGCTTTCGCCATTTTTAAATGTGCTGCTATCTTGGTAATATTTCATTTTGAATCGTTATTAGGTATGTTGCCTGAGTTCCAAATTTCAGATCCCTAGATCATTTGGAAGTCGAGTTTTTTCTAATGTGGCGTTTCAATCAATCACCCTGTATAGTATATTTCTAAAGACTTAACCAACAGTGATCTGAATATAAATAACAGCGTAATTATAAAGTAAATTAAACCAAATGCTGTTAGCGAAAACTAATTGAAATTCGGGATAAAACGTACGGTTCTAGAATCACATGTGATACCCGCAAACTCCTCTTATATTTTCAGTCAACTAAGCCATTTCCCTGTCACGATGTAAGGGTTGAATAAGCGATAGCCGTGTTGCTAGTACAGAGCTAGAGAGGAAGGGGAACACCATCCGAGATCAGGACTTCAATAATTCCTGAATCCTGCTGTAGAGGGACCAGAGGAGTAGGGATTCGTTGGTCAGTGATGCAATTCAAGGATGACGAAGCTATATCGGAGCTATTCCAAAAGATCTCTATTCCAAGAGATGTTTCATATATGTTTTGATACTTTAGATTAAGTTATTCATTGATCCATAAAAACACTTATGTTATATTCTGTAATATTTGCTGTCTCATCAGCGACATGCGATTCGCAGATACGTCTATCTCCATCAACGAGCAGTGACATTTTGAGTAAATTTCAGATGATATCCAATCGTAGAATATGATACGAATCTTTCGTTTTTATTCATCAATAGACTTTCAATTTAAAGAATAGTCGATTAGGATAATCTAATCTCAATTATTATCGATTTTGAAATGATTATGAAAATTGCATTCCGAAGACCTTAAAACATTCTACGAATTTTGGATTCTCATAAATCACAGAAGTGAAATCAAAAGTTCCGCAGCGGAATATATTTTAAGGCATTCAAATGATGCTGTGAAGTATTTTCCTTGCGTTTGAAGAATCGTTTATTAAACAGTTTCTCAACTGCTGTTATAACTCCCTTCTGTAACAGATTCAAGTAGCTTTCATATTTACTTTCAAAAGGAGTAATATAATAAGTAGAAAAGAAATTGATAAATATGGTGCGGCTTAGGAATAGGGGGTAGGGGGATAGTGTTACATTATACACAGCCGACGAAGGAAACAAAAAATTTATTTAAAAGATGCCTACTTCTATTTTCTCTAAGGTCAAGTGGACCGTTCCATCACATCATATTTACAATAATTGTATTGGTCATTTATTTACTGCATGGGTACCACTATAGAGAGAAACCATTCACCAATAACTACAACATAATGTGTTTAATTTAATAAAATTAATTTAACTAAATACCTCTACTTATTAAAAAATTCAAATTTACCTGAGTAATAGGTTTCAAATGCATATTTCAATAATATTATTTTATAATAATATTATAATATTATTTTATTATATAATATTTTTCAATAATATTATAAGGGTCTATATTATTATATGGTAAAGTCATGATTGAACAGAAGTTTAAGTAGGGCTTAAATGTATTATTTAAGAAATTCGGTTTTCTATATAAATTTACTCTAAACAAGTCATCTCCTTACTCATTTGAACTCTGTATGTCCTGGAGTAAATCCTGTGGTACGCCATCCTGACGTTCGGCTTGCATGCTGATGTCCCTAAGAAGGTTACAAATGGACGAGACGAGTTCGTGCACTCCACTCAATTTCCCTGCTTTATTTGCAATTTGCCCTTCTGGTCCTGATTTCCTGTCGACCTTCTGATTGCTGCTTCGCTCTTACTCAAACAGATTTAGAGCTTGAGTGGACCCTCGATGAGCTTAGTAACAGCCCGTCCCTTTGGAATGATTTACATTGCAGGTAAGGATGGTTCTTAAAATTTAAGATAAAGTCACTTCTAATCGACTATGTACGTTATCATAAAGTGAGCGGCTCATCATTGATCAACACTAGAGATCACATGATGAATACCACATTTTTATCAGTTAATGGACGCACTAAAATAGGTACTAAATAAGCATTGAACGTAACTAAGAAATAAGAATCTGCATTACGCAGGCTGGCTTTTAAAATACTACCTATCAAAATTTGAATCTGAGCAGATGAGTAAACGAAATGAATAGGAATTGGTAAATAGACTGTCCTTTATAAGGTAATAAAAGCGCGAAGAGTCAGCAAATTCAAATTTTATTGGGTGATATATAAAGAAGTTATGCAGTTTTATGTTAGTGGGAGCAGATATTCATTTTTCGATATACCGGCCGTAAACGTGGCTCGTTTTCAGCATTCATGATAACATCGCAAGCCGTCATAATGCACGATATAAGAGGAAGTGCGCTGTTGTCATAATGCTGTTCTTGTTAGGATAGTTTTGCAACATTTCTTGAAGTTTGGGGATTAGCGTTTAATTCCACACGAAATAACGAAATATCTTTACTTTTATCTTTTATATATGTCTTTAGTAATACCTACTCGTAAAATAGTTTCATGTAACTCTCTGCAAAAATATTAGGTACCTACTTTCAATAATGTGAGAGAGTGTATTTTTGTATTCTGTACCATAATAATTTTACTATTAGAAAAATATTTTGATATACTTACTTCTCTTGAATAATAAGCCTAAGAAGAATAGGATATAAAACGATAGTCCTAAATATCTGACTTTCTGACTGATGGCGATAATGATGAAATTCCAAGGTCACTAAAAAAAATTAACTCCACAAAATTCAACTCAGAAACCACCAGTAAGAAGACCAGGTTCGGATCATCCACAGAACAACGATTAAGTTTCTTTTTATAAAAATCGTTATTTTAAGCTCGTAATTTATAGGTTATAGTTATAGCCTATAAATTATAATATAAACTATAAATATAATACAGGTTATAGCTCAGTTTTCACTATGTAACTTTTCGAAAACCGTTCCAATATATTAGCTATTTGGTTGAAATAAGGGAGATTTAGTATTAGCGAAACGGTTCTTGTTTGAAAGACTGCTAAGCAGTAACCAACAGCGTTTAGTAGAAAGGTAAAATTTATTAAAAAACAACAAAATACTTACGTCATCAGATACTTTCCCAATTTTTAGCATTATTTTCGATTATAATGCTTGCATAATAAAATATACCTACCGTATGCTGTTGGAGCACAATAATATTATGTCTGATCACTTGCAGCATGATTGCGTTGTTGACAGACCAACTAACAAGGGACTTCGGAAGCGGAAGCGGAGTGATCGGAGCGCGGGATACAATTATGTAGCGGGATATGCGTGAACACAAAAAGCTACATTTACCTACCTGAGTATATCGCACTAAGAACGATTCACGCTTACCACGCCCGACATAGCTCTTGTATGTTTAAATCAGACCGTTTTCGTACAGCGCATATTGCGTAGCATTGAACGGAGTAAACGCTCGTTAACCCGGCGCACATTGCTACGCACGTCACTAACGCGAACTGTGATACCACATCTGTTTCGACTTTGAAATAATAATTTAAAATAAAATTGTACGAATCAAATCGCATGAAATAAAATATTTGTTTACGTAGGATCAGTGTGGCATCACACCGGATAACCTCCCTGGACAAACTATATTGTACACCGCTCGTCGTCTAGCATCTTGTTCTGAGTATTATTTATTTTTGAGACAGCGATTATGTCCAACAATCCAACCGCCAGATTTTGCAGCTACTTATAAATAATATCTGCGAGGCAATTGACGACGAATATACCAAATTGTAAGAGGAATCAAAATATGACACTTAAAGCTGATAATTAAAATTAAGTACTTTCATATACTAGAGGAGTATGCATAAGTTCATAGGTAAGTAGAGCTAGAAGATTCTTGCGAAATATCTTAGAAGCCATGTATTTTTTGCTAATTACGTCAATCGCTAATAAAATGAAACCTAGAATTGTTTTCCCTCTTCGTTGTTTCTCGTGTACCTATTCAAATATTCTTAGTAAAAAATGTAACTTGTTTTTGCATAGGAAATAATTTTTTTTTATCTACGAAAAAAATACAAGTTATTATTTTTATTTATAATAAATGAAACTATATCCAAAATACGTGTCAAAATGCCGGAACGGCTGTAAGAAATTACGTTAAGTAGGTACTACTCTTTTGACTTCTTCAAGGGATCGTATCTCAAAAGGAGCGGGGCTGATGATTTATTTTTATATAAAAACATGCTTAATTTTCGAGAAGGACACATCTAATTTTTTTTTTGTATTTAAAGTATGTCACAAAAGTTTTTGGAATTTTTGTAATGCTATAGAAAACAATAATAAAACGCAATGCATCAAGTTTTTCGTAACCACGCTTAATTATTGGTCCATGAATAATTCCAAAACTTCAAACCGCTTGGTGTTATAAAAGTATTTTGTTGCTGGCAAGGTGCTTTTACATGTGTTATAAATTATAATTTCGGCAAGGAATATATTATTTAGTTGGAAGGGTTTCAAGAAAAGAAAGAGTTAGAAAGAAAGATATGAGTTCTGAGAAAAGAGTTCTGATATATTTATAGGCAACAAAATATAATCTGATACCTACTTCAGAACAAAACACCATGTTGACTGCTATTGAAAAGTGATACCATAAAGGAAGTCTGAAATATGGTGGTACGAGGTGTAACGAGCTGTTAATAATGTTAATGTTAATGTTAATAATAACGCTTTCTGAACGACAAATTTGTCCTAATGGTATGGTGAAGACAGAGACATCGATGTTTCAATGGTTCTATCTCATCAGTCTGACATATCACCACTACCAGAGGGTGAAACCAGAGGGTGAAACCAGAGGGTTGAAATTTGTATACTTTTCAGTCGTCAGATGGCATTTGCCTTGCAAGTCACTATGTTTCCGACAAATCATATGCTTAAATGCGTTAATTTTCTTTCTGATCGGCACACTCCTCTGGTAGTGGTGATGTGTCAGACTGATGAGATAGAAATAACCATTGAAACATCGATGTCTCTGTCTTCACCATACCATCAGGGTAAATGTGTCGTTCAGAAACCGTTATTGTTTTTCAACAATCGGATTGCTGTACTTGATATAATAATTTATTATTATATCAATTTGTTTCTTTCTGTATGTTGTCATGTTGATACGGAAATTAGAGATTCCTTTTTGTAATAATTTTTAATTTCATACGATTTAATACTAGCTCGCGAGGATACTTTTTATTCTAAAAGGAAGGCCATAGTGCTGGAGAAGTATTTTAGTGAAAACGTTACACAAAGATAATAGTATATTGTGAAACAAGTGCGGAAAAGAGAAAATTTCTCACCAGTGTGAAACAATTGTGACACGAGACGAAGTCAAGTGTCACAATTCACACGAGTGTGAAATTTCTTTTCCGCACGTGCTTCACACAGTACTTTTCCTACGACCACAATTTAACAGATTAATTATCTAACAAATTTAACACATAAATTATTTTTTCTGACAATGCTCTGCTTTTATGACCTTATCTCCAATTTATGAAATGTTTATAAGCAGATTCGTATTTTTCTCTCGAAACTACAGGTAGCAAATTCAAAGAACACAAACCTGCTTGTTTTCTGACTTCAGGTGGTGTATTTTCTGCTTCAGATTCAGAGCAATTACAATCCCCATTATAATGATATGTACCTAACTAAAGTTTATTTTTTCAGATTACCTACCTAGATAGGTATTATTTTCAATTCTACCAATGAATTTTTATTATTACTATTATAATACTATAAAATCATTGAATTTTACCGACAATATTATTATTATTTATTATTAGACTCCGTATAAACTAAAAATAAGGGACGTGAGCGTGGAGACGTGGTAGATAATAACAATGATTTAAAAGAGGTTAGTATATTATTGCTATGCAACTTCTACACAACGCAGGCGCTGTGCGTCGTCGATGGAAGTTAGTAGAGGTGTGCGAGTTATTTTCACGATCACGTTCGTGAATTTGATTTGGCTGTTATTAGCGATCAACTCGTAAATTTTAATAATTACTGCCACAAGAGAATAATGAGTATATTTTATAGTCTTGTCGGGTTATATGTTATCCCATTTGTGTTTATTTTATTACCTTGAAGCGTTAAATGATTAGTTATTTCATTAACAATAAGTAACAGTTGAGTTCTCAGTTACCGCCCATCACTATTGTTTACATTAAAACTGTACGGAAACGATTTTTGGCTATGCGTTATGTCACTTTGTCGCACAGTTTTGGATACGTGAGAAATCTGCTAGTTTGCGCACAAAAAACGATGCGCAAAGTAGTATTTTGTATAGTGGTCGTAGGAAAAATATATTTTTTTAAATTACACTCTAAGACATCTTTGAGATCTAATTGAGATCTAAGTTCTTAGGAAGGGCCAAAGATCGAAATATCTCAAAACCTATTGCATTTTGTATAATGATTCAAAAGTTAAATTTATTATACTCTTATTAAATTTATAAAATTAAATTTACTCGTCTCTTTTTTGTCAGATCTCCAAAGGAATGCATTTAATTTCCAATAATCCTGTATAGTAAACTAACGTCACATTATCTGCAAAATTGTTTTTTTCCAGAAGATAGGTTTAGTCTGGCAACAGTGGTGGAAAACCATCTCAAATCTCAGCGAGGCGCAGGAGGGGGACCATGAGGGTGTAAAAATCCCGCTGTCGATCGCATCTCCGTATCTGGCTCATCTGTTGAAGATATTTAGTTTTCCACTTTAGGGCATAAAAGGTTCCTATCGCTATGGATACAAATGAGCTTACGAATTGAGTAACGCTATACCTTTGGAAAGTACTTTGAAAATTACTCGAATTTCGAGTTTGAATAAAATATAAGTGAGAAAGCTATAAAGAATTTTCACCAGTTCATAAAAATCAGGTTTTTCGGAGAATATAATGTAATATAGTGCTAACTAAAACCTCCTATCAAATTTATGGGTTTGAGCTAATATTTTCCCAATTACTGTTAATAATTTTACGCAAAAGACTGTTAATTTCCCACAAGTCCAGCATGTCCAGTGCAAAAAATTCTTTCTGGTTTTGAGGAGTTCAGTTATTATTTATAACGCAGTTCACTTATTATTTACGAATTAGGTTATTAGGTAGGGGTGAATTAAGTTATGATGTAGGGTGATAGAGATCACTGGGTATACCCGCTGTCAATCATTTGATGGATTTGGTTGCGTCTCTTTCTTATGAGGTTGAAGATTTATGACAATGAACAGGAAATAGTTGCCAGATGGATTTTTGATTTTTGATTATTATATTTATATTTACATCTTTAGGAGCTTTTTACTTTGAAACATCTAGTCACATATTGCAGTCTTTAACTAGAAAGTGTAACTTAAAGGACCCGGGCCCGTTGGTCTGTAGCGAAAAGCCACAGTGTGATCGTCTATTTACCTCTGGGTTTCCCCTAATAGGACCGCTGTGTTTTCTTACGTTGTGTTTACCGTTGTCACCCCTGCTCTTTGATTGAGGTATGCCATTCGGTCCGCGTGACGATGAAAGAAAAGGAGAGCTGACCTACATACAAGAACGGGTGGAAAGAAACAGACCGGGTGAAGGAATGTGAAATCAGAACAAAACAATGGCTTCAAGCAGATACAATGGTAACTCATTAGGTATACTAACTACGAGAGTGAAAACCTCACCAATCGGTAGGGCGAATTAATAAACTCCAATAGCCGAAAATTCGCTGCGGTACCTAAACGGCAAGCAGGTGTAAACGCGAAGTGAAAGTTATGCCGGTGTAATTATAATAACTAGACACAATGAGAAGTACCTAAACGCGTGGACCGATTTGAAGGAAAATTTAGTTAGTACAGGTTTAGTATAATTCAGTAAGGTAGCCGCGAGGTCAACTCGCCAAATCTCAAGACAAATGAAATATGATTAAGGACTAAATCACGGCATGAGGGCAGTGTCAATAAGGTACATTGTTGCGCGGTGTTTAGAAATCGGGCGACTGCTTCTATAAAAGCCGACGTCCTGCCGCCGCTCCAGGCAGATGAGATCAGCTTTCGAGCAGGTCAAGTCTGACTTCCTAACCCTTCGGACGTAAACCCGGGAGATGGGGTTCTTTAGCGAACTCTCGGTCGCCCAACTCATACCTTCGGACGTAAACCCGGGAGATGGCGTTCTTTAGCGAACTCTCAGTCGCCCAATTCATACCTTCGGACGTAAACCCGGGAGATGGCGTTCTTTAGCGAACTCTCGGTCGCCCAATCCTCATCCAAACTTTATAATCCAGCTAGCAACAATGCTATAAGCGTGCTCCGGCTAGAAATTCCGTTATCTGCCTTAGAAAAACTCCCATGGAAATCCAATAATTTTGCATCTCTTCTCGAGACAATTCAATATTCGCAGTTGGCAAATTCTCCTCGAACCAATTCACTAGCAGGTGGAAAAGTGCCTATTCTGAAGGAGCTTCCTTCACAAATTAGGGAAAATCCATTGTGAAAATCGTTAGGGAAGATCTCTCTTCGAAACAAAATCCCCGTCAATAAATGATTAAACAGATTCGCCCAATCCATGAGCGCAGGTCCCATTTTAAATCAGACACAATAATCAACTAGGTATTAGGCGGCACCACAATAGGTACCTATGCAATTACGTCAATAAATAGAAATAAACCAAGTTAGGCAGGAAACAGGAATAAATAATTACATATTCACGTATAGGAAATCGAGATAGAGCTAGGAGCGAAAGTAGACCCAGGTCAGGAAGTAATAACCTTTAAACAAAACGGCCCATGATTCAAATCCTATTCTTCGAAGAGTCCGAGTTTTTATTTAGTGCAGATGTAGGCAAGCATCTGCTGTCCCTTTAAATACGATGTTTGAAAGTGAAAGGAATTTCTTGCCATTATATGACACCATAAATAAAGATCACGTAGTAGAGCACCCCCGATTAGCACAGGTCTAGATAGAACAAGGCAGCGTTGTCAGATGTAGCCTCTGCTAATTCGCAATATTATCAGGAAATACTAATTCCATTACAACACCCAATTAGGAGTTAAAATAGGTATTCGATTAACACCCGGGGGAGGCATTCACCTCGATGTCCAGGTAAAGACCTCCGTTGTACCGGAAAGTGAAAATCGTGGAACGCAACGGGGTAAAACGCACCCGCAGTTGTAGTATAGGCAATACCACAAATAAAAATCCAAAGCAAATCAAAATTAATCTCGAGTATGGGAAAGCCAAACAAGAAAGTCCAGAAACCAAAGTATCATTATAAGGTCGTTTTTCCGAAGCTCTTCTAACCAGATTTTATACATACCTGAATCTTATGTGACAAACGTTATTATTATGTTCTCATGATACTATCTACGCTCTTTGGGTTGACAGGTCGACGTACTCGTGTTACTGGCGGACCGGTGGCTGGTGCCGTAAAATCAAATAAGTAAATTTGTCCGTAAACATGCCTAAACACGAATGAGGGATAAAAGTCCAGCATTTCCAATCATTAACTAGATTAATGGTTAAAGAGTCGTGGTCTGTAGTATGATCAGCTGATAATCACGTTGAGGAAGAAAGATTTTCGAACGGAGCCAACATGCTCTGGGTAATAAATCAAGGTGTGTAGAAAAATCTACAATAATACAGTTGATTAAGGTTTCAATCCGAAAAGCACTCGAATGACGAGTAAGGTAAATCACCAGGTATAACAGTGACAAATGATTAAGGGCAAGGTAACATATATGACATAAAGGTCGCCTGATGAGGCAGCATCGACGGGTGCAATAAAAGGTGGAACAAGACAAATAACAACAAGGTATACAATACAAAGTGATAACTAAATACAGTATCACCCAGGTTATGAATTAAATAAACGGAGGCGAAATAATTCCCTCTCCCAGTAAAAATAAACGGAAGTGAAATAATTCACACTCCTAGGTAAATCAACTGTGAAAATAAAATCATTAAATAAAAGAGAATCGGAAGGAACGATTTTATAAAAGATACGAAATCAAAATTCAGGAGAAGTGGCAACCCTGTACTCGAATGAACCTCGCAAGGCAGAGAAAAACGTTGAATAGTTAAACAGACAGACATTTCCGCCAAACCCGGATAGTCTGTAACCGAAATAAGGCGAAACGAAATAATAAGACATTCCCGCATATACCGGATCGTCTGTAAATTAAAACAAAAGCAAAACGAAATAATAAGAAAGCACAGGTGTGCAAAAGAGTGTTTATTGAAATAGATAGAAGTGTGAAAGATATATGAAATATATTGTTATGGTATTACTTACCCCCCTTATCTCAATTTATTATTACTAGTTTTATTTTAAAAAAATTAATACCATAAACAACAAAATTTTTAATAAAGTTATTCTCTGAGGACACTCTCTTTTTCAGGTGGGTTCAGATAAATTTTTCAATATATTTTCTAAGTTTGAATCAAAATAAAATATAAAAAAATTAATTTGAAATTATTATTATTATTATTTATAACTTGTAACTTACAAAATTTTAAATAAAGGAAAATCTAACCTACCTCGAGCTCTCTGAATTTGAAAATTTCTTATACTGTAAAAATTTTAATTAAATACAATTCCAAATCTTACAATTTCCTTCTTCTTTATAAACCTTTCTCTAGTCCTCTGCTTCTCTTCTTTTTTAACTCTTTCTCTTACCGCACTTTTCAAAAATTCTCAAACTGCTCTCCGACACCGTCTCTTATTATCCCTTGTCCTTTCCAAATAAAGCTTCTATCTTGTTCTCGTAGTCTTTCTCTTTTTCTTACTGCTTCTCTTCTATTTACTAACCAATCTTTGCTTTGCGTTATTTATCTTCTTTCTGCTTTCAAATTCTGCTCTTTCTCTAGTCCCTCTGCTTCTCTTCCATTTACTAATAAATATTTGCTTTCTGTTACTTTATCTTCTTTCTGCTTTCAAATTCTGCTGTATTTCCTTTTGAAAAAACTCTCTTCTTTTATCATTTATTCCTCTCTTAATTTCTCCTTTCTCTAGTCCCTCTGCTTCTCTTTAATTCTTCTAAATCATTATATTACATTTTTTAACATTATTTCTCACTGACGTTCTTTCAAAAAAAAAAAATTTTTATCCTCCCTTTTCTCGTTGCTATCAACATTCTCCTCTTTCACTTTTTTTTTTTTACTCCTCATTTTTTTCAAACAATCCAAATTTTATTTCTTATTGACATTTATAATAATTTTTATCTATTACAAGTCATAAACTTCATTGTCACAATAATAAATCTAATTTAAACTCGAAATCTCTACCTTCCTACACCTGAATCCAATTTTCTATAACAATTCCCCAAAATTTACATGAAATTAATTTTGAATTTATTTAGAATTAATTGAATGATAATTTTCTATTAAACTATTAATTAACTAACTAACTAACTAATCAACTCATGAATCTAATTCTAACCTATTTCCTATTTCTATATACAAATCTACATTCTAAATATTAAATTTATTTTATTTTGACTTTCTTGCCATTCAACTTTAAATATTTTTTATTCAGTTTAACTCTTTTCATTTTAGTCCTCTTTCTTGCTTCTCTTTTTACTTCTGCTCTTTGTTTATTATTCCATTTAATTGTTTTCATTTTACAAATTTTTCTTGCTTCTTTCATCAATTCTTCTAGTCTTTGCTTATTTTTCAATCTAATTGTTTCAAGTTCACTCAGACTCTTTCTTGTTTCTCTTCTTACTTCTTCTATTCTTTGTTTATTATTCCATTTAATTGTTTTCATCTTACTCATCTTTCTTGCTTCTTTCATCAATTCTTCTAGTCTTTGATCATTTTCCCCTCTAATAGTTTTAAGTTTACTCTTACTCTCTCTTTCTAACTCACCTATTGGGTAAATACTATTGTTTAAATATTTTGTATCTTTGACCACAAATTTATGCACACAACACATTACTATAATACTGTTTTCTTCTTTTCTAACTAATCCCCTATAATTTCTGGTTACTTGTTTTATTTTTATGCTATATTTCTCAGTTTTCTTTATCATTTTCATATAATCTTCTATATTTATTCCATTATAATCATTTTTCTTCTCATATAATTCGTTTTCATACTTAATACTATTTAATTCATTCCTTATATTCTTTTCTTCTTTCCCATAATGATTGTGTGTGACAAATTTTATTTGGCCTTCGTTAATTTTAGGTAATTTATTTGGAACTTCTATTCTAAGCAATTTGTCATTCCCCAATACTAAATTATCGTCAATATATTCATTATTTTTATCTTCTGTTATTTTCCAATCCCATTTCTTGATAGGCTTTTCAGAAAATTTCTGGTCAAATTCTTCCATTTTCTCTATTCCACTTTGTATTTCTTTTTTAACTTCTTCTATTTTATCATCACAGATTGTTTTGTTTTGTTCAATTTTATCATTTATTCCTTCATTGATTTTTTCCATTTTCTCCATAAAACCTTGTATTTCATCTTTTATTTCTTCTATCATCTTATTTTGTTCATCTCTTCCTTCTTTAATTTCTTTCATCATTATCCTAAACATAGCAATTATTGTAATATCTTCTTTGACTTCTGACTCATCTTTCGCAGTATCTTCTAAAATCGCTCGTATTGTTTCCGTCATATCTCTTCTCTCTTGATTTTCTGTTATATCTCCCTCATTTTCTTTTACCATCATATTCTTTTTCTATTTTATCTTGCACCAACATTTCCTATTTAATTTTGATGACAAGATCTTGTAAATAATGAATAATTATTAAACTAACTACAATTAATTATTTCTATCTATATTTTAGAAAACTATCATTCAATACGCTAAATTTCTGTGATTTATATTATTTTTATGAACTAAATTTTGATTTTAAAATTTCAAAACTTCTGAATAATTAAAAGAGAGTATTCTTTGATTAATTAAAAGAGAGTAGCCCCACGTTGGGCGCCAATTGTTATGGTATTACTTACCCCCCTTATCTCAATTTATTATTACTAGTTTTATTTTAAAAAAATTAATACCATAAACAACAAAATTTTTAATAAAGTTATTCTCTGAGGACACTCTCTTTTTCAGGTGGGTTCAGATAAATTTTTCAATATATTTTCTAAGTTTGAATCAAAATAAAATATAAAAAAATTAATTTGAAATTATTATTATTATTATTTATAACTTGTAACTTACAAAATTTTAAATAAAGGAAAATCTAACCTACCTCGAGCTCTCTGAATTTGAAAATTTCTTATACTGTAAAAATTTTAATTAAATACAATTCCAAATCTTACAATTTCCTTCTTCTTTATAAACCTTTCTCTAGTCCTCTGCTTCTCTTCTTTTTTAACTCTTTCTCTTACCGCACTTTTCAAAAATTCTCAAACTGCTCTCCGACACCGTCTCTTATTATCCCTTGTCCTTTCCAAATAAAGCTTCTATCTTGTTCTCGTAGTCTTTCTCTTTTTCTTACTGCTTCTCTTCTATTTACTAACCAATCTTTGCTTTGCGTTATTTATCTTCTTTCTGCTTTCAAATTCTGCTCTTTCTCTAGTCCCTCTGCTTCTCTTCCATTTACTAATAAATATTTGCTTTCTGTTACTTTATCTTCTTTCTGCTTTCAAATTCTGCTGTATTTCCTTTTGAAAAAACTCTCTTCTTTTATCATTTATTCCTCTCTTAATTTCTCCTTTCTCTAGTCCCTCTGCTTCTCTTTAATTCTTCTAAATCATTATATTACATTTTTTAACATTATTTCTCACTGACGTTCTTTCAAAAAAAAAAAATTTTTATCCTCCCTTTTCTCGTTGCTATCAACATTCTCCTCTTTCACTTTTTTTTTTTTACTCCTCATTTTTTTCAAACAATCCAAATTTTATTTCTTATTGACATTTATAATAATTTTTATCTATTACAAGTCATAAACTTCATTGTCACAATAATAAATCTAATTTAAACTCGAAATCTCTACCTTCCTACACCTGAATCCAATTTTCTATAACAATTCCCCAAAATTTACATGAAATTAATTTTGAATTTATTTAGAATTAATTGAATGATAATTTTCTATTAAACTATTAATTAACTAACTAACTAACTAATCAACTCATGAATCTAATTCTAACCTATTTCCTATTTCTATATACAAATCTACATTCTAAATATTAAATTTATTTTATTTTGACTTTCTTGCCATTCAACTTTAAATATTTTTTATTCAGTTTAACTCTTTTCATTTTAGTCCTCTTTCTTGCTTCTCTTTTTACTTCTGCTCTTTGTTTATTATTCCATTTAATTGTTTTCATTTTACAAATTTTTCTTGCTTCTTTCATCAATTCTTCTAGTCTTTGCTTATTTTTCAATCTAATTGTTTCAAGTTCACTCAGACTCTTTCTTGTTTCTCTTCTTACTTCTTCTATTCTTTGTTTATTATTCCATTTAATTGTTTTCATCTTACTCATCTTTCTTGCTTCTTTCATCAATTCTTCTAGTCTTTGATCATTTTCCCCTCTAATAGTTTTAAGTTTACTCTTACTCTCTCTTTCTAACTCACCTATTGGGTAAATACTATTGTTTAAATATTTTGTATCTTTGACCACAAATTTATGCACACAACACATTACTATAATACTGTTTTCTTCTTTTCTAACTAATCCCCTATAATTTCTGGTTACTTGTTTTATTTTTATGCTATATTTCTCAGTTTTCTTTATCATTTTCATATAATCTTCTATATTTATTCCATTATAATCATTTTTCTTCTCATATAATTCGTTTTCATACTTAATACTATTTAATTCATTCCTTATATTCTTTTCTTCTTTCCCATAATGATTGTGTGTGACAAATTTTATTTGGCCTTCGTTAATTTTAGGTAATTTATTTGGAACTTCTATTCTAAGCAATTTGTCATTCCCCAATACTAAATTATCGTCAATATATTCATTATTTTTATCTTCTGTTATTTTCCAATCCCATTTCTTGATAGGCTTTTCAGAAAATTTCTGGTCAAATTCTTCCATTTTCTCTATTCCACTTTGTATTTCTTTTTTAACTTCTTCTATTTTATCATCACAGATTGTTTTGTTTTGTTCAATTTTATCATTTATTCCTTCATTGATTTTTTCCATTTTCTCCATAAAACCTTGTATTTCATCTTTTATTTCTTCTATCATCTTATTTTGTTCATCTCTTCCTTCTTTAATTTCTTTCATCATTATCCTAAACATAGCAATTATTGTAATATCTTCTTTGACTTCTGACTCATCTTTCGCAGTATCTTCTAAAATCGCTCGTATTGTTTCCGTCATATCTCTTCTCTCTTGATTTTCTGTTATATCTCCCTCATTTTCTTTTACCATCATATTCTTTTTCTATTTTATCTTGCACCAACATTTCCTATTTAATTTTGATGACAAGATCTTGTAAATAATGAATAATTATTAAACTAACTACAATTAATTATTTCTATCTATATTTTAGAAAACTATCATTCAATACGCTAAATTTCTGTGATTTATATTATTTTTATGAACTAAATTTTGATTTTAAAATTTCAAAACTTCTGAATAATTAAAAGAGAGTATTCTTTGATTAATTAAAAGAGAGTAGCCCCACGTTGGGCGCCAATTGTTATGGTATTACTTACCCCCCTTATCTCAATTTATTATTACTAGTTTTATTTTAAAAAAATTAATACCATAAACAACAAAATTTTTAATAAAGTTATTCTCTGAGGACACTCTCTTTTTCAGGTGGGTTCAGATAAATTTTTCAATATATTTTCTAAGTTTGAATCAAAATAAAATATAAAAAAATTAATTTGAAATTATTATTATTATTATTTATAACTTGTAACTTACAAAATTTTAAATAAAGGAAAATCTAACCTACCTCGAGCTCTCTGAATTTGAAAATTTCTTATACTGTAAAAATTTTAATTAAATACAATTCCAAATCTTACAATTTCCTTCTTCTTTATAAACCTTTCTCTAGTCCTCTGCTTCTCTTCTTTTTTAACTCTTTCTCTTACCGCACTTTTCAAAAATTCTCAAACTGCTCTCCGACACCGTCTCTTATTATCCCTTGTCCTTTCCAAATAAAGCTTCTATCTTGTTCTCGTAGTCTTTCTCTTTTTCTTACTGCTTCTCTTCTATTTACTAACCAATCTTTGCTTTGCGTTATTTATCTTCTTTCTGCTTTCAAATTCTGCTCTTTCTCTAGTCCCTCTGCTTCTCTTCCATTCTTCTAAATCATTATATTACATTTTTTAACATTATTTCTCACTGACGTTCTTTCAAAAAAAAAAAAATTTTTATCCTCCCTTTTCTCGTTGCTATCAACATTCTCCTCTTTCACTTTTTTTTTTTACTCCTCATTTTTTTCAAACAATCCAAATTTTATTTCTTATTGACATTTATAATAATTTTTATCTATTACAAGTCATAAACTTCATTGCCACAATAATAAATCTAATTTAAACTCGAAATCTCTACCTTCCTACACCTGAATCCAATTTTCTATAACAATATCTATCTTCATTTTCCACTTTTTTATACTCTCTATGCAAAATCACAGCTCATCTCGCCGTTCACCATTTTACGCCTTGAAAACGAATTCTATCGCTCATCATTCGCTTTTAAACTCCCCGACAGAAAGTCCACAGTCAACAACAAGTCGCAGTTAATTTCCCCGCTTTTCCGAAAGAAATCCCAATCAACCGAGATACAATTAGTCACAGTAGGTTCTTTTGCGCATCCGTTTCGGCCATAGTAATCCTGGCATACCTCAATCAAAGAGCAGGGGTGACAACGGTAAACACAACGTAAGAAAACACAGCGGTCCTATTAGGGGAAACCCAGAGGTAAATAGACGATCACACTGTGGCTTTTCGCTACAGACCAACGGGCCCGGGTCCTTTAAGTTACAAAAGCAAACTCGCTGAGTCTAATAAACTTTTCATAATAGTTTAAGGAAATGGTTTTCATGTAATTTTGCTAAGTTAAGAAAGTATACAAATTAACTTGTTTAATATAAAACAAAATAGATCAATTATTCATTTATTTTTAATTACATACATGGTAGGTGGTAGGTACCTACTTAATATACAGGGTGTTGAAAAATTAGGATATATCGTATATTTAGACAGGGTACAGTATAGACCAAAAGAAGTCAAAAGGCCTTAATAAAGATTAGTTCGCTAATTGACGGTTTAGAAGATACGGAGGATTTTTCAAATTATTTTAACATTTTGCGTCTGCAAATAATTTTTTTTTAGCATGTACAAATCAACGATGGAAAGTATAAGAAAAATCAAAAGATTAGATAAGGCGTGATACAAAAAAAAAAGATAAGGGGATAAGGTGATAAGGTAAGAAATAGAATAATCTTTCACCAGTTACTTATTTTTTAAATTTTTTTATTTTGCCATAACCTGCATTTCCTGTCATACTCGGCTGTTAATCAGACAAACACTAATTAAATTGCATTAGTAGTTATCGGTGTAAAAGCTCTAAATTGCCATGAATGTTTATTCTATTATCGAATTAGACGACTTGCATTTTATGTATGCTCGTGCCAATGGCGTTGCTACAGAAGCGGGGCGTCTTTATGTTGAAGCTTAGCCAAGCTTATTCAAGCTTATGGCCAAACGAATTGAAATCTCTTACCATGAGCCGATTTAATAGGACATCAAAAAATTATCTGATCAGCAAAGCATTATACACGGTGTCCAGGTATGAGTGTAAGAGCTACACAACTTTCTATTTCCTTTTGCAGTTACGGTTAACATTTTCAAAGACTTTTGCAAAGTCTTTTTTCATTTAATGTTCGTAACAGTGCAATTATTAACTTTTTTAACATTTCTAAAAAAAAAAAATAGGAAATGTTAAAAAAGTTAATAATTGCACTGTTACGAAAATTAAATGAAATAAGACTTTGCAAAAATCTAAAAAATGTTAACCGTAACTGCAAAAGGAAACAGAAGTTCAATAATATGCATATTTGTGATCCAGAATTTCTAACTTTCATGACCTCGTGTGGCACCGTGAAGAGGTTTAGAGCATTATTGTATTAAGATTTTTTACTCAAAATAGTTCAAGGAAGGTCGCCACGTGTAGCTCTTACACTCATACCTGGACACCCTGTGGATTGAATGAGTGTTTGCAGGATAAGTGACCATTGGCCTGATTACTGCTTTCTGTCTTGGTGTCACTTTGCTGTATACGTTTATACAAAAATATTGAACTTTTGTTTGTGTGATTTTATGATGATTTTACTTATGTTTGTCTCATTTGGAATATTGTAGGTACTTGCGTTTGTATACCGTGATTTTTATCGTGTTATAATTTTTGTGGATTTATTTTTTTTCTGAATTGTACCGGGTGTCCCAACACTAATGTCCACCCCCTAAATAGAGCTTAATTTTAAAGATAAAAAATTGAAACTTTGAGGATTTGTGTACTTGATATATGACCACGGAATGGCATAATCAGTTTCATTAAAAAAAATTTAGTTCGGGCGCCAGCGATAAAAAACTGTAAGATGGTGGTAAATTGTCGAAAAAAAAAAAATTTTTTTTTTCAATACATACGTAGAAATCGATTAATAAAATCAATATCGCTTGGAAGAAATGTGAAAAAACTAATTATAAGGCTTTAATTAAATAAAGTATAATTATATAGCAATGACAGGTAGACAATATAATCTGAACAATATAATCAATGTAATCTGCAAACGGTAGGTGCAATAAGTTTTATGACATAGTAAATAAGGCCCAAATAAATAGAAGGACGGCTCTTGCTGGGCTAGCCGGCACACTGAACCTGCACTGGACAGTGTCGTAGTATGGACTCATGGAAAAGGTGATTATTAAAAAGATATTAAAAATGTTTCTTAATGAAACTAATTATGCCATTCCGTGGTCCTATATCAAGTACACAAATCCTCAAAGTTTCATTTTTTTATCTTTAAAATTAAGCTCGATTTAGGGGGTGGACACTAGTGTTGGGACACCCGGTACACTGACTTGCCAAAGATGGGGTAGCGACGACACTGTATCCACTCTATCAATAAGTGGTGCTAAATAAATCTACTATACTATGCTAAACAAAAAGACA
This sequence comes from Malachius bipustulatus, assembly GCA_910589415.1. NCBI lineage: Eukaryota > Metazoa > Arthropoda > Insecta > Coleoptera > Melyridae > Malachius > Malachius bipustulatus. Next base: position 4,034,122 of record OU342630.1, on the reverse strand, counting down.
GGAGTAATGATGTCATTGTGCCATAAGGCGTACGTTTAGGATCGATACAGGTTGATTTTGTTGATTTTGTTGATTTCGACGAATTTAACGTCATAATCGAGATATATCATTCTGTTTTCTCCGAATCTATGATTAAATACACTCAGCTGGAAAAAAAAACTTTACGTCAAATTGTTGTTTCGATGGTGTTTTGCTAATTTTATAAAAACAGGCCTTTCACCTTGTCACTGTATTTTGGATAATGTTTATTGCATTTGCTGCAAACTACCCAAGTAATCAGAGGCATGTTGGTTTCAAACTTCCCTAAGTACGAGTGTCGAGTTGCTTCTACCTACAGAAGAGCAATCGACAAAAATAACCCATTAATATCTTTATCAACATTTCGAGAACGTATATAGTAGGATTAACTTTAAAAAGTCAGATGTGACCTTACACTAACCGTCCGAATTAATATTTTTAATTTTGCCAGAAAATGTCAAACAGTTAATTGTCAAGTTGTGAACGAGCGTAAATAATTATTGAAGGAAATCATTCAAATATGAATTGAACCGCTTACGTCCGTTTGAGAGCCAACTACATAAAATTTATTCCCGTAATGACATTCTATCCTCTGTGTTGTGCATTTAATTCTCATTCAAAACCAATGTTGACGTATACTTATTTATGCGGGATGGAGTGCTTAGACAAACTGGACGGTTACTATAAAAACCACGTATATGAAACAAAATAAATCGAACTATCAAATGGAGGTGTATTCTTAATCGATACGTATGACTTTTTAGACTTTATTGGACTATAGTTTCATATATTATGACGAGGTGTTTTACATTCATTGCCCACACTTCACACACTAAACTACTTCTAATCTTAGGTTTTCCCATTCGCTGGATGCCTATACTATAAGGACACTACGGTCGTTGGAGTATTGTTTCAAGTAATGATAAAAATAATGATAAATTAAGTCTAAATATAAATTTATAAATATAAATGATTTGGTTGTAGGTATTGAAGAATGACCTGTTCTGCAGCAGCTCATGTCTCCTCTGCTTGAATTGCGTTATTTATCCTATGTACTTAGTCAGTTATTTTATTTTTGTAACAAAATATCTTTATATTTAGGTCGACATTGGTCTATATCGGAATAGTTTGCGAATTTCTTGGATTGTCTTAAAAAATATCCATCTCCTGGCTTCGCAGAAGTCAACCAACGGTATCGGTATAACTTGCCTGGAAAAAGGTAGAATAACTGCAAACACATTCAAGTGTCTGCTTAAGATGAAAATCCTGGCGCCCCATGCCACAACATGCGATCTCGCTTGAGGATGTTATTCGATTTGCGTGGAACATGCCTTTTAGGTTTTAAAATATGTATCAGGCGTAGGTAATATACAGGGACCGAGTCCAGACTTAACCGTTATTTAGTAAACAAACCGTACACTATTTGTCCTTTTTGGACTGTCCTAGAACATTTTGCAAACATTTTGGAAATATTTGAAGAATAAATGACAAACAAAGGTTCTATCGGAGAGCCATAGGATAGGAGGAGAACAAGTTTCGTCTTGTTTCGGAAAAGATCAAAGTGCTTGCGATTTGTCCGCTATTCGTGCAAGCCGGGTCCGTTAAGCTAGTGAAAACAGCATGTTTTAGGTCGAATGGTATTTATCTTTCAGCATTTAGTATCTATGTTGGTATTCTTCTATGTAATTTTATTATTCTATGTAATAATAATAAGACATGGGTAGTTAGTTTATTGCATGTCGGCGTTTAATCCCAGTCAAAAAATACCAAATAACTGCCACAAGTATCTACCTATAGTAGAAGTAGCATATATTCTCTTAATATTCAACATCATTTTTGATTATGCACAATTTATTGCTTATAACAACGACCACAAAATAGCGATACATGTCTTTTTTTAATAATCCTAGCAAGAGATTGATGTCCTCTTACAAGGCGCCCCTTTCTCTATAATAGTGAGAACCACGCTTGTGCTTCGATTTGTTTCTGTTTAGTCTACTTTTTCGAAGCCGGGACAGGTAAATTTGATCAAGATTAGAGTTCGTAATTTGTTTTTAGCAGTCAACGTCCGTCTATTCATCCTGTTTTGCTGAGAATAGAACTTTCCTTCCAGTTTTTTTTTCACGTGTCCAGTTGGTGTGCACTCGGAATTAAATACCTAGCAAATCCTTTGAAAATAGTATTTTCAAGCCTTGTTTATAAACTGTAATATAACAATGAATTAGTTTTGTTCATTTTCTACCCTAGCTTAAAAAGAAAACAATATATTTAAGAAGTAAAATCTAAGTTTAATCAAGATTTTCTCCATCAAATTTCAAACATCATACTGATGTTACATATGCCGTAATATTCGAATTTTGAAAAACAATTAAAACCTACTGTAATTAAATTAAATGTTATCAAAATATTGAATACATATTTGTGTTAGTGTAAATTATGTATTAAGCAAAGTATATAAAATATGTTAATACATAATGTTGAATAAAAAATAGTATTAAATGAATTGGAAAAAAATGAATAGGTAGATATTTAGTACTTATAATGACAACTGAATATAGCTTCAGTTTTTAAACCATTATAGTCTGATATAAAAAACTTAATTTCAAAATAAACCTATTATTGAATTTAATTTGAGTCTTATTTGTTTACATAAGACTTTAAAAATGGTTTAAAAATCTAAACTATTTACTATTATTAAGACATTCACCTATTTATTTAACCTTGTATTTGCTTATTATTTTTATTAATGATATGATATTTAGCGACGAAATGGTTGAAACGCTGAAAATGAGCACTAATAATAGTTACTAGGTACCTAACTATCAAGATGTTTAATCTAAAATATTTCCGTATGAAAGTAATAAGCATTTATTGGTATATCAGGAGAGTGTCGTTAATAATTATTAAATGGCGGGCATTTCAATATAAATTATTGGAGATGCAAGCCACTTTAGCAGAAATGGGGCCATAAAGCGCCGATTTATTAAGTCGGCATGGTCAGAGACCGATTATCAGGTCCTCCATCCTAATGCTTTTTGCCCGATAACTAGTTAATATAAATTCATTCTCTTCTTCTGGTATGCAGAACAGAATTTTGAATTTTGATACATAAAAGAAATATTATTTATGGAAACAATGCAAATCAGTTTATTTGAACAAGTCTGGTGAAACAGAAAAATCGTCGTTTTGCTTTGATTGCAGCTAATCATTCTGCCAAATCAATCAAGGATACAGCAAAAGAGGAGGGCTTTCTTATAAATAAGAGTAAGTAACATTTGAACTTGAAACATTCCATGTAGATTATGGTTTTGTAAAATATATCCAGTATATTTCAACACATGCTACCTACTTGTGAAATTTTCTGTATTTTAGCTTTGCAGAAAATTTTTATTATAAGAAAGCCAATATCACATTATATTTCGGACGAATTCTCATAAGAACGGGTCACATTTTGGTGTGAGAATTAAAAATCCGAATACGCCATAAATCAGCAGGTTGTTGAATCTACCAAGGGAGAGGCGTCGAGCAGTGTGAGGGTGGATTCATAACTAACCCCGTGGCCTGCAAGGGATGATGCATGGCCGGGACAGGAAGGAATCCCCGGGGTATGTGACATATTGAATCCTGCCCCCCGAGGCTCGTACTTTATTGCCCTGCGACGATATGCATATAATGCTTTGAGGAAAGCTGGAGCGATTTTACCATATAGCTGTTGCTATAGTTGTCTGTGACCGTTAACTGTACAAAATCCTAGATAAGTCTGATATTTATTATCACAATCAAATTTGTGAAACTTTCTCAATTGATCTATATATACAGGGTGTTGCGTAAGTGATGATATACTCATTCTCTCATATCGGTCTCGGACCTGCGCCACCGGCTGTCAAACTACTGCGAGACCCTCGGTCAGTCTCGGTCTCGGTGTCAGTCACCTTGAAAACCTAAAAAATTTCTAAATTTTATTTTGTGAAGTGAGGGTTAAAAATGAAACTTTGCTAGCCAAGTTTTCGGAAAAATGATTTTCATTATCAGCGCAGAAAAATTCAATATATTTAAAAAAAAAATTACTAATTAAAACTCACTAACTTACTGTGCAAGTGCGAGTCTAATAATTAAAATATTTCTTTTATAAAATAATAAGCAGATCTTTAAAAAATGTTCACATGGTAATTTATTCAAGAAATTAACATAAAATGTATCTTTTTATTACTTGGTAAAATAATTATTTTATTAGACCTTGCACTTGCATTGTAAGTAACTGAATTTAATTATTTAATTATTAAAATAAGTTACATAGAAACTCACTTTTCAATAAAAGTTTTGATTTATATAATTGTTTACCGACAAAGTTAAAAAATAAAACACACTTGAATGCGTTTAAAAAACTGCTAAGTGAGTACATAAAAAATCCGAACAATTGCCTAGTAGGAAAAAATGTATAGGAAAGTAGGTTTGATTTAGTGTAGATTCAATTATAGTATATTATTCAACAAGTGCATAATGATAGCTATTATCCACGAAGATGAAAATTGCAGCAATTGAGTCTCTGGCGAGTGCTGTAACATCTAAGTGGATAACAGCCATTATGCGCGAGTGGAATACTATACTTTATAATATACGAGTATACTTGAATAATAACAAGTTTACTTACGGTAGAATTAAATTTTTATGTAAAAAAGTTTTATGGATTACAGTTTTATTTATAAAAAAATATGGTTACCTATCTTTAAGTAAATATTTTGGTTATTGAAATATTGCAAAAGTACAGAAAATATTACATACTTCACTATCGACTGAACATTTGTAAAATAACTTTAGCATACTTGGGGCTCGGTGTATGAGCAAGAAGCTCCAAACCCATATTACCGGTGTGGAGCGACTTAGTCTTAACTACATAGTGAAGATCGATGCTCCCCCTTAAAAAAAAAAACACTTTAAAAGGAGAAAAATTACAAAATCAGGGTGAAAGATTTCGTCGCACATCGTATTTCACTTTTGATTTTGCAGGCAGTAAATCATTTATTTATTGATGCATTTGTTGCATTTTCCCCAAATTATATCAGAGGTGGCCTATTATTCAAGATGTTATTTTCTTCGAAGAACATCCTGTATTATTCTGTTTATACTAATTTTAAGTTACAATAATACAATAATTTTTATTGTAAAATTGAAACTAGACATAAACAAATGTGAATGTTAGGTTATCGTGATTAGCTGTCACTACTGTCAGTCGACTAAACCTATTGGTTCCAAAGGCATCAGCTTTCACAGCGGTTGACTAGGGCTTTATAACTACGCATGGATACTAAAACATGTTCATTTTAGTATTATGATAAGTAGCTTCGAATGCTATAGTAGTTGAAAGATCAAAATCATCCTAATATTCTGCGACTTTCATATTTCTATAACATTTTATTAAACGTAAAATAAACGTTTAGGGACTCTACTTTAACATCAGTGGAACACTGACAGTAGGCAATAGTTTGAATCTGACAAAAGTACGACAGAATAGGACGGTAAAGTTAAACGATTGGCATTAACGATTGAATAATGAGCTCATTGTGCAATTGACCTGACACTATTATTAGAGTAGATATAAAGGGTGGAGTGCTAGAACGCTAATTAAAGATTTGTCGGATAATTATTGATTTCAAATTGCAAATTTTGAAAATAGGGTGAATATTATAAATGGTCTTTCATTTTTTATCAGTAATTAACTCTTTAAACAGAAACATTTACTCCATATTTTTCCCAATAGAAAGCACGCTGAATTATGATACAAAATAACATTTCCAACATTCCCGATTAAAAATAAAAAATTTCAACTCCCTTGGAGGGTGATTTTGGTATGCGGCAGGTTGTCCAAGAAATCACTTTTTTTTATTTTCAACCCCCTTGGAGGGTGTTTTCCTCGATTTGGGGCAATTAAAACGGGCGGTAGAGGTCTAAGGTAGTGATCATCGTGTTCAGCACCCTTGAAAATGGGGGGATGAGGCAGGTTGCCCGATTAAAAAAACACATTTTCAACCCCCTTGGAGGGTGGTTCTTGCCAAGGGTGACGGGCAGTTTTTATTAGATAAAAGGCTTCCCCAGAAGCGAGCTGCACGCGTTTTTTTCGACCTGGGGGCATTAGAACGGAGAATTAATTAATAAAGGGGGTGGTTTTTGGCCAATTCGGGTGATCGCAACCCGAAAAAAAATTTTGCCCTACGCCATCGTGTTCAGCACCTTCGAAAACGAGGGAGGAAAGTGGTTTAGTTGCGTCTGAAAAAATGTTTTCAGACGCAACCAATGGGATGTTTTCCCACCCATTGGTATTGGTATTGGTATTATAACTAAATGTGAGAGATGGTTAGTCCTTGATTAGAAGAGCTCCGTTCCTTTGACAAGGTTTAGCAGCCCGCTAACCAAGGTGTTTTCCGCCAGATGGCTCCCGGGACTGATTGGTCCCAGGACCGCATAGCGCGTTCGTGCGAGTGCTGGACACTCTTTCCGACCCATAGACCACTATAGTCTGTGTAGCCTGAACCGTGAGCGATTTAATAAAGTTCTCGACTGTTTAAATTACTGTAAATTTTGGGCTTTCCATATTTACTTACCATATGAGAGTGGCGTATCAAAGTTATGTTTTTTTTTTAATGGAATGCTTTTATGTTATTGTATTTTCACAATATCTGAGAAAAGCAATTAGAATGGTTGGTGCTTTTCAAAATTTAGAGTTTTAGGAGTTTTACAAGCGAAAATCGCATTTTTTAAAGTTCAAGGCAATGTAAGTAGAACGTGAATTGCTGAAGCTAGAGGAAAACGGCCTACATGTCCCTATTTAAGTTTTTTATTACTATCCTATGATGTAGATGAAATGTTTATAGAGGATGATAAAAAATCTGAACAAAGTACCTAAGATTTCTCAACGCGTCGCTAAATAAAAAAGACAAAGATAGTACAAATCTTATTTTTTTAGTACCATATGTAGTAGGACCTACATAGTAATATTTTTTTTTATTTTTAGTACAAAACCAATCTTAATTTTTCTTCTGAGACAATTTAAAAATATAGTAACATAAAAGAATTTAATAAAAAAAAACTCATATGGGACACCTTGTATAAAAACCTGTTTCGAAATTTTTTCAATCACGCGCGATTCAGGTTACACAGACCGAGGAGATAGTTGCGCCCCAGCCTGTATACTTCAGTTATTTTAGTATCAGAACTCTTTTATTTTTCTCTAGTGAAGCATTCCCAATACATTGGCAGATTTTCCTAACTTGAAGTCACCTGCATGTGGGATTTGTCTTATTATCGTGAATTTTCTTGTGACATCTTATCTGTGGACACAAAGCCGTATTTTTATCATTCAGAAGGAATTTGTTTGGTAATCTCTAGTAAACAACAATACTAAATCTTTACTTTGGATAATCTGGATTTCCTGCAGCCAGAATAAAAATATATTATGTAGGCTTCTAAATCATTTTTGTACCAATATTATGTATATAGGAACGAATTAAACTATAGTAGGTAATTATTTTTCTATTATGTATTTATTTTGCAATCAAATATTTAATAGATATTTTTCAGGACTAAAAAGCTGCTTCTGTTTTCTTAGCTGCATTTTAAGTCTGCAGAGCATTCTATGAGAAAAATTTTTACTTTTCAACCTCATTTTCGTAATGTCCTGGACTCTGACAATTCAAAATCAAATCCTGAAAATAAAAATATCTCTTTGCGGTCAATAATTCAATAATTTTAGGTGCGAAAAAAAATTCTACAATTTAATAGAATCTTTTATTGTACCTAGAAAAAATTTACCAGTATCAAGATTCGGTAATTAAAGGACCAGATATAGTGGAGGAAATATTTGAGGAAAATAAATTCAAAAGGATGTGAATAATTTATGGAAATTTGCAATCTGTGCAGCATTGAATTTTTCTTACTGTTTACCGAAGTCAAAGCTATTACAAAAATGACGTCACAAATTAAAAACATCCGATTTTCTCGAAAAATGCTCAACTGAAGGAACAAAATCAACTTTTTATTGTTGACAAATAATCTATTTCATAAATCTCAGTAAGAGGAGTCAATATTTACCAAAGTTATTTCCCTAGGTATATTAAACAGATTTGCACCTTGTGACTATACATATTAACAAACAAAAATACGGAAATATTAACAAACTTCATTCATAAACATTAAAATCGTCCTCACTGACGTAATGTGTTAAATATTGTGACCTTAGTTGAAAAAAAAAACGTGTGTTGCGCATCAGTGGCATAAATAGTGTATTTTTATGCAATTCAATTATCAATAATCGCTTTTTGAAATTTTCCATAGTGAGTTCATATTAACGTAGTTGAAAATTTTATTTCATTTGGTTTGAAAGCGTGCCATAAAGGGTGTATACAAATTTAGCAAATTTTATCCTTTTCCTATGAACTCCAATGGCTAGCTAATTTTAATTTAATGCAATTTCTTATGCACAACCTAATCTACCTTCAATTTCAAAAAAAGTTACAAGGGCGTTTTTAAAAGCGATAATTTTAGAGGATAAATTATTATCATGTAAAATAAATTCGAATATCTACGCCATTTTAATTATTTTCGTTTTGAAATTTTTGATGGTTAAAGTTTATTAGTATAGCAATATGGCTATCTACTGTGAAAATTTCAGTTCAATTCTTTAAAAAATGTGCTCATAAACGGTTAATGAAATTTAGCCATTTTTACACTTTTCCTCTACCCACGCCACTGATGACCCATTAATAGAAATAATGCAAATGTTATTATTTTAACTCAAATTTGAAGTAATTATTTTTCAATCTTGTTAATTTGGTTTAAACTTTTTTGTATATCTTGCTTATAATACAGGGATTCAAAATATAGCCATTATTTTCACAAAATTCAAAAGAATGCCATTTTGAAGCGGTCGATCGATTTTGCTCGAATGCAATATATACGAGACCACTCCCTTGTGGATATCTTACTCCCACAAAAATTAAAGTCTCCTAAATTTAAAACTGCCACCAGAAACCGTGCCTCACGGACGGTTGTTTTCGAAATTTGAAGGGACAGCCTGTAGAAGTAACGCGACTTTAGGAATTTTTTTTTTACGTCAATCAAACGTCATCCCAAAGTCTTACGCCGCGTCCTAGCTGCATCCGGGGACTGCGTTGAGTGCGTTGCGTGCGTGCGTTGCGGGGAACGATTAAAATAAAACACATGCAAAGCAATGGGAGTGTCCACAGTAGACGCGTTACCCGCAAAAGTCGTACGAGAAAACGACACCGCAACGCACGCATAGTTTTAAATTAAAATATTTACAGCCAATATTATAAAGACTCGTTAAGTAGCTCGTTAACAAACGGGCTATTAGTCTTAATGAAAAATTAAGTTTCGATCGGGTATTATAAAGCAAAACATTCCAGGTCCTAACGGGCTATTAGTTAAAGACGGAAGTCGCCATATTTAATGAGGAATTTAATGAGTTTTTGGGCCGAATTCAAACGAATGGCTGTGCCTACGAGAGGCTACGGACCGAAATGTTCCGATGGTGGTGAAATAATAGAATACATACTCCACGTCACGCGGTCACACCAGAAGTTGGGTTAGTGAGTGTCAGTACTGTCAGTGCCAGTGCGTATATCTACCTATGAGCCTGCGCTGACTGCTAGCTGCTGTTGTGGTGTTGTGTTTTGTGTTATTATTGTGTTAAAAACTGAACAGACAATAATTTAAATGTGAGTGAAGTGAATAGTTCGAAAGTGTTAAAAGGACTAGACCACCTGTCTCTAGGACTTCTGAAACTCACCGGGTGCTGTTCCTCTTTGTCAGAAAACGAGTGAAATGAGAGCTGAGACATTCTGAAAACACCATTTTATACCTATTTATTCCAATTATTATTAAAAATTATTATTTTATTTCAATGTAATGTCAATCTGTAATACATAATAAATTTGTTGTTTAATCTTAACTGGTTTTATTATTTAATAATAGTAGATACTGTAGCAAAGTAGAGAAAAGAAGTTAAGAATACATTGGCTGATTGTGTTATTACCTACTTTGAACTTGGCTCCTGCGGGAGCGGGAGTAATGATAATTATTTTTTATTTATTTATTTTTGAAACACATTTATTACCTTCCTAGCTTTTTTACCAAGAAGTAGGTAGGTGTAATTTGAGTAATAACGAAGTACCTAAACGTAAGGTAAGTATTGAAATTATTATTTTGGCTTACTTATAGTAAAGTTCATCAATGAAATGGGTGAGTGTGTGGTTTTATCAAGCTATGGGTACCTACCTACATACTATAAAAGATAGGTATAAAGGTTAGTGCTATTGATAAGAATGAAAAATTCAATTTTCATTATTTTTTCTCATTAAACCTATAAGTAGTCATTCAAAAAAGCATTCTAAATTAGTGGATTATTGAATAAAAACTAGATTCAGTCAAAATTGTAATTATTTAGAATGAAAATATATCAATCCATTTGACATTTCATTTCGTTAAGTCCCTTAATCGGTAGAATTCTGGTGATTAGTTATTGCCCCGACTTAACGAGCTACTTCTAACCTAAAAATGGTAAAAAATACCTTTATAAGACGCTTAATGAAGAAATCTGCCCATTAGCCTAACGATCTATTAGCCTAATGAGAAAAGTTAACGATTTCAGTTGTCAAAACCTTTATAAGACGCTTAATAGCCCGTTTGGACTTAATAGCCCGTTAAAAAGTTCATTAACCCGTTATAATACTCGCCGTTAGTATTTTCATCTGTCAAAATCTTGCGATTATTACGGCGGACAGGAACTTTTTGAATTTCGATTGCCTTCGTGCCAAAGCGAAACATTTTGTGCAATAAGAGAAATCTATTTTACAAGAACAAGAGTCAAGGTACACTGGGAATGTGAAAATGTCTCGAATTCAGGTTTTTAAAGTAAGTATGAGGTCTATTAACTTCTATTGTAGACCTATTTTTATTTAACCTACCTTATATTTATCTATCTATCAAATCTATACATATTTCTATAGATTACTTGCGTCTTATTGTTGCTTTCTCTTAAGTAACATGTTTCTTTCTGTGATTTTTAAGTCTTTCAAGCTCCAACAACCTACTGGTTTCCAAATTAAAACGTATTTCATCTGAAGCTGCATCAGAAATAGTTGGATTGGAAACCATTTTCTCGCCCGCACCGCACGCATTCAGTTAGGACACACTCAAAATTACCCGTGCGATTTTGCGTTGCGTGCGTTCCCCGCATCGCACGCAACGCAGTCCCCGGATGCAGCTAGGACGCGGCGTTAAAAGAGTAAAAAATTCTGTTCGCTCCGTAATACGAAAAATCCAAATCTGCAATAAAATATAATAGTTCCTAGCTAAAATTTAAAAAAATGTACCCCTCAGCACTAATGCAAGACGTTGGGAGGGGAGAACGATTTACTACGCATTTTGTTTATAGCAGCCGAATCTGTAATAAAATATAAGGGTTACAATTTAAAACTTCAAAATTTCAATTTAAAAAATGCAGTAAAATATGTCTCCCTGTGTACCTACTATGTCACCAAAATTTCATGAAAATATTTGAAACTTTTTTCGAGATATCGAATTGTAGCCCTTTTAAAAATGGTAAAAAAAGTGGACCAAGCAAGACACCGTTGAGACCTATACCTACTTACTCACAAAACTTGTTTAGAAACTATATACTCTTTGAAGCAAGGGTAAATTTATCTCTGAGTAACACTGCCGACATCTAAAAAATATTCAATTAATATATTATGCTACAGAATACCGTTACAGAACAATAATAACAACTACGTTACAGAATAGTAAAATTCGATATCGTATCAGTTATTTAACGCCTTCTGTCACTTCGATTTTATGAGTGGGTTGCAGGATAAGGATAGGCATACAATAGCGACTTTAATAGCGCGACTGTCTGTCCCAAAAATTACACAATAATGTTTTAATCAATCCAAACGCATTATTACGAGACAAAATATTCGCACGGGTGAAAAATAAGAATTTCGCAATGGAATATCAACAAAAGCGCTAGTGTGTCTAGCCTTAGCTAACGCTTTAAGAAGTTTAAGAAGTATAACTATTATTTATTTAATATTAATAACTCATACGTAACAATTGTTATGAAAAATGTTTACGGAATAGCCCTGATTATCTTGAAGCATGCTACGATAGTTATTCTGATATCTCTTCGGTCATCTCTTTTACTTGATAAAATAAGAGCATGTAACAAATCAATAGTAACGGGTTGATGTATGGCAGATACGAAAAATGATATACCGATTAACTGCACTAGTACGTTGATAGATTCCTTAGCGTACTAGTGCGGTAATATAGAATATTACTTAACTTAAATGGGTGGTATAGGTGCTCTTTGTATCTAATGATTGTAGATATTTTTTTTTTACTTGCTTACCGCCACTTATGTTCCTTAAAAGAATTGTCAATTATTAGCTGTTTTTAGTTTTATTGCGGTTTTAATTGACAGTGCAAAGACTATACCTGGTTTATATGCACAACATGATGAAAACGAAAACACTTTGTTCCAAAATCAACAGGGTTTATCGATCCTTATCAACAAACTTTTCTTTATCTACACCGTTTTTTAGGTAGCTTGGATAAGAAAAGTCAAGTCGACGTACTGTATACTGATTTTTCTAGGTTGGTCACGAAATCCTGTTGAGGAGAGTTAGAGTGGGAATGTTTAAATGCCTGGGTGAACCTTTGAATTTCTTACGTAGCCAATTAATGTCAATAATAACTTCAATAATTAATTATATTTACAATTTTTCAATTCAATAATTAAGTTATAAGTCTTGACTTTTTCGAATGTAATCACTAATCACTAGAATGAGAAGTTCAGTTTTGAACATTACGTTTTAGCTTTTCTATACTCTTATACCCCGACTTAAATATTTCGCAAGGCATTACACAGCCCATTATATCTCGAAAATAAATTAATAAAAGTGATGCAGGTATGCACTTTATATGAACTACAATGAGATGGAGATAACTGATGACGTAAAATTAGTAACATAATATTAATTTGATATTATATTTCATAAAAAGTGCGCGAAGAACAAGCTAAGCTCTGAATCTCCAGGTAATCTGAGTTCGCTGGGATTCCTATGTAGGACATACGATAGTTACTGCGAAGATGGAGTAGATGGATCTAAGTAGATGGACTGAGACATTCGAATATATTTATCAGAGAACTATCAGATAATAAAACTAATGAATTGAAAAAACTGAGTAAACACCAGCTGAGCTGGGCAATTGAACTTCTTACAGGACATTGCCCACTAATGAAACACCTCTCAATAATAGGAGTGAAAAATAACCCAGATTGCAGGAGATGCGGGGAGGGGGAGGAAACCCCATACCACCTAATCTGTGAGTGCCCGACACTAGAGGGAACTAGACTTCTAATATTTGGGACCGAAATGGCGGAATCAAAAGAAATAGAACAAGCACCCATTGGACTCGTTCTGAAATACTTTCGGGAGACGGTACTGATGAGCTAATCATGCAAAGGGGTACAATAAGCGCAAGCTTTAGTACAAGGGCTTTGAACCTACCCTAGAAGTAATAATAATACTGCGAAGATTCACATTAAAATTTTCGTATGAAAACATTCAAATAAACAAATTCATTAAACAAACAACAATTTAGTTTTTTAACAACTGTGAGAATGTTTATGATATAAAATTTATAAAATACATTTTTGTAACAGCATATTCAATCGTTGCAATGCGATTACAAGTATTATGTTGGACTGTTGATGAATCTGTCAGAAACCGAAGCGAAGCTAGGTCATTTTTGATAATCAACGCTTGCGCAGAATTGGAGTGGTCAATTGAAGTTATCGGGGTGGCAACATCATCATTACATACAGATATGATGCGTTCAATTTTCGGGAAAGACGAGATCTATGATGCGACGACCAGGAAGATCTGCCAATAGATCAGAATAAATGATAAAATATGTACCAATCATGCTTCTAGATACGTTTGAGGTTACAAATGAATAGCTTTAAATGGATTTGTGTCCAAAATCGAGTGTAATGGTACATTGACCATAAACTGGTATCTTAGAATCATCAGAAACAAACAGGAAACGAATTGGCGTATTACGTCTGTCAGTAGGCAAAAGGTGGAACAACAGAAACATCTCCACCAGGGGTTCTTGGAAACCGTGGGAGATACAGGGTCGGTACACAGCACATTCTATATAATTTTCATGGTCACTCCTCAATAAATACTTAAAATTATCGTTTCAAAATTTTAGTCATGATGTTACTATTACACTGTTTGGTATATCAGTGTAGATTTTGTTCCTTCATACCCCGACCATTATTAAAATATTCTGTAAGACTCTCATTCTCTAAACAGAACCTATAGATTAATTGCGACATGTGTCAGTGCAGGAATGTACGTTGTCTAATCCATAACATACAGCCCTTCGGGGACATTTCAGGGTCCACTTGCCAATGCGATATATCGCCTCAATTATACGCTACATGGCAATTGATTCCTCCGGACCAGTAATTTATTGCGACATCACCACTGAGACCAAGAGTAATAATTAATCCTGTGGTTATATGATCAATGATATAAGAGATATATCTCCTGGATATGTCTAGGAGACACATCTTTATATCTTTAATAAAAAATGCTTGCTTAAACGGATAAATCAAAAGTTAAATGGCAACTAAGATGGATATAATACATGAGTCGGCATATGCATAAATCATGGCATAATTGAGGACAAAATCGTAGTAGTAGCTATGAATCCTTAAGTGTGAATTACAAATTATGATAAAGTTTAACCCCATGATGGTAACTGATTTTTAGGCTGTTCCTAAATAATATTAAGGTGGCCAAACTCTCCTTACAAAAAATTAAAAATGGCGACTGTTTAAACAATTTTTTGTCTAAAAATTATTACGAGAGAAAAAGGCAAGTATACTCAACGATTAATAAATAACGGAATAATGCAGGTCGTATGCTTATAAAGCACATAAAGTGCAATTACTAGCCTGTTAAACGGGGTCGGAGTACTCCTCCATCACCCATAACAGTTGTCATGCTGGCAGTGCCCGAAACTCCAATAAAGAGAGCTTCCATCCAAACAACAAAAGAGCCACCAGAGTACCAGAACAAGCACAGACACGTGTTTAACCCTATTGGGGCTCATCAGTGTGTTGTTGCTCATCAGCTCATCTGGATTATCCGGAGGATGTTGTCGAATGTCTGAAAGCCCTCCAGGTTTTAATCAAACCAATTACACGGTTCTCCGTGCGGTTTAAGCAGAGTGACATCTAGCGATTAGTCTGAAGAACTAATCGTGAGTTCACTTCAAGATTTATTGCAGTTTCAGACACCACCAATGCCAAGGATGATTGGCAATCATGAATACGAGAGAAAATAGAGGCATTATTATTTGATATGATTTTTTTTCGTGTGTATGTTTTTGTCTACTAGGACTATGTACTTAATTATGTAAGTAGAATCTATTAATAATGATATAACTTGACTTAATAAAAAATTAGCGTACATACAAGTTTGAATTATAAGTGAAATATCAATTAAAATTAATATTAAAATACCTACCAATAACAATAACGTTGTTAGGGGTTAATTATTGCATTGTTTTTACATTTAAAGAGTGAAATTGAGTTGAAATGAAATTGAAATTGAAAAACTGAGTAAAATTTAAACTACTGGGAAATTGCGTGACCTTGAACACACAAAAAGTTTGCGCCTGCGGCGCTTTTAGGGAGTTACTTATTTTCCTTTCTTAGGTGGTCGCGATTTTTAAATGACCTGCCTGTGAAAAGTACCAGCAACCGCCACTGTTATTGAATAAAATGTTTAAATATTTTTTGAATATACATAATAAAAGAATAATTTTTAATTGAGATATTTTGTATCAAAGCTAAGTATAGGACTGGTTTGTGTGCCGGTTAAGATTAGTTCTTGCCAGGTTGGAGGTGGGCGCTATTTTGTTGCCAATTTTCTACTACAGATTAACTCCTCTCTCGTTAATTCTCTTTGGGTAGCTCATTCTCATTCTCACATAAAGTTGGAAAAAAAAGTTGAGAAGGTGAAATTTAACTTCAAAATTGGTTGAAAAATTGATCTATGTTGAACTTGAATTTTGAAACTGGTACCTATAGACTTTTGTAGAAATCGACGTTGCCGATAGCGAAATATTAGTAATTCGATAAATATCAATTTAATTTAAATTGAAAAATTTTTTGCAAAGACGATTGGTTTTCCATTAGGTTTTCGATGAGGGAATTTGTAACTTATATGTTATAAATTTCATGTTCGTGTTGGGTATAAATTTAACGATATCTGAGTGTTACGGTAGCATACCTATATCGGGGAAATATCAGGGAAAACGCAGCTCACTTTTTTCCCTTTTTCCCTACTAATTTTTTTCTCTGCTAATTTAATTTATTTCCCGGTAAAAAATAGTTTCAACAAAATGGCAGTTTTATACTTGCAAAGGTGAAAAAATATCAAACTTTTTTCCCGTTGCTGAATAAAAATTCATTTTTTCCTCTCGAAATGTGTAAACTTTAAGTTTGTTCCTTGATACACCACTCCATAATTTCTCTTCTTTTAACCTCGAATGTATTGAGTTTTACAACTTTTCAAGCAAGAGTGAGAATTTATCATATTATTTACTTCTACTTCTTCGATCGAAGTGTATCAATGAAATCACCACACCATCCCGATATTAAGAATTAATTAATATACATATACGTATACATACATATAGTTCGTTAACAAGAATAAAATAATATGCCTGTATAAATGATGGTGAGCATAACCAATGCATAAACGAAAATAGCGTACCTCTTTGAAAAGATCCGATTGCAACGAAATTCAATACTCGGAACTCGTCGAAACGTAATTGCCGAACAGACAGCCAGTCGATTATTCGAAACGGAATGTGTTAACAAAACACGACTTTGCAGGAGATGCGAATTTGTTTTTATACCGAGTTCATCAAAGGACTATTCGATGCAGATCGTAGAGTATTGTTAAAATGTCCTGTGGCTGTAGGAAATTTAATCACGAGTATTTTACATGAAAATAAAGGTAAAGAACTTTTATATTCTAAGCTTTAAAAATGCTTTGAAGTTACAAAATATACGATTGGGGGTAGATGTAGGTAATGTGAGGACGTTCATAGTTCCGACGAGACCTTAAATTTTGATCCGAATGAGATAAGACAATGAAAACTAAATCAAATGTCACGAATATTTATACTTTTTCACATAAAACTGATTTGTCAAACAATCGCTGTCAACAATAATTGAAGGTTGTGCTTGTGTAGCCATTAATGGCGCAGCAGAGAATATTGGAAAATACTTATATTAATAATATTCATTGAAGATTATTGAGTAATAATTTGTTTATTAGACCAATTCATGAAACCAAGCGCAATATGTGTAGTTGGAAACACCTGCTGGACGAAAATCAAATGTCAATCATGTGGCTCTAAAATATGAGTTACAAAAAATTAGCCAACAAGATAGTTAGGGAGATGTTGACAAAAATGCCTTGTATCTCCCAAATGGAAGAAAAGTAGGTCACCTTCTAAAAATCCATCTTGTCAAGTAGGGGTACACCGCGTTGCGATGAGCGGCTACGGCCTTGCGGATATCTTACTCCCACAAAAATTTCAGTCATCTAGATTGAAAACAGCGACCAAAAACCTGCCTCATGTACCGTTTTCTTTTTTTTTTTTAATTTGAAAGGACGCCCTGTAGAAGAAACACGATTTTTAGAAATTTTTTCAACGAAAATATAGCATCATTCCAAATTTTCAACTACTTTTTCGTGATCTGGGGGGCCAGGACCGGTGGACATTTGATCAGTTTGAGTAACTTTCGTAAAGTGATATCGTCCTCAATAGTGTATTTTTTTTATAAAAAATACACTACTAGAGTACTAATATAGGATTATTCAGACCTGGTACCTATATTATGAGTATGTTTTAAATAACATTTGATTCATTGCCGAATATATTACATGAGTTTTAATCCTCAATTGTCATTTGTTCGCAGATTCCGCATATTGCACCGGCACCTTCATTGGCTCGATTATTTGACACGTTACAGATTAAACTGATTTGAATAACCCAGAAACGGAAATCCGTCAGCATCACACATGAATATGTAAATTAGCGCCGTGCAATTTTACGAGGGATTTGATGGGAAATAATGGAACGTGCTTATTACATTTATGTGTTAATCAATCACATAAATATTACATCTATAATAGTCTATGTATGTTCCAATATTTCATATTTGTATTATTAGTGTTTTAAGCTTATTGGTGAGAGTGGGTGAAAGTGTTAAATAGTACGAGGCGATAGGGAGTTTGAACTGGAAACATACTCTACCTCGCTGCATTTTTGCATACGCCTTTATTCCACCCTCAGTGCCCCAAATGCACAAAAGTCTACAATTTTTGCGTTACGAGGGGAGGCGACTACGGGGGACTAAAGGTGAAAATTTTGTCTTCTCATTTTCTCGGCTTGTAATATGGCTACGACAAAATGGCAGGGCAAACTTTTTCGGAGCAAATTGTTTTTAATAAATTGACCACTCACAACGTGATTTACTATTTTTAACGATTCTGCACTGTTTTTTGATTATTGCTTCATGGGTTGTAAGACCTGTGAATTCGAAAACAAGAATTGTTATGGATATTGTAAATTGAAAAATATCTGAATTTTTCATTCCTTCGAAGTTTCTGTATTCACATATTATTCATTTCACGTGGACCTTTCACACCACGGGTAGAGTCCCGTTGAACCGTCAAACTGTTTAGATTTACCTGGGGATTTAATACCCCTTTGTGAAAGGATATTACCTCACGCCTCACGGCAGATAAAAATATTCAAAAGTTCTAGAATTCTTATGTTCTAAAAGAATGGTTTTATTTTATCAGTTTGTAAGCTGATAGTTTGTTTTGGGAATTGACAATAATGACAGTTTTTGACTCGTTCAATAAACACACATCGGCTGTCAAAACAGCGATTTTGCTGTCAACTTTTTGCTGACGGCTTTGAACGCAACAATTAAATAATGTGACGTTACATTAACTTATGATAGCTTTACATTATTTCAATGAACTTGTTGATTAGTTACAATAAGGGTTGGTAGTTCAGCTGTCAACCTTAGAATGTCCGTTTTTTCCAACAATGAAGACTTGAAAGGGAGATATAACCTACTTTCTCCTTTGAATAAATATGTTCGCACATACCATAAAAGAATAATTTGATTATTCACAAAAACAATTTTGGATTAACAATAACTGAACAATCGAAGAAAAGGTCTCTAGATACAGCTTCTCACGTTTGCAAACCAAAATTTTATCTAAACTTCCCTATTCCTCAAGTCAAGTCTTTGAAAGATTTGAAAAAGCACGTTTGTAGGTTAGAATAATAAGTATTTTGCCGCCTTGAAAGACCGAATTTACAGTACCTACCTAATATTGTTATCACCACTGTTGTTATAATGTTAATTTTTGATATTAGCAACTCTATAGTGTGTCAATTCAAAACTTTGAATTGGTTGTGGTTCTGAATATTAAATTTTGTTTTAGAAAACACAAAAACGGTTTTGATAGAATGTAGGGGAGAAGTAGTTTGATAATGGCACCAGTTTTCTAAATTCTCTCCTAGGCGGGAGATTCGCTTCCTCGGCACTCCAAGATTTCAAATTGCGACCTCAATCATGTGATGCCTCAAAAATTTTATTTAAAATTTGTAGTTGAGGTGCTACCCCAACAACAATAGGGTAGCTATACCCTGCTTAGAAATATTTTTAAGAAAACTACAAGCACTACCACCACTCTCTTTTATACCGCAACAGTTTTTGTGTTTTCTAGAACCAAATTTAATAATCAGAGCCACAGCTAATCCAAAATTTTCTATCTATGTGTGTCAACTTTTATCTACTGAAGTAAAAATTCCATTAGTTTCATGAAAACTTTCTTTAAGATTTTAAAATAATCACATAAAAAATATAAGTTTTGGTAAAATAATTTCTTTAAATGACCAAAACATGACGCTTTCTGCTGATAATTAAAATTAAAGACAAAAATAATTTTTAAGCAAATGTCTACCTCCCTGATGATATTGAAACATTTTATTTTATTCCATCAAAATATGTGTATATTTCTTGAATCTGTGAAATATCCTCTGCGATGGCAATTACGAATGGTTGTATTGCTGACTGTTTTTTTGGAATCCAAAAACTTTATCCATTCTTCAACTTTCTGTAAAGTTTATTGCTGAGAGTCTCGAATTGTGAATCTAGTTGTCTGAGTTTTTCCGGTTATATCCTTCTTCACCACTTAGTGTGTGGGCACAAAAAAAAATGAAGGGCACATAAAATTATTGCACCCCGTCCATCTACCGTCCATCTAAGAAAATATTATTGTGGTAAGAATTATTTTTAAATTTCAAGTGAAATAAGCTGAATAAAAATAAATCAACCTTGTGGAACAGATATGGGATAAATAACATGACTTTCAATTCACCCACAAAAAAAGTTTTCAATTAAATTTAGAGCAGGCGCAGCTAATTATTAGAAATAATAATATCTACTCACTTTTTTCTGTTTTAATATTTTAGGCTGTCCAATAAAAAATTTATAGCCTTTTCTTTAACATTACCGTTCATTAGCAAAGAGTTGATTTTTGATAATTCGTCTTCCCAATTTCAGAAGACCATCGCAATTCTCATGTCCTGTGGCGAAGTCCATTTCAATCTAAAACAGAAACCTATATTAGTGGATTGAATAAAATATTCTCTGATTCCCTTTAACGGAATTATTGATGAAGATTATTACCATTAGGTTATAAAAAAATAATTACCAGTCTGAACCCTGACGGTTGTTTGTAAAAAGGCAATTTTGAAAAGGCGAAAATGTCAGAAGTTGATTTAAGATTGCTTATTTCATTCGATCTATATTTACTGCATGCTTTCCAACAGTAGTCGAAACAGAGGAATGGAAATTTCAAGTATTGTTATATCTATGTATTTAGGTACCTACCTACTATAATATTAGTTACTGCGAATAAAATATTTTCAGTAGATACGGTGTCTCCCTCTCAGTTACTATATAACAAACAATAGGTAGGTAATATCGGTCGTAGTCACTGAAACACCGATTACTTTGCTATTAGCGAGATCTACACCATTTCCAGGTGTAATTGAGAAACGGTTAAATGTAATTGAGAATAATAGTCAAATGTAATTCAGAATGCGTCATTTGTAATTGAGAATAGTGAAATATAATTCAGAATGCGTCATTTGTAATTGAGAATAGTCAAATTTAATTGAGAATGCATCAATTGTAATTGAAAATGCGTTAATTGTATTGAGAAACCATCAAAAGGAGTTGAGAAATCGTTAAATGTAATTAGGAAAGTATCAAATGGAATTCAGAACGGATCAATTGAAATTGAGATAATGTAAAATTAGTAAATTTCACATACAAGTCGCAGCATTTTCAACAACCTCGGTCCACGAGGCTGCTTTAGCTATGGAACCAATGCTACATAGTTGGACGATTGTTAGCTTTCTATGTAGTAATTAGGATTTTTATGCATGCATAGTTTTTTTATAGTTGAATCTGTATTGTTTTTTTAAGTTAAGATCTTATGTAATTCATTTGCATTTTTGACCTATTCTCAATTACAATTTACGCATTCTAAATTGCATTTGACGCATTCTCAATTTCATTTGACTATTCTCAATTATAATTAACGTTTTCTCAATTTCATTTGATGGTTTCTCAATTACATTTAACGCATTCTAAATTACATTTGACTATTCTCAATCACAATTGATGCATTCTGAAATTCATTTAATCGTTTCTCAATTACAACTGGAAAAGGTGTAGAATGAAAAAAAAAAACGATAAGGCAGTAGGTATTTCCTAGTATTTTGGAAAAGGAAACGTCGATGGAAAATAACAGAAATCATGCAAATTACTAATAAAAATATATTCATTATTATCTTACCTGGAATTGCTACGGAACACTATACATTTCAGTGATTGCATTTAAGGCCCGGTTACACGGTCCGTGGTTCGGTGAATCTGTCTCGAGCAGCCGCGAACCACGCACCGTTTGACATAGGGGGCTCGCTATAGGCTCGCGGTTCGTGGTGTGTGGTTCGCGGTACCATCGGGAGTCGGTAAATATGCACAGAACTTAGCGGCCGAACCGTCGGGTTCGCGTAGGTTTGTTGTCGGTTCGTGCTGGTTCGCGATGTTAGTTTTGCAATTTATTTAATGCCAATTGTGTCTTGTATTGCATGATAGTGATCTTCGATAGTTATGTATTTGATAGCAATGCTTTTTAACTGCTTTTTAATGCTATAATCGTAATTGATATCAAGTGATATCAATAGATATCAATTAGATAGATATCAAGCATAAGTGCCCGGACACTTGTGCTGTGGTCCATGGAAATTTTTTTCCGAACAGACATCATCGTCGGTTACGTGTACAGTGATAACTTACTTGACAGTCGAGAGAGCGCTCCTATTTATGGGGTGATGGTCTGGTGACGTCATATCCCCTCCACTAGCTATCTTCACCGTAGAGCAAAGGCCGGTCTCTCCGATGATGTCATATATTTCTCAGTCAGACGATGACTTATTTGGGTTAGATGTAACGCCGGATACCAAATCTTCCGTAGTTTCATTCTTGGATGTTTATAAATTTCAATAGCATCACGATGTAAATAGTGTGAAGTAGTGGACAGGACTTTCGTTTCTTCAAAGCAAATGACATGGTGATCCTGAAGCACGGCGTACTCCGCGACAGCTGACTTGTCTATCTGGCCCAGCCGGATAGTGTCTCCTATGTTCGGTCACGCGGGTGTGGACGTTGCGTTTAGTAGTTCCGATGTATGCGTACGAACATCGCAACTAATTCAGGATCATTATGCCATTTGCTTTGAAGAAACGAAAATCGCTGTCCACTACTTCACACTACACCCGTTTATATCGTTAGTCTATTGAAACTTATCAATATACAAATAATTTCAATAAATAAATAAATATCGTATGGCTGTGGTAAAGCCCAATATCAATAGGCAGAAGGAAGGAATGAAACTGCAGAGGATTTAGTATCTGGCGTTAAGTCACATCCAAAAAAGTCATCGTCTGATTCAGAAATCTATGACATCATCGGAGAGATAGGCCGTTGCTACACTGGAGATAGCTAGCGGAGGGGGTATGACGTCACCTAACCATCAACCTATAAATAGAAGCGCTCTTCCAGCTGTTCAGTCATATCCACACATGTACAGCTGTCTACACGTAACCGCTGATGATGTCTACCGCAGCTGTAGACGGAACGTTCGGAGCAAATCTCCATGGACCACGGAAATATACATTATAGCAATGGCTTTGCAGTCAATCAGCAGTGAGAATAAATCTCAGGACAATTATATCTTTCTGTGTAGACTCACCATTACACCTGATACATAAGAAATGAGTTACATGAGTTAGTAGAGTGATACAGTTACAATATTTTTTTCTTACCCAAACATTATCAGTGGATTAGTTTCTCTTATAATTTAAAATAAAAAATAATTGAATCAAATTTTTTGTTATTACATCATTTAACTCCAGAATGCTTAGGTACATAATGATTGTTGGTGTTTCATCTCTGTGACGTACCTACCTATGACCAACGAAAATTTACTTGTCTGTCAATATTTGTAGCAACAGAGTTTTCTCCACAATATACTCCGACTCTTATCCCGTAACAGATTCTGGTAGAGAAATGCCGGAATACAAGAGCGATCCTAAATACCTGCCGTATGACGCACTAACCGCTTATGGGGCCGTTCAGTGCCTCCAATTTCCCCGTTCAATCGCGCGCTAAGCCCGCTGTAATTCTGCAAGGGGGTGCGAGAATATAGCGTCTTATGTCGTCAATTCCTTCCGCATCGGACAGGGTTGGATTAGAACCCGGAGAATGGAATGCTGAACAATGAATATTCCACCAGAATTTATTATGTTAAATTTACAAAATTTCATTAGATTGAATACTGCTTCTGCGAACTAAATGCGAACTAAATTTGTAAAAAAGCGTTAACTTCTTATTTTATTTAGTATTGGAGTTCCACACACAGGATGGAGTAATATGTTGTCACTGCATCCTTCCAGATGAGAGAGTTTTATTGAGAAAACGATTGACGTAAATGGAATAGTACGTTTACAGTTTATGTAACTATAAAAGATAATAATGGCGGAAAAGAATGGTGTAGCTCTGTGCTTTCATAGATATGTAACCAAATACGGTCGAATCAGGGAAGCGCTGGTAAGAGCTTCATCGAATAAACATGACAAAATCAGATGTAAAAAAACCATCCGTAAATCTTACCGAAAAAACGCTGCATTGAAACATATCGCAGATTAGGTTAGTGGTGACTTGTCAAAGGACAATGAAACCTGAGGAAATATTTGCCTTAAATAAGGGTCTTCAAAGTGGAACCAGTTAAGATCAAACTGCATATATATTCTCATATACATAGATTGTATTTAGATTGTATTATTTGGAAGTTGATCGCTTACGCTTGAAAGCGCTAGGTAAGCAGTTACAGAACAATTTGGTATATTTTGGGCTTTTACGGCAGACAAAACCTTGGTTAAATGGTTGTTAAGCCTTGTCAAAGAAATAAGTAATAATTTTATTAGGTAATATTACTTGCGGTATACTTGATTAGATAATATATGTACAAAAAAGGGCAAAAAATGTAAGATAACAGCAAGAGTAAAGTAGGTGTGCTTGTCAGTGAAGACATTAGTGAAGACAACAGTACATTGTAAAATTAGTTTATAATGTAAGGGATTATGGCAGGAGTGATAATGATCCATGAGCGCAGCGAATGCAACATGAAAACGACTTTTATACTTAAGGCGACTAGCGTTTAAATTTAATAATCCTGACAGTATTATTAAAAAATAAATATTTGAATGTATTTCATTAAATAATATTACTCATAGGTCATATCCAAAATAGTAGTCACTAACTGACATTATTAAAAAAACTATTTTGGATAAGCGGCAAGCAGAAAATTTTCTTCTAAACATCAGTTTCTGCGTGCCGCTTCTCTGAAGTTGCTTTTTCAGTATGTCAGTTAGTGAGTATTAATTTGGATCTGAACTTTAAACTGTTCAAAGGCAATTGTTGAACGATCACTTGTGGTTACGTTGACGTCAAACAATAATAATCAATAATAATTCAGTACCTACTTCAGTAGTTACTATGGCAAGTACTGATAGTTCTGTGCCATAAAGTGGCATAGTGCCATAAGGTGGTATCCATGCCATAAAATGGATGCTTTACAGTGATGGATTATAAACGATTTTGACATAATCACAACTTTCTAATAGTAGTCGCCTATAAAAATATTTATGAGAAAAAGTGGTTAAGAATTAAAATTTAATGCCAGATATGAATATAGCTTCATTTTAGTTTTCATATTTTATTTATTTGCACTTTTTCTTTTTATTGGATTATTTCCTTTGTCACGAGTTTTTTGAGGTTTAAATAAGATTTTCGATCAATATTTACCAAAATTTTATTTTAATCAACTTAAATTTAACTTACTTAGTTAAATTTTTAAAGCAGGTGGTACACAAATAACTAAAAAAATTAAAATTAAAAAAATCAACATCTGAATTTAATGTTTATTTCTAAACACTTTTTGCTATACATATATACAGGGTGTTAAGAAAATGACGGATAAACTCTTCAGTACATTGTAGGGGACACTCAGTAGAGTAGGTACGGGAAAAATAATTAAAAAAAATTCTGAGCTACATTTTAAAAAATATAAGCAAAATATTGAGCATAAAATTTGGCAACGTTTAACGATAACTGCAGGTATTTGGTATTGTACTTTTTAATTTTATATTTGTGTTGCCCCTCGTAAAAAATAAAATGTCAGATGGCTCTAAAATTACTGATTCTGTTTTGACAGTTCGATAGTGTTTTCTTTTTAGCGAAGAATACCGAAAAACAAAGATAGTCGAATGTTAATTTTGACATTTTTCATCTCGCCAAATTGAAGACCAGAATTTTTTAATAATTTTTCCCATACTCTACTGAGTGTCCCCTGTAATGTATTAAAGAGTTTATCCGCAATTTTCTTAACATCCTGTATTTTTTTCAATATCTTCATAAACAATGGTAGGTACTTTACTCATAAATTTAATGTTTTCAACCCTTACTTTATAGAATATCTGCATTCTGATTGATGATAAATAAAACACTAATGTTTTAAAAAATTCTACTGATGTACAGGGTGTTCTACAAGCTCTATGACAAACTTTGACAGATGGTAGGTTACTTGATTTTAAACATATTTTTTTAATAAACATGGGTCCGATTCGTTTTTGTTTAGAAATTACAAGCATTTAAAGAATCGTAATTTTTTCAGTCAACCAGGAAGTGACACTAAGTCGCTATGTCACTAAGACACTATGTCAACCAATGTACACTTATAAAATATACACTTACTTCAATGAAAAACGTACGCTGATAAATAGAAATATCGGTTGTTATGACAATAATAATTGTTAGTGTCATTTTAATTATTTATTAGATATTTCGTGTGAAAGTTATAAATAAAAAATGCATTTATTCTCGACTGAGGAATATGCAGATATTGTGTTTGTATATGGGTATTCCAATGGTAACGCCAGACAAGCTGCTCAAGTGACCAAATCTTTAGTTCGTCGATGTGAGGCTTGCATTCAAGCTGAGGGTGGACATTTCGAACAATTTTTATGGTCTTAAGTTTTGTGATTATCATTTAATTTAAATTTTTATTGTTGATTGTTAATAAAGGTTAAATGCTTGTAACTTCTAAACAAAAACGAATCGGACCCATGTTTATTAAAAAAATATGTTTAAAATCAAGCAACCTACCATCTGTCAAAGTTTGTCATAGAGCTTGTAGAACACCCTGTATTGCTGGATATTAACGTTACACGTGTTTCACTACTTTGTAGCATCTGCAGACGTATGTAAATCATTTACATACGTGTGAAGATGCTACATACGCCAAGAGAAAGAAGTTCCCCGATTTACCCTTCATAGGGGTGGTTTTTGGCCGTTTTAGGGGATGCGGTCAACTTGAGAAGAGTTTAAACCACCACCATCGTATTCAGCATCCTCGAAAACGGGGGGGGGGGGTCTAGTCTCGTTAGACTCTGAAATGCGAGCACATTCGTCCGACTCACAGAACTATTGGTTTTAACAATAGTAGTAGGCAATTAAATTTTGAAGTTTCTTAGTTAATCTATTTTTGACTTATTCTGGAGAATGTGTTTTAGGTTGACCCGTTTTAAGGGCTGAGTCTTGAAAAGGGTGTCTTTTTGGACATTGGTTATCTGTTACTAGCGATCTTGGATCACTGGTTACATTATCTGTAGAGATGTGCGGGTCATTTGGACAATATTTTATAAATTTAAAAAATTATAAAAGTAATAACACGTGCTGAAGTTACAGCAAATAAAACTCTCACTTTGTTTTGTTTCTTGCAACGGCACTGCAACTGTTTTCTTTGGTGACTGATTTAAAAGTAAATAGTAAACCTGAATCATCTGTTCAAGCCGTTTATATCCCACCTCTCACCACACAATATTGACATGAATAACTGACAAAGTGAGAACTATACTGACAATGACATAAGGCACGTTGCTATTATATTGCTTGCTTTGTTAGGGTTCCTCTTTAGGCTCATTGACGACGGACATGCATGTTGACATTTATAGTCAACTTGGGTGAATTAAATGATCTTTGAAGGTTTTTACCTTCAAAAATTGAGTCATTTTATACACAGATCAGTAATTCTCAGAGTTGTAGGACGTTCGGTCGACTCATCATTATCATTCGAATCCAGACATCCAGCTCTTATTCCTCGAGCACCGTTTTACCGAGGGTCTCATCCATCAAATTCATAATGACAAAACTGTCATCCTGGCGTGAATGCAACCGTGCATTTGACTCGACAGAACTTTTGGATTCCGTCCGCACGTACCCTTTGTTTCACTTATTCACTCTTATGTTATGTAAGGAAGGGTTATCGTTTCTTTCGTTATCATCCTGCAATTTTTGTCCACTCATGGGTGACTTGTCAACGCTTCGAGTCAGCCAATTGAAGGCTTTCAGTGTCGTTGGTGTAGACGATGGTGGGCCATTTCATATTTCATTATCTCGCCGTTGAGGAGCTAAAATGCAAAAAAGCATACATATGCTTATTTGTCTGTTTTGCTACACAGGCGCTTTATGTTGAAGTTGCCTCAGACTTATTCGCAGATACACTCGTCGCTGCACAAGACGTTTTATCGCAAGACGTGGTCGCTGTTTATAGATAATTAGCGACAACGGTGCGAGCTTTCTTCGCGCAAACAAGGATCTTATCTCCTACATGAAGCAAGCTGCCGAAGGTTAAAAAATCACTTGGCATTTTCACCCATTGTCACCACCCAATTTTTCAGGTTGGACTGAAAGTGGTATCAAATCAGTTAAAGTGTATCCTGCTCGAGTGATTCGAGCCAATGAGGAACTTGTCACATTGTGCAAACAGGTCGAACTGTTGAATTCGCTGTTTGAAAACGCTGTTGAACTCTCGCCCCTTGTGTAGTGTTTCTATGGATTCAAACGACTTTTCCACTCTTTCTCCTGGACGTTTCGTAACTCTTGAGCCATTAACTGCTCCGCCACTGAAAAATGGATAAACTCTCCCATCTTGCAGGAAAAGGACACAGAAAAGAGTGGCAGTTCGTGCTCCGTCGAGATTGCATCTCAATCCGTCCTGCAACTAGAGTATTTTACAACATTACAAAAGATGTTTCTAAATAAAGTACGTAGTACCATAAGTTGGAGGACGTGTAGATAAAAATAAAATATTAAGAAAATGTTTTTTTTACCGAGACACTGGGTGTTTATGTGTCTGTTTTCTGTTTATTTTCTATTCAATAACTGATATTCATAGTCAGAAGACTTTTGTCTCGTAAAAAAATCTGAAGAGTTAAAAAAAAAAAGATTTGGCATTTCAGAATGCCAGAGCAATATAAAAAAAAGGCATACTTATAAGATATCTACACATCCTACAACTTATGATACTCTATTTAGAATACCTTTAACGTATAAATTATTATACCTTTCCAATAACAATTTAAATGTAGCGTTTTTAAAACTTTTTATTTTTATTTTTTTTTATTTAGTCTTATGAGAGAAGTACCATAAATTGAAGGGCTTATAGATAAAGCTAAAGTACGAAAAAAGTTCACCTTACTTTTTCTGAAAAACCTGGTTTGTAAATGGTATACTTTTAAGCACCCTGTGTTTCGGTTAAAAATATTTTCAGGATAAAAATTATTTGAATATTCTCCGTATCCTAGGTTTATCAACGAGCCCTTCAATTATTTATGGTAGATACTTATCTCAGACTATTAAATAAAAAATAAAATAAAAAAATTACATTTTTTGAATTTTTATCGAAAACTTCCTAGTGAAATTTTATAAGTAGGTAGAGCTTTTAGGTATAAATCATTATTTTGAAATTATTATATCTGTTCGTTTCATCTGGAGACATTCAAATATTTCAAAAACTACGCATGGGATCAAAAAAAAGGTGGCTATGAAAGTTATTCGTCAGAAAGGGGATACCATGCAATGATACCAATGATACCAAACTCGACTAATATACCCCCCAGGGGTGAGGGGCAGCAACTTTGAAATCTTAAATGGTAACTCACGTTTTGTATTGCAGATTCGGATTTTCTTACTGAAAATAAATAGCAAATTCCCCTTCCCTCTTCATGGTGGGAGGGTCAATTTTAAATTTAAGTTAGGAACCCTGATGTTTTATTGCAAATTCCGATTTTATGGCTAAAGATAAGAATTTGTCTTATTTTTTTATTTATTTTATTATTTGTCTTAGGTATTTATGTTAAGTTTAGGTAAAAAAATTAGGTAAATTCCTCGATTACAGCGTTATCTGTCATGAATCGAAAATAAAATTTCGGATAAATAGTTCGTATTTTTGGTCGCAAAATCCGAATCTGGGATAAAAAATAAGGGTTCCTAACGAAAATTTCATATACAGGGTGTCCCAGCTTATTCGAAGCGGTCTCTGTAGGCCAAACGATGGACTTTTTCAAAAAACTTTTTGAAAATTCAAGTACAGGATGACAATGGCCATTATTTAAAATTATTTTGGACTTTACAGAGTGTCCCATATGACAGTGACATATCATAGTTATGTTTTTTTTTAAATGGAATGCTCCTATGTTATTGCATTTTTAGATTGTCTGAGAAGAGCAAATAAGATTGGCTTTTACAGTTGGTGTTTAAATTCAGAAGTTTTTGAGTTATAAACAAGTGAAAATCGTCATGTTTCAAGTTCAAGGCCCTGTACAACGAAAACGGCTGAAGATAGAGAAAAACGGCTTACATGTCCCTTATTTACTTTTTCATGTACTATCCTATCATGTAGATGAAATGTTTATACAGGGTGATAAAAAATTTGAAAAATTCTGAGATTTCTCCACGCGTCGCCAAATAAAAAAATCAAAGAAAGTAAAAATTTTTCTATACCATAGGATAGTACATAAAAAGTTAAAATAGGGACATGTAAGCCGTTTTTCTCTATCTTGAACCGTTTTCATTGTACAGGGCCTTGAACTTGAAAAATGACGATTTTCACTTGTTTATAACTCAAAAACTTCTGAATTTAAACACCAACTGTAAAAGCCAATCCTATTTTCTCTTCTCAGACAATCTAAAAATGCAATAACATAGGAGCATTCCATTTAAAAAAACATAACTTTGATATGCCATTGCC
Organism: Malachius bipustulatus; assembly: GCA_910589415.1. NCBI lineage: Eukaryota > Metazoa > Arthropoda > Insecta > Coleoptera > Melyridae > Malachius > Malachius bipustulatus. Next base: position 4,003,184 of record OU342630.1, on the reverse strand, counting down.
ATATGGGACACTCTGTATACTCCAAAATAATTTTAAATTATGGCCATTGTGATTCTGTACTTGAATTTGCAAAATTTTTTTTGGAAAAAATCAATCATTTGGCCTACAGAGACCGCTTCGAATAAGCTGGGACATCCTGTATACCCCTCGCCACACCTTCAAGGAAGGGGAAGTGGGGAGCAATTTCCTACGTATTTTTAGCAGTAATGTTCGAATCTGCAATAAAAACCGTGGGCTCTAATTTAATATTTCTGCGTTGCCACCCCTAGGGGGTGGTGGTACGTTGGTCGAGCTTCGTAACATTGGATGTCACCCTTCCAGACGAACAACTTTTATGAACCACTTTTTTGATCCGATTGAATAAGATTTTTGCTGTTTATTAATTTCGATTGGTGCGGTAAGACTTTGTTAAATTTTTACCTAAACTTATACAACTTTTTATGAAAAATATTGAGCTCTGAGAGAAAAACAACCTTAAAAATAAAAGTCAGTATACAAAAAGATAGCATTGTTTTAATTGTCCAATTTGAAGTGACCGATTACTTTTACCTGTATTTAACTAAAAATTGTTGAATTTCTGTCTTATTTAATTGGGAATCGGGTTCTTTAATTAAATTATTATTTATTAAAAGATTTTAATAAAAATTAAAAAAAAAAATCAAATTTAACTAAAAAAAGATATCGTTATCCGGAACAAAATTTCAAAAAATATTTTCATACCACCTTCAGGTTCTTTATTAAAACATAGGGAGATCAGACACCCTTTATATGCCCTCTCTAAGGACGATGGGTAATTAACAATAAAACTTACGTAACTTTACAATCAACCACATCTAAATATGTATATTATATACTACGGTCTTGTTTCAAATGCGCAGTATGCAATCTTCATGCCTAAGGTGGATATCACTAGATTTTACCCATAGCTAAATACGTCCCTGTTATTCCCCAATAGAGCGGCAATTGAGCCTGCGAAGGCCGTACATCGAGGAACCCGCGGCCCGAGTCAATTCGGGATGTGTCACACATTTTCACAGGGGGCCCTAAGGACCAGGATATGCTCCAAGGTATCCCTCGCCCTTTCTCGACGTCGGCATATTATACAGGCATAACGTCTTCAGTTACTCTTATATAACGACTTCACGGGGTGCTGAATGCTCAAAAATAATTTCAGTGTAAAATTTATGTGCCTCAAGAATATTAGTCCACAAAATTGGATCCATGTCGGTTGGATAATTCGGTTTTGAATCACATGCTCAATTTGATGTCGTACTTATACCAATTATTTATTCATTTTGGTATTTATTAGCTAATTTGGAGAGATCAGAATTCCATATTGACCACAAAAACTATCCATAAAAAGAGGGAAGGGGATAGCAATTTCAGACGTTTTCTCAGCTTTTTAAAATCCGAATCTACAATAAATAAATTTTATTTTTTTTGTTATGTGATGTGAAGGTCAATTCATAAATTTTAAATTATTTTCAATTCAGCACTCAGTATAGTCGCTTTACGTTTTACCTCCTTTCTTTCAAGGTTTTAAACTTATTTTTATTATTCGTTTTATTTTACAGTCTTGAGTACATTCGGAGTAACTTGAAAAAATAAATGACGGATGATGACATAGATCACCACAGAAAAAACGAAATCCTATTCAAAAACTGCTTTTACACAGTGGAAACATTTTTAATACTAGGAAATAGAGGAATAATTATAGTGAACAGCTAGCGATGCACTAAAATATGGGGTGACTGCTCGGTGTTGTCCTCGATATGGCGTTAATGTGGTTAAATTGATACTAATTGAGTAGACATATTTTGACAGCGCTTTTTCCTTTGATTTTAAACTTGTCGTGTCGATATTGAGGGATTATCCAAATCCTTTCTGTGTTATTTTACTATGCCTTTGAAACTTTCAATTTGTGTGATATTTTCGTGTTCATTACATTTGACATTACAAAAATTTTCAAATCCGACTAGATCTCAGAGTTTTCATAGCCAACTTTCGTTTTTTTTTATGGCCGCCATATTATTTTTTTATGTCGTTCGATAAGAAAAAAATAATGGAAACCATAAGGCCACCATAATTACATGGTGACCATAAGAAAAACGAAAGTTGGCTATGAAAACTCTGAGATCTAGTCGGCTTTGAAAATTTTTGTAATGTCAAATAAACAGCTTTTGAGGACTTATGGTAAGCCTACAAAAAATAATTATTAAATTTCCAATAATAAAAAAGATACGGCTAAAAAAAGAAAATTTGATTTTTCAGTTTTTTTCAGGGATATTTCAGCAACGAGTGAAAATATATATAAAAAAAATGAATTCTCATTAAGCATCAAATTGTGCAACTTTTCTCTAATTTAACCGAACCTGTATCTCTTGCCGTTTCCAAGATCCCCATGTACTGCCACTTACACTGGACACACTATCACAACAAAATTTGTCACCGATTTGTAACATGCTGTCACTTTTCAGTAGTCTTGTCCTAATGATGGGTTAAAAACCCGAAACCGGTCGAAAAAATCATAAATCAGAATAATTGTCAAATTTTGTATAAAACTGTCAACTGTCATAATTTCGTAAAACTACAAACTTTTTACGACTCTCGTTAATTCCTCGATAATACATGTTATTCTTAATGGTTTGTTAAGAAAACTAACTTTTCATACTAACTAACTTCAAATATCTCAAAAAAACGTTGTATCGTATAAAAAATTAAATACAGTGAAAGAACACTGTTTTAATTTAAAACACATGGGCCATTGGATAATGTTGTATTTGTAATAAACTTTAATTAAACTTGTAATAAACTACTTTAATTTTAAGGAAGCCAATCCTTGACTATTTGTAAATCATATATAATAACCTATATGTAACGCACAATGCGCACCTGAAGTTTTTGGCATAGAGGTGAGCCTGAATCATGATGTCGCTGTGTTGGTCAATTCTGGCGCGGTCACAGCTGGCTATACTCTTGGATGAGTCAGAGTAGAACATCCTAGTGCACCACGAGGTGTATATAATTGGCCTTGTTTTACGCCTTTCCCGACTAGACTCTGACACTTATAGTCTCTCCGCTTGCACCAGCAGACAGTGGATAGACCACTCGGTTAATTGCAAACCACTGGCGGGGATGCTTGGAAAGATTTCAGAGTTACAGGAGAACAGCTTCAATCGTTAGAACTACATCTACACTTTTTTCATTACTACTTGTTTTCTGGTTTATGACAGGTTATAACTTTATACTATACAGGCTGATCAGTAAATCGCGCATTCGGAGCATGCTGTGATGATAAGCATCAATTTTTAAGAGTATTAGTAAATTTCCTTACCGCAATGCTGTAAGTTCCTTTTTCTGTGATAGGAAAAAAGTATGACATTTTATTCCCTTTGACACATATAAAAATGCCACTATACAGGGTGTCCCAGCTCATTCGAAGCGGTCTCTGTGGGTCAAACGATGGATTTCTTCAATAAAATTTTTGCAAATTCAAGTACAGGATCACAATGGCTATAATTTAATTTTTTTCAGGATACGGAGTGTCCCATATGATAATAGCATATCAAGGTTATATTTTTTTTATGAAATTATTCTATGTTGTAGCAGTTTAAGATTGTCTGAAAAGAAAAAAAAAAGATTGCTTTTTACAGTTGGTGTTTAAACTGAGAAGTTTTTGAGTTATAAACAAGTGAAAATAGCAATTTTTGAAGTTCAAGGTCCTGTACTGTAGGTATAACTTTACACACAAACAAAAAATCAGCACCTACATCATAGACTAGGCACTTTCAACCGGCCACTTTCAACTGGCCATTTTCAACTGGGCACTTTCAACATTGGGATCTCCTAAACCATTGGAGACGATTAAATTTAAAAAAGTTGCACAATCTTATGCTTATTATGAATCTGAAACAAAATTTATGATATGTTTAGTCGCTGTTGAAATATGCTGAAAAACTGAAAATCTAGATTTTTTATCTTTGATTTATCTTTTTTCATTGAAAATTATTAACAGCGGGTATTATAAAGGCTCACTAAGTTAACGGGCAGATTTCTGTGCTCGTTTTTGAGGTTAATATCGACGTCAAATGACTTTTGTTGACATTTTTGTAATCCCTTTCATGCCAAGAATTACAAAATTGCGATATTTTCCACACAGAGTTGATACCTTCTTCAGAAAAAGCCCCAGAAATCTGCTGGTTAACTAAATGAGCCTTTATAGTACCCGCTGTCAATTATTTTTTGAGGGGTTCATACGTCATCAAAAAGCTATTCATTTGACAATGCAAAAAACCTATATATTTATGTCACGTAACAGCCCGTATTCATCAATAAATATAACCCCTGGGGTTAAATTTTGGCACATGTCATTGGTTCAAAATTCGTAGCGTTCGTAGGGTTTGAGCATTAGACCAATCAGCTGTCAGAAAATTCAAAATATAACCCCAGAGTTATATTTTGAAGTTTGATGAATACGGACAGTAATAAATCAGTTTCAATTAAAAAAACACCCGTTTTCAACGATAACAATGAGCACTCAAATAAACGAAAAGTTGAAGATCAAACAAACACTTTTTAGTCCAAGAGACGGATGCAGAAAATGTGTCATCATAAGGTGGACGAACGACAAAAATGTAAATGATCGTTGAGACTTTATTAAGAGGGAACGCAAAGGTTGCCCGCGAAAATCCTGCTGAAACATTGGTTTTTCAAATTTGAAATTTGATAAATAATTGCAGTAGCAATCTTTTAGCGGTGGACAGGAAATGAAATCACCATGCTATATAGAGAGCGAATGTTTTTGATAGCTATTATTCTGCTAGGATAGAGACAAATCAGCTGCATCAGAACCAGATGCAAAATCAAAAACCATGAAAATAGGTCTAGCCGTTCTGGAGTTATAAGTTTTCGAACAAAAACAACTTTGTTTTATACAGGGTGTATCTAAATAACACTTAAAAAATTTTTAGGGCTGATTCTTTGGTAAAAAATAAACAAAAAATTTCCCGTTAACGTGTGTCTGGAAATGCACCCTTTTTGTGGATAATTTTTCCAGTTTTTTGAAGATATCTCAGGCGGGAACCGAATAAGATACAGAATTCAGCTTTTGTACCGGGTGGGCCACTAACAATGGACGCCAACCATATCTCAGGAACAGCTTGTTACACAGCTTTAGGGTAAAATTTTTAGGAGGAAAGTGACTCAAAAAATCGCTGAAAAATATTTTTGAGCTTATAGAACTACCGCTAGGGGGCGCTGATAGTCATGGCAGAATGGAAAATGGGTACTTTCTCCGTATTTTTTCAATAAAGGGTGTATTCAAATTACACTTAGTCTAATCCTCAAATAATTTCGATTTTTTTTATTTGAAACTTTTTGTCATAACCTCAAAAATAAAGAGGTGGGAGTACGTCAAAATTTTGTTTATTTAAAGGTCGATTATTCCGGTTAACCTCAACGGAATAACAAGAGTAGTCTCGTTACAAAGCGTTTTCCTTCCTCTGTCGACTACATTTTTCGAATTTTTCATTTTTTTTACCACCGCAACTCTAGCGAGAGGGCTTGATTTGACATGTAAGGAAATATATCGATTTTTATTAAAAAAATTAAATGGAATGGTATATTTATTTTTACATAGTGGAAAAGAGAATTATATTTTTAAGGTCTTATAAAAATCGCAGCTGAATATCTTTTGCCCAGTTGTAGCTATCTGCCGGTAAAGTTGATGTTATGAATTTTTAGAGTTTGGCCTCCCTACGGATCAAATGGAAATTATCCGACGGTTAAAAAGGCTGAAATTCAAGCATGTTTATGGCGATCAAAAGTCTCCATGAGCGTGAAGTGATTATGTATACAGGGTGTTTACCTTAGAACCACGCAGGAAATAATTAAGCCGAAATACCCGTTACAAGTTTCTTGTATATACAGGTTGTCCCGGCTCATTCGAAGCGGTCTCTGTAGGCCAAACGATGTACTTTTTCAAAAAATTTTTTGAAAATTCAAGTACAGGATCACAATGGCAATGATTTAAAATTATTTTGGACTACACAGAGGGTCCCACATGAGAGTGGCATATCAACGTTATGTTTTTTTTTTAAGAAATTCTCCTATGTTATTGCATTTATAGATTGTCTGAGAAGAAAAAATAAGATTGGTTTTTACAGTTTGTGTTTAAATTCAGAAGTTTGTGAGTTATAAACAAGTGAAAAACGTAATTTTTGAAGTTCAAGGGCCTTTACAATGTAAACGGCTCAAGATAGAGAAAAACGGCTTACATGTCCCTATTTTACTTTTTCATGTACTATCCTATGATGTAGATAAAATGTTTATACAGGGTGATAAAAATTTTTAAAAAATCTGAGATTTTTCCACGCGTCGCCAAATAAAAAAAAACAAAGAAAGTACAAATGTTTCTATACCATAGGATAGTACATAAAAAGTTGAAGTCCCTACATGTCCCTACATGTAAGCCGTTTTCCTCTATCTGGAGCCGTTTTCGCTGAACTTCAAAAATGACGATTTTCACTTGTTTATAACTCACAAACTTCTGAATTTAAACACGAACTGTAAAAACCAATCTTATTTTTTCTTCTCAGACAGTCTAAAAATGCCATAACATATGCCACTCTCATATGGGACACTCTGTATAGTCCAAAATAATTTTAAATAATGGCCATTGTGATCGTGTACATGAATTTTCAAAAAAAAAATTGAAAAAAATCTATCGTTTGGCTCACAGCGACCGCTTCGAATGAGATGGGACAGCCTGTATACGGAAAGCTTGTAACGGCAAACGGTCAGTTCTAAACTCGCGTCTCGCTGCCTGTTTGCCTAGTCGATGTACTCAATACATCCACCGCGGGGTGTTGACTCCTGCTAGGCTCAGTACACTTGGCTGGAGTTGAATGCTTGATGGTCAGTACCCAAACAAGCAATGTCCGCTCTTCGGATGTGTTCTACTTTTATAGTTGTAGGCGGGATGATAAGGCCGCTATCAATGCCGAAAAAACTCTGTCTTCCTGCTTTGAACTGATTAAATGGAGAAAAATTGTCTGTTATAACTAATAAGTAACTAATAATATTCATTATAAACGAAAGCCTTGGATTTCGTTACAGTAAAAAAATTTTTTTCGTAAAGTGCTTACTTTTCTAGATATTTAGATATTTTCAGGTTATAAGAATCACCTTGCCTGCAGAATGTCTCTGAAATGTCTTTACAGCTTACTACCAAATGTTTCTCGGATGAAACTAAGTCGAGTTAAGTCATCTGATCTAAGTACAAAGTTGCTTAGTTTGGCCGCTACGAGATGATGAAAGAGTCAATTCTGATATTGTTATTTGATTATAAAAGCTAAACTGCTGAAGGGATTTTGATTAAATTGGGTGTGACGTTATAGTTTTATAAGACAAAAAGTGCGATACACAGTACATCAACATCAGCAGTCGAATAAACCCCATATTCTAGCACTGTGTGAAACAAAAATCCAAGGGTCGTCAAGCACAGTTAATTATCTTTATCCGGGATACGACTTTTACTCCCGATTTAGACTTAACTTTGGCATTGGAATGTTTGTCAGAAGTGACCTCTCCTGTCAACGCGAGGAAAAGTTGGAGCCTCAGGAATTTGATGACATGTGGCGTAGGATACCAGACGACCAAATGACTAGATTTATATGCTGTGTTTGAGTGTACAAAAATTATTATAAAAAAAAGGACTAAGGGCCGGTTGTTCGTACGTCAGTTAAAAATTTTGAGATAATTACTGATTTTAAAATGCCCTGTATTATCAAACCATTGGTCTGATATTTCTGAAAATGAATTCTGCTCGCTTTGAGAAGAGTTAATTACTGATAAAAAATAAAAGATCATTAATTATATTCGCCGTATTTTCAAAATTTGCAATTTAAAATCAGTAATTATCTCAAAATTTTTAACTGGCGTACGAACAACCGGCCCTAAGTAACAGAAAATTGTATTTATTGAATGGTATAAAAAAATGTGGACTGTATGTGTAAGTTTGTTATGGCGATTCTTCGTTATTGCTGCTTATGGGCGTTAATAAATAACATCACTGTTGTGTGGGCGACGTCCCGATAGGATGGTGTAATGGTGTGATATCGGCCCTTGGCACTGCACTGGTGTTGGTGTAGGTAAGTTATTAGAAATCTAGTGTCTTCCTGTCTTCCCGGTTCTATGTGGTCAAGGGATCGCTTCACTTGCGGCTACATCTGCTAAGCTTCGACACTTCGACGACGACGATAACGGAACGATGCGACGAGTCAACGATATGACTCCAGCAATGGTCAACGATCGAATACCAATTGCGAATGTGTAGGTATTTCTTGGCCCACGAGGTTGGAACGGTCCACATGCTTCCCTTTGTCCTACCGAGGGCTGCCAACTCCGAGTGTATGCTAATGTCTGCTAATGTTTCTGGGAAGGGAAGGTAGTTTTGGTATAGGGAGAGGAGGTGTAAGGTTTTGGTTTAAATGTGGTGCAGTATTAACACGAGTGGACGAAACATGCTGCTTACACCGATTGTCAAGCGATAAGCAGTATAAGGCACTTTTTTAGTTCCTGACAAATACTGTTAATTTGCTACAGATAAATTATCCTAAAGCCGAGATAGCAATCTTGGGAGACTTCAATGTACATAACACAAACTGGCTTAAACAGTCTAATTTCAATGACGGAGCAGGACGTGAAGCTGAAGCTTTTGCTAACAGCTGTGGCTTTATCCAGCTCGTTGATGAACCAACACGAATTCCTGATCGCGAGGGAGACTTTGCTATCCTTCAGGACCTCTTTTCACTACGAATTCTCGAATTTATCACAGTGAAGGCGCCATTGGGTTCCTCAGACCACAAACTCGTCTGATCTTGATTGTGTCCTACCAATTAGTGTCAAAGAAGCAAGTTTACTACGTGTAATCATTTGGCACTATAGATCGGCCAAATGTGAAGAACTCAGGGAACACTATCGAGCTTTTATATGGAGGAGCGTCTGTTTCGGCTATGATAATCAAACTGTTTGTGCTAGGTAAGTTGCTCAAGTCATCATTGGCATGGAAGCTTAGATTCTTTTTAAAAAAAAGCGGCCCTCAAACAGCCAACCTTGGTTCAACAAAAGATGCAAGAAGTTGTGGCATCCAAACAACTTGCTTTTCAGCAGTAGCGAAAAAGCCCTGACGACACAAATCACCACAACTTCATCCGTGCTCGAATAAGATGCATAGAAATAATAGACCAAACTAAGGAAGCTGATAACAACAGAATCAGAAATAAACTTCTCTCCTGCCGCAACGGTTCGAAATTCTTTTGGTCGGTCATTAAGGCAGCTAGCCAGAATTTCATCAAATTCACCATTCCATCACTTACACGGATCGATGAGACGATCAAAATGCCAGATATAGTTTTTCGACAGCGAGTCATAAAGCGCATTATGTTAGCATTGGACCCAAATAAAGCGTCTAGTCCTGATCACGTACCGGTTATCGTACCTAAAATTGCGCTACTGAGCTGTCACCTGTTTTCTGTCGACTCTTCAACATGTCTCTTAGTCCAGTCAAAGTAGGATTTAATTGTACAATTCATGCGGAAAAAAAAATTTGTGTGGGGGTTGGGTGGTCAATGGAGAGTCTAAATCCAAAAATGCGACCTCCTACCCCTTGTGAATAATACAAAAATTGGTATTTTCGGAATAACTCCTTTTTTCCAATCGCAGTCCAAAAATTGTTCTATATTGGTTTAAAAGGATGAATGGTTTTCTGGTTTTTGCACTTTACGACGTTAATTCGCATTTTTCCCAAAAAAGTGTCATTACTTACTTTATTCAGAAAAACATTCTCCACAAATTTGTATATGTGACATTTTCTCGAATTTGCAATATGTAATGACCTACAGGTACACCTACAGGTGATTAATTAAGAACAAGGGGGATGAAAAATTGGTATTTTCGGAATAACTCCTTTTTTCCAATCGCATTTGGCTTTGCAGCGCTTACAATTACGAACATTTACATAAAAATATCTTATTAATCGGACCAATTATTGTTGCGTAGTACTGCGCCGAAGTTATCAAGTCGCGCGCTGCGGGGTTCTTGATACAAATTCAACGCGCTCCATCGAGCGCAATTTTAGTTACTATTACATTCTGTTCAATAAATAGATATAGAAATGAACGATTTGCATTATTTTTCATTTAAAAATCAGTGAAAATATGCGTATGAAATTTCGTTTCAACATACTTTCGTAGGAGTTTTCGCCATATAAGTGAAAGGGTTAAAATTTTGTTCAACCGAATCTTAGTTATTTTTAGTAAAAAGAATATTATGAGAATTAACTTGTGGAAAGAACGTTCTCACGTGAAACTTGACAAACGTAGACTCGTAATTGCTTTAACTCTGTAAATCTGTAAATCAGCAGCCGTGGGACCAATAAACTTATTATTGGTCCCACCCATAAACATATTATTGTTAACTCATCATTAATCATCAAAAGGAATATTTGGGAATTAACGGAAACATGGATAGAAATTATAATGAGAGTTGTTGGAGGCCAATAGCAGTGAAAATTCAAATACTGTCAACAGATATGAGATAAATTCGAATTTTAGAGAAATTATTAACAATCACTATCTATTCCTGAAATGGACCCTAGCGCCGTGAAAAATATTATACACAACTGTGTATAAAATATGAGAAAATATATGTACAGGGTGTTAAGAAAATGACGGATAAACTCTTCAGTACATTGTAGGGGACACTCAGTAGAGTACGGGAAAAATAATTTAAAAAATTCTGGTCTTCAATTTGGCGAGATAAAAAATGCCAAAGTTAACATTTTACTATCTTTGTTTTTCGGTATTTGTAAAAACTAAATGATTTTACAGATATAAAAAGGGTACCTTAATCGTTATCAATTGAAACAAATTGTTTAAGATGTATTACTGGCTTGGAAAAAATTTAATAAGATTATTTTTTCTTTTCCAAGATGCTGAAAAAAGCATTTGGCAACAACGGTTTTGATACCTTGACTACCTACATTGTTAGAAATAAGACGAAATTACCAAATAGCAACTATTATTGTGTTTAACGTTGCCAAATTTATTGTTTAATATTTTGCTTATATCTTTTAAAATGTAGCTCTGGAATTTTTTTAATTATTTTTCCCGTACTTTACTGAGTGTCCCCTACAATGTACTGAAGAGTTTATCCGTCATTTTCTTAACACCCTGTATAATAATGTATGATAATTAGTGAATATCTTACAAAATGATATAAATGTTTTTTTTATACAAAATATAACATTTAACAATTTTTACAGCATAAAAAACTCATCAACGTACCTTGCAGCTAGTGCCAGCTTCGGATTGGTGTAGTTTTTGTAACAAGCCACGTGCACAGTCACTGTCGAAACGTCGTTTAACATGAGCTCATTTTCATTTTGTCCCTCGCATTCGCGGATTTCCGAAGAGTTTGTACGCCTTTTTCTTTGATAACGCGGTTTTCGCCGAGGTCCAATGCCTCTTTACAGACAAAGCAGTCACTCATTTTGGAACACTGGTCGTTTCCCAACTGATCGAATGACTTTTTTTAGGGGTGTGTTTCTCGATTTTCACGGACAGGCTAATGTTTTTTTAAAATATTTTCTAGGCTTGTCTAGACACATTTTTATTCGTTTAACAACATCTCAGTCAAATCTTATCTACAGGGTGTCCCAGCTTATTCGAAGCGGTCTCTGTAGGCCAAATGATGTATTTTTTCAAAAAAAATGTTGCAAATTCAAGTACAGAATCACAATTGCCATAATTTAAAATTATTTTAGAGTATACAGAGTGTCCCATATGACAGTGGCATATCAAAGTTATGTTTTTTTAAATGGAATGCTCCTATGTTATTGCATTTTTAGATTCTCGGAGAAGAGAAAATAGGATTGGCTTTTACAGTTGGTGTCTAAATTCAGAAGTTTTTGAGTTATAAACAAGTGAAAATCGTCATTTTTCAAGTTCAAGGGCCCTCTACAACGAAAACGGCTCAAGATAGAGAAAAACGGCTTACATGTCCCTATTTTAACTTTTCATGTACTATCCTATGATGTAGATGAAATGTTTACACAGGGTGATAAAAAATTTGAAAAATTCTGAGATATCTCCACGCGTCGCCAAATAAAAAATTCAAAGAAAGTACAAATGTCTCTATACCATAGGATAGTGCATAAAAAGTTAAAATAGGGACATGTAAGCCGTTTTTCTCTATCTTGAACCGTTTTCGTTGTACAGGGCCTTGAACTAACTTGAAAAATGACGATTTTCACCTGTTTATAACTCAAAAACTTCTGAATTTAAACACCAACTGTAAAAGCCAATCTCATTTTCTCTTCTCAGAGAATCTAAAAATGCAATAACATAGGTATATATGCAATAACAATGATATGCCACTGTCGTATGGGACACTCTGTATACTCCAAAATAATTTTAAATTATGGCCATTGTGATTCTGTACTTGAATTTGCAACATTTTTTTGGAAAAAATACATCGTTTGGCCTACAGAGACCGCTTCGAATAAGCTGGGACACCCTGTATATACGGCAGCCCTGTTTGGAGCGAGTCGGCGTGGGTTATCGCTTACCTGAGAGACCTAATGGGCCCGATCTCATCTTAATGACTTCGACGCACTACTGCGCAACAATAATTGGTCCGACACTCATTCTTATTTATATTAACGACCTGTTCGAAACAACAAAAAGCCCATATACAGTTTTGCCGATGACAGTACACTGATATCTTCCTATACCTTAGATACGCCATCGACGCACAATTTCGCAGGATCAGGTCTCAATACTTAACAAAGATCTACAAGAGACTTAACTTGAGGTGATAAAAATCAAATGCAGTTTAATGCTAGGAAAACACAGTCCCAAAAAATCAATGTTGTGCAGCCATATATGGTAATAGCGGGACTCTCTCTTCTTCCAGCGTCATCTCTTCGGTTGCTTGGTGTGATCCTCAGAGCGAACATGCCTTGGCATGATCATGTTGCGGGTTTGGCGAAGAGCGCTTCTCGAAAACTTGGAACACTGTTTTGCACAAAGAAATTTTATGCTCTTCTTTTTTTAAGGCTCAAATACGACCATCCTTGAAGTACTACTCACAGGTTTTGAGCTCAGCTTCTAAATATACCCTGAGATTACTTGACTCCATCCAGAAAAAGCTATCCTCTTGATCGGGGACCCAAATGTGACAAAACATCTAGATCGTGTTGAACATCGAAGAAAAGTAGCTGACCTGAGCGTGTTTTTTGGATATTTTTATGAGAAGTGTTGACAGTACTTGGCCAGTTTGATCTCAGCTAGAACGAGGCCGGGCAGAAACACACGTCGAGCAGCAGTCGCTCATCCCTATGAGGTTCAGCTCGTTACACTTCGCACCACCTTATTTCAGACTTCCTTTATGTACAGAGCCGCACCCCTTTAGAATAGCATTCTAAGCAAAGAATTTTCTGAGACATAGAACCTGCAACGATTCAAAGTGAACGTGAGTCGATATCTCCGCTCATACACCGCTCTTAGAGCGCCATAGGGAGTTCTCTGCAGTGCATGTGCCTTTTCAATAATGAAAAAAATGCCAAAATTACTCATGATGTTAATTCATCGGTGTAGTTTATTGTTTTCTTATGTTTCACACTCTTTGAACTTCTACGCGAATGTAAATAAAAATTTTAGAATACCAAACGTAGAATTATGGGATCATTCAATACAAAAAGCTATTCCTTATAAAACTGCTACAAAAAAGTACTCTTTATAAAAGTCCCTTAATATTATCGTATATATCTTAATTTACATAAAAAAGAATAATAAAATTAGTTTATATTTCAAAATTCAAATGAAATATTGAATGTTGAAATATTGAACTGTTGATTGATTTACTATTCCTATGTAAATCGAAAAATCTAATAGCAACAAATAAGAAATTTTATTTGCAAATTCCTTGTTTAGAAGGTAATGATCAAAGGAACATGCTGCGCTACTGAGTCCGTAGTAATAGCAATGTAACATAATAGCAGAGTAGTTGACTCATTGTTTCTATTTTCTTCCTGCCGGAACTGAATATAGCTTGGCAGTGAACTCAAGTTAGTTTGTCGGAATATTTCTAGATAACCGAGTTATCTAGAGCACGTGCCTAATGGCAGATTTGTCAACAAGACGCTAAAAAGAATGATTGACATTTACTGGCTTATAAGAACTGGACTAAAATTTTGATTAATAGTTTTCAAGAAATTATATTACTAAAACATTTATAAAAGTAGTTGTGCTGATGCCTGTATAACACAGGTTGCTAAGAACACAGCAAAACAATCAATACAACAACAGTAAAAAAACAAGTATAACATTAAATCAAGTAACTAAATAGATAAAATAACATTAAGTATATACGAATATATTTAAAAATCGCAAGAAATTATTGCTGGGGACATTAGAATCATAAGCTCAAGTAGGCTACTTGAGTTCACATCATTCTGTCGCTGATTATTTATCAACTGCCTTTTTTGTTCAATGGTTGTATTTTTAAATTTTTCCGACAAAAAAAAATTTACAAAAACAACACTTCAAAATAATATGACATGTCTCGCAGACGGTTATTCAATATTTTATCAAACTAGTAGATAATCTGCCTAAAATTTGTAAATTATAAAAAAATGTAGCATGACACTAATAATGAACGTTAATTGTACGGATAACCCAGTAAATCAGGATGTCCGGAAGTTATGCGCAAAAAATTAAAGGGGTGATTCTTCTTGATAAAATATTGCCAAAAGTATCTATAATTTTTTTTGAAAACTCACAAATAAGAAAGTAATGAGCCTTCAAAGTTGCTTCAAAAAAGGCCCATAGCTTTTTTCGTAATATTTTTTTCTGAGTTTTGAAGATGCACAATTGAAGAACATGAAGACATATTCGGAAAAGGTCCTCTTTGTCTATCACGATAAAATGACCTGTTTCCGAATTATTATATTAAAGATACTCTTGGCAATATTTTATCAAGTAAAATCACTCCCTTAATTTTTTGCGCATAATTTCTTGACACACTACCACCTTAGGTGACATAAAATTTTTTCACCGTTAAGTTACGACAAAATTGTGACGCAAATATCTTGTTTCAAGATAAAATTTTTGCGACGTTTCCTTCAATGATCACGTTGTATCATTTGCGACATCGTAACTTAGCAGAATGGACGTAAAGTATGTTCGGATCGTTTCGGAAAAGTTCTGCGTTCCGTGTCTAATAACCCCTCATCCCCGTTTTCTAAAGGCTAAAACCCCCCGTTTTCTGATTTCTGTATGCCCTAATTCCTATTTAAAAAAACTGCCAAATAAACTTATTTTTTCTACACCATTTACAATTAATAATAAAAATAACTTAAATAACCAACAAACAACTCCTATTGTTACGTGATATATAATATATTTGATGAATTTTATTGGGATTTAGGGGTTTGGGATTTATTGGGATTTTATAGGATTGATATTTTACCCCTCTTTATTTAAACCTCTTTTTTCAAAACTTGCTCCACTTTCAAAAATAACAGATAATGACAGAGCTGTTTTTAGGACTCAAAAAACCGTTAAGCAACTTGTCTTGAAACTCAAAGATAAAACACCAACAATGCAACAATCAAATGTTGTATATTGCATTCCTTGCGATAACTGTGAACTATATGTTATACAGGGTGATTCAGGTTTTATTTTGTTAACTCCAGGAAACGATAGAGAATCGAAAAATAATATGAGTTTGCTTTATGAACTATATTCGGGAAATGCTTTGTTGAAAAAATACAGGGTGTTAAAGTTTAAAAAAAAAATCGTATCTTTGAAATATAAAAAAAAATTAACTGATTGAAATAATTTGAAATTTCGAACAGTAGTTGTGCTACCTAATTGAAGTACATGATTTGATACTTCCGATGAAAAATTCTTCAATCCTGTGGCGGAGATCTGGGCTTGTTCTTACCTTTTTTAATAAATAATTTGCACGCCACTGACTAATGCAAATTTGTTAATTTTTTTAGATACCTCATGTTGTTTAGAGAAGAAAAGTCATCGCACGTTTTCGTCGTAGGACGCACTGTTTCCGAGATACTTCACAATGTAGGAACCCGTACGAGGTAAAACATCATCAAAATCAATGCTATTGAGTTTTTCCAGAAATTAATAATTTTTGTGATCGTTATTGAACCGTATTATTGCATTATAAAAAGCTTGCATGAGTGCCAACATTGTGGAATATCTTGAAAACAGTGCATCCTACAACAAAAACGTAAGATGACTATTCTCCTCTAAACAAAACAAGGTATCTACCATGAACAACTAATTTGCATTGAAGTCAGAGACGTGGACATTATTTAATAAAAAAGGTAACAACACACCCAGATCTCCGCCACTTTAAAGAATTTTTCATCGGAAGTATCAAATCATGTACTTCAATTAGCACTACTGTTCGAAATTGCTAATTATTTCAATCAGCCAATTTTTTTATATTTCAAAACCACGAATTTATTCTTACGAGTAAAACTTTAACACCCTGTATTTTCTTAACGAAGCATTTCCCGAATATAGTTCATAAAGCAAACTCATATTATTTTTCTATTCTCTGTCATTCCCTGGAGTTAAGAAGATAAAACCTGAATCACCCTGTATAGGACCAAACTAAAGGAATTTGAAATCCCCTATTACATCCCATAAAAGTGATGCAAAGCGTAGTAGAGGCATTTATGCTCTAGCTAAACATGTTAATAAAAAAAATCATCAAATGAATTATGATGGTACAGGGTGATTCTTTATAATGTCGCCCCCCTTTAACTTTGTTATTTCATGTGTTCCAAAAAAATTAAAAGTAGGGTTATGTAGGTGAGAAAAATACTTTTTTATACGTATAACAAAAATTTTAAAATAGATCAGTATACAGGGAAAACCAAAAATTTAATTTTTTTTCAATGGATCATCCTAGATATGAATTTATTTTTCGCTTCCTCGTAAAATTCTAAGCATAGCTTATATAACATACCGTATACCTAAATTCAATGGCTTCTGAAATATTCGCATTTGAAACATCATAAAAAAAAAAAATATTATTTTTATGTCAATCATTTTTAGACTAATATTAGAAAAAACTTATGAAATTTTTTCTTCATTTTGGCCCAAATTAGAATCAAAATTTAATTTCTATGATGTATTATATCGTTTTTGTTGCTGCTAAATGTATAACAAGTCGTATGATTAACAATTATTATAAACAACTTAGAATTTAATCTTAACTTCGTAACTATAAAATTTACATCAATTTAACACCTATTTACTAATTTTCAATATTTTGAATCATATTATAGATAGCCCTGATGAAGAATTAAATAAAATTCGAAAGCATGGCATAGAAAAAAGAGTGTTTTTTTTCTTAAAACAACTAAATTCCCAAATAATTCTTAATATCATTTATAATAGGACAGTCAAACCAAACTACCAATTTGTACATATACGTATATGGAAAATACCGTAATTTTGAAAAATAATGAAAAAATTACAATGTTTTATTTGGTCATGGCTGTTACACCACGTGGCGGTGATTTTAGAAGCTCAAAACTATTTTCTAATTATTATTTAGGGCCACTTCTCTTGAAAAAAATTTCTGAAATAATCTGAGAAATGTCCGGTGACCATTCTGAATGACTCACCCGGTACATTTTTTTTTTAGAAGATCTAATTCAGTTAACTTGATAATTTTTTACTGAGTGTCTTCTGTCACCCTCCTGATTTTTTGGAGAGGTTTGAAATTAAAGTTTTAGATATTTTTAATAAGAATAAAAATGCACTAAATGACAAAAAATTATATTAGTCAAGGAGGGTACTCTATATCGCCACCACACTGAATAAGAAAATATTGTGACCTGCTGACGGGCTAGACGGAGATTCATGGCAATGTTCAAATAATAATTGCTTAAAATGAGCCTAAAACACTCTATATATCCTAGGTAGTCTAAAAACATTATATTAGTGTAGTTCGGGTAAAAACATCCCTACGTCTTTCGGACCCTGTATACACTAATGCAGTTCATCCTGATCTACACAGCAGGATTCGTCAGTTAAGGAGATATTTTAGACACTATTTAGGACTTCAACCGAGATTACCAAGTGAATTATGCAAGACTGTTATTCAAGTATTCTGTTTAGTGTGTGTTCTTGTCTACTTGAAAAAAGCTAGTACCTACTTAGATTCATACAAGGATACCCATCATGATTATGAATCTATCAATCTTTAGCTTTAAAGAAAATACCGTTTGATAAAGTTAGGTGTACCCCATTTTTTCTCATGTTTTTTTTTTTTCATTTTTAGACTTAAAGACGTAGGGTGACGGGCAGTTGTCATTACATACAAGGCTTCCCCAGAAGCGAGTTGCACGCGTTTTCTTCCGACCCGGGGGCATTAGAACGGAGCTTTTAAAAAAGAGGGTGGTTTTTGGCCAATAGGGAGTGAACGCAACGGGAAAAAGAAATTTGCCCTACACCATCGTATTCATTCGTGACTTTTTTTCGTGAAGCTTTTGGCAATGATCATTATAATAATTTGGGATACGGTTGATAAAATGATTTCAAAATAAAACCAACCTATTGGAACCTACACAGCCTCGCCTGGTGCGATACCATCTTTCTGTCTTAGGCGGCGTGAAGTTGCTTTAAAGAGCTGACGTTTCGTTGCAGTGCCAGAGATTCCGGTCCTTGGGGTAAGAAACAATTGATATGCATGGCGTTCCCGGGATTAAAATTTTCCGGAGTTAAAACGACCCCCCATTCGGATTTCCGGGCGGGAGCTAATCCAGGGGCACATTCATGCAAGAGAAAGAATAATAACACCTCCAGAGTGGAAAAATTTATAGTCGACTTTTGTAATATTAGAGGTTTAAATACGAATATCAATTCAGTACATCAACATCTTCAGACAAATAAACCTCACATTCTAGCACTGTGCGAAACAAAAGTTCAAGCTATATGAATATGACTTTCATTCCCGATTTAGACGTAACTTCGGAATTGGCATTTTTGTCAGAAGTGACCTCTCCTGCCAGCGTGAGGAAGTCTTTGAGCCCCATGACTTCGACGTCATGTGACTTAGGATAACAGACCGACAAAAGACGAGATTTATCTGTTGTTTATACGGACCACCCAGCGATACATAGTATAGGACACTTTTTTGTCCCTCACAAAAACTGTTGAATTCATACAGATAGACTACCCCAAAGCCGATATCCATCTTGGGTGATTTTAATGTACTATCTGTCCACTGAGTGTTGTCCGTTGTCATGCCACACTGATTCTGACTAGACAATTTCATTTAATTCGATTTGATTCGTACACTTATTTCTAAGTCGAACCAGATGTGGTATCGCAGTTCGTGTCAGTGGCGTGTGTTGAGGAATATTGAATATCCTACAAATATATTATTTCGACAAGTTATTGACGAAGTAGAGCCTTTGCAACTTTTTGATAACAAATATATATAATGCAAGTAAAAAAGAGTTATAATAATAATTATTGTTATCATCATCATGATAGAAATATCATGTCACCTACCTGCTGGTTGCCGTTTAAAAGAAAGCATAACACCTCCGTTTTCTTATTATGCAACTAAAATATTCCAG
This sequence comes from Malachius bipustulatus, assembly GCA_910589415.1. Classification (NCBI taxonomy): domain Eukaryota; kingdom Metazoa; phylum Arthropoda; class Insecta; order Coleoptera; family Melyridae; genus Malachius; species Malachius bipustulatus. Next base: position 3,983,497 of record OU342630.1, on the reverse strand, counting down.
CAATTTAACCACAAGACCACGTACTAGGGAGTTCAATCGTTTCCCAGTCAAAACAAGGAAATAGATTTTTAGGCATTCGCGCAATTAATAAGTTACTCATAATTTGTCACATCGTACAATATTACAGGTAATTCTGCTAATTTCATATTAAAAACGTTTCAAATCACAACAGAAACCTAGTTAGTATATTTACCGCTGTCACTGACACTACTGACAAGTAACCGATCAGCTGGACGACCATCTTCGTAATATCGTAATATCGTAATATCGTATCAATCTAAGCGTATCAAGACGCAAGTCGGTACTTCCGTCTCACTCTCGCTCATCTTTTTAGAATTGCTGACGATTGAAACGTATTTCTGACAATACGTCCCATTTTAACTCGATTGACTACGCAATGCAATAGAAGGAGTAAGAAACATAACGAGATGATGTATCCTTAGTTATCACAACAGACAACTCTTAGTGTACAGACTTTACATAACATCAACTGATGAAGAAGGCCGTGAAGCGGAATCGTTTGCGATCAGCTGTGGTTTTACCCAGCTCGTTGATGATCCAACACGCATTCCCGATCGCGAGGGAGAATTCGCTAGCCTGTAGGATCTGTTTTTGACCACGAACCCTCAAATATATACTATTACGGTGAAAGCCCCACTAGGTTCCTCAGACCATAAACCCGTCTCACCATCTTGTGTCCTACCAATTACTAGTGTTAAAGAAGAAAGTAAACCCCGTGTAGTTTGGCACTATAGATCTGATAAATGGGAAGAACTCAGGGAATATTATCGAGATTTTCCATGGAGGAGTGTTTGTTTCGGCTCTAATGATCCATCTCTTTGTGCTAGGGAAGTTACTCAAGTCATCCTAACAGGCATGGAAGCCTACATTCCCTTTTCAAAAAAACAGCCCTCAAAGAGCAAACCTTGGTTCAACAAAAGATGCAAGGAAGCTGTCGCCTCCAAACAACTGGCTTTTCGCCAATGGCAAGAGAGCCCCGACGGCATAAACCACCACAATTTCATCCTTGCTCAAAACAGATGCAAAGAAATAATAGATGAAACCAAGGAAACTCACAACCAAAGAATTAGGAACAAACTTCTATCCCGCCCTAACGGTTCGAAATCTTTTTGGTCTGTAACTAAGGCAGTCAGCCAGAACTTCACCAGATCCACGATTCCACCACTTACACGGACAGATGGGACTATCCCATTCACGGCTACTGAGAAGGCGGGAGTCTTTTCTTCATACTATTCCGTCGACTTTCAGGGAAGAACTCCGCCAATAATCCCTTCCGTTGAGCCCAAAATGTCACACATTGTTTTCCGACAGCGTATCATAAAGAGCATTATGTTAGCCTTAGACCCAATAAAAGCTTCTGGGCCCAATGACGTACCTGTTGTCGTACTAAAAAAATGCGCCACTGAGCTGTCATCTGTTTTCTGCCGACTTTTCAACTTGTCATATAAAAAGGGAATATTTCCTTCTTGTTGGAAATGTGAACGGATCGAACCTATTCCCAAGAAAGGCAAAAAGACTATACCATAATAACTATCGACCAGTTGCTTTCAGTAATATCCAAGATTATGGAGAAAGCTTTTAACCAACATATTTTAAAATACTTGGAAGGAGCTAATATAATCAACGACCGCCAATACGGATTCCGCAAACAGAGGTCAATTTGTATTTGTATTTGTATTGTTGAGGGTGATTAAGTTACTGCGACCTAAAAGATCTATTGTATCCCCTCTACTGTGCTTCACCTGGTGTGGAATCCCTTTAGTGAAGCACCCTCTCCAAGTCCGTTTCCTTGAGAAACTTCAGGATTTTGAGAGGATCAAGGTCGGGTAAGTTCCCTGCCTCTAGCTGGTGATGACCCAGGACATTACTTCTTTTGAGTTCTATCGCATCGCAGTTGAGCAGCAGGTGACGTGGTGTCTCGGCTCCTTTCCCGCAGAATCTGCAGACGCCATTTTCTTCTATGCCTAACTTCCTCAGGTGTTCCTTGAGCTTGCAATGTCTCGTTAGGAAACCCGTCAGTGTTCTGTTAATTCTCTCAGTTAAAATTCCCGAGAAGTTCTTTGGATTGTCCCAACCCCGAGAGGTTCCTCAAATGGGTTTCTCTCAGTTTTCTTCTTCCTTTTGGAATTCTGCTGGAACAAAGTATCTTCGAAGCCACAGAATGGTTCTGGTCCTATGAAGGGTGTCGATGCTCCTTTTCTTGCCAATGAGTGGGCATTCTTCTTGCGTTCGAGGTGGCCTCGAGCTCAAGGATTGTTTGGATTGCCCACTGTCATGACGGGTGACAAGCCCCGCTCGGTCAGCAGTCTGTTTTGCGGTGATGTCCCGCGATTTCTTGGTTTTTTGTTTCTTACCATGGTTGATCCCACGAGTAGCTAGGGATTGGTGTTCCACCTATGCAGAGCCCCGCATGCAAAGGTGAGGGGATTGATACAGTGGGGTGCCCCCTGGTGCCCCAAGGTTGAATCCAGTAGGACTGGTCTTCTATCCAGTCACGCATCCCATCAGCCTGGACCCCTGCCTTAGGATTTAGGTTTTTTTAGTGAGGTTGTCTCCTCTTGGTCCCGGTTGACCTGAAGTGATGCTGTGACCGCGCGCTCTTCGCCCTCTATCTCGAAAACGGTTCACAGTATGAAAATTTTTTTAAACAAAATTTGTACAGAATTTTGTATTCTACAATATTGATAATGAATACAAATAGCAAAAAACCCATAGGAAATGAGATACTTACAAAAAAAGCGCAAAAAAACCGATTTTTGTGACCTTTGACCTTGAAATTTAATAGTTGCGTACACCCTACCATATGTAGGTTTTGAGACAACTTTTAGAGTGTCAATATACAAGTATTTACAGACTTACTGCTGAGTATCTCGAATTCCGAGGTGAACTTACTATAATGACTGGACTAAATAGCCATAAACAGCATTAAAACCTTAAACCAAATCGTAAGAGGCAATTTATACGCAGACGACTTTGTAATTTATGCAAAAGGAGCAAACACTGAATCACTAAAGATCGCCTTACAGAAAACGGTAAACTCCCTTGAAAAGTGGTCAGATACAACAGGACTCAAAATATCAACAGAAAAAACAAAATGCTTACTATTCACCAAACGAAGACACACATCAGATATATCATTAAAACGCCACAACTGTAAACTGAACTTCGTTAACAACATCAAATTCCTGGGAATGACATTTGACCAAAAGCTACAATGGAAACTTCACATCCAATCAATTCAGAAAGCCTGCGTCCAAGGAACTAACCTACTAAAAACAATCGCCCACCACGAATGGGGAGCAGATACCGCCACATTAATAGACATCTACAAGTCAATCATCAGGTCAAAAAAAGAATATGGATGTATCATATACGCCAGTGCCTCAAAAATAACTCTTAAACCTCTGAAAATAATTCAGAATTCGGCCCTAAGGACAGCACTAGGAGCCTATAGAACGTCCCCTGTTAATAGCATGAGATGCCTAGCCGCTGAGCCACCCCTACATATAAGAAGGGAACAACTCACCATGAATTACATGGCAAGAGTAGAGTCCAATCGGAGTCACCCAAATTATAGACTCGCTAATTCAACCAAATACCATCAAATATTCTATAGAAAACCACATATCCCACAACCAGTATCAATAAGAATAGCAAAGATCAAGGCAACTCAGCACGAAAGACTACCGGCGTATCCAAAATACACAGACAATTTCACTCCCTGGCTGACAAGCAGTTCAGAGCTCAACACAGAACTCACACAATTCCATAAGAGCGACACACATCCAGAAATTATCCTGAAGGAATTCCATCACATAGCAGCTAAATACAACAACGCCACATTCATATATACTGATGCATCGAAATCCGAATCAGGCACCGGATCAGCAATGCACTCCCCAACAAAAAACATCGTAATAGGCCTGCCGAACATATGCTCAATATTCACAGCAGAACTTTACGCTATGAAAACAGCCCTGAAATACACATACGACAGTCACGTACCAAGTAGCGTCATTTGCACCGATTCCCTAAGTTCAATTCAGGCTATAAAACACATGTATTCTAAAATCCCACTGGTAAGAAAAATAAGAGATCTGATGACGGAAATCGCCAGGCATGGACTCCGAAACACTATCATATTCACACCATCACACGTCAATATCAGCGGTAACGAAACTGCAGACCGCCTAGCAAAGCATGCAACAAAGGAAGAAATCAGCATCCCTCAAAACATCCACACAAAAACAGACATCGAAAATGAGATCAAGAGAAGAGCCATCAAAAAATGGCAGGAAGAATGGAATCAAGAAACTTCAAAACTGAAACAAATAAAGAAAATTGTACAAACAAAACTTCCACTCCCCAAAGGCAGAAAGAACCAGTCAATTATATCCAGACTCAGGCTGGGACATACCAGGGCCACCCATGAACACCTCTTAAAGAAGGAACCTATCCCACTCTGCTACGCTTGCGAAGTCCCCGTCAACGTACACCATATCCTGATCGACTGCCCGCTAAATGAAGAAGCCAAACTTCTCTCAGACATTCCGAATAGCCTGCAACAAGCTCTAGGCACAAGCAATGATAACATCAGCAAAGTTCTCAACTTTATAAGAATAACAGACCTAACCGAAAGAATATGAAAATTTTATAACAAGTTTCACAACTAAAAATGTATTAATATTTAAGAGATAAATGAATGTTTAAACATAGTAACACATCAATGTAAATTCACTTAGGATCCTGCTAATGACCTAAACGGTTGAAGCAGGTTAATTATAATAAAAAAAAATTAGATAAATAAACATCATTTAAATAAAATTAGAATATCTCCGGCATTTTCTTATTTGCTTCTTGAACCTTTGAAGAAATAAAGGTTACCTATTAGTATAGTTGTCTGATTGTTTGAAAATTTCAGTCAAATTTCTTCAAAAATATGCTCATAAACGTTTATAGAAATTTAGTCATTTTTACCCTTGTCCTATCCACGCCACTGGCTTATTAATAGACATAATGGAAATTTTATTGCATTAGCTCAAATTTAACCGTTTTTTTATCTTTCTCATACAGGGCGGGTTCAAATAATACCCCTTTTCCCTAAAATTCAAAAGGTCGCGATTTTGGCACGGCTCGACCGATTCTGTTCAAATGTAATACCAGATCACTCCTTGTGGATATCTTACTCGCACAAAAATTTCAGTTCCTTAGATTGAAAAGTGCGACCAGAAACCGTGCCTCATGGACCATATATTTGGAATTTTGAAAGGACACCTGTAGAAGTAACGTGACTTTTGGAAATTTTTTCAACAAAAATCTAACGTTATTCCAAATTTTTACAAGGATCCAAAATGTCGTTCACTAATCTTGAAATGTAAAGCTACAGGAGCGTTTAAAACGTCGGAATTTCCCGACTTTTGGGAAATATGGGCAGGTGAATTTTGGAAAACTACTTTTTCGTGATCTTGGGGTCTGGATCGATGAACATTTGATTAGTTTGGGTGATTTTCGTAAAATGTCGTCCACAAATATAATATATATTTGTATAATATAATAAATAAAATATATGATGTATTTTTTAATTAAAAAAAATATACTAAACATAGAAAATGGTTCAGAGATGGAATAAACTGTTAGACATAAAATAGCCCGATTGGTGGCAGGTAGCGCAGTGCGTCAGCGTGTTCGCGACTAATTAATAAGGTAACATTCGACCAGATATGGCGCGGCATGATGGATCCCGTTGCGTCAGAATTTAGTTTACCATTGCACCTAATGAGAGACCTTGAACAGAATCCAAAACAACGACTACCTATGTCCATAGTCTAAATAGTTAAGACAGATGTTCCTTTTTTTTACATAAAATATTGATACAAAACAGTCATAAAATGATCCACGAAAATATTACACTGTGGAAGAACAGTCTGGAAATGCCAAGTTTTTCTATCAAACTGGATGGTCAGATAAAACTTGAGATCAGCTGTGCTATGATATGAAAATTTCCGGTTTGATATGTGCAATGTTGCCAGATTTACCATTTTTCTAATTTAGTCATTATGAGTTTTTAATATCACACCCTGTTTGATTATTTGGTTGATTATATTTTTTGTTACATATGGTCTAGCTCGTATTAAATGGTAGATTTAAATAATGAAAATCTACAGGATTTTTCATTTAAAAAACAACACTGACCAATAATACATATCGGAAAAACGGTAAATCTGGCAACATAGCACATATTATCAAACCTGAAGTCTTCATATCCTAAAACAGTTGAATTCCTAGTTTTGTATATTTGTAACCACCCGTCTGACAGAAAATTACGCGCTTACAGACTTTTCTTCCATGCTGTACATATAATAAACTGTTGTATTTTCAGGTATTTTTCGTTGTATATACAGTGTGTATAATATGTACCTAATGAACTCTTTTTCTCAGTTAATATTTCTAGAATAAAAAATCGAAAACAGATCGACTATTGTCTATTAAATGACGTCTTGCAGTGTACCAGTTTCATCCCTGAAGTCAAATCAAACCACTTCGAGTCACAGCTGCGATCCCTAAATTTTTATTTGGGAAGTAATTAGGGCTTGTGATGCATAATCATTCTTTATACAAAAATGATATTGGTTCCAAATTTATTGCAAAAATATACATTTAAAATAATTTTTAACAATCTGAATGAGAAAATTAGCTACAACCTACACAACAAAAGTACCGATTTTTTAGAAAAATAAAAGAAAAACAGACAAATTTTTTAATATGTTACTTATATGTTCTATTATTGACGTAACATTTTTTTTTTATTTAACATTTTATTGGCTCGATAATGACGACATTTTATGACGACAATAATGACTGTCTATTTTTTTTTAGGACACAATGAATACAATGAATATTAATGTGTTTCCACGTACAGCAACGTCTCGGAGGGTTAGTGCTTGGATGATGTATTATTATTATTATTATTATTATTCGATTCATTCTCAACATTCTCAGCATCATAGCTGGTGAGATTATCCATGCAGACGGGCTCAGGCCAAGTCTACACAGATTTCATTATCTTTGATTTAAGAAGTTTCGAGTGATGTTGCATGTTTGAAGTATCGTAGCTTTTTGCGCCTGTGTATGTATGTAATGTGGCAGCTGGAGTTGTGTGACATTTTTTTTTCTTATTGAAAATGCATATGCACTGCAGGGAAATCCCTATGACGCTCTGGGAGCGGTGCATGAGCGGAGATATTGATTCACGTTGGCCTTGAATCTCTGTAAGTTGTATACTTCGGGAAACACGCCCTTTGGAATGCTATTCCAAAGTGATACGGTTCTGTACATAAAAGAAGTCTGAAATAGGGTGGTACGAGGTGTAACGAGCTGAACCTGATACGGATGAGCGTCTGCGGCTCGACGTGTATATCTGCCCGGTCTTGTTCTTGGTGGGATCAAGCGGGCCACGTCTTTTGAACACCTTCCATTAAAATATCTGTAAAACAGACTCAGGTCAGCTACTCTTCTTCGATGTTCGAGAGTGTCTAAATTTTTTGTCAAATCTGGGTCCCCAATCAAGCGGATGGCTCTTTTCTGAATAGAGTCGAGTAGTCTCAGCGTATGTTTGGGAGCTGAGCTCCAAAAGCAGTACTCCAAGGATGGTCGGATTTGAGCCTTGTATAAGAGGAGAAGCTGTTGTGGTGTATAAAATTTCTTCGTGCGGAAGGGTGTTCCAAGTTTTTGAGAAGCACTCTTCGCCAGACCAGCAACATGATCATGTCAAGACATGTTCGCTCCGAGGCTCACTCCAAGTAAACGAAGAGATGACGCTGGGGTAAGAGAGTGTCCCGCCATCATCATATCTGGCTCCAGAACGTTGGTCTTTTTGGAGAAGATGACTGCTTGGGTTTTTCCAGCATTGAATTGGACGTTTCTATCGCCCCAAGTTAGAATGTCTTGCAAGTCATTGTTAAGTATGGCAACTTCTATGGCTAATGGTTGATTTTTAGTTTTCTTTCCTGCGTATTTATTTGTTATGTTGGAGTCTGATGGAACTGCGATGTCAATGATGAATGTTACGTCTTCTTTTTTATTTACAAGTGTTATATCTGGCCTATTGTGCATGATTATTTTATCAGTTTGTATGGTGAGGTCCCAATATAATTTGTGATCCTGATTTTCCAGTATTGTTTGCGATGATGAAAGTTACGTGATCTTCTTTATTTAAATTATTATTATTTTAATTTATTTTTTTATTTTTTGTTTTATTTTTTTTTATTATTAAATTAAATTATTATTTGATTCATTCTCAGCATTCTCAGCATCATAGCTGGTGAGATTATCCTTGCAGACGGGCTCAAGCCAAGTCTACACAGATTTCATTATCTTTGATTTAAGAAATTTCGAGTGATGTTGCATGTTTGAAGTATCGTTGCTTTTTGCGCCTGTGTATGTATGTCATGTGGCAGCTGGAGTTGTGTGAGATGTTGTGTAAATGTGTGTGGCGTGATTCCAGTTACTGATATTATAAAGGGTAAGATGTAAACCGACTTCTGTTTCCATATCCTTTCAACTTCTACGGCTAATGGTTGATATTTAGTTTTCTTTTCTGCGTATTTATTTGTTACGTTCGAGTCTGATGGAACTGCGATGTCTATGATGAATGTTACGTCTTCTTTTTTATTTACATTTTTTTTTTATTTACAAATTATTATTATTATTATTATTATTATTATTATTATTGCTTCTAGGGTAGGTTCAAAGCCCTCGTACTGAAGCTTGCGGTTATTGTAAGTACCCCTGTGGATGATGTATGTCGTACTTTTCACGGGCTTTTTAAGCAGTTATTAATCCACTGCTTATTTAATCAAGTGCGCTCTTGCTAAAGTTTCTTTGGTGTATGATTTAGCTCGATCACTCTTCCTAACGTGGTTTCTGACCATTGTAGGTGGAACAAAATTAAATGACCAATTTCATGTGAGTATATTGCTATTGCTAGAGTATATGAAAAAGTTACTTTCTAATATCAGGAGTAAGTGTGTAGTGCGGCACACACTTACCTCACCCGACATGATACACACTTTCCCTTATCAAATTATATTAGGGGAAAGAGATTAGTTTCCATAATAATTAACAGTTAATAAACTAACCCTAAAATAACATTAATTATTCAAAGATGTATTATTACATACCCGACTTCACAATAGTTTTATTAAAAAAAAACAATAACAGCGGTTGGATGATTTAAGATGTAAAATAACGTGATCTTCTCAATAATTGTATGCTACTAAAAGCTTTGCACATTTGAAGTACAGTTGTGTATACAAAACTGGTGAAACCAATTTTGTGCTGACAAAGATGCTATTGGTTAGTTCCTTCAATACACATACGGGGTGACGTTACTTTCCGACTACACTATAAGTTAAAAGTTACTGGCCGTCTACACACTTGTCCCAGATACACACCTACCCCACCTTACCTTACTGTTTAAAAAAAATTACTGTATGATCAATAACGTTGATTATACCAACGTTACACGTGTTTCGCTGCTTTGAAAGTAGTATCTTCAGACATATGTAAATGAATAAGATTATTGATATTATTAAGAATATTCATAATATTAATAATTATTGAATATTAAATTAAGTAAACTAAATAATAATTTGATTAAATAATTAAATATTAAGAATAATAATAATATCAATAATTTTATTCACTTACATATGTCCGAAGATGCCAATTTAAAAGTAGCGACACATGTTTAACATTGATAATATCCATCATTATACAGTAGATGTTTTTTTTAAACAGTGTAGTGTTTATTTATCATCCATCAGTATGCAGAAATTCTTCGAAGTAAGGGTTGCAAAATTTTTTCTTATAAACAAAGTGATTATACAGGGTGTTACAGAGGCATGGTACTTTTCCTTTATATTTTTGAGATATCGTTTTGAAAATCGGTGTGACGTATATATTCGATAATAGGTACGTACTTTTTGACAAAACAATATTTTGTTCCTACTTCCAGTCTTACCGGAAATGATACCAACTTTTTATTTTTAAATTGGACACCGTGTATATTATTATGGCACATATTATATGGCACTTTTAAACCAACTGCATGACGATGAATTGTCTTAAGGATACTTTCAGCAGGCCGGTGCAAGACCACGTTGCACTATCAAAACACTCCATTTAATGAAGGAGCGTTTTGACCATCGACTTATCACTCGTGATATAAATAGCCATAACATGGCCAACCAGATCCTGCGACTTCTTTTTATGGCTTTCCATCAAAAACTTCACTATTTATGACACCAATTAATGGTTTGATAAAATTGTGCCACAGAATCCAGAAGAAGTTCATAGACATAAACAATACACCTAAACTGTTACAGAGTACCCTGACAGGATTGAAAATTAAAATGTGTCTGGGAGAGTGAAGTTTGCTGATTGATTGATTTTATTTACCCATATTATGGAAATGTCGATAAAGTGTGTACCTATTTTATTAACTTTCTTGAATGTTTTGACAACTGTAATAATTATTATAGACCTTACTTAATAATATCAAGAGGTGACAGTTGTAAAAAGTGAATGAAGTTACGACAAACCTCTTTGCCGTAAGAGCCTACTCCAAACGGATTCCTTTTCGAACATTATTTATTATTAAAATTTATTTTATTTCATACTGTGTCTTATCACCTATACTTACATTCTTAATTTGAGTCCGGTAAGTTGATCGTTACAGTACTCAGTCCGGTAAATTTTGGAAATGGACTAATATTGGACCAATGACATTGAATATCAAAATGAAATAATTTCTTTGATTGGTCAAATAAATGTCAGATCAGACGTCATACATCCACAAAGCAGTTGCCATGCATACGACTAGTGTCAAATGCATAAAGACGCTAAAGTCCGTAATAAACTAAACAGAGAGTGTTACAGAGAGTGCAAAATTGTTGTTGAAATAAAATTTTTTGACTGTATCAATAACACAGTATGAATTAAAACGTTGTACGACATAAGTCCGGTAAGCGATGTTACAGTATTGGTCGCCAAATTCTTACCGGACTTATGACGTAAATAATAACTATAAATAACACGTAATTTAAATTAAATAAACTTGACAATTGGTCATTGTTGATTGCAAATAGTTGGTAGCCAAATCATAAACTACCTACTACATTAGATAAATTAAACGACTTCAGACCAGCCGCCAACAGGTTACCGATAGTAATCCATGATATTTACTAATATTCTATAACATTTGTACCGGGTGGTCCATCACTTATGTCCACCCCCGAAATAGAGGTTAATTTTAAAGATAAAAAATTGAAACTTTGAGGATTTGTGTAATTAATATATGACCACATAATGGCATAATCAGATTAATTATTTTTTTTTTAGTTGAGCCATCAGCGATAAAAAACTGTAATTTGGTGTTACTGTGACAAAAATAAATTCGATTTTTCTTTAATACATCGATAGAAATCAATTAAGAAAATCAAAATCCATGAAAATAAATATCAAAAACCTAATTACAAGCCTTTAATTAAATAAAATACTTAAAATATGGAAATGACAGGTGAAATGATTGATATATGGTAGAGCAATAAAACTGACAAATCTAATGAGGGTAGGTACCTACCATAAATAATCTTCAAAGCAGTCAGGAGAATGTGCCATTGAACTCGAATGGGGCTTCTTTTATGAATGTTTACTTAGAATATGTTTACTTAACAATTGTGCTACACCAGCCGTTCAAAATGCTGATAGTTTTATTGCTTCCATAAATCAATCATTCTAACTGTCATTTCCATATTTTAAGTATTTTATTTAATTAAAGGCTTGTAATTAGTTTTTTGATATTTCTTTTGAGCGATTTTGATTTTCCTAATTGATTTCTATCGATGTATTAAAGAAAAATCGAATTTATTTTGGTCACAGTAACACCAAATTACAGTTTTTTATCGCTGATGGCTCAACTAAAAAAAAAATAATTAATCTGATTATGCCATTATGTGGTCATATATTAATTACACAAATCCTCAAAGTTTCAATTTTTTATCTTTAAAATTAATCTCTATTTCGGGGGTGGACATAAGTGATGGACCACCCGGTACATGAGAGGAAGAAGACAAATTTTCTCATTTCTAGCGTCACAAATTGTCTCTTAAGTTGCCAAAAATGAGATTAACTAATAACTATTGTGCATTTCATGTGTTATATTTAATTGTCAAACACATTAGGGCCATGGACCTTCATAATATGACACACATACTTCTTCTTACACGTTTATTTAACTTTACCTTCGATTATGGTTCGTCTCTACTTTCCCTACTGAACCTTCAGCTACCCTTCTTTTCTCCTTACCAAATAGAAATATAGAAAACAAGTTTTGATTTCTTCTTAGCTTTACTACCCACAAAATGTGCTAAGTACTACTTTTTTGTCAAAGACTTTTTTACCGAGTATGCTATTATTTGATCTACCCTAGATCCATAGTTTCAAAATAAGTTTCCAGTAAACTTCGTCAAGGTATTTGTAAAAGAATGATTGATCATTATATTTTGAAACAAACATAATTTGGGAGCTTGATAAATGGTAGTGTGTCGACAAACTTTAACGCGAAGGGGATGGTTTTGTCATTGTAATCAACATTGCATTTGTATGCAAAAGCAAGGCAACAGCGACCTGTGACCTGTGAATATTTTACGACGCACCAGTAATTATTATTTCAGTGTTAGAACAACCGAGTAAACTCAATTAAAATCCGCTGTTATCCAGAATATCCCACTGCATTGTCGCTGTTTACTCCAGACAGCCGTTATGTGAGAATATTATCACTGACTATACCCACCGCGATGTAGCTTAGCCTTTGTGATCCGGATTATCACGTCATTAAAATTTATGTCCTAAAATTATGATGAAATAACGATAAACGGCCTTTTAGGATTTATTTTTACATGAATATTTTAATACGTTATATTCATATTATGTATACACCTATGAATAATTCCTTATCCGCCAGGCCTATTCAAAATTAGATTCTTGTAAGTTGAAATCGAGCTTTAATATGTTTCCAATCAATACTTATTTGAGCTCCAATAGGCGGTCAATCTCAGCTTCGCTTGGGTCCTCAAACGACCGCCTTAGCTAAAAAAAAAAGAAACTTAACAACACATTACGTTCTTCTCACTACCAAAACTAGAAACCACAAAACGAAATAAAAAATATTAAAAGAAAGTGGTAAAAATTGTGATATTTAGTGATGACATTTTGAAATAGAAATATACAGGGTATCCGGTAAGTACCTCCTAATCTCTCGGGAGCATACAGGGGAGGTCAAAAAAAACCTAGTCTGTCATAAAAAAAATTCTAAAGTGTCCCCAAACGGAGATATGGAGCCCTAAAAGTAAACCCCGCAGTTTACTTTTTTGGCTCTAACTTTTGAACCGACCTGTATAATTGGATGAAATTTAAATACTTCATAGAGGCCACAAAGAGCCATCAGGCCATATTAAAGTCGATGTTTGACGTCATCAGGGAAGTCAGGAACGGACTTACCGTCATACTCGTTGAGTCAAAATTTTGACAGGTGTCACTTTACAGAGACAACTGTAACACCTGTAGTATAGTAGTTAGTATAATAATAAGTATAATATATACAGGGTGTCCCAGCTTATTCGAAGCGGTCTCTGTAGGCCAAACGATGGACTTTTTCAAAAAAGTTTTTGAAAATTCAAGTACAGGATCACAATGGCCATAATTTAAAATTATTTTGGAGTATACAGAGTGTCCCATATGGCAGTGGCATATCAAAGTTATGTTTTTTTAAATGGAATGCTCCTATGTTATTGCATTTTTAGTTTGTCTGAGAAGATAAAATAAGATTGATTTTTACAGTTGGTGTTTAAATTCAGAAGTTTTTGAGTTATAAACAAGTGAAAATCGTCATTTTTCAAATGAGAAATTGTATAAAAGATACTTTTGTATCTTAGATTCTTTAAAAATACAAGTATCTAGATACTTGTTGTAGTATCTAGATACTTGCTATAGTATCTAGATACTCGTTGTAGTATTATCTAGATGCTTGAAAAGTAATTAGATACTCAACACGAAAGTGAAATTAGAGAATAGAAAACAAAAAAAATCCACAAAGGACAAGGACAGGATTAAGGACATTTCACTAATTAGGTAGGTACCTGAAAGACTATTGATTGATATTCGAAAATAATAACTGAATTATATTATATTATGATTCAACATTCAATAAAAACAAACTAAACAAAATACTGGTTGCAACTGAGGCAAATGTGTCAAACTAAAAAAGCACATTTCATTATCTTTGACTGTGCTGCTCAACATTTGATTTGAGAACAACAAAAATTTGAAAATTCCGATCTGATAAAGATTGCCTTCTATTATTAGTAGAATTTGCGAATTAGTAAAAGTTACAAAAGAAAAAATACGTTCTACGGCTGCTGAAGTAGGCAATGTGGTATTAAACTTGAAAAACACACCTTTATGATCGGACTATCTATCCAACAATCTTAGTTCTTTACTAGGATCTTTTTTTTTTTTTTTTGAAAATGCACATGCACTGCAGGGAAATCTCTATGACGCTCTGGGAGCGGTGCATGAGCGGAGATATCGATTCACGTTGGCCTTGAATCTCTGTAGGTTGTATACTTCAGGAAACACGCCCTTTGGAATGCTATTTCAAAGTGATGCGGTTCTATACATAAAAGAAGCCTGAAATAGGGTGGTACGAGGTGTAACGAGCTGAACCTGATACGGATGAGCGTCTGCGGCTAGACGTGTATTTCTGCCCGGTCTTGTTCTTGGTGGGATCAAGCGGGCCACGTCTTTTGAACACTTTCCATCAAAATATCTGTAAAACAGACTCAGGTCAGCTACTCTTCTTCGATGTTTGAGAGTGTCTAAATTTTTTGTTAAATCTGGGTCCCCAATCAAGCGGATGGCTCTTTTCTGAATAGAGTCGAGTAGTCTTAGCGTACTTCTCTCGAGCAGTACTTCAAGGATGGTCGGATTTGAGCCTTGTATAAGAGGAGAAGCTGTTGTGGTGTATAAAATTTCTTCGTGCGGAAGAGTGTTCCAAGTTTTTGAGAAGCACTCTTCGCCAGACCTGCAACATGATCATGCCAAGACAGGTTCGCTCCGAGGCTCACTCCAAGTAAACGAAGAGATGACGCTGGAGTAAGAGAGTGTCCCGCTATCATCATATCTGGCTCCAAGAATGTCTTGCAAGTCATTGTTAAGTATGGCAACTTCTTGCTCCCTGCGAGTCTGTGCGTCGATGGCAGATGTTCGCGCATCTAACGTATAAGAAGATATGAGGGTACTGTCGTCGGCAAAACTGTATATTGATTTTTGTTGTTTCAAGCAAGTCGTTTATAAATATTAGAAAGAGAGTCGGAGATAAAATGGATCCCTGAGGCACACCGGAATTGATAAAAAAGGTCTCAGAAAGAACTCCATCCACTGCCACCTGTAATGAACGATCTCCGAGATAACTCGCAAGCCACAAGCAGAATTTCTCGGGCATGCCATAGGCCTGCAGTTTTGCCAACAGTCCACCATGCCAAACACGGTCGAAAGCTCTAGGAATATCAAGCGCAACCCCTCGAGACTCCCCATGGTGCTCGATTGCGCCGTTCCACAGCTTGGTGACGTAAGTGAGGAGGTCACCAGTTGACCTCTGTTTGCGGAATCTGTATTGGCGGTCGCTGATTATATTAGCTCCTTTCCAAGTTTAGTACGATAACAGGTACGTCATCGGGCCCAGAAGATTTATTTGGGTCTAAGGCTAACATAAGGCTCTTTATGACACGCTTTCGGAAAACAATGTCTGAGATTTTGGTCTCCACGGAAGGGATCATTGGCGGAGTTCTTCCATGATAGTCAACGGAAGAGTATGAAGAAAAGACTCCCGCCAACAAGTTCGCCTGCTCAGTAGCCGTGGATGCGATAGTCCCATCTGTCCGTGTAAGTGGTGGAATCGTGGATCTGGTGAAGTTCTGGCTGACTGCCTTAGCTACAGACCAAAAAGATTTCGAACCGTTAGGGCAGGAGAGAAGCTTGTTCCTAATTCTTTGGTTGTGAGTTTCCTTGGTTTGATCTATAATTTCTTTGCATCTGTTTCGAGCAAGGATGAAATTGTGGTGATTTATGCCGTCGGGGCTCTCTCGCCATTGGAGAAAAGCCAGAAAAGAGGCGACAGCTTCCTTGCATCTTTTGTTGAACCAAGGTTTGCTGTTTGAGGGCTGTTTTTTTTTAGAAAAGGGAATGTAGGCTTCCATGCCTATCAGGATGACTTGAGCAACTTCCCTAGCACAAACAGATGGATCATCAGAGCCCAAACAAACACTCCACCTTGGAAAATCTCGATAATATTTCCTGAGTTCTTCTCATTTAGCAGATCAGAGTGCCAGGCTACACGAGGTTTACTTGCTTCTTTAACACTAGTAATTGGTAGGACACATCAAGATGTTGAGACGAGTTTATGGTCTGAGGAACCTAGTGGGGCATTCACCGTAATAGTATGCATTTGAGGGTTCGTGGTCAAAAACAGATCCTACAGGCTAGCGAATTCTCCCTCGCGATCGGGAATGCGTGTTGGTTCATCAATGAGCTGGGTAAAACCACATCTAATCGCAAACGATATTCCGCTTCACGGCCTTCTTTATCAGTGAAGTTTGAGTATTTAAGCCAGTTGATGTTATGTACATTAAGATCACCCAAGATGGATATCTCAGCTTTGTGGTAGTTTATCTGTATTAATTCAACAGTTTTTATGAGGGACAAAAAGTGTCCTATACTGTGAATCGCTGGGTGGTCGGCATAAACAACAGATAAGTCTCGTCTTTTGTCGGTCTGTTATCCTAAGCCACATGACGTCGAAGTCATGGGGCTCAAAGACTTCCTCACGCTGGCAGGAGAGGTCACTTCTGACAAAAATGCCAATTCCGAAGTTACGTCTAGATCGGGAATGAAAGTCATATCCTGGATAAAGATAATTAAATGTGCTTGATGACGCTTGGACTTTTGTTTCGCACAGTGCTAGAATGTGAGGTTTATTTGTCTGAAGATGTTGATATACTGAATTGATATTCGTATTTAAGCCTCTAATATTACAAAAGTCGACGTTACATTTTTCCTTTCTGGAGGTGTTATTATTATTTCTCTTACAATAATGTACCCCTGGATTAGCCCCCGCCCGGAGATCCGAATGGGGGGTCGTTTTAACTCCGGAAAATTTTAGCCCCGGGAACGCTATCCATGCATATTAATTGTTTCTTACCCCAAGGACCGGAATCTCTGGCACCAGCAACGAAACGTCAGCTCTTTAAAGCAACTTCACGCCGCCTAAGACAGAAAGATGGTATCGCACCGGGCGAGGCTGTGTGGGTTCTATGTCCTCTACCATCTGGTTTGCTAGTTTTGGTCAGCCCCGGGGTATTGAATTTCCCCGGTGTCATCTATATGGACGACATTCCCCTATCCGCTACTCGGGGAGGCTCCCGGTGGGGGACTAGCAACCCCGGCACGGGGTTAACTAGGATCTTGTAAATATTGCATTAGCTGTAGTTCTAACT
Organism: Malachius bipustulatus; assembly: GCA_910589415.1. Lineage (NCBI taxonomy): Eukaryota > Metazoa > Arthropoda > Insecta > Coleoptera > Melyridae > Malachius > Malachius bipustulatus. Next base: position 3,965,864 of record OU342630.1, on the reverse strand, counting down.
GCTCTCGAATCTTAGACTTTATCCCACACGAAACATTTTCATTACCCACATTTTCATTTTCAAATTCAAAAAAATTGGTATCATTGTCAATAAATTTGGGTGTCTCTTATTCAGTTTCAGTATAAGTGCCAATATGTTTGTTGGTAACTTTAGACAGTATCTGGGCTTCGTCTTTAACGGTTTTCTTAATGTAGTTGAGTCTTTTTTAGATTAGTGTATAGACGAACTGTGACTGTACTGTGGCTATAGTCTTTGTAGATTCAAAAAATAACAAACATCCTTTTCTACATTATTGGTTTTTTTGCATTTGTCTCCAAGCTATTAGCCTGCATAGTGCATAGCATACATACACTACAGAGGAAATTTAAATTTAAGTAGGTATAGGTCCTATTTAAAAGTATCTCCGATATAATTTGCTAGTTAAGATACTTATACGTATCTTAGATACTTTTTTGTAACTAAGATACTGGTAAAAGTATCAGATACAAGATACTTTTCTAAAGTATCAATTTTTTTAGATACAGATTATCAATAACAAAAGTATCCAAGTTACTGTATCTAAGATACTGAGAGTATCTGAGATATTCTGAAGTATCTTTTTTCCGAAAATACTGGCAGCTCTGCTAAGAATCAAAAGTATCTTATATGTATACAAGATACTTCTAAAACTATCTAAGATGCTTTTAAAAATCTATCTTAGATACTCAAAATACTAAAAGTATCGTAGATACTAAAAGCTTCTTGATACCCACTTGAAAAATACAAATAGAAGGTATAATATAAAATTTCCTAATGATAGATGACGCAAGTCGTAACTTTGGACATAGAAAAAATATTTATTTCACAAAGTATCTTAGATATAAAAAATAGATACAAGAAACAGATACTTATAAAAAGTATCTATAGATACAAGATACTACTTTTAAAAAGTATCTAGATACAAGATAATATATCTTGTATAGATACTGAAAAGTATTTTTTTTAAGATACTCCCAGCTCTGATTAGAGTGACGTAGGTATCAAAGATATGTTATTTTTTTATTGGAATGCTCTCATTTTATTGTATTTTTAGACTTTATAAGAAGAAAACATAAGACTAAATTGTACAGTTCTCTTGGAGTTCAAATTAAGCATAACTTAGAAGTTCTAAACAGGTGTCAATCGCTATAAGTCGGCTCAAGATAGAAGAACACAGCTTACATGTCCTTACACGAACAGGAAATTCTGATCATAGATATCAGATTCTGAAGACTGACTACATTATTGTCATGTTTGTCAGTTCTTTTTTTTGGGAAAAGTTAGTTTAATTTAATTCGAAACTCCTACCCATGATACGTTGCTAAGAAGAGTTGGTATTAATTATTTTTGAAGTTAGTTTAAATAATACTATATTATTCAACGACCCGTGAATATGGCTTATTAGTAACGCGGACGAAAGTTTTAGTTAATTAATTAGTTTCGGAAATATTCAATTAAATAATGGCCGTTCTCCGCGAGATGGGGGACGTATTTTGTTTACAATTCTATGCAAAAATGGTCATACCTGCAGTGTTCAAAATATTTAATTATTATTAATAAGGTACCACGTTATTAGACATATGCATGCGTATTGAAACGCTATTATCCTGTGTTGTTGCCATGCGGGTCGTGGAACTGTGAACGGTGACTTGTCTCTGCTTGGTTACGAGTGCAGAGCGCCGATCGCCGTACTATCGTATTGTTTCATTTGCCTGTATACACTTATTGCATTTATACTCCCAGTCATTTTTTAAATAAGTGTGTAAAAAAACTTCTCATTATCCGCAACAACATTCATTCGAAAAAGATTTTCATACCACCTTCAGGTTCTTTTTAAGGTACAGGGACAAGAACACCTAAGTTTTCAAGTATCAAACGCGCTTCCGAACGAGACGGTAATGTTTTCTCCCATGTCATAATATGGTCTAGTAAATTATTATAGATACCTACAAAGTAAAAAGTGGCCCATCCAGGCGTTCCAGCCAGAACCATCACAACAGCAGAAACCGACAACGTCAGACCAGCGAAAACATAATAATTTCCAGCAGATGAGCCTATCAATAGGGTGGCGAAGAAGCCGTCACATCACAACACTCACGGCACATTAAAACACAATACTGACAACCACATTCATTCAATGTATTCAAAAATTGCAGATAGCACAGGTCTGACAGATATCAATGATATTGACATTTTTCCAAAAAATTTGCGGTTGTGTCGAAGAAAAAAACAAATTTCATATTGATAATGCTGACAACAAAGACAGAAAAGGAGGACCGACCTACTAAGGGGGTTCATTAACCCAAAGCCAATTAAACAATTAAAATTAAAAAGCACACCGACAAACGAACTTACGACTACCAATAAGTTTAGTGCCCTATCAAACGCCAACGTCAATGACCAAGACATGGAAGAAGACTGACCGTTACGATACCACAAGGCAACCCAAACCACCGACTTCAAGACCCAAAATCTCCCCCAAAACTGACAAAAATCCTCCAATAGTATTCAGACAACTCGAAAAATGGGTACAAGTTTCCACTATAATAAATTGAGAAAATATCTAATTTAGCAAGGCCACGACTACCCGAGAGGAAATCAAGACCTACACAGACTCACCGACAGACTATAGAAACTAATTAAATTATTTGACGACCGCCAGATACAATATCACACTTACAGACTAAAGAGCGAAAGGCCATCTAAAATAGTGATCAAGGGTGTCACGACTTACCTGACAATTGACGACGTTAAAACCTGATGTCTAGAAAGCAAAGACTACCAGATACAGACATTGACTCGATTGATGGGAAAAACAATAGCGACCTTCCGATGATCCTTTTGAATGACCGTTGCCAGAAGTACGGTCATTCGCAGTCCTTATGTAAGTCTGATTATAGATGTTTAAAGTGTGGAGAGTTACATTCAACACATATGTGTACAAAACCTCGTATCATAGACGCCAAATGCGCCAACTGTGCAGGTGCACACGCCTTTAATTTTAGAAGCTGCCTAGCTAATTCACAAAATATCAAAGTGTTGACTCACACACCTAAACCAAATTGAATCCCCAAAACACACAAACCATCACACAAAGATATAGATTCTGAAAACACCGTCCAAAATAACGCACAACTTCCAACGAAACCGACAAATAACCCTCATAATAACAAAAAAGAAGAGTTAAGGCAAAGCATAGCTAATCAACTGGAGAGCCTCCCCATAGAATTTTGAAAACTGACACCGACAGAAGAACAAAACAATTACTTCTTACAGACAATAATATCAATAATCCAATAGAGTAAAAAATGACCACAAGACGAGAACAACCGAAATAACGGAAAGTGACAGTGTCAATATTCACGATAATCGAAAAATAAATTCCTTGTTCGACAAAAATCGAACAAGGAAGTTAAATTCAAAATGCCAATAAAAAGCAATGCTTAAAACTGACAACATCTTTCCAAAAAAAGGGGTAATCACGCACACGTCTTATTTAAAGGGCAATAACATCACCCAGTTTAAATATTTTTACAAATAACATACCAACGAAAAGAAAATGAACACAACATAACACTAAAAATCATAATGCATGAACAACGAGACTTAACAGTCTCGGACTCGACGTAAAGTAAGGAAGAAGTAAGAACACCAAGTTAACTGCTTCGATAACATTCACAACCTTCAAGACAAATCAAATAGGTGCGTCTGGTTTTTAAGGGGTTTTAACTAGATTGACGATCTCATATTGTAATATAATACTCCAATTGGATGTTAACAAGTTAACAACTAATTCTTATCCTCATCCTATACAATGAGGAGCAAAATTAACCCAAACATTCAATTAATAAAAGGTTATGGATGTTTCTAATCAAATTGGATGTCGATTATATATTTCAACTACACTGCGCTGCCAAAATAGCTAAATATTATTTGGAGTTAGTAGGTAAACTTGCATAAAAAATAGGTGTTATTTGGAATCTTGGATTCATCTCCCTCATTGTTTTGAATGCTTTTAGAATAAATATGTCCTTTTGTGATTTTCCGACTACCTTTGGGATTTTAGATTGTCGGAAAAGATAATATTTCAGCGATATACAGGGTGTCCCAAGATTTCTTTATCAAGGGATATCCGCGTTATTTCAAAAAATAAACAAATGAAATTCGGGAAATTTCAACCATACACCTAAGGCTTTGCACCTGCACCCTCAATGTCCCTTTAGGCCTTTTCACCCCTAAGTAATCATCGCCTACTTTTTTTTTCAAATGACACCCTTATATTTTTTTTTGCTCGACAGGATTGTTGACTTTTTTCTGAATACAATGTCACACGATTTTTTCAAATCGAGACATATCTAGCACGCCGAAAACAATATAATATCATAACAAACGAGGGTTGTCAAGGAGTTGTAATTGCTTGTTTTTTGTGTTAATACATCTTCCAAACACCTTAAATGGTAATAACGGTGTTACTGGTGTATAGGCGTTAATAATAATAATTGCTTCTGTGATTTTAATGTCATATTAAATGTTAATTGTTATTCCTTGACAACCGTCGTTTGTTATGATATTATATTGTTTTCGGCGTGCTAGATATGTCTCGATTAAAAAAAATCGTGTGACATTGTATTCAGAAAGAAGTCAACAATCCTGTCGAGCAAAAAAAAATATGGGGGTGCCATTTGAAAAAAAAGTAGGGGATGATTACTTAGGGGTGGAAAGGCGTAAAGGGGCATTGAGGGTGCAGATGCAAAGCCTTGAGGGTATGGTTGAAATTTCCCAAATTTCATTTGTTTATTTTTTGAAATAACGCGGATATCCCTTGATAAAGAAATCTTGGGACACCCTGTATAACTCCCTAGTTTTAGAATGATTTTGACAGAGATAATTACATAAAATGTAGATGGAACTTTTTGACTGAAGTTAAAACTTTAATAATGGAAGGCCAATGATTTGGTACTTTTCACTAAACCATAGCAACAAAAGCCATATGGTATTGAATGTATTGTTTTGATACTTAAAAATTATTTTATTTTTTGTACATAATAAAAAAATTATTCCCAATGTCATATGAGCATAGTGGAAGTCAACAGAACTTTTTTGACACAAATCGGCTCTCCAGGGCTTACAACAAGAAAAAAAAATCACCCTCAACTTGAACTTAAAAACAATACATATGGAATGGGATATGTATACTCCCAATGAATTTCAATGAATTCCATTTGTAAATTTCCTGTTCCATTACTTCACTGGAAGAAAAACAATCCTGATCACGTCAATGGATTTTTGATTTGAACAGTCTTAAAATATATCTCTACTAAATATTCTTTTGAAGTCTAAAATGAACGTTAAAACTATGAAATTTAGCCAAGGAAGAGAGACAAGGCGTTTATAACTTCCCCTAAAACTGAAACAAATAAAGGGTATAAAGTATGCAAAAAGTCTGGGAAATATAATATATTATTTGTTCCTTCTTGGGAAGTTGGCTTTTTCACTCAAGTGTGAAATGTGTTCCTTTCCGGAACACACTTATAGCTACAAATAAAACGGAACGACTGAGAAGTTACAGTTTCAGAACTGAAAATTTCCGCACTACGGAACCAAAGTTGCAAAGAAGACGATGAAATGGCTTTCTAGAGCGCAGTTTTACTGCAAACCGCTACAACAACAATTAACTGGTTATAATTAAATGGCACAGATGATGGCTTTATTTGCTATAGTACCTTGAATCTAGATTTTTAGGCGATTGTTATATTTTATTATGTAGGTACCTACTTTGTGTGAAATTTAAATTTAAATACAAAACCAATAATTGTTGATTAAATTATTTATTAAATACCTATACTGTGCGTTCCAAAGTTATATAACAGGACACTCATTATCTAGCTTGTTTCAATCTAAATCCCAATCTCTGGGAATGGTCAATCAGACACATTAATTTAGAGTATAAGAGCTATCGGTAGAGCGTCAGATAAACAGTGGTTGACTAGAATAATAACTATAATTTTAAAATTCATCAACTATTTTATGTGAAATGTTTCATAGTGGCATCACTAAACGAATAAAATCTTTCAAAACAAATAATTACATAATAATAGGTAAGTATTCCGTGATGGCTGCATTATGTTAGGGTTGTAGAAATACACAGTAGGTAGATACCTTTTTATGGATGATGCGCATTAGGAAAGGATGGAGAATCTGCATATTATCATGTTGATACGGAAATCAGCGAAGCGACGACAAATTTCAACTTGTGTCAAGACTAATTACTTAAAAATTGACAGGCCAGACAACATCGCTGGCATGTAGTTTGTCTGGTATATCTATAGACTTCTCTTTTGCGTTTACATGTGTTGAAATCTTTTATCTCTGTCCACTTGATGAATCCTATGCCAAGCATATTTCAGCCAACTGAGTAAGGCCTACAATAATTATTATTATTGTGCAATAGTGTTGCTAATATCTCAGCAATAAGACGTAATTCCTGAGTTTGGTTCTTTTACCCTATAGTGGCGGAATCTTATCGGATAAAGTGCTCTTCAGAGATCGGGAGCTATCTCTCTGACCACCCCTCTGAAGATTATCCGTAAACTGAGCTGTCCTGACTGTTCATGCCAATGGTCCAGGAGTTGAGATTCTTGGATAAGGTTTTTTTTAAATACCCTCTATAAACACATTGACTGCCATGTATATTTTGAAAATTATCTTCTCAGGCTAATTGTGCCAAAAGGCTCTATACACACAAGATATCCATGTGTGGAAATCTTGGATACTTCTGCATTAATATTGTAAAAGCCCACAGATTCAGAGGGATTCTACTAGCAAGGAAAACATGACACGCGCATCGTACTAATTCATTTAAATTATAAGCCACTATTATCTTAAAAGACCAGTTAAGATAAGTATTACATCCAACTTTCGTATGGCTGGAAGTAATGGCGTGTGTGTAACTGATATGATATGCTGAAGAGAAAATATCAAATTTAGTACTCACTTTCTAAGACACTACATAACAAGTTTACAAACGATATTGTTACTGATGATGGAATCTTTCTGCGATCCTTTTCCTATTTCGCTGGAAATTTTGTTGTCTATAAATCCTGTAATATTAAAAATATTTTAGTTGACCATGTTTTCTATTTCTCGTGACGAGTAAGAAAGTTTTTACTTGTAACTTTTCATCTTACGCTTTTACTTTTTAGTCCGGCAAAATTACCAACCTCAGGGAAGCCGGCTTTCATTGGGAAGAACATTATAAAACGTTCGTAAGGAAGCACGGTTAGATAATATGTAGACAAAACAGTTACATTAAGAAAAACGTAATTGCCAATTCCCACAATGATACATGCACACTACGTTTCTGCTTTCAATTTCGAAGTATGCAAAATTGCTAGGCTAAGAGGGGGCCGGCGGGTAGGGGCGGTATAGCGAGCGTCATTTAATGAGATCACGCGGTGGCGGAAAGGTAAGAGTACGCCGGAATCTCCGGGATATTGTAAAGTCAAATAGCGAGGACGGAGGAAGTGGCGGTCGTATGGTTTCATTACGTGGCGTAGTTTAGCCGATTCTGCAACCGCTTCCAGAACCTAATTTCGCACCAGAGCCGAGACAAACCTCATATTTCCTGCTACTTTTCTTGATTGAATGATATGAACGGGAAAGGGGCCAGAAATTCTTCTATTCCTAGCTGAAAGTGATGATGCTAAGTAATCTACTTGTAGCTTGTAGGTGGATTTGAAGAGTAACAGCAATAAGAAATGTAACAAGGTTTTCGTAAACGACCACTAAGCACTCGCGAATGTGTGTAGGTACATAATATTACGTGTAATTTAACATTGTGAAGAAATAATTGCTTCTGAGAGGATTTTTGTAGAAGGAATTTTACATAGGTAGTATTAATAAAGCTGTTTAAATTTTTAACAGTGTCATTTAGGGAGGCGATAGAGAATCGGAAGATAAGTGGACTTTTCTCAAAAATATTTTTCAAAACGGCATAATAACGAGAAGTCTTCAATTAATTTCTGTTTTTTTTTTGACATAACAAAATTCTTACAAAAAAAAAAAAAATACAGTTTTCAGGCACAGAAAAATTTTTGACCTACAATATAGCTAGGAAACGATATCTAATATAAAAATTTTGCAAGAGGATTTTTTCTCAAATTAGAACATACGTATAACCTAAAAATATGCATCGTGGAAAATTCTCCGTATAATGCTGCGTCAGACGGATTGAATTCTGTTCTCAACATTTTTTAGTAATTTTAATTTCAGACAAATTAATAGTGTGCCTAACTGTGACGATAGAGATTTGGACCTAGTATTTATGAATAATGCACACGCGTTTGTCTCACATGATTCTGATTCGTATTAAATGTTCCCTACCAAAAAAATCACCTGGAATCTTAACTCCAACAGGTTTAATTTAAGAAGGCAGATTTTGTTGCTTTCCTCAATGAAATGTTGATTGATCCATATTATGGGATATATCTGATGTTAATCAGACATGAATGTGACAGATTTTATAGTATGTTGTATTCTGTTCATGATAGACATGTCCTCTCTTACAGATAAAAATAGTTATTTACATTACAAGCTACGAAAGTTCACTTTTAGGTGTGAGGTGTATTTGAATACCCGAGGCGAAGCGTAGCGTAGCCGAGGGTATTTAAAACTCCGAGCACCTGAAAGAGCTTTCGTAGCGTGTAATGTATTAAACTTTTCATTCTCCCCTTGCCATATTGAACCACGGATTAAGAAGAAATGAGTAAAATAATACGATTCAGTGATAACAATGGAATTATTATAAGGTGCCATGTTTTTAACATTACCGTAATAACGTTAGTTTTAAATTATTAATTTATGACACTGTCAAGTTTAAAACTCTGTACCGCTATAATTTCAGAATCTTTGATCGTAGTTTAGTTCAAAATGAATTTCATTCAAGAAGCTGCAAATTCCAGTAAATCTTTCCGGAACATACAATAATAATTATTTGTATGTTCCAGAAAGATTTACTGGAATTTTTATTGTAGTTTTACATTTAATTTTCCATCTAAATAAACGTTAATCAAACTGACATTTCTACTTTTTTGTCCAGGCCACGAAAGTTTTTCATAGCTAGCAACCACCTAGCAACCTATCACCTAGGATGTTTTACTTTCGCTTTCGGTCGTCTTATCACGACAGAAAGTTACACTTTCGTAAAGGGGAGAATGAAAAAGTAGTTATACACCGTTCACATATTAAAAAAGAACTAGGTGGCCATGAACTTTTGTTTTTAGGTTTGCAAAAATGAAAACTCCCTAGATCTCGATTGACAATATCAGCTGATCGAGATATTAAAGGTTAAGTATAGACTGACATTTGTCAAATCACTCAAAGTGTCTCAGCTGATTAACAGCCATGTTGTCAAATTGAAGTTTTAGTAGTAGGATATCTATCTAGGATGATTTTTTACTCTGATCAATTTTTCTCAAACTGACAAATAAAATTATTAAATTTTTGACATTTTAAATTTCAATAGAGCAAAATGACGAAAATAATATCTCTAAGATGAATAAATCCGCATTAAGAAAGCATTTCAATGATTAAGATCCAGAAAGTCCAAACTTGAGCAAACATTTAAGTCGTTCTGAAGGTGAAATATATTTGGATGTAAGTATTGAGTATGTGTATCTGTATCTGCTAAATTGCTGGTAATTACTGTCTCTTATTATAGTAGTCAGACCGTGGCATTAGCAAGTATTATTAGACAAGACAAATTTGATATTACACCCTTGGGCAGCCCACATAAAACAGGCACTGATTATGAAATTTTTGTGTTTCCGGAAGATTTGCAATAATCTATTTCCAATACAACCCAATCGAAATGACATGGGGGTATTGTAAACTTCACTATACAAGCACGTAAATTAGCAGCTTCCCTCTAAGGATAAAGTAAAGAATGTATGTCTTGAAGAGCTTTCAAAATGTAAGTACACCTGACATGTGACAAAATTAATATAATCATTGTGAAAAACTTATTTCGGAGGACTGGTCGAAACAAATGGACATGGTGAAAATCTTATTAAAATCAGAGCGCTGAAGATGATTCTGATTCTAAGCAGGATGCAGTAGCGGTTATTGATAATGGGGGATAATTTTGGGCCAGAAGCCAGAAGTCCAGAATCTTTGGCTGGTTTCCGACACACTACTACTATACCGAATAACCGACGAATTGACGAAAAATATTTTTCATTTACGTACCATATTTTAATAAACGTACCGATATATTTTAATTACCTGCTATGTATTTATTAAAAGTAAATTAATATAATTGATTCAAGTTTTTCATTTTATATTCAAAAAGTACATTTGTGTATTTTCCTAACTTGGCAAAATTACATGATAACCTTTTACTCTTATGAAAAGCTTAAGATTTTAAGATCTTAGATCCAGCGACATTGCGTTCTAGTTAAAGATTGCAATATGTGACTAAATGATTCAAAATAAAAAGCCCCCAAAGATGCAAATATAAATATAATAAGAATACCAAAAATATCAAAAATCCATCTGGCAACTATGTCCTGTTCCTTGCCATAAAACTTAAACCTCATAAAAAAGAGACATAACCAAACTCCAGCCAATGATTGACAGCGGTTATACCCAGTGATTTCTATCACCCTACACCATAACCCAATTCTTTTATAATAAGTGAATGGTGTATATCTACAGTGGTACAGGGATATTATAGCCAATTTACGCAATATAAGCACCAAGTGCTTATACAATGGAGATGACATAAACTAACACAGTTTAATGAGAACTACAAAAGGTTTGGCGCTCTGGTGAAAAGGCAGATAAGTATTGGTTATAAATTGTATTTCGGTCAAGTTCAGGAGTCAATAGTAATAATTGATCCCAAGAAGTTGTTTTCGTTTATCAACAGCAAAAGGGGTCACTAGAATACCTGGTAAAATGCATTATGGTGATGTTTCTCTTGATAATTCACCGGATATTGTCAATACTTTCGCCACATTTTTCGAATCCTCTTTTCTAAGGTACCTTCTGATAATGAAGCAGTAAAAAATCTTTTAGCAAAGTGTATATCACGAGAGAGGATATACGAATATAAATAGATCAAGCCCAATATGACATCAAGTCATGACCAGATGTCCTGGTTTCTTCGTTGGAGATTGTGGAGAGGTTTCGATTGAACCATTGCTTATTATTTCAAATTTATGTTTGGTGAACAACACATTTCCACATCGCTGTAAGATCGCAAAAGTATGCCATATGTTCAAGAGTGGCAATAAACAAAATATTTCGGGCTAATATAGACCTGTATCACTTTTGTCAGTTTTTTCCAAGGATTTCTTTGAAGGTAGGTCCACGCTAACAAATTTAGCGCATTTTATCCGTAGCGCAAATCAATACTTATTTGAGGTTGTTGATGGCTGGGACCAATTAGATATGATATATAGGGACTTCGCAAAAGCGTTTGACAGTATTGATCATAGCATAATTTTAAAGAAGCCAGAGGCTTTCTGGTTTTGTAATAATCTTGTGGTTTTCTTTGGATCATATCATTTTGATACACAACTCTATGTATCTTATAATTGTTACAGCTCATCGCGATATACTTCCACATCCGGTGTTCCTCAGGAATCTTACCTTGGATCTCTGCTATTTCTCATTTTATCAACGATCTCCAGAATAAAATCACAAGTGATGTATTGATTTTTCGGACGATGTACGATTTTCCGTGCCGTGGGGTCCCTTGACGATGCTTAGACACTCCAGGAAGATCTGGAGAACTTATACATTTGGTGCAATAGCAAAAATTTATCACTTAATTTCGATAAATGTAAGGTAATCACTGATACGCGAACAAGGAATCCTATTGTCCACTCCTATGGGATTGGAGATAGAATTTTTGAGCGATTCTTGTCCACCTTTGTATATTTTGACAGTGAATTATCTTTCACACAACACAGTGGTTTCAAACTATTCTCTCAAAATGTTAGGATTTGTGTTGAGAAACACTTGCAGCCGGTATTATAAGGCTCATTAATGTATCGGGCATATATCTGTGAGCATTTTTGAGGCTAATATTGACTTCAAATTGCTTTCATTGCCCATTTTATAATCGCTTGTATACCAAATATCACTAAATTGCTATATTTTGCATCTTAAGTTAATATCTTTTTCAGAAACGGTCACTGAAATCTGCTCGTTAAGCTAATGACCGTTTATATCGGCCCTAGGTCATTTAATAGTATTCATTGCATGATTATTTTATATAGCACATTTTGGAATATGCTATGCTGATCTGGTTTTCATTTTATAGTAGACATATTACCTTATTGGAATCGATTCAGCGGAGATTTTTGAAAGCACTGTGGGTATGGAGATTCGGTGAGTATCCCCATCAGGGGTTCCCTCATCTGACATTGTCGCAGACATTCAAATTTAAATCGCGACAAGAGAGACATATAAGCTACTGTTTGATATTTCTATTAAAATTATTTATGGTCGGGTTTATTTGCATTGGTTGATCGATGGGCTCAAATTTTGCATTCCTTGCACTGGTATTCACTCTTCACAGACGTTCACAGGTATTATAGTTATAAAGAATGTAATATTCTAGAAAAATAATAGGGCGGATGGGACAAACACATCGAGAGCTAACATCGCACTTTTTTCTTGTGTGTAATATACAATTTTTTTCTGCGAGAAGAAATATCAGTGTAAGAATGTCGAAAAACGTAGTTAGATAACTGAAAATTATTTCGGAAAAATGATTTATGTTAAACTTGGATTTTCAAACTGCCTTTAATCGTAATTGACGTTGCCTGGGTAACAAAACGATTTAATTACATAAACGTCATATTAATGTTATTAAAATTGAAGACAGTTTTGCAAAGATTGTTGTTAGTTTTCGATGAGCGAATTTAATAATATGGATAGTGATTATTATGAAAATTCCCTTAATAATTGCCATTTGGATAAAAAGGTAACTTTCCTTTACGTATTTGATATAACTTTAATGATATCTGAGTGTTAATAGTAGCTATACCTAAGCCGTCATTTCAGGGAAAAAAGTACTCATTTTTTTCCCTGCTAATTCATTTTTTTCCCCGATAAGATGCAGCTCATATAATGAGGCATTTTTCTACCTGTCAACGGGAAAACAAAAGGTCAAACTTTTAGCCCGTCGCAGAAAAAAGATTATTATTATTATATTATTATTCATTTTACCGACACCAAGAACGAATCTGCTGATCAGGTCCTCATTTTCAGAATGTGTTCATTGTTCAATGATATCTGCAATGATTGCGACATTTTTACATGTCAATGAGGGCATTCAAACAAGTGTTAGATTCATAACTGGAGGGGTTAAATTGTATGTATACAGGGTGCACTATGTATCCTTCTCTAGATTGCTATCTCCTGAACGCTAAGAGATACAGGGTCGATTAAATTAGAGAAAAGATGCGCAGTTTTGTGGCCATCTCGAATTCGTCAAAACATGCAAGATATCTGTGACCGTTCCTGAAATATCCTGAAAAAACTGAAAGGTCGAGATTTCTTATTTTCGTCATATCTTTTTTATTATTAATAAATAATTTTTTGTAGGCTTACATAAGCCATTAAGAGCTATCCATCTGACATTTCAAAAATTTTCAAGGCCTACTAGATCCAAGAGTTTTCACAGTCAACTTTCGTTTTTCTCATGGCCGTCATATTATTTTTTTATGTCGTTCGATATGAAAAAAATAATTGAAACCAAAAATTAATAAACTTCAAAAAAAAAAATTATTTTTATTTTTATTCTTAATTTTTCAAAGCAAAACCAAAAAAAAACCGTCGAAAAACGTCAACATTTGTAAAATACTCCGAAATAGTGTTTGCCTTATGGTTTTTTAATTTATCTATGAAATTCGATCTAAAAATGTGACTTTTTGTAAAGAAAAAAGAAGAATAAAAATTTTTTAAATTTATTTTTTGAAGTTTAACAATTTTTAATTTTTATGATTTTTTTTATACTGAATGACATAAAAAAACAATATGGTGGGTTTTATTCCCTAAATTCCTTTTATATCAAATGCTTTTACAATATTTATTATAATGTCACTGTGAGTAAATGGGAAAAGCAATTGACATAAAGTGAAACTGATTTGACATAAAAGGAAATTGATTGATAAATCAATGACTGCAATCGTTGATAGATAGAAAAATAAGAAAATCATTTGACAAATAATGAAAAGCAATTGACAAAAGAGGAAAACCAAAAGCAAAAGACTGTATATTCAAATTTTATTTTGTAAAATTTAAAAATTTATTTTTTAACGTATTTTTCATTTTGTTGGGTAGTGTATTAAAATAAGTATATTAAAATATCCGGAGGCATAGGAAATAGGGCGGGAGAATGAGACAATCACCTAATATCGATGCTCCTGGACAGTTTTGGAAAAAGTTATTTCTAATTAAAAATGGGTAGGTATCTATTTCAGAAGTGCGTGTACTAAATTTGAACATCACTTAAGCGGCCTCAAAGTTATTCTAAGAATTCTATTGTAATACTCCAACTTTGAAGACATTTTTCTACCTCCATTAATATGTCTTTCTGTAAAATATTTTGTGATATAAGTGCACTGATTTTGTGTCTCTCTATCATTTCATAGAAAGGCACTGTTAAAAAAAGGAATAAAGAGTCTAACCAAGATAGAGGGTGTTTAATTGTCATGTACAAAATAGGGTTTTCATTATCCTGTGTATCTCGGTTAAAATACAGTTTCTAAAAAAGCTTATTTAAACTTTCTTCATATTTTAGCTTCATCTGCAAGTCCTTCAATTTATGGTACCTACTTATGGTATTTCAGCCAGTATTAAAAAGGTTCATTAGGCTAACGTGCAGATTTTTAATGAGTCTTTATGATACCCGCTGTTTGACTATTAAATGAAAATAATAAAAATAAAAAATAAATTATAAAAACGCGCTGCATTTGAATGTTCATCGAAAAAAGAGCGTCCTATCGAAATTTTATAAGGATAGCTTTTTAGAGCAATATAATGTGGCATTACGAAAAAGCAATAAAAAATAAAAAAACAGTTCAAAATGTTTCAACGAGGAAAAAGATGTCCTGTGATCTCAGATTCTACGCCACTGGGTGACTCAGTTATACCCAGAATTTTTCCACGCACGGCTTCATAAATATAAAAGCTATACACACAATTTCATAAGTATAGGTCCACTCAGTAAAAAGATACAATAAAAAAAAACGTAAATCGGTACTCAACCATCTTGTGTATCGGATCAAAAACATTTTCGGAAAAAAAATTATTTCAATTTTCTTAATATCTTAGCTCAATCTACACACGTCTTCCAACGTATGGTACTCTATTTAGAAACACCTTGTATATTTAGGCCGGTCGCATACTTATACAACATTTGTTTTCGACACGTCAACGACATGTTGCAGACACGTCATGACGTTCAAAATGTAAAACAAAAACTTGGACGTCGCACATCTACAATACATCCCAAGCAGCATTTTTAGGCACAATTAAGAGATATTTTCGTAACAATAATAATTATTGTTTCGACACAAATAAGAATCACTTGAGACGAAATTCTTCCTGAGCTGCAGGAGCGAGACACATTTCGCGTCTCGCTGTACTTACGTGGTCATATCATTCACCTGGTTCTGGTTGTTGATTTACCTGGTTCGGGTTGAGTTACCTGGTTCTGGTCTGGTTCTGGCCTGGTTCTGGTTCGAGATCGATGGAATTTGGTTGAGAAGACTTTTTAAACTAACTTCAATAAAACACAGAATTTCTCACGTAGCTCGATATATTCGTTTGTTATAGTCTGTGACTACAAATCATAATGATCTAATCAATATTGTATATAATTCAGAGAAGTGAACTTCTAAGATTTGACTTGAACTGTTTGAACAATTTCTTATCAGTTTATCTTTTCTTCGAGCTACATGGAGGGTTGATGGATGGATGCTGTACTAGGGAAAACCCCTCGAAAACCTAGTCCATCGTAATATGTTATAATGCTAATTTCAATGCTAATTTACAGAGTGCTTCACGTAGCACGGAAGATGACTCATTGGCTGCTCAAGGCTGGTAGGTACTTCCCGACAAAATCCGGGCCATCAGGAAGGGTCTTACTGTAACAAGGGAAACAAATAGCGCACAGTATATCGTTTTGACAATTTGACAAACAAGTTTCTATTTGAGACATGAAATGGACGGTATTCAATTGACTGGTAACAATGATTTGAAAGTCGAATTTTACTGATCTGTCTACTTTGTCTTTTATTTGAGAATGAAATTATTTACTCTCTCAAATTATCCAAGTAATTTGATTTCACTTTATGTATTAATAATCATCATAACTTTATTTCAGATGTTTAAATTTTGTGTCTGCTCCTTGAATTAAATTTTGTGTCTGCTCTTTGTATAAACAAATTCATAGATGGTTTGATTTATTTAACTAAATCTATTCATTCTCAAAAATGCCTTTGTTTGTAAGCTGAAATGCTTTCGTTTTCATGCTTTTAGTGATTCAAATGAACATTCGTTAATATTTCGTCATCTAAAAATAGTTTACACACCTAAAGAATGCTATTGTATTGTATTAGAATCCTAACAATCTAAATTCGACGACTTCCTATGTTTACTGCTAAGTCTGTACAAGTGGTTCCCCGCTTGTTATGAGGTCATCCATTCATCCAACAATACTACATTGCTTGGGAGGCCAGTTTTTAACATATTATTATGAAACGAATGCTCGTAAACTACAAAAAATCTCTGCCTCGAGATTTAAATTATTTATTATTGAAGGACTGTAATTTTAACACTAGCAACGGTTATTCCTCATCTAGTCTTTAGGAAAGTATATTTTCCCGTGTCCATAATTTTACTCATTGATTGTCGTAAATAATTGGTTCGGCGTAATTTTAGTTTATTTCATTATATTTCTGTCTAAAAGACATTAAAGGAAACTTATCCTTGTTTAATTTACAATTTGCAATCGGAGATTTCATTGAATGCTCCGTAAAGAATTATTATGACACTTGGTATTATTTATTGACGAGAGATTTTCCCATGGCTTAATTTATTAGATCTTGTTTGGACCTTACAATCTAACTTAGCTTAAGAGTGGTTTTAATGGTGTGCACAGGGTGAGCGAAGCTATAGCTTTGATCGTTGATAATAATGGTTTATTGTTTATATAGTTTATTGTTTATTTATAGAGCCGTAGCCCCTCGAGATCGGAATGTTGCTTCGAACTCGGAATTATATAGTTTGTTTATAAAGCCGTAGCCCCTCGAGATCGGAATTTAGCGTCGAACTCGGAAAATTTATCCCTCGTTGGTGCCTGTGTCCGTCAAGTGTTAGTATACGTACAGTGTACGCAATTTAGAGCGGAAGTGGAAAACAGAGCTAGGTCCAGGTTTCTTCAACGTTCTGTGGGATAATCCCTCAGTGAGACGCTTTATTCTCCAGTACAGGGTGGGCAAATTTGGATGTTTCTATAGGAGATCTCGGTAACTATAAGAGCTATGGAAAAATGGATGGCACATTCTCGATTGCTTTTTTTGAGAGGAACTCAATGGTGAAAACCGGAACTCGCTATCTTCTTTTGTTTTCGAGCTATAATGAAAAATACGATTTTTCACGATATCGATAAATGTCGATATCTTTCTTGGTTCCCAAGTTAGAGAAAATATATTGGCACATTCTTCAGGCACTTTTTGAGTAGAATGAAATGGCCTCAACAGATTTTGAATATCTTTTCTCATTTTTCGGTTATAACATAAAGTTGTATGTTTTTAAATTAAAGTCATAGTGGGCCATGAACTAATTAAATAGAGTATTTTTTTCTCTTTGCAACGATATATAACATGTGTGTTAAAAATTCATGAAAAGTTACATTTTTCAAAATAAGCTTAATTTATCATGGTACCTTAGAAATTCGTTTCAACTATTTACCTAGTAGGCGTGAATGTCATTTAGAAAATTGTGCGACAACTTCTGTCAAAGCCAGTTTACGCAGTTTTTGAGTTAGAAAGTGCTCGTTTCACTTACAAAATCATAAATTTGGTTTATGAAAACTACGAAAAGTATGATAAATGTTAGAATGCTTTATTCAAAGTATGTAACAGCAATTCTGATATTGCATCCGAAACATACTTCAATCGTTATCCAGAGAGTAGACAACCCCACAAATCTATTTTTGAGAGGTTGAAGGCCACCACGGTCACTTGTCACGGCCACTTGTCACGGCCACGGCCACACCATATTGTTATATTTATTTGTTGACATTGATTTGTGGATTTGTCTCTCTTTCCGAATATCAGATGATATAAATATCAGAATTGTAACTATTTTGCATAAAGCAATCTAACATAACATATAAAAAGTTTCATTGGTCAACAGCCAAATTTTACTTTTTTCAAAGCGGAACAGTCACTTTCTAACTCAAAAATTTAAGAGAACTGGCTTTGACAGGCGTCTTCATATACTATTCTAAATGACATTCACGCCCACTAGGTGACTAGTCAAAATAAAAATAAAAAAATCTCAGGTAGCTAGATAAATTCAATTTATTTTGAAAAATGTAACTTTTCATAAATTTTTAACACACTACATGTTATATATCGTTGCAAAGAGAAAAAAATACTCTATTTAATTAGTTCATGGTCCACTATGACTTCCGTTTAAAAAAATACAACTTTATGTTATAACCGAAAAATGAGAAAATATATTCGAAATCTGTTGAGGCCATTTCATTCTACTCAAAAAAGTGCTTGAAGAATGTGCAAATATCTTTTCTCTAACTTGAAAACCAAGAAAGATATCGACATTTATCGATATCGTGAAAATCGTATTTTTCATTATAGCTCGAAAACAAAAGAAGATAGCGAGTTCCGGTTTTCACCATTGAGTTCCTCTCAAAAAAAAGCGATCGAGAATGTGCCATCAATTTTTCCTTAGCTCTTATAGTTACCGAGATCTCCTATAGAAACATCCAAATTTGCCCACCCTGTACATGTACTCCAATGGACTGAAAAACAAACACGAATACTGGAACCATATCCGATACAATCTTACCATATACTATGCCCGTGGGAATAGAGCACGTATATACTAAGAAGGTCATATGAGCAATTATTAGAAAAGTGTAGTTTCTATTGGTGACTATAAAATCTGTCTGGGAGAATCATGGGAGAAGTACTCATTTTTCCTTTGTCCGGGACTTTACAGGGTTTTGGCTTTTGATGAGATTTCTCTTCAGTGGAAGAGTGAGTATTTTTCCTACTGTCAGGAAGTTGTAGGAATTGTGTTTTGTCTTTTGGGAGTAATTCATCGTTGGAGCGAAATTCGCCTTTGTAGCGAACTTAAATCAGATGTCTACGGAAAAGGCGGACACTGCCTTTCTCAAGGTCGTAGAAAGCCACCAAACTACGGAAAATGTTGCTCTGATGGTTTGTGGTTTAGAGTACCAAGTCTGTTGTCTGCCCACTCACGACTTAGGTTAGTTTTCTTGCCAGCCAAAGGCAATAGTTATGATGCCAGACACTCCTGCTGTAATGGGGAAGATTGGTAAATGTCAAGAAAACTGTATTACAAGATCAAATAAATTGTTGAACTATTTCGTGGACGTTTGACGTGAACAGTACTCTGGGTTTCCACATGAGGCGAAACATACTCTGCTCTACTACTCCACATGCTACATGCAATAAGCGCAACACACACTCCTTTGCCTACAAATTCATTCGTTTTCGCTTTTCCTTTCTTGGCGAAAACACCCAGACGAACTGTCAAGCAAAAGCCCTTATCGAGAACTTTCCTTAATTTAAGGTGGTCCTCGAACGCACACGAAGAATACTAGAAGCCATTTTTTATTGTAGGGAAAACCGCTACGTGCATATTATTTTGTAGCTTGCTTTTCAAAGAATATTGTATTTAATTCTTTTGATAATTTATTTTTGTTTATTTTATTGGTGACTATTTAGTCAGATATATTTTTATTTGCAACTCTTTTGGTTAAATTTTGGCAAAATAGTATTGTCAAATATAAAGGGTTGTCAAATATAAATGTAGCCGCTGGCTATATCTCATATTGTTTTATGGTTAAATAGTTGAGTGCATTTGCACTAGCCATTTGGCAGATTTAATAGTTTGGCATAATATATTTACAATAGCCAGTTGTCGATTATATTATTTAGTGGTGCACTTTTTTTTTTTTTTTTTATTTATTTACAAAAGAAATGCCACATCGACAGCGAGGTCATTAGCGGCAGGTTGTACAATTATGAGAACAGAGTTATTTACATGGTGATGTATGCTAAACTAAGATATTTATGTTATCATGATATACAGGTATATAACTGCTATAGTTGGTCAAATAGTTCGGTTTCCTTTAGAAATAAAATTAGACGGGACATGTGGTCTTGGTCGTCACGTAGGGCATTTTCTAGTGTGTCTGAAATATTATGCTTCGATCTCACATCACTGTACAAGATGCATTCACAGAGAAGGTGTTTGATGGTTGTTCTCTGGTCACAGACATCGCAGTGGGGGGATGGTTCAATGCCGCCTTGGAACAGGAATTTGTGAGTGAGACGAGTGTGGCCAGTTCTTATTCGTGATAGAACAACCTGACTTTGTCTGTTTTCAGGAAGTGACAGTGTTGAGTAGAGCGTAGTCTTCAATGCCTTCAGTATTGAAGAACTTTCCTGCCATTTTTGTTCATATGATTTTATTAGTAGTGCTTTGATGTAGGCTTTAGTATCTGGTATTGTGTGGAATTTAAGTTTGGTTGATGATTCGTTTCTGATTGCGTTTTTCGCAAGTAGGTCAGCTTGTTCATTTCCATAAATGCCCACATGTGATGGTACAAACATGAAAGCTAGATTGGATATTTGGTTATGTTTACTGAGGGCATGTTTGATCTTGAGAACAACGGGGTGGACGGAGTACAGTTTTTTAATGGATTGAAGAGAGCTCTTTTGGTTAAATTTTGGCAAAATAGTATTGTCAAATATAAAGGGTTGTCAAATATAAATGTAGCCGCTGGCTATATCTCATATTGTTTTATGGTTAAATAGTTGAGTGCATTTGCACTAGCCATTTGGCAGATTTAATAGTTTGGCATAATATATTTACAATAGCCAGTTGTCGATTATATTATTTAGTGGTGCACTATTTTTCATAGTGTGATAAATTATGGTCGTAGGTATTGATAAATAGTCGTTAATATTTTCATTTTCATTAAGGCATGGAGCGTAAAAAGCTACATGTTCCTTAATTGGTTATTCGAGTGGAACCAGTTTGAAAAGCAAGATTATAATGTGTCACTTTGTAAAGTCCCGTTTAACAAGTTTCGGGATTAATAATAATACTTATAATAATAATTTACACCTGAGACAATCAATTTACGGATGATCTTTCAAAAGATCAAAAGGTACTTAATAATTATGGCAGTACCAATTTTGGAAATATTTTTGTAAAATATTTTGCAAACCGTATAACAAACCAGCGACAAATAATTTATTACTTAAATTTTGCACAAATTTAATTATTTATCCTTTTGAGATCAGTTCCCAGTCAATTGCCAATTACTTTTATTATAGGTACCTAACTAAAATGCCAGTGATCATAAACGAGACCACACACACAAGCTTGGCCTTGAATATAATTATAATAAGCCGAATTGCCTAATGTATTGCCACATAAATAACATAATGATTGTAATACACTTGACGCATAATTAAAATAATAATTAAACGCGATGCTTAAGTAAACTTACCGCGAGCACCCTTCTCTAGGTAGCCCAGGCAACGCGGCTACTGTAGCCACCGTCCTCCCCGCGGAATCTCCTCGACGGTGGCACCCCTCGTTCTCCTCCGGACCGGGCCGCTGGGTGGCCGCCGCCCACCTCCTCCTTGGCATGGTTCTCGTATTGTCGTCAAGTCGTCTATCACGCGAGTCTCCTGCCTCGATGTGCTCGCCCGCACCCAGACGCGATCTTCTCGTTTTCTAATCTCGATCTCCTCGCACCGAAAAACCAGCTTCTACTGCCTACTTCGATCACCGCTCCGCGAGACTCCAGTGTCTGGGATTCCCGCTTTTGCACGCGCAGCGTCCTTATTTTATAAACAACTATAAAAGTAGTTTTTCTGCGTTTCACATTCCGAGGCTGACGACTCCGGTTGGTATTTTTATGACATCCTCTCTAACTACGCACTTCTATCGGATATCAGAATAATATTCTCAGAGAGCATATTTATTCCAGAGGGACCAATTTGGTCCGTCACACACTTAAGCCCGTATTCACAAAGCGTTTCATTTCTGTAATATCTAGAAAATAACTAAATAAATGGGATGGAGATACGCAGAGTTTATGCGTTAGAGTGAGATGGCTATAATTGATTACGTAATTATTTAGAAAATTATCGTTTGTGAATCGGGCGTTAGTCACTTGTATCTGTTTGTTTCGAAACTCGTTCCGAACCATGTGCATCAGTAAATGGAAGAATTGCATGTGTTTCAGTGCGTTGGCACTAGAGCGTTTCGAATGTTGTTTCGAAAAATGATCGAAACATAATATGTTTCGCTACTTATAACTAAACAGTTCTGCAACAGTTCTGAAACAGTTTTGATACAAGAAGTCGTCAATCACATTTAACGTCTGCTCAGATATGTTGAAAACAGAAAAAATGCTTGATGTAAACAAGTTAAGAAAAGACAAGATATTCATGGTGTATAGTTGACATAACAAAAGATGACCAAGATGAAGAGAACGCTTTCATGGCCGATGCTTTTTATAAAGGTGTCTGCAAAATGGTGTCTTTTCCAATAACTTTGTCCGTATTTTGTGCGTTTTCCACTAAAAAAGTTTTCAAACGACGACCAGTGTACCGTGTGAATTTTAATAAATCTTTCAGAAGTTTAAGGGACTGCCTCGATTATAATATTTTACAAATTTAATAATTTAGTATTTGTTTAACATTTGTTTCAGAACAAAAATGAACACAATTGTTTCGTTTTTGTTACGAAACGTTGGATTCGAGTGATAATTGTCACAGTGGTTACGAAAAAGTGCCGGAACAATAATTGTTTCAATCAAAGCGTGTTGAAATTGTTTTGAAAATGTTTCAAAACTTTGGTAACTGACATAAGCAGCTTAAAAATTTTCGGTTTTGTTTCGCTTTGTTTTGAAAGTTTCAGTTTGTGCCTATCTGTTGCTAAAATGTGCCTGAAGATGCTGCTTGGGATCATGTCGTCCGATGAAGATAGCAGTAGTATTGTCTCTATAGAGCAAGAGACCGCGACTGCCAGACCTTTCTTATTTTATAAAAGCTGAAAGTTTCTGTGCGCATGACTCCAACACAGGTAGGAACAATGCAGCGACCACGAAGTTGTTATGATCGTGGCTTTGACAGATAACAGCTGAAGAAGGTGTGTGAAATCACTCCCTTTAATCTTGAAATTATAAAAGATAAGATATTTTATTTAAACTTAAAGGGCTTGTCGGAAATGCAAAATAGAAGAAAAAATTTCCTGTAGACATGAGTCGTTGGAGCTTTAGTTTTTGAGATACAGGGTAAAAGTTTTTCGAAAAATTTACTCTTTTTCGAATATCTACAAACTGGCTAATCAGAAAAACTCGAAATTTCTTACAGTTGTACTTATTGAGATACATGATTTGATACTCCCAACAAAAAATTCTAATTCACTGGCGGAGATCTGGGTATGCCGTTACCTTTTTTAAAATAATTAATACGCTATTGAGCTAATACCAAAATTCTTAAATGTTGACCCCGCTGTTAAATTTTTTGTTTTTTAAACTCCATTTTTTTGTCTTAACGTAGACGATTCTAACTTTGTCTTCACTATCTGGAATAACATTCGTAATTCTACCAATTGGCCAATTGTTTCTTGGTAACTGGTTATCCATGATAATTACTATTTAACCGACTGTAATGTTCCTGTTTTTAACAAACCATTTTGTACCGATTTACTAAAGTTGGTATATACTCTTTTATCCACCGGTTTAAGAATTGTTCGGAAAGTTGCTGTGAATATTTCCATTGTTTTCTTAATTCTATTTCTTGATTCTTTTTTATCAAATATTCCAAACGGTGTCATTTTACTGGATGTTCCAATTAAGAAATGGTTTGGTGTTATACTTCCATCGTTATATACTATCATTTGAAATATAACACAGTGGTCTGCTATTTACTTTCTGTTCAGCTTCTAGAAGCAATGTGTCAAAAACTTCAACTCTTGGACTTTATTCTTTTAATATTATATTCAGAGATTTTTTTAGACTGCACCAATCTGTCCCACGCGCCACCGATGTGAGGACTAGCCGGTGAATAAATAAATATATAATAAATAAATAAATAAATAAATAAAAATCCATCAAGGCTGTACAATCATTACTTCTTATGATGTGCATATTTCTCACTCCATTTATAAGAGTTCTGATAATAATATCGGGTCTACCATATTTATTTTTCGAAAAATTTATAAATGTGGTTGCTTTCGTCGTTGATGATATGAGTAATCCTTCAACGCATCTTCTTGCTTCACTTTTTAAAGCCTTTCGTAATCTACTAATGTTTTCTACTTCTGATAATTCAAGTATTTCGCTTGTCTACAGATACTGACTGAAGAAACTTGACCAATTTTTTACTTTTCCTGAGAAGACTTTTCCTTACTATTTTTTCTCGAGATTTATTTCATGACTTGTCAATTGTTAAGTCTAGCTTTGAGTTGTTTTTTAATTTTTTGAATTATTTACCTTTAACTTCTCAATATCATTTATTGATACCTTATAATTTTTGATGATAACTGGGTTTTCAATCTCTTTTGATAATTCTTCATTGCACTGTATCCTATTTACTGTTTTTCGTACCCATTTTCCTACCGATACATTTGATTTGCAAATCGCATCATCATAATCAAATTCTTCTTCTAATTTAGCTTGTCTTGACGACAGTTATGCAATGACTACTTTTTTCTTAGCATCTGCCTCTTTTGCAGCTCTTTCTCTGCCAATTCCTTCATTTTTATGTTTTATGCTTCCGGAATTAATTAGAGTTGAATTCTTTTCATTGTGCTTGAGGTCGACATCTTGCTACTAGTAGATTTTCTCTCAACTTTTTTTCCATTTACCATTCTTGCACTTCGTCTTAATCCTAAATCAGACATTTTCCAAGGTTGATAGTAAATGTTTGTCGAAGGACCAGGTGGTTTGACAATTTGTGGACTGTATATAATAAAAGATAAATTATTAAATTTCACCTACCTTCGTGCCGGCTACTTACACGGCGATTCTTAAGCACTTTAATTATTGAGCTAGGAAAAGCAAAAGGGCAGTGGGTGGGAAGGAATCAAGGAATACAAAAGGCTGCTCTAACTTGAACTCGCGAAAAAAAGGGGTTCACTTAGAAAACAACAAAATATATTGCAATTAGTGGATTTATTCGCGACGACTGCTGGCTTATGACTACTGCTCGATTCGTGAGTGAATTAATCTTGTGGTAAAATCCAAAATTGATAACAAATTCCGAGCAACGAGTACAGCTGTTTCAAGCCAAAACATCCTGCCCCCACAAAGGTTGAGAGAAAAATAAATAAACAAACGAAGAATACAAAACTTCATAATTTTCCCCAAAGTTTAAACCAAATTCTATAATCAATTTTATAAAACAAAAATCAACTATATATTCTGCATTCCTGCCAATATCTAAAACAATGGTACAGCAGATACTTAAATACGGATAAATATCTCCTGACAAAGTTCGCCCTATAATAACAACAACAATAATTAAACTATTTACAAAATGAAATGAAGAAAGAAAAAAAAATTATTATTACTACCAACAGCTACTGATTTGGTAGTGGGCAAAGTTTCACAATCGGTCGCATATACGAACCATTCTTAGTTCGAACCCTGGCCGTCCGCGAAATTCCGTCTTTTCCCGGATACAATTCATCTATTATGGCCAAAGGCCAATGCAAAGGAGGAACGCTATCCTGAATTATGATCACTATCATGCCTACCTTGGCGGGATTATATCTTGAATTCCATTTTTGCCGAGCTTGCAGGCCTGACAGATATTCTAGGTGCCACCTTTTCCAATATTGTTGAATCATACTGTCTAAAAGTTTATATCTATTTAAAGGACTAATATTTTCCAAAGTCAAATCTCGGGCGGGTAAAAACGTTAAGGGATCACTACATAAAAAATGAGGGGGTGTCAATGCAACAGGGTTACTTGGGTCACTATTTTGGAAACATAGGGGGCGAGAATTGAGAAGGCACTCGATTTGGGTAAGAACTGTGGCGAATTCCTCGTATGTCAGTATTTGGTCTCCCACTACTCTGGATAGGTGAAGCTTGACGCTTCTTATATTCGCCTCCCAAATTCCCCCAAAGTGACTAGCCGTAGGGGTGTTGAATTTCCAATCAATCTTGCGTATGTTGATTTCATGCTGAAAAGATTCTCGGTAACCTCTCGAATTTGTAAATTCGTACACCTCATCTAGGACTTTCTTGGCACCTACAAAATTTGTGCCATTATCAGAATATAAAACTGAACAATTTCCACGGCGTGAAACAAATCGCTTAAATGCGGTTAAAAAGGCTTCTGTGGTCAGTGACGAGGCTAGTTCCAAGTGTATGGCTTTAGTTGTCATACACACAAATAAACAAACATACGACTTTTGTGTTCTCACTCCACGATATCTACCAATGGTAATTGAAAAGGCACCTGTGTAATCTACACCAGTATGTAAGAATGCCTTTGCTTGACTTACCCTAACGGAAGGTAAATCGGCCATCATCGGATATTCAGGTTTGGGACTAAGTCGAAAACAGCAGTTACACCTCCAAACTCTCCGTCTTATTACTTGACGAGCAGAAACGATCCAATAATTCTGGTTTAAGAGAGTTTGCAGCAGATAGGAACCAGCATGCAAATGCAATTTATGATAATAATCTATCAATAGATAGGTAAAAGGATCCGACTTAGGTAATAAGATAGGGTGTTTATGATTAAACCCAAGCTCCGAATTTCTAAGGCGACCACCTACTCGAATAATACCGTCCTTAATGAATGGATTGAGCCGACGTATGCCCGATTTGACGAAAAGGTTTTTGGATAAGGCGCTATATTCGACAAAAAAGTGTCTTTGCTGCACCGCTCGTATCAGTGCAAATTCAGCTACTTCCAAATCAGCAGCTGTGATTGGTTTATTAAGAGATAATTTTTTGACAAAAACAAGTACATATACAGCTGCATTCAATAGGTTTGACCAAGAGGAAATATTATCGATCAGACGATAGAAGGGGGATATGGATTGTACGATTGTAAATACGGCATTTTGCGACAAATATTCAGAATCTATTGATCGGATATCATTATCACCCAAAGATTGAATTGGCCAAAATTTTGATTCCGACATCAACCACATTGGACCCGAAAACCAAGTTGAATGGCTTACTAATGAAGAGGGAGTTAAACCTCTCGAGGCGCAATCGGCAGCATTTTCCTTACCCGGAACAAAAAACCATTGGGCGGAAGGTAGAAGTTTATTAATTTTCAAAGCTCTATTGGCTATAAACGAATCTAACCTTTTACTTGGATTCTTAATCCAACTCAGGGTAATCATTGAATCGGATAATGCAAAAACTTTATCGACTTTATGTCTTGGAGTATAAAGATCAACGACACGAACAAGAAGTTTTGCCAAAAGGAGAGCTCCACACAATTCCAATCTCGGTAGGCTAATTTTCGACATATTTCTATTTTTTTTTTTTTTTTCGACATAAAATTTCTATCTCTTTCGGAGCAGGACTATCCCAATCAACCTTTAGCATCCAGAGTCTTTTAATCAACAATTTCAAAAAAAGAGTCAGCGGAGACAGAAATCCCAGCGGATCAAACATACGTGCTACCACCGAAAGTATGTTCCTTTTGGTGCAAGAATCACCCAAACTTATATTGGTGCCAAAGGTAAATCTATCAGATGTTTCTTCCCACCGCAAACCCAAAACTTTCGAAATTGATTTGTCAAAATTTTTTGTCTTCGATAATTGAAAAGATTCAGGAATTTGAGACATCAGCTCGTGGGAGTTCGACATCCACTTCACTATTTTAAATCCACCACTTTGAAATAGACCGACTGTCTGAGTATACGTGGAAATCGCATCTTGTATGTTGGAGAAGCTACTTATAAAATCGTCCATGTACATATCTCGAGATACAGGAAGAATGGCCTTAGGAAACATAGTAGATCCATCCTGACATAATTGTTGTATCACTCGAAGGCTCAGATAAGGCGAAGATTTGACTCCAAACGTCAATGTATTTAATTGAAAAACGGAAATCGGATCACTAGAATTGAATCTCCATAAGACCCTTTGAAATGGGCGATGGGGCTCGATAATTTTTATCTGCCTATACATTTGCTTTAAATCGGCTACAACGGCAATGGGAAAAAGTCGAAAATTTAATAATATAGCTATTGGGTTTTTTTGCAATTTTGGACCTTTATGCAGAATATCATTCAGTGACGGACCCTTACTTGTTTTCATCGATGCATCGAACACTATTCGACAGGGAGTTGAAGAACTGTCTCTTTTAAATACACAATGATGAGGAATATAGTAGGATGGTGAATCGATATTATCGGTCGGAATCTGACTCATATGTCCTTGATCTAAATAATCTTGGAAAATATCATTATAAGTTGTTCTAAGTTCGGCATCTTTATCGAGGCGATTTTCTAAGGAAACCAATCTATTTTTTGCAAGCGAAAAAGAGTCACCCAGGACACTCGGCTCCTCTTTGAAAGGTAACGAAACTATGTATTTCCCGTCACTTTCTCTACTAACAGTTTTCACAAATGATTTCTCACATATTTCATCCTCCAATTTGACAGCAGAAGAAGAAGAAGAACAATCTTCCAATTCCCACATTCTTTCAACACATGCATCCAGATCCATTACCTCACTATAAAATGAACAATGAATACTGATACTTCTAGGAACAACGGAACCCATAACGACATAGCCGAGGGTGGTTTCGATCGCTAAAGATGAACCATCAGGAACGCTTACCTTATTTGAACCGAGAATATTAGAAAACACAGATACTCCCAAAATACCATCTATTTTTCCGGGCAAATGTAGACTAGGATCGGCTAGAATAAAATCATCTAATTTTGGTAGGGATTTCTCATCTATTGGACGATCCGGTAGAATGTTTGTTATTTTCTCAACTATCAATACTTCAATTGGGTAACTGACTTTAGGGTTAAAATGTGACGAAATAATCATGTTGGATCGTCCTAGTATAGGTATTTCCGAACCTCCTACACCCCGGACACTCATGGATAACTTGGAGTAGGCTATTCCTAGTTTTCGCGCACAGTCGCGATCAATCAAATTAGCGGATGAACCACTGTCTAATAAAAACCTAACTTTCTGTTTATGGCACCACTTATCTTCGACATTAACGATTATTGTTCCAAAGAGACTTACAAGTCTAGGATTTTGAGTAACTTTCGATTTATTTGAAACATGTAGGGCTGTTGGAGTATTTTCTACCGAGTTTTGGGTAAGCGATTGCCCAGTAGAAGGAGTCTGATTATGAGGCAAGTCCAAAATAGGTTTATGCAATAAGGTGTGGTGCTTGGATCTGCATTTTAAACAACAAAACTTCGATGGGCATTGTGCTACTCGATGTTTGGACGAAAAACAATTAATGCATAGTTTGTTTTCCTTTATTATACTAAAACGGGATTCAAAGGGAAGAGTCAAAAAATACTTACAATCTTTGATATAATGAGGGTCTTTTTTGCAAACCACACAATTGTGGGACGAATAAGTCACACGGTTTTCAGGTTTTTCATGGAAATGAAACGTTCTGTCAGACTTGGGAAAACTAGACCCGATAGGTTTTGGATTACGAGCTCTGTCAGGTTTAACAAGCGATTTACTACTATGTCGCAAAAATTTCAGAAGTTCTTCATATGAGGGCCAATCATCACTATCTCTAATCAAGTCAAAATCATCGGTTGTTTCTTGGGGCAATTTGGACATAGCTAAATAAGTCAAAATACGATCATCCAGGTTCTCTAGCTTCAACCTCTTAAGAGCAGATACATTTGTATCAAATTTCTCCAAGAAAATTTCTAAACTTACAGAATTATTAGCCGACAATGCGCGGAAGTTCATTATTCTATCCATATAAAGTGTGAACAAATATTTTTTATCATTATATCTACCTACTAAATGGTTCCATATAATATCATAATTATCAGGAGTCGGTTCGATTGAACTACACGTTTTCATCGCTTTCCCCGAAATAGAACCTAATAAATATTGTAATTTTTCAGCCTTTGAATAATCGGGCTTGGTGTGTATAAACTGTTTAAAGTTTTCATGGAAAACAGGTCATAGCGATATGTCTTCACCATCAAATTTAACTAACTCGACTTTTGGCATCCTTATATGTGAAGCATTACTATTATTGTTACTCTGAGAATAGGAAGGTTTCAACAACCGCGCAGCTAAGTACTCAATATTGGAATAAATTTCATAAAAAGCATCCAAAACGCTACTATAATCAACTTTCGATTCCGGTGACATTTCTTGCTTTAATACAACAATTTGCTGACCTATATCCTCATAATCAATTACAGTTCTCTCAAATGTACTGTACCTAACAGAAAAATTACGCAACTTTGCTTCATTCTGTGGATCCTTTTCCAAGGCTACACCAGCATCATAACACTGTTGTGCTCTTAAAAACAGATTTTCTCGCTTAGCATTCAATCTATCTAATTTTAATTCGTTCTCTTCCTTATTAACTTTAGGCGGCATTTTTACAAAGTGGCAAGCAAAATATATTGGGTAGGTATAACTATTATAGAACGAACCAAGTACTAGGCAAGACTACAAAATAATTTATCTAGATACCTATAAGGAATTAATATTATCCCCTCAACCAGTCGGTAGGCAGGTATAAGATTTTAGCGCAAATTTATTAAATTCCAGTCGAATTTTATTTAAAGCCGCGATAAGGATATCGAAATTGTAGCTTATCACAATCAAGGTACTATCACCAGTAATAATGAAAGAAAATGCAATTTTCCAATTTGAACTAGGATTGAACTAATTCCCAACTGTACTCGGTACTCTATTAAATTAAGCGGAAAAATAGGTCTAGATATAATAAAATCTATTGGAATTCGGCTCGATCAGGACCAAAATGGTTTGGCAATTTGTGGACTGTATATAATAAAAGATAAATTATTAAATTTCACCTACCTTCGTGCCGGCTACTTACACGGCGATTCTTCAGCACTTTAATTATTGAGCTAGGAAAAGCAAAAGGGCAGTGGGTGGGAAGGAATCAAGGAATACAAAAGGCTGCTCTAACTTGAACTCGCGAAAAAAAGGGGTTCACTTAGAAAACAACAAAATATATTGCAATTAGTGGATTTATTCGCGACGACTGCTGGCTTATGACTACTGCTCGATTCGTGAGTGAATTAATCTTGTGGTAAAATCCAAAATTGATAACAAATTCCGAGCAACGAGTACAGCTGTTTCAAGCCAAAACACCAGGTGTTGAGTTTTCTGGAAAGTTGATAAATATAAAGTACCTACTTACTATCTATCAATAAACGCCTATAAACCGTCTAAAACTACTTCATACTGTGTCGTGTCTACTAGGTATACTTACATTCTTAATTTGAGTCCGGTAAATTGAACATTACAGTACTCAGTCCGGTAAATTTTGGAAATCAGAAAAAAAATACAGGGTGTCGAAAAAAATTGGATTTTCATCTCTCGCCGCATAATTTGGACATTTTTCAATATTTTAATTTATAACTGGTTATTTATTATATTTATCTACTCCTATTAGATAACAAATCAATTATTAGTCTAATTTTAACGAAGTAATGGCATGCATTACTATTGTCCTATCGAATAATAGTGTCAGGTCGATTGAACAATGAGCTCATTATTCAATCGTTAATGTCAATTGTTTAACTTTACCGTCCTATTCTGTCGTACGTTTGGCAGATCCAAACTACTGACTACTGTCAATGGTCCACTGACGTGAAAGTAGAGTCCCTAAACGTTTATTTTACGTTTAATTAAATGTTATAAAAATATGAAAGTCGCAGAATATTAGGATGATTTTGATCTTTCAACTACTATAGCATACGAAGCTACTTATCATAATACTAAAATGAACATGTTTTAGTATCCGTGCGTAGTTATAAAGCCCTAGTCAACCGCTGTTAAAGCTGATGCCTTTGGAACGCTGCCAATAGGTTTAGTCGACTGACAGTAGTGACAGCTAATCACGATAACCTAACATTCACATTTGTTTATGTTTAGTTTCAATTTTACAATACAAATTATTGTATTAGAAAAATTAAACTTAAAATTATCATAAACAGAATAATACAGGATGTTCTTCGAAGAAAATAACATCTTGAATAATACGCCACCTGATATAAATAGGGGAAAAGCAAGAAATGCATCAATTACAGCCGATATTATAAACGCTGGTTAAGTAGAAAGTTAGTTATCTGGCAGATAACACTAACTCCGAGTTAAGTTTCCGCGTGCGTATTATAAAGCAAGATATCCCCGAGCCTAGCTCGCGGTTACCTATCGCCGGAAGTCGGACATATTTAACTCTACGTTGGCGACGAGCCTACACGAACTTCGAACGAAGCGCTATTCGGGTGACATTCCAGGGAATTAAATATAAAATCTGACAGTTCTGAATTTAATTCGTTTCGTTCGTATAATGACAAGGTTAGGTTTTAGAAAATAAACAATAAACATTATCAAATCTGCATTTATTACTGTCTACCGTTATTTTATTGTTTGTAATCAATATTCATTCTCGGCACACGGCGATGAGTGATAATTAATAAGTGAAAATTGAATCGTGAAAAATGGACTGCGACACATAAGTAATAAAACCAGTGAGCGTTTTCCAGTTACAAGCTAATCAAATCAATCAAAACACTCAACAACGGCCAACGGAAGACTGAAGATTGCATAAAATAATAATAATTCGTAAATGTCAGGCGAAAAGGGACGA
The DNA here is from genome assembly GCA_910589415.1 of Malachius bipustulatus. NCBI lineage: Eukaryota > Metazoa > Arthropoda > Insecta > Coleoptera > Melyridae > Malachius > Malachius bipustulatus. The sequence goes on along the minus strand of OU342630.1, from coordinate 3,932,691 downwards.
CCGGGGCCCTGCCTAATGCGTCCGCCTTCACCAGTCCAGTGTCCCAGACCAAGACCAATGCCCCAGTCCCAGTACTCCTGTCCAGTCCAGTGTTCGTCGGTCCGTCGGCCGCCGCTTCCATTTCAGAGCAGCGCTATTCGTAGTCAAAAATGAATAAAATGAAGTACCTACATAAAGTAAACTAGACTTGGTTGAGACTGAGAGCAGTCAGAACCTAATGCCTAAGTATTTATTTACAAACTTAATTTTTATTCCACATTATGAGACATCGAAGAATACTTATGTACCTACCTACAACGTTCGGTTCGAGTTTCGAGTAGGTAATATGGAAAGTTTGATCCATATGGAAAGAAGGGTTTATAAAATGTACCTACTCTCTGTACACTGAGAGTTGTCCGTTGTCATGCCACACTGATTCTGACTAAACAATTTCATTTAATTCGATTTGAATCGTACACTTATTTCTAAGTCGAACCAGATGTGGTATCGCAGTTCGTGTCAGTGGCGTGTGTTGAGGAATAATGAATGTCCTACAAATATATTTTTTCGACAAGTTATTGACAAAGTCGTAGAGCCTTGCAAGTTTTTGATAACAAATATATATAATGCAAGTAAATAAGAATGATAATAATTATTGTTATCATCATGATAGAAATATCATGTCACCTACCTGCTGGTTGCCGTTTAAAAGAAAGAATAACACCTCCGTTTTCTTATTCGCAAGTAAAATATTCCAGCAATTTTACCACAAGACCACGTACTAGGGAGTTCAATCGTTTCCCAGGCAAAACAAGGAAATAGATTTTTAGGCATTCGCGAAATTAAGTTACTCATAGTTTATCACACCGTACAATATAACACAGGTAATTCTGCTAATTTCGTATTAAAAACGTTTCAAATCACAACAAAAACCTTATTTAGTATATTTACCGCTTACACTGACACTACTGAGAGTAGCGACGACAATCTTATCGTAATATCGTATCAATCTAAGCGTATCAAGACGCGAGTCGATACTTCCGTCTCACTCTCGCTCATCTTTTTAGAATTGCTGACGATTCAAACGTATTTCTGACAATACGTCCCATTTTAACTCGATTGACTATGCAATGCAATAGAAGGAGTATGTACAGGCAACTAGTATTGTTTATTTCTTTGAATTATAAATTCGTAAATTCGCGGTAAATCAAAAGCCATACAGGTTCGATCTCCGAATGGCGCCGAGAAGATAAGAGGAGATATCCCCGCTCCTCATGAAAAGAAGAAGAAGAAGGCCTCTCGGCGGAGACCCAACCCGGCACGGTATCATTTTTGCATTCGAAAATCATTACATTCGAAAAATCTCTCGCCTATCGTTAGTCAAAGTGTCATTACTCATTAGATTACCTTTTCCGAAATTTGTGTCTATGAAATCATCCCGCCAGAATACTAGTGACTCCAGAAAACACTCATCCGGTCCAGCTCCATACGACCCGGACACCAGGTAGGTGCCATTCAGTTTTTTTCTATTGTTTCTGTATGGCTCGGTTTATTTTTGGTTAATTCTAGTTTACAATCTATGCCTAATTAGGTACATTTTCTGGTCCTTCGACCCATATTTCTACCAGCAAAGTAGTTAAAATTAATAATTAATCAATTCATTCGATGTGAAAAATTCGCTATTCGTAAATCATTATTAGAATTCACATAAAAATATACCTACCTACCGGTTTTCAAATCGTTCGACGGACAGATCGGCTGGAAAGTGTTATCAGACCTCGCCGGTGTACTCGTTATCATTTAATTTACTTTCGCAGAGAATAAAATAATTCAATAATTCTTTAGTTTATTATCTTTAGCTGTTCATTATTAATAAATCTATGAAAAGTGATTCAGGGTGGAACTGTTATTTAATACAATAGGAATTAAAATAAAATTTAGTATAAATTATTGCTTATACTAAGTATCCGTTTTTCAATAATTGAAGTAATATTCCTACAACTTTGAAACTTTTTCAAAATTAAGTCTTTGTTTATTAGTAATTATTTCATTAGCTGATTCTAATAAATAAATAAATAAATAGTTTCAAAATGACCATTAAAAATCTTAGTAAGAACCGAAAAGTCTTTGTAACCCGTATAGTAGAAACTTATAATTGGGGCCTGAAGGCGAAAACCGATCAGACTCAAGTAAATCTTTTTAAAGCATCATACGATCATTTGGAAGCGACATATGAAGAATTTAAAGAAATTCATAATCAGATTGTAGGCCTGATAGAAACCGATGAAGACTTTGCGGCACATGACGTTGTTAGGAGAGATACCGATAAATATTATTATTTAACTAAAGCTTTGTTTATGGAAATCTGTGCAACACCACAGGTAGAATCAAACCTAGTTCGTGAGAGTAGTAATAGAGAAGTTAGGTTACCCAAACTTACTGTGCCAGTTTTCAATGGAGATCTTCGTAAATGGCCCACATTTTACGATATTTATCGTTCATTAGTTCATGAAAATGCCTCGCTGACTAATATTCAGAGATTTCAGTACCTTGTTTGGTTTTTGGAAGGCGAACCATTGAATATTTTAAGGTCTATTCCTACGCTTGATTCAAATTACAGTATAGCTTTTCAAACTTTGTTAGATCGTTATCAAAACAAACGCATTTTAGCTACATCTTATTGGAATACCATCACCAAAGCACCGGCCTTGAAAACTAGTTCGGGAAAAGATTTGAGAAATCTCCTAGACACATTTTCAGAAAATATATCAGCTCTAGAAAACTTAAAATTTCCTGTGAAGCATTGGTGTTTTGTTCTATTCAATATTTTACTACAAAAGCTAGATAACGATACAAGAACTGCATTCGAAGTAGAATACAGTAGGGTCGATCTTCCGACGTTTTCAAATCTGAAAGATTTTTTGACGAACCGATGTAAAGCTTTGGAGTCTCTTCAATACATGCCCTCGCATACTAATCCTATTAGTAAAACTTCTAAATATCAACCCTATTCTTCGTCAGCTAATTTAAGAAATAACTCGGGTCATCAAAGTTCCCAATTTGCTTCAGCCTTTGTTGCCAATACTAATGCTCAGCCGTATACTAAGCATCTGCAAAATTCAAACTTCGCTACAAATAGTTCATTATCTAAGACAACACAAGACTTTACGGAAATCAGTAAATGCAGACTTTGTAGTAATCATTCACATCCATTGTCACAGTGCCCTGTATTCATTTCTAAGAATTCAAGCGATCGTTACGCATACCTCAAGCAACAGAATGCTTGTTTAAATTGTCTTCGATTCAATCACCTATTAAAAGATTGCCCCTCAACATATAACTGTCGAATTTGCCGCTATCGGCACCACACTATGGTGCATTTATCGCAACCATCTGATTCTTATCGTTCGAATAATAAATCTTCGCAGAAACCTAGCTTTGTTCAGCAAGCACAACCTAGCTTTGTTCAACAATCACAACCTAGCTTTGTTCAGCAAGCACATCAAGGAGCACCTCCAAGTGTGTCTCAAGGTACCTACCAAAATGTAGCTCAAAATTTGAATCAGAACGTTATACCTCAAAATAGCTCGAATGTTAATTGCGGTTATACGTCTTTATCGAATTCTAGACCTCATACAACTATTCTTTTGTCTACCACAACGGTGGAAGTTTTGGATGCTTGGGGAAACTACCAAAGGGTTAGAGCTGTTTTGGATTCTGCTAGTCAGGCGAACTTCATTAGCCAGAGATGTTTAAGTCGATTAGGATTACCTAAGCAGGGACACTCTGTATCCATTCTAGGCTTGAATCAGTCTTCGTCTATCGCCAAAGGCGTATCAACTTGTTGTGTCAAACCAGTTGGAGAAAATTTACCTACATTTTCAGTCGAGGCCTTGGTCTTACCAAAGGTATGTTCCGACATGCCAGCAGTTAAAATAAACCCGAAAAATTGGTCCCATATTTCCAATCTAAAACTGGGCGATGAATCGTTTCACGTCCCCGCTCCTGTCGATATGTTATTCGGGGCCGACGTCTATGCAAAAATTCTCAAATCGGGGCGTGTCATAGGACAGGATGGCCAGCCAAGTGCTTTCGAAACGGTCTTCGGTTGGGTTTTGCTAGGGAAAACTCAAGACATTTGCTCCACCCCTGTAACAGTAGAGACTTATTTCACTTCCTTCGAACCCTCACTTGATTCCACCATTCGAAAATTTTGGGAACTGGAGGCCATTGCGCCAAAAGTTTATAAATCTCCTGAAGATCAAAAATGTGAAAACATATATCAAAACACTACCGTTCGTGACAGTTCTGGTCGTTTTATCGTTGATTTACCTTTTCGCTATGAGAATCCAAATTTAGGAGACACTTACACATTAGCTCACCGTTGTCTATTGTCATTAGAATCGAAACTTAGAAAACGTCCGGATTTAAAACTTCAGTATGACGATTTTATGAGGGACTATTTAAAGAATGGTCACATGTCATTGATCTTAGAGGATACTCCCAGACCTTCAGAGGCAAGTTATCTTCCGCATCTTTGTGTCGTTAATCCTAGTAAAGCAACTACCAAGCTTCGGGTGGTTTTTAATGCTTCTGCTAAGGGATCCAAGGGCTTAAGTCTGAACGATGTCCTTCTAACGGGCCCTAAGCTGCAGAGCGATATTTTAGAGGTCTTACTCAGGTTTAGATTTCATCATGTAGTATTCTTAGCCGATATAAAACAAATGTATTTGCAGATTCTTGTGAATACAAATCATAGAAAGTTCCAACGATTACTTTGGCGTTTTAGTCCCGACCAGCCAATTCAGGAATATGAGTTAAACTGTGTTACCTTCGGCGTTAGTTCCAGTCCATATTTAGCCATTCGCACTATAAAAGAGCTGGCAACTCGTGAAAATGAGAAATATCCAGAGGCGGCAAAAGTTCTTCGCGATAACATCTTTATGGATGACATTTGTGCTGGAAGCTCCACTGTAGATGGTGCCTTATCTTTGAAGCAGGATTTAATTGCCCTACTAAAATCCGGAGGCTTTGAACTCAGGAAATGGGCTAGCAACTGCCCACAATTTCTCTCTGGGTTATCCCCCACGGATTGTCAAATGCCGGTTTCCCTTGATAAGGAGGAACCTACTTCGATCAAGGTATTAGGGTTGCAGTGGAACCCATCTTCTGATTCATTTTCATATTCATGTCACCCTGCTAACAAGCCCTGCACTAAACGCAATATCCTTTCTGAAATTGCCAGAATCTATGATCCGTTAGGATTTTTGTCTCCGGTGACCTTCCTAGCTAAGCACATAATGCAGAGGCTGTGGATTTCGGGAGTGAATTGGGACGAACTTCCTTCACAAGCTATTATAGATCTTTGGACCAATTTTCAAAGTGAACTCTCATGTCTTTCGCATATATCGCTGCCTCGCCACTCCTTTAGTAATAATATGCAACGCTGTCAACTTTTTGGGTTCTGTGATGCATCCGAAAAAGGTTATGCAGCCGCAGTATACCTACGCATAGAGGCTCCGGGAAACATAGTCAAAGTTTCCTTGGTAGCCGGAAAGTCGAAAGTCGCACCACTTCGCACGATATCGTTACCTAGACTCGAGTTGTTGGGAGCCGCGCTCCTAGCAGACTTACTTGATTTTGTCATTCGAACCTATTCTTCATTAGTTACCATACACGAATCTTTCGCTTTTTCGGACTCGCAGGTGGTCTTAGCATGGATAGCATCTTCACCACATCTTTGGAAGACCTTTGTCGCTAACCGGGTAAGCCATATTCAAGAGACGATCCCGAACGTCCCTTGGTACCACGTAGCTTCCTTAGAAAATCCGGCAGACTGTGCCAGTCGCGGTTTGACACCAGGAAATCTATTGACGCATCCCTTGTGGTTTAAAGGTCCCGCTTGGATGTCTTCAATGATTCCTGAAGAGAAATTCAAAATAATTCCTACCAAGGACGACGAATTAGTTGCAGTTCGTCTCGAAGAAAAGCCGGTAGTCCTTTCTATAGTGATGGAAGATCATTTTCTCGACCATTTGCTGGATCGAATTTCTAGCCTATCAAAGATTCAACGAATCGTTTCTTATTGTCTTCGATTCGCGTATAACGTTCGAAACGCAATTGATCGTCATTCGTCATCTCTCTCTTCTTTGGAATTGCAAAAATCCATGTTAGTTCTTGTCAAAAGAGTTCAAGAACAATCTTTCTGTGATATAATATCGCAAATCAAAAACAATCAACTTTTACCAAAGCCACTTCGCAAGCTCGCTTTGTTCTTAGATAAAGAAGGTTTCGTCAGAGTGGGCGGACGCCTACGCAATGCGGAGCTTCCATTCGAAACCAAACATCCTCTACTCTTACCTCGTACTCATCGATTCACAGAGATGCTAATCGAACAGATTCATCGAGAAAATTTGCATCCGGGAGTAAATACTGTGCAGTATCTACTGCGACAGCAGTTTTGGATCCTGTCGGCTCGTAGAGCCATTCAAAAGGTGCTGTCAAGATGTCTCAAATGCTTCCGTGTGAAACCTAAGACCTATACTCCCTACATGGGTGATTTACCCTCATTTCGAGCTTCCCAATTGAAATGTTTTTCGCACGTAACTTTAGACTACGCGGGACCCCTAAATATTACCATGAGCAGACTTCGCGGTGCCAAAGTACTTAAAGCTTATGTGTGTATTTTTGTATGTTGTGCCACGAAAGCTATGCATATAGAGCTTGTGTCTGATTTGACCGCCGACGCCTTCATTGCAGCTTTGCGGCGATTTGTAGCCCGACGCGGCACTTGCTCTCAGATTCTTAGCGATTGCGGAACAAATTTCCAAGGAGCCAATCGGCAACTGCAGGAACTATCAAGGTTAGCTTCGGAAAGGTTGAAAATAAATTGGCATTTCAATCCACCCGCTGCTCCCCACTTTAATGGCTTGAGTGAAGCCGGAGTCAAGTCGGTGAAATCTCATTTGTATCGGGTTATAGGAAACCAAATTTTAACATTCGAAGAGCTTTCCACACTTTTGGCCCAGATAGAAGCGTTGTTGAACTCGCGACCGCTTTGTGAGCAAAGCTCAGATCCGAACGATTTGTCCTCTTTAACTCCAGGTCATTTCTTGACCATGGAGGCTTTGAATTCTTGTCCTGACCCAGACCTCTCCCATTTAAAATTAAATACTTTGTCACGTTGGCAGTTAGTTCAACGTCTTCACTCAGATTTTTGGAAACGCTGGAAGACGGAATATTTGCATACCCTGCAACAGCGTTCAAAATGGACACAGCCATCTACCGAAATAAAACTGGGTACTTTGGTCTTAATAAAAGATGAAACCAGATCTCCATTGAATTGGACACTGGCTAGGATAGTGGCTGTACATCCCGGTCAAGACAAGCAAGTTCGCGTCGCCACAGTTCGAACACAAACCGGCCTCCTCAAGCGTCCGGTAGTGAAATTGTGTCCTCTGCCCTTACAATCACAGTAAACTCTTTGAATCACTTATCATTAATCTTTTGTTTATGTTTCTTTAGGATGGTATATTTTTTTTTGGGTTTTCTCTAATATTGAAATATTTTAATTAGTTTCTTTGGGATTATAAAACATTCGTTTTAGTGGGCGGAAAATGTACAGGCAACTAGTATTGTTTATTTCTTTGAATTATAAATTCGTAAATTCGCGGTAAATCAAAAGCCATACAGGTTCGATCTCCGAATGGCGCCGAGAAGATAAGAGGAGATATCCCCGCTCCTCATGAAAAGAAGAAGAAGAAGGCCTCTCGGCGGAGACCCAACCCGGCACGGTATCATTTTTGCATTCGAAAATCATTACATTCGAAAAATCTCTCGCCTATCGTTAGTCAAAGTGTCATTACTCATTAGATTACCTTTTCCGAAATTTGTGTCTATGAAATCATCCCGCCAGAATACTAGTGACTCCAGAAAACACTCATCCGGTCCAGCTCCATACGACCCGGACACCAGGTAGGTGCCATTCAGTTTTTTTCTATTGTTTCTGTATGGCTCGGTTTATTTTTGGTTAATTCTAGTTTACAATCTATGCCTAATTAGGTACAGAATAAGAAACATAACGAGATGATGTATCCTTAGTTCTCACAACAGACAACTCTCAGTGTACAGACTTTACGTACCTATATACCTAATTTGTTGATCAGTGGATTTTTTTATTAACTGAATAAATGTATGGCTTACAATTTTCTGTTATTTTATTGTCGAATAGATTAAAGAAGTGTCTAGTCTTTCATTTTCATATCTGAATATCGTTTTTTTATGAATCATTTATACCTACCTATACCTACCTACCCTTTATTTAAAGTGATAATACCTAATTGTGAAATTGTAACTTGGCTTTTTATTAAAAAGGGCAGTGTTTACTTATATTTTCTTACCTACCTATCGTAAAATTCATAAATAAAAAAAATTAAAATAAATATTAATTTAGGTAAGTACAAATGAAATGCATCTATATATTATTATTATTATTATTATTATGTACGTATTAAAAGTTATTTTACAAGTTAATATTGAAATTATTTCATTATTAGAAAACTCACACTAAAAATTTTATCAATTAGGGAGGATGTAAACCTATAAAAACTAAGATCCAATAAGAATTACCTTAAAATTCAACAAAATAATATGCCAGTTTACCACTTTAACCGGCGGAAATCTGACGGTTAACTTTATCGGCCAGATAGGCAAACATAACCGGCTACTTTAACCTAACCAAGCCAAAAATAGCTTTATAAAACCGAATAGTAAGGTTATCCATGCAAACTACGAGTTAAAGTTATCTGGCAGTTAAAAAGTTAACCTTGAGAGCTGAAAGAAGCTTTATAATACACCTGTTGCTTATTTAACTGGCAGATAGGGACTAACTCCGAGTTATCTTACTTAACCAGCGTTTATAATATTGGCTGTTAATGGTTTACTGCCTGCAAGATCAAAAGTGAAATACGATGCGCGACGAAATCTTTCACCCTGATTTTGTAATTTTTCTCCTTTTAAAGTTATTTTACAAATTTTCAGTCGACAGTGAAGTATGTAATATTTTCTGTACTTTTGCAATATTCCAATAACCAAATTTTTTACTTAAAGAGAACCATATTTTTTAATAAGTAAAACTGCAAACCATAAAAAATTTTTACATAAAAATTTAATTCTACCGTAAGTAAAATTATTTTTATTCAAGTATACTCGTAGATAAAGTATAGTATTCCACTCGCGCATAATGGCTATTATCCACTTAGATGTTACAGCACTCGCCAGAGGCTCGTGCTGCAATTTTCATCTTCGTGGATAATAGCTATCATTATGCGCTTGTTGAATAATATACTATTAAATCACACAAAACGAAGAAAAACACGAGTTGAATTCCCTGAAATTTACTTACAAAAAAATGAGTACTTATGAATAGTCGAAACTGCTCATAGTTTTTGAGTATATTTAGTTAGTTCACACTACCGCAATAATCAGTTAATTTTTTCAATATTGATATCTTTGGATCTAAAATAATCATTTAAAAATCTATTTTTGTCTACTTAGCTATGGTATGCGGAGTAGAGGAAATATACTCAATTTACTAAAACACTATTGGGCATTTTAAATATCCACAGATTTACGGCTTTACTTTATGTAAGAAATCTACAAGGAATCCAACGCTGGTAAGTAAAATCTTGTAAGTCTATGGGCGTAGAATTTTTTTTTTATTCAGTTCCTTCTCATCCCCTGGGGTTATTGCAGGTGGAACATTATTTACACACGGTTATAAACAGTTATCAGGTTTAGTTAAAGAATTTTATACAAAGTTAACTTAATCTACACATTATTTACCAGGTTAACGTTCTGTAGGAAATTTATGGTCTTCTCGATGCTGTTGATATTAGAACCAATTGCTTGCCTTAGGTCGCCTGGCCTGGAATAGATTGATAATTTTCGGCGATTCTGTTCATACAATGGGCAGTCAACGAGAATATGCTGGACGTCAATTTGATGTTACAGAGGTTGCACATTGGAGGAGGTTTTCTCTTTAGGAGATAAGAATGGGATAGTTTGGTGTGCCCGAGCCTCAGTCTGAATATAATGACCTGTTGACTTCTTCGTTTTGGAAGGGGGATAGTTTCATTAACCTTTTGTTTGATTTGTTTAAGATTATGACGTCCTTCTTCCAATGAACGTTGCCAGATGCATTTTGCGGATTTCTTTATTTTTGAAATGATATCTTCCGCGATTCTGAGATTATGTGTCTGTATGGTCGGTGACTGAGATGCTTCTTTGGCCTGCTCATCGGCAATTTCATTTCCTTTGATGTTGATGTGAGAAGACACATAAATGAATTGTATCTGAAAGCCGGAATTTTGTAATTGGAACAGGATGTCCTTGATCTCTATCACTTGGGGCTGTTTTGGGTACATGGGCTAGCTTGACTGGAGAGCGCTGAGGGAGTCAGAGCATATAACAAAGCTTCTTTCCGGCTGGTTGGCGACATGGAGTAGAGCCTTGTGAATGACGAAGAGTTCCGTGCTGAATATTGAGGTGATGTTACTGAGGTGGAATTGAGAATTTGTGACTGGTGTGGTGAAGGCTGCTCCGACTGAGTTCTGATTTATTTTTGAAGCATCAGTGTAGATAAATATGGAAGCTGGGTAGTTTGCTGCTATTATTCTGAAAGTTTGGGCTATTAATGAAGGAGTATCCCAAACAGCACACAACATCCAATGGACGGGACGATTATGTCCATAATACGTACATGACGTCCATGGACCTTTTGCGCTACATCCATTGGATGTCGTTTTATGTACCATATGTTTTAGTACATCAGAGGACGTCCGTTCGATGTCCATTGAATGATTCGTTTGTACAAACCCAATCATGTCCTAGTTTGGACGTCCCATTAATGTACATATTGTGACTTAAAATGGACATCCATATCGACACTTTTAACAGCACGTTTAATGTTACTCTCAACAGGTTATTAATTTTTGTAGAATTCAATAATTTTGTAACACCACGCAAATAAACAATATTTCAAGCAATTAGTCACTTATTATTTACTATAATTATAATTATAAATCTTGTATTACGTTAATTATCAAGAATTGAAGGCCAATAATAGTTCAAACGAAGAAAAAGAAGAAATCCATACAAGTTATACCTAACCTAAAATAAAAATGAAAATTCATTTTGCCTTCAATGACGACACTGGACACTGGTCGTATTAATCTTTCAGTTTTCGAGGTTCGAGGTTTATTAGGTATTGAGAGTTTGTTTATTGCGGTCCCACTATAGCAAAACCCTCATCAATCAGTACGGAAATTGTGTGCAGTCATAATATAATACAAATAAACAGTGTCAGTGTATAAATAAATTGTGTAGTTGTATCATGTGTGGGGTAAGCTGACATTTCAAGAACAGCAATTTCAGAGAAGCGGCAAGCGAGAAAAATCTTCTATTTTCTGCTAAACGCTTCTCCGAATTTGCTTTTTTAGTAATGTCAGCTACCACAATTTCCGTACGGATGAAAATTGTTCATTATTGATCCACATAATGTACGCTAATGAACGTCCATGTTTGTGACAATGGATGTCCAAAGGACATTTTTTTAATTATACAAATTTGATCCAAAAGTAGTCCAGATTTTAATCCATACAATGTCCACTGAAGGACTAACAATGGAGGTCCCAAACTGTGTCATTCGTATCATCCACTGGACATCCACTGAATGTACGATGTCCATATGTGGATGGCCAATGGATGTCATGGAAGTCCACAGTAGTAATAAAAATGGACATCCACTGGATGTTATTGTGCTGTTTGGGATCTGCTTTGGGAAGTTGGGATAGTTGTGTGTTTATTGCGGGTGTTATGATTGTCCATGGTGGATTGTTTGTCAGAAGGGTGGAGTTCTGTGGTAAGATGTTGAGTGAGGTGAGGTTTAGAAGTCGTCTGATTCTTTCGGATATGGGAAGAGAAAGATGTGGTTTTCTTTGATAGATTGTCTGGAAAATATTTTATGTTATTAATGGATAGATAGGGTGATCAGGGTTGGACGTAGAAGTTGTTGAACGGAAAACGGGTCATATACCCTTTATCAATGCCAGTGATGAATTTTTTCACCTGTATGAAACAAAGAAAACCTCATTCGCTTTCGGTGCTATAAAGTATAAGAAATAATGTACTCTTTGTACGCAATATTGAGAAATGTGCAAGTTATGCGGCGAAATTTTTTTTTGTTTTTTCAACGTATCTTTTTCTCTAAGCTTTTCCGGACCTACGTTTATGTGAAGTTTATGTCTTAAAACAGGTCATCTATAAATGGGTGAAGTCCTGCTACAAAAAATTATTAATCCTGTATAATTGTAATTTGTTTATTATTTTTTGTTTGTTTTGCTTATTTGTATTGTCATGTTATTATATTTCTATATTGAACGATTGATCGATCGATTGATTTATATACCATTAAGGCATGTTATAAGCAGCATGTGTCAATATATTTATGTTTTGAATGTTAATGAATAAGAAATTCCATTGATATCCATTACATTAGTAAAGAGGACTATGAGGTGAATTCCATTTCTCTCATCACTTCCAGATTAAAACGTACCTACCTAGTATGCATATGAAATCAAAATTACGAGAGCTGATAACGTGAAATGTCCGCATGCAGATGTGATGTCAGCATCGTTTCAATCATGGATGGATGTGTCACTCCCTCTCTCCAAGCTCACTTCCAATTATTAATTCTCGAAATTACTGGATTATTTAGAAGAGTTAGTAGTTCAAGTTAGTAGTTTTATGATGATTTCAGTTTCAAATATTTTAGTTTTAGTAACGAAAATACGACATCTTTTTTTGTAACCTTTATTATAATATTTTAAGGATTCCGGAACATCAGATAATAACTACTATTAATTTATAGAATCGATCACTCTTTTCTCTGGTTGTCTTTTATAGTAAAATTTCTAATAAATGGATAAAGGCATCAAGCTGAAACTTAGCACAGTCCCAACTTAGTAGCCAACATATCTGTTTCAATAGTTCAAACCACGGTGTTAAGCCCCGTACTCACTACTTACTTGTACTTGGTGTTGGATTATCCTAATAGCACTTGAAGTCGTTCGAAAAATGAAAATGCAAAGCCAAAAAATTATGAAAATACCTCTGGGCTCTAAATAGGACTGACTTGGCTCCAAGAAGAAGAACTTGGATTTTGGATTGGACTTTGAAATAAGTTTTACGAGTACTGAAAAAAGTACCTACTGACTGGACTTTAAAAAGAACTTATTGAGTTTCGAAAAGAATTCACTGATGTGTAACATATAACCGAATATGTTAAAATATTAATACTGGACACTTCCTCTCAAAACCTCCGACAACTTTTACAGCGCCCTCGTGCAGGAACTGGGGCCACTTAGCTGTTTTTAAATTCAAAGTTAGGTAACTTTTCACGGTTTTTGACAGCTTCAGTCAATCATAATTATTAATAATTTGTCATTAGAAATAATTGAACGTTTTAGTTTCAGGTATAATTTCAATTTAAAGTTACTCTCAAAGCATTATATCGGCGGATAATTTTGTTGTGTACCAGTTAAATAGGCATTTATAATGTACCGCTATATTAAAGCAAATACTGTAGATAATAATACGTACAGCTTCCACTGAAAATTGTTACCGGAAGTTACTATCGCCCAAGCGGCTGAATTTTTAAGTAGCGTTGATTCAAAATGTCAATTTAATTGAACGAAACGTCAATCTGTCGTTTGCTTGTCATCTACAAAATAAATCATAATTGAATATGCAAGTTTATTACATTCTAATGCCTAAATCTGAATTTATGTAAACATAATGTAGAAGTAATGAATTATTGACGTGTGTTCATTACTAAATACTTACACGAAAATGATAATTATTATTACCGGCATCCAAGAACTCTAGATAATATTATTATGTCAGTGAACTTTGCATTATAATTATATCCGTGATTTATAAATCCAATTTCCGGTGCTGCGTGTAGTTAGCGATCGAGGCGTGTAGATGGCGCTCCTTTTCATACTTCACTTTTATTACATGTAAATAGCGGAGTGCTGCACGTATTATCATCTAATGTATTTGATTAAAGTGAACATATATCTGGAAAATATGTGCTGTATGCTGTGTGCGGTTACTCGAACTATGGATTAAGCATGTCCAGATCTTTCCACAGTATTCCAAGCAGGAATAAAGAATTATAGAGTGTGGAGTGTCAAAGCCGATTTCTCATCATATTATTTTGTACTGATCATTTCAAAGAGGAATTTTTGTTAATCCAGCAAATATAAGACCTTTAAAACTGCAAGGAAGCACATTATTGGAATTGCGGCAAATAAAAGGTTTACACTTATTTAGCTATGGCATTCTTTTTGAAATATACCTACCTAAAGATATAGTAGTTAGTTATTGTTAATATAATAACATATTGAAAACTTTGTTGTTTATTGCTGTATTAATTATTCGTCCCAATTCCAGTCGTCTATTTTCTAGACTTTCCGTCTAATTAATTTTAAGAGTTTTTCTATTCAGCGTTTATATTTCAAACTCCCGCTATGTTTCACCAAATTTAACTTTTAGTGATACCAGTTCATGCTTGGCGGCGCCGCTAAAGTTGTCGCATCTTGTCGCAATGCATTAGGTATAGGAGTGTCCGGTATTAATATTTTAGCGTATTTGATACAACGCTGACAACGTAAACAATAACGTAACAATGAAAAAATAGGGAGCTTTCGTAGTGTTGCGAGTTGCATGGATTCAATGTCCTGTACATATTTTGCTGGCTGTAATTCTGCCTCTGAATTCACCAATGAGAAGTGTCGTCTTATGGCGGTTTATTTAAATTTACTCCTACTAGTTTGAAAACGAAGTATAGCAAGTATCGGGTATTTCAGAGTGGAGGAAAATATTGTTAGTCTTAAACTTTATTATTTCCAAATTTTTAAGTCTTATAAAATACATTATTGTTCAACGCAACTATAACCTATAACAATAATCTCCAAATCTAAATAATCAGCTGTTTTCTTATCTACACACATATATTACTAACACAACATCAACAACTATACTCTTTCACTTCACTTATCACAATCACTCCACTCCATATTCTTTACCCTGGAGCACTTCATAATTACTCTATGATACTTTAGCTTTCATCAACTGCCACCGAACTCTCCAGTCACAGCGGTTCATATTCATAGTTCCTTGAGGTGCCATCGAAGTCTCTGGCGTATCTCTAGACACAACTACGACACAACCGCGCGTTCTCGAATATGCACAGAAAGCGGCCATTCTGGTATTTAGTAGAATGTGGGTTACACTGGCCTGACAATATGTCATTCCTGTCATGTCACTAGAAATATCGCGAATTGACTTATAGCGGATTCGAGTTACTGCACTTTTCTGCTCCGGGTGCGCACCGAGACGGAATCTCGTGTTCGATTTGTAGCACTCCGTTCCAGTGCTTTTCGTAATCGTATTCGAGTTAAAGTGAACTCTAGCGGTGCATATCGTAATTGTGTTCGAGTTACACTTCTTGCTCTCTGGCAGTGCATAGGAAAATATGTTCGAGTCGTATGGCGGAACTGTCCCGGAGCAAAATAAACTGCACCGTCAAATTTGACGGTGCAACGGTGCACTCCCGTAAATTTAGAGGTTAGAAATAGCGGGAAAATTAAATACTGATTCCTATAATAATTCCTTAAACCAAAAATTTGTGGATAAATACATTTTACGTATTGTATGAATTACAACTTATTACAATAATTAAAATGGATCACGCCTTGTAGTTCCACGACTCTGTTATAATAAGAATAACATCATAAACAACAAACAACCGTGATAGGTATAGGATAGGGATAGGTAGAGGTAGAAGGCTATAATGGAAATGCAGACTGGAGGGAAACTGGATTGCACACTGCACTGCACCGGTGCATGGCGCTTTGGCTCTGGCTCTGGTTCTGGCCTGCCCTGACACAGTTCGGTTCCATACAGAGACGAAATGCGAAAGTTCTGCTCCGGACTGGAGCAGAATTCTGTGCAGAACTGATTCAGAGACAGATCGATCTCGCTCCGAGCAAGTGCAGCCAACTCGAATTCGCTATTAGTAATAATTTATAATAAATATTATCGAGAAGTTAAACAAAACAATAACAAATCCAGATCCAGATCCAGAATACTTCGCCAATGTTATTTCGTTATAATATCCATCACTCTAGCCTACATCATCACTAACTACTAAGCAAAGCTCTTGAGAAGATAAATTGATAAATTTTAAGCAGAACTCTTAAAAAAATGACGATGAATGCCTACAATTATTGGACAAGTTTAATGGGTAAATATTAAAAATAATATGATTCTTCTTTATCATCATAGGTGTAGATACTTTAGTAGCCAATGCCAGTGACTTGTAATCGTGTACTTCTTTTTCATAAATGACTAATTTTATAACTTTATTAATAAGCCTGTAATTGTTTGAGGTCCGTTTAACAGTGCGATAATAAAAAATGTAGCTTATTATAGGTAAGGAGTTTTTTCAACATACGAGTACAACAACTGAGCTATGTACTCTTTGAGAACGCCAGGGTGGAAAATTTACTGTCTTTTGCTATATTCTATTGCTATATTCAAATATGTAAATTTATTAAACTATTTTGAAGGTATACCATATCAAACCTACTATTTATATATCACATACTCACACGACGTCATACTTCATTATGATGGTTCATTCTGGATTGTTCTGCTTCATTTTATGCATAAAATCATTCACATACTTCTCCAATAAAGTACTGTAGTTTAATCTAGTAATTCTGAGTTGATTCGATAAATGGTCGTAAATTGTTCGAAAATTGATTTGTATTTACCTGACAAATCGACTGCCTTGTTTGACGGGAGTCGAAAGTTGACCGAGCACAGGTTTATTGGCCGGGGATCGCTTTTCTAGCTCCTATAGTCAATATTAGCTCAGATCAGGTGGCGTGTAGGATTGTTTGGTTATCACTGGATGCTCCATACCGACAGAGGGGGATAAAGTTACGTAAATATTATCCAATGAACACTCTGTTGAGAAAATCTCACCACTTTTATTAGTGATTAGTTAGGCCTGCAAGCATATAACTTAGGTATTATTTTTATGATTCTGTTAATTTGTATTGACTGATTAGGCTAGTAATTATTTTTTCCATCGACCGTTTCTTTACTACCATGTTTAACGTATAGAAATTCGTTTTAATGACCCTCATTAATGCATGATTTTCTATTAATGAGTGATTTTAGCAAAAATGTGTTTGAAGCGATATTATGCTGTTTTTTTTTTAGATTATAATAAGATTGGAAGTTAACAAAATGAACTGCAATCGGCCGCTAGCAAACCAAGATTCGACGTTTTTTTGTTGCCAATAATAAACGTCAAATGAAATTTTTATTCGGTTGACAGTTCTTGAAATTGTTCAACCGGGTGTTGCTATGGATTAAGTATCGGTTGCTTAAGACGATACCTATACGCTAAGTAAGTATCGGATGTTTGCAGAGCGCGCGCCTCCTCGTGGATTTTTTTCGCACTTTTGTGCGGCATACTAATCGTTGACAGCTCGTTTCAATAAAATGAAACCTTTCTTAAAATCATTATTTGGAAGTGTATTTCTAGATTTTTGAATTTACTATGACTACAATTGTTATTTATTAAAGTCATTTCCAAGCACCCAGTCTCGACTGCTTTCGTTTTAAATCGTTGAGAAATGGGCGAAATCTCATGATGAGTTTTCACATGAGCGATGTTGGAGAATACGTTTACATGGAACTTTTCTTCAAGGAACCGCTCTTTTAGAGAGACTCCTGTTGCACATAGCAGTCATAGCACTCATAAAAATTAAAAAACCTATTATTGTCCCATTGTTCAGATGATATATTAATTGTTCCATTAAAAAATATCACCTTTCTTATCAAAACATAATAAGTTCACATTTCATCTCATGTTTTAGGGTTTTTTATTCAGCTTATGTATAATAAGTCGAAGAGTTTTGGACATGTTTTGCAGCTGTAAAGCAAGAAAATGTTACCCTTCGTCTGAAATACAGCTCGAAAAAATTATAGCAGTAGTTATTGTTTTATTAGTATTACTTATAAGCCTTAAATTATAAACTAAAATTTTTAACTTTAATTTACTATCTAAAAAAATATTCAGGAGTAATAAATACGTATGCGAAACTAAACGAAGATGTGCCAGCGAAGATAAACGAAGTTTTTAAACTTCGCTGGCTTTAGCTTGAGACAGGTCCGAGCGAATATTCCTTAGCTTATTAGATCAGTTTCGTATGCACGTATGTCTTAGAAAGGTACAATAAATAGTATATTATGTTACTAGGAGTAGAAGGCGATCATTTTGTGTTGAGCGCAATTATTGCAGCCGAGGCGAAGCCGAGGCAGTGCAATAATTGAGCGAAACACAAAATGAGCATTCTACTCCAAGTGACATATACGATTTTTTCCGCAAGCGTAGTATTGAAACATAAAATTTTATAAAGGACTGCAACACAAACTATAATGCACCGTAGATTTTATAATGTACTTTTTAATTTAATAGTGTCACTCAGAATAATTATTAATTAAAATTAAAAAAATTGCGTTGACGTTTATTACGTCAATGTCAATAACACATTTTGTCATTGAACATTGAACTCTAACCCTATGCTAGATTGACAGCACTCGCCATGATTAGAAAGCGTATATAGTCGTAGCAATAGTAGCTAGATAATCCGCGGGTACTTCCAGTTGTCCGAATTCAATGTATTTTGACGATGTCATACGTTAATTATTATTATGCTAGGACAATAATGAAAATATTGTTACTAGTAACATAATGAGATCGTTCTACAAGGTGTGTACAGTATGATAATTGCCGCATTTTAGAACGCTTGCGGAAAAAATAAATAAAAATATCTGAGTTAATTATTGTAATGTATTGTATAATAAAGAAAATACCTTAAGCAAATTGCTAGTCGTTCCTTGCTCCCAATGGCTTTTCCAAAAATTACTGTCTTGCTTTTTGATGTCTTCAGAAATCATCTCGTGCAATTCATAAAATTGAGGGCGTGTCATTCTAAAGTAGTTCTTAAACCTTTCATCTGATAATTCATTTATTAATTTATGAAATTCGCCAAAAGTTTCTCTTGTTTTCATATAATCACTTATCCAGTACTTCTTTTTCTTCTGTTTCGAACATAACAATGCCTCTTTCTGATTTTCTTCAAAATTTTATTCGTCAGAATCCGAACTTAAATCTAATAACAACAATTTATGGTTCATATCTCCACGTACGGTGCTCTTAAACTAAGCAATCCCTTTTGGGATATTCGCTTCCAATGGCCGAGTTTACTTCGCTTTGTTTAGCTTAACTCAGCTTCAGTTCGTTTCGCTTAGCTTAGCTAAGATTTTTATAAATTAGCTCCTATGTAATCTTATGAACGCGCGGCAACTGATGCGAAACTAAACGAAGATATGCCAGCGAAGATAAACTAAGTTTTTTAACTTCGCTGGCTTTAGCTTGAGACAGGTCCGAGCAAATATTCCTTAGCTTATTAGCTCAGTTTCGTATGCACGTATGTCGTAGAAAGGTACAATAAAAATAAATAAAAATATCTGAGTTAATTATTATTGTAATTTATTGTATATTAAAGAAAATACCTTAAGCAAATTGCTAGTCGTTCCTTGCTCCCAATGGCTTTTCGAACATTACTGTCTTCCTTTTTGATGTCTTCAGAAATCATCTCGTGCAATTCATAAAATTGAGGGCGTGTCATTCTAAAGTAGTTCTTAAACCTTTCATCTGATAATAATTCATTTATTAATTTATTAAATTTGTCAAAAGTTTCTCTTGTTTTCATATTATAACCACTTATCCAGTACTCCTTTTTCTTCTTTTTCGAACATAACAATGCCACTTTCTGATTTTCTTCAAAATTTTATTCGTCAGAATCCGAACTTAAATCTAATAACAACAATTTATGGTTCATAGCTCCACGTACGTTGCTCTTAAACCAAGCAGTCCCTTTTGGGATATTCGCTTCCAATGGCCGAGTTTACTTCGCTTCGTTTAGCTTAACTCAGCTTCAGTTCATTTCGCTTAGCTTAGCTTCGCGCGCAATGGCCGCCCGCCTTAAATCAGTGCCACAGAGCTAGGCAGTGAATTAATTAAATTGAATGTGTGTCGATGGAGGAGACTTAACTTAAACTCCGTCAACCACAGTCGACGAGAAAGTCCCGTAACTAACTCGTGTATTAAAAAGCACCATTAACGCGCTCGCTAGGGCTCACGTTATAAAATATCTCGAATATTATTTGCCTTTAATGATATAATACACTACTTGTTGGAACACTATTGAAACTATTTTCATCGTCGTGGTAGGATTGTCTAATTATCAATTCAATGAAACTTTTCTCACTCGCTGTGTCCACAAATACATCACAGATAGTATACATTCAAGTGTTTGTAATTTCCAGTCAGAATTTTCTGTAATTTTATCCTATAAAAGACTTTTCGTACATAAAATATCTCTAATTTTAGTATTATAAACTGTTGTATCTGTTTCTGTTTCAGAGACTCTTTCCTAACGCGATAGAGAGCCTGAAATATGAAGCTAATTAGTAAACAGGATTAACGCGCCTGAATCTCTAAAGGCCTGCCTCTAAATTTTCCCCTGTGATAATAACCTCAGGCAGTATTCCATTGAAAATTTATAAGTGTGCATATTTTCTAATTCTGACACAAGTTTGATATCGCGAATGAGAACTGTTCATAAATATTATTTAATTTTTTAGGAATCTATACAAGGTGTCCCATAATATGTGGGCAATCTCCCGGATTTGGGTAAATTTCGTAAAAGTAAATGAAAAAATAGCTATAAAATTAATTCCTCAGCGACACCCCTACAAAGATATTAGCTGTTGAAGTTGAGGGTTGAAAATCAATTTTTTGCAATAACTTTTTTATTTCTTGACCGATTTTGATAATTTTTGGTGTTATTTTGTATTATTTTAAACTGTTTAGAATAGTGTTTCATAATCTTTGGTAGCACATACATAGACCTCGGGATGGCATAACCCCCTCATTCACTTGAAATAAAACAATAAAAATAATAATTTTACAGTTTTTGAAGGTTAATTTTCTTTTTATTTGACATTTTTTACATGAAAAATGTATCTTTATTTATTTCGATAGAGCGAACCGTTATCGAGATAAACGTCCTTCTAATAGGTGATGCGTCGCAGGAACTTTCGAAATTTCAAGTAAATTTTAACAAGATGGCTGACCTATGACAGTAAATTGAGCAGGAAACAAAACAATAACTTAATTACATACACGTCAAATAGTGTCAAAGATTTCATTTCATGCAGATTCAATTCTAACTGATTTTCTGCGTATTCAGCGTTTGTGTAACTCATTTTAAAATCAGTTAGAATTGAATCTGCATGAAATAAAATCTTTGACACTATTTGACGTGTATTTAATTAAGTTATTGTTTTGTTTCCTGCTCAATTTACTGTCAAAGGTCAGCCATCTTGTTAAAATTTACTTGTAATTTAGAAAGTTCCTGCGACGCATCACCTATTAGAAGGACGTTTATCTCGATAACGGTTCGCTCTATCGAAATAAATAAAGATACATTTTTTATGAAAAAAATGTCAAATAAAAAGAAAATTAACCTTCAAAAACTGTAAAATTATTATTTTTATTGTTTTATTTCAAGTGAATGAGGGGGTTATGCCATCCCGAGGTCTATGTATGTGCTACCAAAGATTATGAAACACTATTCTAAACAGTCCCAAATAATACAAAATAATACCAAAAATTATCAAAATCGGTCAAGAAATAAAAAAGTTATTGCAAAAAATTTATTTTCAACCCTCAACTTCAACAGCTAATATCTTTGTAGGGGTGTCTCTGAGTAATTAATTTTATAGCTATTTTTTCATTTATTTTTACGAAATTTACCCAAATCCGGGAGATTGCCCACATATTATGGGACACCCTGTATATGTAAAAACAAACTTCAGTAATATTACTGATAATTTTTTGTAATATCCATATTTTCTAGGGTATGAAATTCTGTCTTTTCTGATCATAAATGTACAGTGTGTCTAGTATAATAATGAACAGCATGGGGATCTCGAAAACCGTGAGGGATACAGGGTCCGTTAAATTAGCAAAAAGTTGGGGAATTTAATGGTAAATTATATTCTGTTAAAAAAATCATAATATTCAGCTTAGATCCGGAGATACTCATATTAGGAAAAAAACGAAATCATTCGGTTTCGTTTTATTTTCTGAAATTTTTTGGAAAGATAAAAAAGCAAAGGACACTTTCTCATTGATATTTCTTTACTTCTACAAGATGGCAATTACTAAGTTTTTGCTCAACTATACAGGGTTATTCACGGTATACGCCACGGAAGTTTATAGCCGTGTCTCTGGATTTAAGGATCTTTTTATTTTTGGAGTGGATAGAGACCCGGCAGAGGTACGTTTTAAAATTATATTCATAATATGAATTACATATTATGTACAGGGTGTCCCAAAAGCATGAAACATATCAAAGTTATGTTTTTTTTAATGGAATGCTCCTATGTTATTGCATTTTTAGATTGTCTGAGAAGAGTAAATAAGATTGGCTTTTACCGTTGGTGCTTAAATTCAGAAGTTTTTGAGTTATAAACAAGTGAAAATCGTCATTTTTCAAGTTCATGGCCCTGTACAACGAAAACGGCTGAAGATAGAGAAAAACGGCTAACATGTCCCTATTTTAACTTTTCATGTACTATCCAATGATGTAGATGAAATGTTTATACAGGATGATAAAAAATTTTAAAAATTCTGAGATTTCTCCACGCTTCGCCAAATAAAAAAATCAAAGAAAGCACAAATGTTTCTATACCATAGGATAGTACATGAAAAGTTAAAATAGGGACATGTAAGCCGTTTTTCTCTATCTTCAGCCGTTTTCGTTGTACAGGGCCATGAACTTGAAAAATGACGATTTTCACTTGTTTATAACTCAAAAACTTCTGAATTTAAGCACCAACGGTAAAAGCCAATCTTATTTACTCTTCTCAGACAATCTAAAAATGCAATAACATAGGAGCATTCCATTTAAAAAAACATAACTTTGATATGTTTCATGCTTTTGGGACACCTGTACATTATGAATATAATTTTAAAACGTACCTCTGCCGGGTCTCTATCCACTCCAAAAATAAAAAGATCCTTAAATCCAGAGACGCGGCCATAAACTTCCGTGGCGTATACCGTGAATAACCCTGTATAATTTCTAAAAAACCACCATAAACTTTGTTTCAAAAAAAAAACGGCAAATGGCGCCCCTATGGAGATTTTCGACAACTAAATGCAAAAAATGTACCCGGTGCTTGTCCTCTGCTCTATATAGGAAACTGTGAGAATAAACTTACATGGCTGTACTATTCTCTCTTACGTTAGATCTGGTAAGAGCCTATCAACAGATTCCAGTGGCTCCCGAACACATGAAAAAACCGCTGTTACTACACCGTTCGCTCTTTTTGAATTCTCATCTATGCTTTTTGGTCTACGAAATGCAATATAAACGTTCCAGCTTTTTATCAACCTTATCTAGGAAGATTGTTATTTTGTTTTACTTTTTTGGACATTATGCTGATACCTAGATATCTAGATATCTATAACACCTTTTTTTTTCTCAGCAGTAATGGAATTGTCCTCAACAAAGCAAAGTGAATACTCGCACAAACCGCTGTGAAATTTTTTAGGACACAAATTATCTGCCGAAGGTATTTTATCATTATTACATAAACTACAAAGCATTATTGATTTTCCTAGGTCAAAGACTGTATTACAGCTTAGTCGTTTCCTTGGTATGATTAATTTCTACTGCAGATTCATTCCTGGCGCCGCCAAACATTTTTGACGCTGTGACCAGACGAAAAATGCTATTATTGAACTTACGATCGCGACACTGCTTTCACCGATACTAAATACTTTTTCAAGCTCGTACCTCGCCAGAACTGAATTATTACACGTATGACCGTGAACTACTTGCAATTTATGCAGCAATCAAACATTTTGAGTTCACTTTGGATGGCAGAACATTCATATGTTTCTGAAAAAAAATAACGTGGTGGCTGATACACTTTCAAAAATTAGTTCCGTTTTTTTTTCGTCGCCGGTAGAGATAGCCAGTGTTCTGCAACTAAAACATCTTCTAGCCAAACGACCACGTCACCAACAATAGCATTGCTACTTTACGGTAGCAACATCTTCACTATATCTTAGCACATTCATGGAGTCTACAGACCATTATGGTGTTATTTTACTACGTCAAGTAATCTTCGAATGTCTACACTCACTGATGCATCATAGCTACACAGCCTCTGTGAAAATAATGAAGACTCGCAACTATTGGCCACATATTATGTCAAAAGACGTTTCAAGGTTCACCAAAGAGTCTGTGTATTGTCAAAGTACATCAAAGATCAACAAACATGGACGTATACCATTACAATATTTCCCATTTACCGATCAACGTTTTATTCGTGTACACATCGACATTTTTAGTCCGCTACCGCAAGCAGGAGAATACAGATATTTATTAACCTGCCCGCTTTTCATTTCTGTGCTCAAGCTTCCTGTCAGAATTGGATTGCTCGTTTCGATGCGCCAACTGAGCTGATCAACTTGTTGCCTACAAGAATTTTCGGGTTCGTGTACGCAACATTTGTGCCTGCAGTTTTGTTTGGATTGCGGTCAGTGATCAAAGCAGATAGTCATGCCAGCTCACGAGAACTTGTGTATGGTACCACTTTACGGCTACTGGTATTTTTCTACAACTATCAGCAGCTAGCGAATCAGGTTTTGTTCAGTCACTTGACGAACTAATACTCCTACCTTGACAGCATGGCACATAGGAAAAATAAGAATTTTCAGTAACCCAGATCTTACAGTGTGTTCACATATTTTTCATTGTTACGACGCCGTCAAACCGCCGTTGGTTCCCGCATACACAAGGTCCTTACAGAGTGCTTTCTCAAATAACAAAAAATTTCGCAGTTCTATACAAAAGTAAACCTTTGGTTGTCTTGACCGAATGATCGTCTCGAACCCGCATATGTAGAAGTCAGTCACGCTGCACCAATCCCTTCTAGAGACTTTCAGTTTTGATTAATGAAAGTTACCACTGAAGAAGCGTGTTACTTTTGCCACACCACTCGTTACCATTCTCCCAAATCTTTACACCTCATTTTCTGGACAATACAATCATCATTACCCAGCACGCTTGTGCAAATAGTTGATATAACAAAATGTTTCCACTGGGAGGGGAGTAGTGTAGTGGTATAAAGACAGGTACCAGCGGTCAAGGAGAGAAATACGTCAGAAATGACGGATTGGAGAAACAAGTTAGAGAATAGGAATTTAGAAATGTCAGGAAGAGAATTTCAGATGATGTTATAATTTTCATTCATGTTAAATCATAATACTTTAATACAGTACTATTTATCACTGTGTTAATTTTACGCTGAAGAGTTCAAAGGAAATCGAAATAGTTGTTCGTACCTGCTTGGTTTTGTGTTGCTGATTGACATGAAGCTCATGGAATGAGAAAAGCTCAATATAATTACTCTTTTAAACAACTGTTCCAAAAATTCCTCTCTTCCTTATTACACACATTGGCAAATGGTGAAGGCAGCTGGCGGTTGTAGATTAGCGCTTCCTAGGATACTTGCTAAATCCTCACAGCATATAAAACTGCACGAGAAGTCATGTCTCACTTAGGTGACAATGTCCATAGTTTTAAATTACATTGGACTATGCAGAGTGTCCCATAAGACTGAAAATTTAATTTTAACGACTTGGTTTTCTGACGGAGTCTACAGGGTGTTAAGAAAATGACGGATAAACTCTTCAGTGCATTGTAGGGGACACTCAGTAGAGTACGGGAAAAAAAATAAAAAAAATTCTGGTCTTCAATTTGGTGAGATAAAAAATGCCAAAGTTAACATTTTACTATCTTTGTTTTTCAGTATTTGCATAAAACTAAATGATTTTATAGATATAAAAAGGGTTCTTTAATCGTTATCAATTAAAAAAATTGCTTAAGATGTTTTACTTAAGGTTTGAAAAATTTAATAAGATCTTTTTTTCTTTTCCAAGATGCTGAAAAAAGCATTTGGCAACAACGGTTTTGATACTTCACTACCTACATTGTTAGAAATTAGACGAAATTACCAAATACCAATTGTTATCGTGTTACACGTTGCCAAATTTATTGTTCAATATTTTGCTTATATCTTTTAAAATGTAGGTCTGGATTTTTAAAAAAAATTTTTCCCGTACTTTACTGAGTGTCCCCTACAATGTACTGAAGAGTTTATCCGTCATTTTCTTAACACCCTGTATAATAAATAAACAGTATTTTATATCACTCATAATAACACTCAACTTTATTAAAACTGCCTATTTTATGTCTGGAAATTATTTACCTACTATTAATAATTTGTGATCTTTGATTATTGACCACAAATTTTGATTTAAAAAAACTAACGTTTGACATTGGTGTGAAATTGTCTCGCAAAGCCATTCATAAATTGACTTGATGACTCACAAATCTTGTCTCTCGTGGTCTTGTTTCTCTGCGGTTGTTTGATGTTCATCTTCACAGTACAAGTAACACCACATTGTGTTCCTCTGGAGCATTCCATATGAGAGTACTTACCTCCTCTGTTTTTTGCTATTACTTCGTCTTGCCAGTCTTCTTCTTGATAGTTTGCGTGGTTGATTTCGGCTACCAATCTATTTCTCTTTTTGGCCAGTTTCCAATCTTCCCTGCATTCTCCGCACCCGTTTTTGTTTTTGTAGACTCTCCGGTCTGCCTTTGCATTTATTTTCATATTTCATCTGTTAAATAGGTTTTCTGATATTTTTGTTTTGGTTTTAAGTGAGGTTCATGTGTCTCTGTTTCTTGCGCCTTCGGGGAGTCCATCTTCAACATCCAATTTGGTGGCAGCATTTTGATTGCGTCGATAGGAAACCTACTCAGACTGGGGTACACTCGCTAACGTTCACGCGTTATAATATCTCGATTATTCATCGCCTTTATTAATAAGTGTGATGAGTGCAAAAAAATAGAGTTCAGAATTTCCGTACATGAAAGTTTGTCAAGTAGGTTTTATTACACATTATCTAGGCGCTTTTTCTCAGTAACTGCATGTGTAAAAGACTGTGTAAGTTAAAAAATTATAATAAATACTAAAGTCTACAGCTTCTTAGACCCTTAATTATGTTTTTAATAGCCACTGAAAGAGCATTGATTTCTGTTACCATTAATATTTTGTTTCATTTTTCAAACATTGTTTTTTTCATTTGATACCTACGCCTGTGAGTAAATTTGACAAAATATGACATCCAGCTGTAGAAACATCTCTATGTTAAGGAAACGACGTAAACGAGTGAATGCGCTAACCTAGTAAGGGTCAGTGTCGGTAATACAGGTACCCAAACTCAGACTAGGTCTCCTACAAAAAGGGTCTTTATACTCTATATCGAAGCTATACCGTGTTGGCTGCATTATGCTAGGTATGTGGAAATACACAGGAGACGATAGCCATATAAGGGTGATACGCATTAGGAGAGGATAGATAATCCATAATTATGTTGTCATATTGGTATGGAAATTAGCGAAGTGACAACAATAATTAGTAACTTGTGTCAGGATAAATTAATTAAAAATTGACTGGTTAGACAACATATAACCGGCAAGTAATAATAATTATTATTCTACTGTAATATTCATTTACATATTTATGTTTCAATCATCTTATCTCTCTCCACTCAAAAATCATATACCTAGTATCATACAGCCTACTCTTTTGCTGCATATCGCTTCAGCTTCTTTCTCTTCTAGTGTTCGATATCAAAGCATTTCATATTTTTCCATGAGTAAGTCAGTTCTGTCATAAGACAGCTTACTTGATAATGATTTGCACTGAAATCCAATATTAGATGTAATATACATGCTCTACTGACAGTGTAATGTTTCATTAATCACTCTATATCGAATACATAGAAGTATTTTTCTGTTAATGGATTTCAATGCGAATTTATAACTGTTGCGAGCAACAAAGTATATAAAGCTGTTCACAAAAATGAATCCTAATTGGATGAAGAGAATTACAGTTTCAACCGCGTTAGTAATTTGAGTGTGGACACATTCTAGAGGATAAGTAGAGAAAGGGTAGCACTAGCACAACGGTGTTATCAGGGAGATTTTATCATGTTTGTCCCCGGTTGTATATTTGCCGTTACAGGGTAACATTTGTAAGGAGCAGTCTAATTAAAAAGCGTACGTTGAACTCGCTAGGTATTTTAGTTCGTTTTTCTCGTGTCTTGCAAAATAGTTCTTCGCTTAATTGTTATTATAGATAATGACTTGATGTGGAAATGTAGAATTTCTAATGTTTACTTTGGTAACTAGAAACTACTTTCTCAATTTCGTTACTTGAATCATGTTTGGGTATTCAAAATCAGTTTTTGTTAGTAAGATCTCTTTATAAAATGCGCTTGTCTCGTGACATTATTTCCAGATATATTTTTCAAGTGTTATGATTATTAAACTAAAATTACGAGACATCACTAAGGAATATAATAATTTTAATATTGTCAAATACGCTACATTATTGCCCTATTCTCATAAGTAACTCTTATTATACCAAGAGTACTTATAGATGATAATGCCCGGAGGTTGACGTGATCCAGTCGGAGAGTCTTAGTCCCAAGAAAGGATGTCGACTGACTTGCATTATCATTCAGTAACACCATTGATGAATCGAAGACTTTATTTTTCAATTACATCGCGAAAATAAAACTAAATTAAATGATTTTTACGTAACTATTATTGAATAATTGGTTGGGATTCGAGGATATCTAGTAACTTTTGCATTGCTAGGCACGCTGCTTGTTGTGTATTTGTTGTTACAATAATCCGGGACCCAATGGACATAATGCCCTCTATATTGCCCTGGTTGTTAGGCAGTGGTTTATGTATCTCGTTTCCTAGGCATTATTGACGTGTAACGGGAAAATGAAAAATAAAAGAGGTTTGTGACGTAAAAACTCTGGATCGCAGTTTTAATAACATATTTTGCGCTCGTAAATTCTTATGAGAGTGACTATACACACTGATGACTAGAGTGACAATTAAAAAAATAATTATTATTACTATACAACTGACATTTTGCACTGATAATTTAACTCATGTATTAAAAATGACATAAGGAATAGTGTTTTTGTCACTTTGACATCGGATAAAGTTAGCCCTAACTTTGCATCTGGATAAAATGTAAGCTAGCTTTTTAGACGCAAAATCAAGTAAGTAGTTACCAAGGTGATATTAATTGACAAATTAATAAACGTCATTTATTAATAATTATTATCATATGAACGATTTGTTGCAAACAAAGAAATGAGTGATTCAAAGCGTTTTGGGACTTGTTCGCGTGAGCAAATATTGGTGGAAGTTGAAAACAGAATTCCGAAGAACACAGTAAATACGAAATCTTCAATATGGAGACAATTTATGACATTTTGTAATGAAAGAAACTTTTCCCTGGAATCAACTACGACTGTAGAACAACTGGCTGACATTTTAGCGGACTGGGCATTCAATATGAAAAAGAGAACTGGTGAAGATTATAAAGAGTAATTATGTTATAAAAACTATGTGGAATAGTACAGCAAAAATGCTACAAGCAAAATACTTTGAAGAATTTGGGATAAATTTTGATCCATTCGCGGACATTTGTTTTAAAAAAGCCAGGGACGCACGGGACACCAAACGACGAATATTGCAAGCACAACCGCAAAAAAGAAAGACTTCTTCTACCGCTTTGACCAAAATGGAAGTGCATTCAATGGCTAAATTGTGGAGCGAGGATGAACCGGAAGCTTTACAAAGAAAATTCTACCATATTGTAGCTTTTGAGTTAGCCTGGCGTAGCGGTGAAGCCGCCAATTGCTTGATAGAGTATTTTAAAGAAGAAAAGCAAAATAATGGCGAAAATACTGGAAGGATTATATATAACCCAATTTTTTCTAAAACAACACAAGGTGGGTCAAAAAAATTATGTGATAACAAATATTTAATACCTAATTCTGATCCCGATATTTGTCCTGTAAGATTATATAGACTGCTCTTTGAAAAACGTACTCAAAGTAACATAAAATCCAGCAGACTATTTCTGACTCCAAATCGCTTTTGGAAAAAGCTCAATTCGAAGAGTTGGTTCAAGGACTCTCCTATTGGAGTAAACGAAATATCTAAATGGACAAAACTATCGGCCGCTAAAATTGGTTTGGATATTAAAAGAGCTAAGATTACAAACCACTCAAATAGAGCCGCCGCAGTTAGTACTCTAAGTAAAGGAGGAATCAACGACCAAACATTAATTAAAATCACAGAACATTCTAATTCAAAATCCATTGCACCCTATCTTCAACTAGACAACGAACACCATGCAAAGGTAGTAGCAGCTTTAAGAGAAAAATCTTCTTCTTCGTCAATAACAAGAAGTGAAAATACTACAATGAGTGTCTGTGAAAGCAGCAGCGAAGAAAATAAAATCATTTACTCCAATTGTGTATTTAATATCTGTACTTTTTCCAATAAATAAATAAATTTTGTTATTCGTTAAATTATCTCCCTAAATTACACACGAGCTTATATTTTTTATCCGGATAAAGATGCACTTTTAAACTCAAATTTGTTTTTTCTTTGGCAATTCAACTCGTCAAATTGTCAGATAAAACGACTCGTCCTTCGGACTCGTCGTTTTATCAGACAATTTGACTCGTTAAATTGCCAATAAAAAACAAATTTTCGTTAAAACTGCATCTTTATCCGGATAAAAAATAAGCTCTCGTGTAATTACCCCCGATATAAAATACCTATACAAATCAGCTAATTATTAATGCACCAGTCATTAAATAATACAGGATGTCCCATTTGAAATGATATAGGTGAGGATCTCGGAAAAGGTAGAAGATAAGTACGATCTTAGTTAAATTAAAGAAAGGTTGCACAGTTTTGTGCTTATAAAGAATCTGAAAAAAAAATTATGGAAACTTCAGGCGTTGCTGAAATAAACACTGAAAAATCGAGACCTTATTTCACAATCATAACGATTTATTTCTATTTTTTTTAAGGATTATAGAATTAAAAATTAAAATTTCTTTGTCAAGAAGTATGTACCTACAGATAATTATTATTTCAAAAGCTATGATTAAAAAAAATTAATAGTTTAATTACTGGAATCAGTGACGTCTCTTATTAATTTATTGTTATTATTAGTTGTTGTAAATCTTCCTTTATTTTTTTTCCAAATCAAGTTTAATTAAATATGAATAAATGTTGCTAAGATTTGAAATATCAGTTCTTTTATTGATTCTAGTTCTTGCGAGATTCTTCCTACTTCTTCAAAGCATCTACTAAAATAAGAACTTTATCCGAGACTCGCATAGCCGAGCGGTTCACTCCGCTGGCTAGAGAGGTCGCGAGTTCGAAACTCACCGGCTCATGTTATTTTTCGGATGATGCATTTTCGAATGTATGTGAAAAATAAAACAAGCCACCGAACGTTTTTAATTTAAATGGAGTACTTGAGGCTGGATGAATGAGTAAGATGCTCGAAATCCCGTGTTACCGGAGTGGAGCGACTTTGTCTTACCTACATAGTTAAGACCGATGCTCCCTCCTTTAAAAAAAAAAGAATTTTATATGATGTGAAGGATTGTAACATTTTCATAATTTGGCCTGTTTATATTTATGTCTATGTTCAAAGTAATGTGTGGCTATGGCCAATGCACATGCGTTTTTGTTAATGCTACAATTACTTTTATGAAAAGTTATCCTTGCGTTTAATGTTCAAATTGTAAAATATAAATAATTTTCATGAATTACGAATTTAGAATTTCAAAAACAGCAACTTTGGAGTCTTCGCTGGTGGTCCGACCCCGTGAACATCGATCGTCTTCAGTCCCGAGTGCCCAGTGATGGCACAATATGACATTTTTGAAACCTGAAACCATAAATCTATCACATAAAAAAAATTCTTCAAAATTTTGTTTTTTTTTTTTCGAAAAAGAAACAACGGTTTTTCATTGAATGACGTCGTATGGCGTCGCAATATGACATGACATTGCTTTCCTTAAGGTTATTTCTGACACTCGGTAAAATAATTTTTTTTTCGGAAGAAGAAAAACGAAATTTTGAAGAAATTCTTTTGAATTTTATAGATTTCTTGTTGAGTTGTTCTTTATAATACCGACGGATATGAAAAAACAAATTGTCGGTTATAAGAAAAACAAAAGTTGACTGTCAAAACTCTGGGATCCAGTTGGCTTGAAAGTTTTGGAATCTCAAATCTATAGCTTTGGATGATTTCAGTAGGTAAACTTTCAATAAATTATTAAGTTATTTTCAACAATAATTGATACAATAATCGCGCTATTGTAGTTATAAAAGATCAAATAAATTGAATCGTAATTAGCTACTGATATAATCAGGATTGCAAATAGACTAATATACCTACAGTATATCCCCGGATCGACTTTAAAAGTGGAAACTTTTTTGTTTTTGATTTCTCTGAAAATTTCACTCTTGATGATCTGGCCTGCTTGATTTCAAATCCCCAAAACAAAAGTTACTTTTTAGGTAACTCGAACGGTTCTTGAGATAATATAATTTTCCTTTTTCCAAAAACAAAAAAGTTTTTCATCTTTTAAAGTCGATCCTGGGACATACTGTATAAATAATTAAATCGGAAGTTAAGTTAACCTCACTAAAAACGAATCCTGGTTTCATCACTATGATTCCGAATCTAAACCAATTCCGTAATACAGTTCTGCCAAATTTCATAATCACCTTTTCTGCAGTACCTAATAACTATTTCAACTTTTTTTTTGCGCTATGGAAGAGCTTTCTTGGCCTATTATTTGCAAACAAACAGTACAGGTCAGTGCAGCGTCTCGGGGGTTACCTAAAAACCGAGACGCACCTAAAACTGTCTAAGACGTTTTGCCGATACATTATGACGATGAACTTAGTATTTTTATTATTATTATTATAACTTCTATGGTAGGTTTAAAGCCCTTGTACTGAAGCTTGCGCTTATTGTACCCCTTTGGATAATTATCTCATCGGTCCCATCTCCTGAAAGTATTTCAGTATGAGTCCAATGGGTGCTTGTTCTATTTCTTTTGGTTCTGCCATTTCGGTCCCAAATACTAGAAATCTAGTTCCCATGAGGAGATAATTCTCCCACGAGGAAAATTTTAACTTATTAACAAATAAAGGTCTGCGCAGACTGGGTCTTTGTCGGCCCCGTCAAATATAAGTTACTACATCAAAGAAATTTTTAGAGGACGACACTACAAAAATAATGACAAAGTTGCTGCTGCTGTTGTGGTATACTTACCAGTTTGAAGGAAAAACAAATTAATGTTTTAACTGTTTGTTGGATTACTATTGAAATAGCTCAATAATTTTACTACACACACATCAGAAGATTATGCTCTTAATTCTCCTACTTTTACCCCTCACTTTCAATAACCATGCTTTTGCCTCAAATTTAGTACAAGAGCCCACTGACAAAAGTGATATCGTGCATCGAAGACGCCGTCGGTTGGTGAAGATATTATAGGAATGTGTAGCTACGATTAAACCTTACTGGCAGTTCAAGTAACCAGTGTCTCTTTCGAGAGGGAACCCGAAAACATGGGATCGCTTGTACGGGATCAATCCTTAAATAAGCAAAAATAAAAAAAAATTATATCCTCTGGTATTTGTTTCACATTCCTTTTTCTTTCGAAAAAAAAAATAAAAATTCGTAAAACTTGTATAATCACTTTGGGTTGAAAGAGGAAGTGTTTAAGAAAGTGTTTAAAGAGGAGAGAATCCAAGAGTCAAAACTCCAATGTTGCGTCTCTTTGTCCAACCAAAGAATAGCCTGCCGATTCTTGGAATTTTTTTATAAAATAATCTAAATAATTTTGTCAATAATTCAATAATAATTTGTACAGATTTTTTTTGTTTACTTCTTTAAAATTCTAAAAACTTCAAGCATATTCTTTAGAGAAAAAATAACAACTTTATCTCATAGTTTTTTTTTCAAACTGCTTCCTTTTCTTGGAAAAAATAAAAAACAAAGAATTGCCGAACCTTGGTGGTTCCGTTGACGGATAAAGAAGCTTTTCATAAAAAAAAAACTTCGTAAAATAAGCGGCTTATTAAACCCAAAGAATATTACTGAACTTTTTCAGAATTATTGAGCAACATGTACGCGACTTCTTGTTTTCGGCTTTTCTCTCGAAGAGTGCTAATATTGTATAATAGTTATTTTTTATTCACATCTCAACATAAAGCCTCCTTATGTAGAAAACTTCTGATGATATTTTTTTATACTTTCAGACAATCAGGCAAGATGAAGATGAGTAAAGTGGGTAACCAAACCAACTCCCAAGATCCACAAGCGGTAAACTCGCGCGTGTTTGTCGGTAACCTCAACACATTCCAGTGTTCCAAGACCGATGTCGAGAGAATGTTTCAGCGTTATGGACGACTAGCCGGTGAGTTAAAATATACATATTTAGTTTAGATGCCAGTAATAATTGACATTACCATAAAAGTAACTTCGGAGAAGCTGTCAGCAGAAATTTTCTGGAAACAAAAGTCTCTGTTTGCTTTTTTTTTAACAACTTTTTAACAATGGGTATACATGCTGTTTTTCAATATGATACTTTTTTTACGACTACGTATAAAATTCCTCAAACAAACAACTTCTTCAGATAGCTAACTTTTTCAGCCTTTGGAAGTTTAAAAAAAGTAAAGTACAGCCCTGTGATAAATTCAACGTAAACAATATAAAAACTGTTCCAATACATAAAGGTTACCTTGGAAACAAAGTAAAAATAACAGGGAAGTTGAATTTATTGCAGGGCTGGACTGTAATTTTGACCATCCAAAAACTATACCTATCTCGGTTATTTTTGACTTTTTTTAAGAAATCGTATTTTAAAAAGTTATTGCCATGGAAAATTCTACACATAAATAGTAAAAAAACAATGGATATAGGACACAGAAAATAATTCTTGTAAAGTAACCTTTCTTTATACTTTAATGTAATAATAATTATTGTTATTTACTTACAAGGGTTTTAGGTAAATGTTTATGCCCTGACGGCGACAACCTTAGGAACCCAAGCTCTGAGGTGTGAAAGTTTTTTGAGTTGCTCGCGAGGGTGGGTAAAATGGTTTTCAAAAGGCATTTAAAATATAGAAAATACCTACAACTTTTAAAAACTAAAAAATGAATATGATTTTGCTTTATATTTTTAGAAAGTAATTTTAAAATTCTATTTAAAAATACAAAGTGGAAAATCGGCACCTATTTGAAATGGAAATGGTTTTATTTATCACAATAATTTAGTACCTATGTGTGTACAATATAAGGGGAACAAATAATGAAATTAGAAACATAAACACATAAACCAATACAAACTATGAATAAGAAATGAGATATCAAGTAAGTGTTGTAGGTAATATTAATTTTAGTGTATTTTTTAAATACACTAAAAATACACTATTTATGCGATTGATTCGCAAGAAGTTTTTTTGTTGTTGGTTTATAGTTTG
Organism: Malachius bipustulatus; assembly: GCA_910589415.1. Lineage (NCBI taxonomy): Eukaryota > Metazoa > Arthropoda > Insecta > Coleoptera > Melyridae > Malachius > Malachius bipustulatus. The sequence goes on along the minus strand of OU342630.1, from coordinate 3,896,951 downwards.
CAACAATAATAAAAAAAAATTCATTCTATATATTTTAATTTGTCATTCTAGGATAGGTACCAGCTACAGAGTGGAGACTTTAATGAGTAATAATATTTCCAAACTATAATCAGTCCTATCAGATCAGTCACCGGTCTCATAATCATTCCAGAGAAATAATAATCGTTCAACAGCAGCCTACAACGGTAACGGTGCAATATTATTGAACTGAATAAATAAATAAGCTCTTTTCTACTCTTATTAAATAATTTCCCAATTTCTAGAACCTTTTGGATGAATTATGAAGGTTATTATTTATAGATATTCAAAATATTTCATTATTCTCGGCTTATGTCCAATCACAGCTCTAGAAATTCATAATTCCCGCTCGTGGACCAAGAAGCTGTGAATTTGATAAACAGAGCAAAGCTGCGAATATGAATAAAAAATGACATTTTTACAATGAACAAACAAGCATTTATCGCCACCCTAGACCCGAAATCCACGCGTGCGCAGTTGTTACTAGCAGTTGTTCCCAGCAGTAATAAAAGTAAAAAAATAAACAAAAAAAAATAATTTGATTAAGATTTGTTTTTTTTATCGGGAAAGAGTAGAAAAAGCATACCTAATAGTACATTCACGATTATGGCCGTTATTAACTCGACGATGACAACGCCACTCGCTAAAGGTCGTGGCATTATAATCATCTCGTGAATAAGGGCATCATAATCGCTTATTTAATAATGTTACGGATCTCATACATCATTGCTACCGAAAAATTATTAAAAATTATTCAATAAAAATCATCAGATTTATTAATGCCAAATTAAAGTCTCACAAAAATGCTTTATTCTCTAACACGACTGTAACTTATAATAATAATCTGCAAATCTAAATAATCAGCTGTTCTCTTCTTTGTAGCGTGCGCTTTTCCGTAGTTATCCCGAATGAATTTACGAATGAAGGACTTCCAAGATGGCGTTTCTTTGGTTTGGTACCCTCCGCAAGTTCTATAGTTTGAGGTATAGTAACAGGATCGAGGTATGAGTCTGTCAGTCAGAGCCGTCAACTGCCAGTCAGAAGAACTGAACGTCAGCGCAGTGGAGCAAGGTGGACGAGGACGATATCGATTTTATTTGGTGAAGGAGAACTGAACGAGTTAGTTGTTTCTTGTTGGTTGGAATATCATTGAGTGATGGTGTTTCAGTGAGATGGTGTTATTTCGTTTGTTATCTCGTGTAGTGTGCTTAAAATAACACAGGAAAGAAAGCCTGTCAATCATGCATGGATGGGAGTAAGAAAGCTCGACTGGAACTGACATAATGGCGTCCATCTCGGGCTTTTCTTTTTTTTCCTTTTTCTGTTTTCTTTTTCGTCTCTACTTCTAGTTCCATGTTTCTGCGTTTCGAGTTCTAGTTTTATTTCTAGAATTCGATCTTTCGGATCCCTCCTTCGGGGTGGATCTATAATAAGATCTATCGTTTAGTCGTTTATTTTATTTCCAAAATGTGCTGGTGGTGGTCTCCGTTGAGAAATATCCCATTTTCAAGCACTGGGTAGAAGAGCATAATTCTTTTTGGAAGTAATGGCGTTCTACAGACAAAGCCGGACCTAACCAACTGGAGAGGGAGTAGGCATCACAGTCTATCTCATTTCTTTTGGATCTTTCTGTTGCAGTCACGTTTCATCAAGAAATGTTTGGAACTCCAAGGTACCTTGTAAATTCTTTTGTTTCATTTATTTTACATTGAATTTTCTCTCTAAAAAGAGAGGAAGTAACTTCATCAGATTGCGTTATTGATTTTATCAAGATGGGAATTTTTATTATTTTAATAATTGGGAAATACTTCCCCAATGTTGTTAGTTTTAGCTAGTGAGTAAAAATGTTCAATTTAGTATTTAATCTTAATCTAAATTAATTATCAGGGAGAATTAATTGGCCAAATTTAGTTAGTGTTAAGAATGTGAATTTTTTTTGTCAAGTACCTAATGAAGGTAATTTGTTGATCAACGAGATCAACATTTTTTTTAGTTTACTATTGTTCTATTTTTAAGAAATGTTGCTAGTATGTAGATGATAAGGGAGAAATCCAAGATAAATTTTCTTTTGTCTCACAATACAATATACCGTTAGCTGGGAAGTTTTATGTTTTTAATTGGAGAAGTCCAATAAATTGTTAAATTTTTTTATGTGAGTTTTATTTTTAGTATCTGTATGGCCTGAATAATAAAAAGACACAACGTAGGGCAGGTCAGTTATGTAAATTTTGAATCTTATATATTTTTTATTTATTTAGACGATCATGTCAACAAATTTGTAGTCCATCATTTTCGTTTCCTTTTTAAATTTTTACACCCTCTGTCCTGCTTTGGGTACAAACAAATTTGAAGGTACCCAAACGGGATAAGAGGGAAACGCACCTTCCTTTCGCTCATTTTTTTTTAGTTTTCTTTTTGGCCTGGTTAATTAAAATTTTTTGAGATCGAGCGAAGGAAAGGTTGCAAATGGTGCCAGTGTCCAGCACGGAGTTTATTTTTGGATAATATTGTATTGTGAGAAATTTTTTATGATTATGTGTACTTATGTGTTTAAAACGTCAGTTAGCACGTTTTGGATTTTTAAGATAGTGTGTACCTATATTAACGACATTTGATGATATTAAGTGAGGTTAATTAACAACGGTAAATAATACTACTAATATTTTTGCAATTTTGAGCAATACTAATTGATAAGGTACCTATATGTTGTGCGTTCCAAATCAAGGTTTCTCTATTTGAGTGTTTTTGTAATTTTAGTATTTGTGTATCTTTATATTAATCAAGATGAGTTCAGAGTTAGGGAGTAGCTTTGAAGTAGCTCATTTGAGAGTTGAGGAGATTAAGTATGAGATCTTGTTGAGAAACGAGGAGCCCTTATGGGACAATAACATGCGTAGGACCCAATTAAGTAGGTTGATAAGATCAGGTGTAGTAGTACCAACAGTTTCACCGTTAGATTTTGATGAAGATTTAGAGGCATGTAGGCAAACTCTTAATAACATAGAGGTGTCGTTAGGGAAAATTAAATCAATTGAGGAAAATTTTCCATTATATAGTAGATTATTGTCTAGGATAGTTCATTTGAAGCTGAGAATAGGGCGATTAAATGACTGTAGTGCTAGTGAGGTCGTTTCAAAAGATCAAATACGTCATGATTTTGAGAATTTAAGTAAGAAGTTTTCTGAGGTTAACACATCGTTGCCATTGTTGCCAGCTGGAAGCTCTAGTCCGGTTGATTCTTGGTGGACTGTAGACAGCAGCCCTATCGTAGAAACGATTTCAACCAATACGAGTACTAGTTCACAATTGCTTTCTGCAACGAACCCTTTTAGAGACGATTTTATTGGAGATTTTAGTTTTTTGACAGTTTCCGAGCCAGGTAGTTATAATGATAAGCTGCCTAGGGATAACTTATATAGTCCGAATCCTTTCTCAGTACCAGATTGTTCAAATATTCCGCAGAATTTAAGGGTGAATCAAGTTAGTGTTAGGAATAAGGTATCTACTCCCGTTCATAAGTGGAATTTGACGTTTTCTGGGAAAGAACAGGGTTGCGAGGTTGTGAAATTTTTAGAACGTGTCAAGGAATTGAGCGAGGCTCGAGGAGTTCCTTTAGACGAGGTGTTTAGTTGTGCAGTGGATCTTTTTAAAGAACCAGCACTTTCCTGGTTTAGGAATATTAAGTATCAAGTTAGGACGTGGGACGAATTAGAATGGCGCTTGAGGTCAACGTTTATCCCTCCGAAACTACGATGAAGATTTATTAGCCGAAATTAGATCATTTAGGCAGACTAGTGGGGAAAGTGTGGTTACATTTTTGGCTAGGATTAGGATGAAATTTTCTCATCTTTTGGTACCATTGTCCACTGCAGAACAAATCAAGATCGTAAGGAGAAATTTATCTCCAGATTTGAATAGTAAATTATGTCTTTTACAGATAGAGTCGTTTGAACAGTTAGAATATTTTTGTAGACAGATAGCTGTCAATTCGACACCAAATAATTGGGCAATAAACAAAAAGGTTTACCGTAAACCTGAACAGGTGATTGAAGTAACAGAGCCACCCAAGAAAAAGGAGTCGAAAACTCCTAAAGAAGATTTTCTGTCATCTAAATCTCGTTGGGTGTGTTGGAATTGTGATGGTGCTGGTCATTCGTTTATGGAATGTACTCAGCCCAGGAAGTTTTTCTGTTTTGGTTGTGGTCTAAAGGACGTTTCTAAAAGATCCTGTCCTAGGTGTGGTGAGAATGCAAATTCTACCACAGTTTCAAAAAACGATTTAGGGGGCGAGCGGCGAGGGACAACCGTTCCAAACTCCCGAAAGCAGCCTACTATGGAGACAGGCGCAGTCCCAAAAATTCCGAAGTAGTTGAAGTTATTGATGAGGCAGTGGTAGGTAATGAACCTGACCACTGTAATAATAAGTTGATGAGTGTAGATGTGGATAGGGGTGATACTGATATTTGTCCGATGTTTAAGAAAAAGTTACATGATAATAGGCCTTATATACCTATAGTTATTGAAGATAGACAATATTTGGGTTTATTGGATACTGGTGCAAATTTATCGATTTTGGGTTCCAATGTGGAAATTTTATGGGAAGGTAATGACACTTTTGTCAAAGATTTGGATGGGACGAATGTGACTATCGCAGATGGTAGCTCACAGGAGTTGTTAGGTTTTGTTACGTTTCCAGTAAGTTTCGAGAATAAGGTTATCGATTTGAGATTTGCTGTAGTACCTTCTATTTCGCATTCCATTATTTTGGGTGCAGATTTTTGTAGATTGTCAAACATCAATTTAAATTTTAAGAACAGGTCTTATCAGGTAGGACAAATTGAGGCATCAACTTCTTCCAAGGCAGATTCTAATACTTTTCTAGCCGAGCTTTCATCTGATCAGGGCAAGGTGTTGTCTGAAGTTATTACTAAATTTGAGACATTGTCGTCAACAGCACCAGGGAGAACAAATATCATCTCTCATTTTATTGACACTGGTGAGGCTAGACCAGTTAAGCAAAGGCAATATCCATTATCGCCGATGCTTAATAAAATTTTGCATAAGGAGATCGATGCTATGTTAGAGTCTGGGGTAATTGAGAAAAGTATGTCCGCATGGGCATCCCCGATTTTAATGGTTCCAAAATCAGAACCAGGTACATATAGGTTATGTTTTGATGGCAGAGGTTTAAATCAGGTAACGGTTAAGGATTCTTATCCCTTGCCATTGATTGATAATATTTTGAATAAGGTAGGTGGTAAGAAATATCTTTCTTCCATTGATATTACTAAGGCTTTCTGGAATATTCCTTTAGAAGAAACATCGAAGCAAAAGACAGCTTTCCAAGTTCAAGGGAGAGGTCTTTTTCAATTTGTAGTTATGCCGTTCGGTCTATGTAATGCCGCGCAGACACAACAGCGGTTGATGGACAGATTATTTATGGATCCAAAATTTGAAGATAAGGTTTTTGTGTATCTTGATGATATCGTTTGTGTTTCTGAGGATTTTGATGAACATGTCAGGTTGTTGAATGAAGTTTTTGAGATTTTGTTTTCTGCGGGTCTGAAGGTGAATATTCCGAAATGCCAATTTTGTAGAGATTCCCTAACATTTTTGGGTTACATAGTAGATAGGAATGGGCTAAGAACTGACCCAGATAAGGTCAAGGCTATCGCAGAGATGCCATCTCCGCGAAACACTACAGAGGTTCGAAGGATAATGGGAGTGTTGCAGTGGTATAGAAAGTTTATTAAGGACTTTTCGACCATTTCTGAACCAATCACCTCGATCATTAAAGGTCGAATAAAGAATGCCCCCATTGTTTGGACTGAAACAGCCGAGTCAGCCTTATGTAATTTGAAGGAGAGATTGATCTCTAATCCTATTCTTGTTAGCCCGGATTTCGATAAGCCATTCTTTATCCAGACGGACGCGAGTGACGTCGGCATTGTGGCAGTATTATACCAGCTTCGAGACGGCTTTGAACATCCTATCGCTTATGCGTCCAGAAAACTTTCTAAGGCCGAAACCAAGTACATGGCGACGGAGAAAGAATGTTTGGCAGTTATCTTTGGTATTGAGAAATTTAGAGGTTATGTTGAGGGCGCAGAATTCACTGTAGTAACTGATCATGCCAGTTTACAGTGGCTGTACAGAATTAAAGATCCCATGGGTCGTATCGCCCGTTGGACAGTTAGGCTTAGTTGTTTCAAGTTCAAGATAGTCCATCGTCCAGGAAAGGATATGGTAGTACCGGATTTGCTTTCGAGACAGATTGCTTCAGTTGAAGTTCAGAATTTAATTCCTGACCAATGGTATGCTGATATGATCAATAAGATACAATGTGATCCACAGAAGTATCCAAATTTTCTCGTGCAAGGTAGTGCTATTTATAAGCACATTAAGAATAATCATGACATTGAAACGAACCAGTCAAACTGGAAGTTGGTAGTTCCTACTGAAAATCGAAAGGAAATTCTTGAGCAATGTCATGATAGTCCAACAGCAGCTCATTTGGGAGTGCATAAGACCTTGGCACGAATTCTAGAGAGGTATTATTGGCCTGGTATTAGAGAGACGGTTAGGAGGTACGTGTCATCTTGTACTACGTGTGGAGCACACAAATCCACCAATAAACTTCCTGCCGGAGCTTATGGTAAGAAGAGATCTGTCGATTTTCCATTTCAGATGATTTCTTTGGATTTGATGGGACCATTTCCACGGTCCAAGTCAGGAAATACGCAATTGTTGGTTGTCACAGATGCTTTTTCAAGATTCGTTTTAGTCCAGCCTCTTTCGAAAGCTACAGCTTCGAAAGTAGCCAAGTTTTTAGAGAACCAGGTATTCTTGATATACGGGGTACCTCAGATTGTGGTTTGTGATAACGGTGTGCAATTTACATCTAAGGAATTTAAGGCACTTATGAAAAAGTATCATGTACAGCGAGTTTGGTATAATGCACGTTATCATCCCCAAGTTAACCCTACTGAGAGGGTAAATAAAGTATTAGGTTCTGCAATTAGCTCCTATGTTAAGGAGGACCACAGAACTTGGGATGAACATTTGCATGAAATTGCACAAGCTATTCGGACAGCAGAGCATGAAGCCACTGGCTTTACTCCTGCTTTTCTTATCTTTGGTAGAAATGTCCCGGTGGATGGACAGTATTATGGTGACGTAGGTTTGAATTCGTATGATCCAGTTCAAATTTCGGATAAGTTAAAGTGGCAATCGGAAATTTCGAAGGTTCCGAAATTATACCCACAAATTCAGGCTCGAGTTCAGAAAGCGTATGACAAAAATTCTTCCAGGTACAATCTGAGACGAAGAGACATTCGTTATCAAGTAGGTGACAAGGTCTGGAAGAAAAATTTTGTGCTTTCTGATAAGGTGACTGGTTTCGCTAAGAAACTAGCCCCTAAGTATGTTCCTGCTCTCGTAACGAAAGTTAAAGGGAGTGGTTTAGTTGTTGAGTTGAGTAATGAGTCAGGGAAGAATTTGGGTGAATTCCACATTCAAGATCTTAAGCCCTTTGTAAGTATCGATGATTAGTAATTTTGTTTTAGTAAGGATCATTTTGCAAATCGTTGTTGTTAATTAGTAAATCTTATCTTTTGTCTAAATGTCCTGAGTAAATTTAGTTTAGATGTGATAGAAGTTTTTAGGTCACAGAACTTTGGAGTTCAATGCCGTGTGGAAGTTCTCCAGGTCTGTGTTAGGTATCTTTTGTATCCCGGAGCCGATAGGCAGCCCATTGGTGTAAGTCCTGGAGGTCTGTGTGAGGTCCTTAGAGATGAAAATCCTACCTTGTTGGTACGTTAGTAGGAAAAATTTTCAGATCTATGTGAGGTAGACTGTGTTTAGGATTAGCTACCCTAAATCACATGTCAAAATTAATTAAAGAATTTCAGGAATTCTGAATTCTGGTAATTCTGATATTGAGTATAAATTTGTTGGATTACCAAGAGCAGTTTTCTATCTTTTTGAGTAAGGAGAAAATTTTTGGAAGATTAGTGTCAGTTTAGGAAATCAACTAAACGAATTTTAGTCTTGAGCTGATGTCTTTTCTTTCTAAATAAGTCTTAGTTATGTTGTGTCTATCAAATCTATCACAGAAGTCTTCACTAATATTTACCAGACAGTTTTTGAGTATCGTCAAGTAGTTTTGAGTAACTATTTGTAAGTTTTGAGTAAAGTTTTGTCTTTTAGTAGTTCAGGTAGTTCACATTAAGATTTCTAAAAAGATCTATTTACATTTTAGGGTAATTTTGACTAACGTTTAGTTTTTCGAAATTTCATTTTGAGTTTTTAGTTAGGACTAATTATCGATTCACTTAACTATTTGATATTTGGTATTGGTATTTTCAAAATTAATGATTGTGATCATTAATTATGACATTTTGAGTGTAAGTCTGTTTATCAGTAAGTCTTGATCTTGAGTTCGCCCCAAGATGGGCCAAGGTCGTTTTTATTTTTCATATCTTTTGAAGTTTTAGTCTTGGGCAAAGGCCCCAGGTATTGTTTTGTTTTGGTTTCGGATTCCGGTGCCTTCGGGTATTGGAATAAGTGTCTTCCCGTATTTTCATTTCAATATTCGTAGGTGAACGGGTCGGGGTAGGCGAAATTAATTAGTCTGTTGGTACGGTCAGTGAGACCATTTTGTTTCTTTAGGAAGAACATTTATAATTAGTCTGTTGGTACGGTCAGTGAGACCATTTTGTTTCTTTAGGAAGAACATTTATAATTAGTCTGTTGGTACGGTCAGTGAGACCATTTTGTTTCTTTAGGAAGAACATTTATAATTAGTCTGTTGGTACGGTCAGTGAGACCATTTTGTTTCTTTAGGAAGAACATTTATAATTAGTCTGTTGGTACGGTCAGTGAGACCATTTTGTTTCTTTAGGAAGAACATTTATAATTAGTCTGTTGGTACGGTCAGTGAGACCATTTTGTTTCTTTAGGAAGAACATTTATAATTAGGCTGTTAGTACGGTCAGTGAGACCATTTTGTTCTTCAGGAAGAGCGTTGTATATATGTACATAGAAGTCAATGGAGAGTCTAGAAGATATTTTCTGGTGTTCTTGATGAGCAAAAAAATGGTATGTTATCCCATTTTTTTATTTTGGTTGGAGGGGTGGTGTAGCGTGCGCTTTTCCGTAGTTATCCCGAATGAATTTACGAATGAAGGACTTCCAAGATGGCGTTTCTTTGGTTTGGTACCCTCCGCAAGTTCTATAGTTTGAGGTATAGTAACAGGATCGAGGTATGAGTCTGTCAGTCAGAGCCGTCAACTGCCAGTCAGAAGAACTGAACGTCAGCGCAGTGGAGCAAGGTGGACGAGGACGATATCGATTTTATTTGGTGAAGGAGAACTGAACGAGTTAGTTGTTTCTTGTTGGTTGGAATATCATTGAGTGATGGTGTTTCAGTGAGATGGTGTTATTTCGTTTGTTATCTCGTGTAGTGTGGTTAAAATAACACAGGAAAGAAAGCCTGTCAATCATGCATGGATGGGAGTAAGAAAGCTCGACTGGAACTGACATAATGGCGTCCATCTCGGGCTTTTCTTTTTTTATTTTTCTGTTTTCTTTTTCGTCTCTACTTCTAGTTCCATGTTTCTGCGTTTCGAGTTCTAGTTTTATTTCTAGAATTCGATCTTTCGGATCCCTCCTTCGGGGTGGATCTATAATAAGATCTATCGTTTAGTCGTTTATTTTATTTCCAAAATGTGCTGGTGGTGGTCTCCGTTGAGAAATATCCCATTTTCAAGCACTGGGTAGAAGAGCATAATTCTTTTTGGAAGTAATGGCGTTCTACAGACAAAGCCGGACCTAACCAACTGGAGAGGGAGTAGGCATCACAGTCTATCTCATTTCTTTTGGATCTTTCTGTTGCAGTCACGTTTCATCAAGAAATGTTTGGAACTCCAAGGTACCTTGTAAATTCTTTTGTTTCATTTATTTTACATTGAATTTTCTCTCTAAAAAGAGAGGAAGTAACTTCATCAGATTGCGTTATTGATTTTATCAAGATGGGAATTTTTATTATTTTAATAATTGGGAAATACTTCCCCAATGTTGTTAGTTTTAGCTAGTGAGTAAAAATGTTCAATTTAGTATTTAATCTTAATCTAAATTAATTATCAGGGAGAATTAATTGGCCAAATTTAGTTAGTGTTAAGAATGTGAATTTTTTTTGTCAAGTACCTAATGAAGGTAATTTGTTGATCAACGAGATCAACATTTTTTTTAGTTTACTATTGTTCTATTTTTAAGAAATGTTGCTAGTATGTAGATGATAAGGGAGAAATCCAAGATAAATTTTCTTTTGTCTCACAATACAATATACCGTTAGCTGGGAAGTTTTATGTTTTTAATTGGAGAAGTCCAATAAATTGTTAAATTTTTTTATGTGAGTTTTATTTTTAGTATCTGTATGGCCTGAATAATAAAAAGACACAACGTAGGGCAGGTCAGTTATGTAAATTTTGAATCTTATATATTTTTTATTTATTTAGACGATCATGTCAACAAATTTGTAGTCCATCATTTTCGTTTCCTTTTTAAATTTTTACACCCTCTGTCCTGCTTTGGGTACAAACAAATTTGAAGGTACCCAAACGGGATAAGAGGGAAACGCACCTTCCTTTCGCTCATTTTTTTTTAGTTTTCTTTTTGGCCTGGTTAATTAAAATTTTTTGAGATCGAGCGAAGGAAAGGTTGCATCTTTCCACACAGATATTACACAACTAATCCCATCTCACCACTTCTTGTCACTTATCTCTGTTTTCTACTTCACTATTCACAATCACTTCTAACTAAACAATAAGTACTAATGGCTACAACTATTATTGATAGAGTAGTTCCATGCTAGTGAAATTAATTGTTACCGTAAAGCATTTTATCTTTGTTATTAATAGAGAACGGATTATAGGCAAAGAAAAAATGAAAAATAGGCGCCTTTATAGGCACATTTTTTGGGATAAAAAGGCTTAAACTTGAACCAAATAGGCAATAAAATAGGCAAATTTCACTACCAAGTTCTCACTCTACATAGAAAAAATGAGTAACACAAATTTACGTTTATATGTGCCTTAAAAATTCCTGCCGATTTCCAAAAATTTACAGCAATTTTCCTAAGATTTTGTTTTACATCAAGCACGTTGTTTAATAAATAAAACAATTACAAATAGGTATTACACTTAGCATTTCGCTACAAGCTCGGAAAAATATTGTGTCGCCCAAGAATTCAGGATATATATGGTTTAATCCACGAAGAAATTTTGCTTGATTTACTCATTGTTATGTATTAAAATTTTATGCCAACAAATTCTGGTCTACCAGTACCTTCATATTCATTCATGAGAAGTAAGAAAGTAACAAATACATCTGGAAATCATTAAAACCAGATATATGTAGTAAATGGAAACAATATTAATTTGAGAACTTGAAAAGATATGCCTCAGCCTTCACCATAGGTGTCCGAGTCAGTTATTATTTCTATAAGGGGTTGTAGCTATTGACTTAGGACCTATAATAAATTATCTCAAGTAGGGTAGTAAAATTTTTAAATATTCTTTCAAAGTTAATAATTATTGTAATGAAATGTATTTTGAGGTGGATAAATTTAAATTTATTTGAATAGGCAAGAATAGGCATTTTTTGTGAAAATAAGCACCAGATACTCAGATAGGCAAAAAAGGCACAGATAGGCACTTTGCCTATAATCCGTTCTCTAGTTATTAATATTAATTATGTCAATAACGAAGAAAATTATCGGTAGGTACACATGAAAAGTTAAGCCGAAACATCTAAAATGTCTAAGAACATCTAAAAAATTCAGTAGAAGATTGAGTATTTGTTATTAAATCTTTTTATGCCTGCAATAGTCCCCGAAGAGTTTGAGACTTATTGTCGATACAAGTCGAAGATAGACCCGATTCCATCAATTTCAACAATGCGAAATTATGTAAGTAAATTCGAAAATACAGCAAGTGTTGCTGCTAAAAATGTCAATGGTAAACAATTTGATAAATATTCTGCTCAATACTAGAATTAACAATAGATATTTTAGGTAATCAAATAAAAAGAGGTTATAATCATAATCATAATCATAATCATAATATTTTATTGAGCCTTTTTACAAAATAACATTGTCCAAGCCACGTCAAAAAATAAATAATCCAACTGAAATATATCACAGTCTACTTATAGTAAAGACATTCAATAGGTTGTAAAAATTATAGCAAAGACATTTAATAGGTTGTAAAAATTACATTTACAGAGTCCTCAACCATTACACAGATGTATAACAACAAAAATATCAAACACAACACAGAATCAAGTTTACAGACTTCATCACATTAAGTTTTAAGTTTAAGCATATCACTGACGAACTCGCCAACATCGTAATAGCATCCATCGATCAATAATTTTTTCAATTTTTTCTTAAATGCATCCAACTCAACATTTCCGGTGCGGATGCTGATCGGTAGCAAATTATAAAAATACACTCCGGCATACAGTGGAGACCTTCTATAATAAACATGGTAATACTTAACTGGGTACAAATTTAATTTGCCCCGTGTGTCATAATTGTGTCCATCAGAGTGAGTCATAAATTGACTACGTTGTTTATGGACACAACATAAAGTTTTGTATAAGTAAATTGAAGTCATTGTCAAGATATTTTGAGATCTAAAAGTTTCCCTGCACGATGTGCAAAATCCTAGACCGAATATTCGACGCAAAATGCGCTTCTGTAAAACAAACAGGCGACCGCTGTCGACCGAATCCCCCCAGACGGCGACGGCATGCGACAGGTAAGGGTATGCAAGAGCGTAGTAAACTGTTAACAGAGTTCTCCTATCAAGTCTCTCACCTAGGGAAGCAATTGCGTAATAGGCCCTATTTATCTTTTTTGCAGCATATTCGATATGTTGTTTCCAGGTGAGGCAACTGTCCACCACTACTCCAAGAAACCGCACCTTGTCAGCAAACTTAAAAACAGAATGGTCAATTCCAATGTCACCACGAGCAACATCACTCAATCTATTTCTAAAGGAAATGCACTGTGTTTTGTCAAAATTGACAACCAGACGATTCTTATCACATCAATCCCGGAATTGTTCAATGACTCTACCCAACCCCCGAGACACCCCGTCCACATCCGTACCAGACACCACTATAGTAGTGTCGTCGGCATACATGAATGTCGTGCCGTCAAAAATGTGATCAGGGAGATCATTAATATATAACAGAAAAATAAGAGGTCCTAGAACACTCCCTTGGGGTGTTCCGGAATTAGTTGAATAGGTGTCGGAGAGCCTACCATCCACCCTGATTTGTAACTTACGATTTGTCAAATAGGACAGAATCCATTCGTTTATGTTACCTCGTAGACCAAGTCTCCCTATCTTGTCGGATACAAATGCTGAACAAAGGGTATCGAAGGCCCGAGAGAGGTAAAAAAAAACTGCAACAACAACTTGACCTTGATCCAACCTATCATTAACGAATTGAGTGAACTGAGTTATTGCTGTTTCGGTAGAGCGATTTTTCCTGAAGCCGTGCTGGCAGTCACTCAATAAATCATGCTTATCAAGGAAAGAAGTAATCTTATTGGCAATAGTTCTTTCAAAGACTTTAGAAAATACACTCAAGAGTGAGATCGGACGATATTTAGAAATTTCATTTGCATCGTTATTTTTAGGGATGGGAACAATTAAAGATTTTTTCAGACGATCCGGAAACCTTCCTTGATTCACAGACAAGTTAATGAGAGACGACAAAATCCCACAAGTTACATCATTTACTTTTTTTAGGAAGCCGGCTGTAACTCCGTCACAACCACATGACACCCCGCTGGAAAGTGATCTTATCACAGAGGAAACGTCACCAGGAGTCACGGGACTCAGGAACATAGTTTCGCTCACAGAACGCCGTGCCACGGTACAGTTGTCCGACAGATTGTTACCAAAGTAAGCAGCCAACTCCCGATCAACCACAGTGGAGAAGTAATCCCCGAAAAGCCCCGCCAATGCCTTTGGATCCCTAACAACCTCACCACCACGCACAATACTGATAGGTTTACGTGACCCCGGCGACCCCCGGAATGAGTTTATAAGTCTCCATGTAGTTTTGGATTTGGACTGTGACGAGCTAATCAGGTTTGAGTAATGATTTTTCATTTCATGTGCAGTGAGTTGCGACAGTTCCCTTCTTTTCTGTCTACAGAGTGTATTTAATTTAACGTCAGCTATACGTTTACGCAGGTAATTCAGTTTACGAAGCTCATCTGACTTCTGTCGTATTAATAAGCTAAATCTAAATTTAAACTTGTTACTGTTATTAGTTACCGGAATTTTCTTGGTTATTAAAGGACAGGCGGAATTATAGCACCATAAAAAATGCTCTAGAAAAGCATCAAAACACATGTCCACCTCGGTGGATTGAGCTACAGTTCTCATGAGGTTATTATAAAAGTTGTTCTCCCTCATGAAGAGCCTTTCAAACTGCGACAAATTATCACTACCTGTATTGCGCCTGCTCACAACCCTACAGGAATCGTTCACCCCACCAGTCTCAGGGACCTTCATCTGCCAGCTAAGAAGCTGTACATGGTGGTCAGAAAGAGAAGGGTCAAAATTAAGACAGGAGATTATTTTTTCTTGTGGGATATTAGTGACCATATAGTCAAGGCCACTTATACTCACCGTACCATTGGAATTTTGAAATATTCGAGTCGGTTGGTCAATCAGAGATTGCAAACCGTGCGAGGAAAACAGATCTTTCAGCTGGGTGAAGCCAGATGAGTCAATCAAATGATCCACATTAAAGTCACCACAAACTACCAAATACTGTATGTTTTTCAACATGATGTCAGCGAGCACGTCCGAGAGACGTTCAATAAAGGTGCTCAAGTCACCAATCTGTGATCTGTATAAAGAGACAACACACACAATCTTACGAACTAAGATAGCAGAGCATTCGAAATCGAATTCACTCGAGAGATTAACATAGCGACACAAATTTTCAACCTCATGCACAAATTCACTACGAACATAAATCGCCGTGCCACCATGGCTGTGCTGAGTTCTGCAAAAACTGCTTACTATAGTGTATCCATCCAGGATGAAAGTCCTGGAAAAATAGTTTATTAGAAGGAAAGAGTCTTAGGGTTAGTACAAATAATAGTATATTCAGATTCTTCAACAAACGCATAATGACAGCGATTATCCACGAAGATGAAAATTGCAGCGAGTGCGGTAATATCTAGCCTGTTGGATCTGTTTTTGACCACGAACCCTCAATTATATACTATCACGGTGAAAGCCCCACTGGGTTCTTCAGACCACAAACTCGTCTCAACCTCTTGTGTCCTACCAATTGCTAGTAGTAAAGAAGCAAGTAAACCGCGTGTAGTCTGGCACTATAGATCTGCTAAATGGGAAGAACTCAGGGAATATTATCGAGATTTTTCATGGAGGAGTGTTTGTTTCGGCTCTGATGATCCATCTGTTTGTGCTGGGGAAGTTGCTCAAGTCATCCTGACGGGCATGGAAGCCTACATTCCCTTTTCAAAAAAACAGCCCTCAAGCAGCAAACCTTGGTTCAACAAAAGATGCAAGGAAGCTGTCGCCTCCAAACAACTGGCTTTGCGCCGATGGCGAGAGAGCCCCGACGGCATAAACCACCACAATTTCATCCTTGCTCGAAACAGATGCACAGAAATAATAGATCAAACCAAGGAAACTCACAACCGAAGAATTAGGAACAAACTTCTCTCCTGCCCTAACGGTTCGAAATCTTTTTGGTCTGTAACTAAGGCAGTCAGCCAGAACTTCACCAGATCCACGATTCCACCACTTACACGGATAGACGGGTCTATCGCATCTACGGCTTCTGAGAAGTCGAACTTGTTGGCGGGAATCTTTTCTTCATACTCTTCCGTCGACTTTCGGGGAAGAACTCCGCCAAAGATCCCTTCCGTGGAGTCCAAAATGTCAGACATTGTTTTCCGACAACGTGTCATAAAGCACATTATGTTAACCTTAGACCCAAATAAAGCTTCTGGGCCCGATGACGTACCGGTTATCGTACTTAAAAAATGCGCCACGGAGCTGTCATCTATTTTCTGTCGACTTTTCAATCTGTCGTATAAAAAGGGAATATTTCCTGCATGCTGGAAATGTGCACGAATCCAACCTATTCCCAAGAAAGGCAAAAAAACTATACCAAACAACTATCGACCAGTGGCTATGCTTTCAGTAATATCTAAGATTATGGAGAAACTATCAACCAACATCTTTTAAAGTACTTGGAAGGAGCTAATATAATCAGCGACCGCCAATACGGATTCCGCAAACAGAGGTCAACTGGTGACCTCCTCACCTACGTCACCGAGGTGTGGAACAGCGCAATCGAGCACCATGGGGAGTCTCGAGGGGTTGCGCTTGATATTTCTAGAGCTTTCGACCGTGTTTGGCATGATGGACTGCTGGCAAAACTGCAGGCCTATGGCATGCCCGAGAAATTCTGCTTGTGGCTTGCGAGTTATCTCGGAGATCGTTCATGGCAGGTGGCAGTCGATGGAGTTCTCTCTGAGACCTTTTCCATCAATGCCGGTGTGCCTCAGGGATCCATTTTATCTCCGACTCTCTTCCTAATATTTATAAACGACTTGCTTGAAGCAACAAAAATCCAATATACAGTTTTGCCGACGACAGTACACACTCATATCTTCTTATACCTTAGATGCGCGAACATCTGCCATCGACGCACAGTCTCGCAGGGAGCAAGAAGTTGCCATACTTAATAATGACTTGCGGGACATTCTAGCTTGGGGCGATAGAAACCAAGTTCAATTTAATGCTGGAAAAACCCAAGCAGCCAACTTCTCCAAAAAGGCCAACGTTTTGGAGCCAGATATGGTGATGGCGGGACACTCTCTTACTCCAGCGTCATCTCTTCGTTTACTTGGAGTGAGCATCGGAGCGAACATGTCTTGGCATGATCATGTTGCAGGTCTGGCAAAGAGTGCTTCTCAAAAACTTGGAACACTCTTTCGCACGAAGAAATTTTATACACCACAACAGCTTCTCCTCTTATACAAGGCTCAAATCCGACCATCCTTGGAGTACTGCTCACATGTTTGGAGTTCAGCTCCTAAACATACGCTGAGACTACTCGACTCTATCCAGAAAAGAGCCATACACTTGATTGGGGACTCCGATTTGACAAAAAATTTAGACACTCTCGCACATCGGAGAAGAGTAGCTGACCTGAGTCTGTTTTACAGATATTTTTATGGAAAGTGTTCAAGGGACGTGGCCCGCTTGATCCCACCAAGATCAAGACCGGGCAGAAATACACGCCGAGCCGCAGACGCTCATCCATATCAGGTTCAGCTCGTTACACCTCGTACCACCCTATTTCAGACTTCTTTTATGTATAGAACCGCATCACTTTGGAGTAGCATTCCAAAGGGCGTGTTTCCCGAAGTATACAACCTACAGCGATTCAAGGCCAACGTGAATCGACATCTCCGCTCATGCACCGCTCCCAGAGCGTCATAGGGATTTCCCTGCAGTGCATGTGCATTTTAAATAAAAAAATAAAAAATAAAAAAATATCTAAGTGGATAATATCCATTATGCGTGAGTGGAATACTATACTTTATCTACGATTATACTTGAATAAAAATAATTTCACTTACTGTAGAATTAAATTACTGTATGTTTTAAAAAGGTGTTATGGATTGCAGTTTTCAAATTATTAAAAAATATAGTTCTCTTCAAGGAAATATTTTGGTTATGGAAATAATATTGCAAAAGTATAGAAAATGTTACATATTTCCATGTGGACTGAACATTTTTTAAAACGACTCAAAAGACAAAAATCACAATTTTAAAATCAGGGTGAAAGATTTAGTGGCGCATCGTATTTCACTTTTGATTTTGCAGGCAATAAATCATTTATTGATGAATTTATTTCTTTTTCTTGTTTTATATTGGGTGGCGTATTGGTTTGGCCATATTTAATTTAAAATACATAAAATTACTCTTCACGCTAACACGCACTTGTCCATAAGTACAAAATTCCCGCTAGCCCTTTATCAATTCCTTGAAGTTACCAATCGCACGCGAGAAGGTGCAAGAAGAGAGACAGAAACTGAAGAACACACACCTCTTCGGCCAATCGGTCAATAAAATCAATCGCAGTTGCTTTTAAAAAATCTCTAATTAAAACCCGCTGTAAAAGTAAAAATCACCCCGCTATAAAATAAAAATATAATATAAAAGTGCCTTTCGGAGACGAAGAGTGACATATTATAGATTGCAGTTTGGAAAAAGAAAAAATCTCCAGCGACCAACCAAACATGGTAACTCCTTTTATCGAATTTCACATGCACTGCAGGGAAATCCCTATGACGCTCTGGAAGCGGTGCATGAGCGGAGATGTCGATTCACGTTGGCCTTGAATCGCTGCAGGTTGTATACTTCGGGAAACACGCGCCCTTTGGAATGCTATTCCAAAGTGATGCGGTTCTATACATAAAAAAAGTCTGAAATAGGGTGGTACGAGGTGTAACGAGCTGAACCTGATAAGGATGAGCGTCTGCGGCTCGACGTGTATTTCTGCCCGCTCTTGTTCTAGGTGGGATCAAGCGGGCCACGTCTTTTGAACACTTTCCATAAAAATATCTGTAAAACAGACTCAGGTCAGCTACTCTTCTTCGATGTTCGAGAGTGGCTAAATTTTTTGTCAAATCTGGATCCCGGATCAAGAGTATGGCTCTTTTCTGGATAGAATCGAGTAGTCTCAGTGTATGTTTAGGAGCTGAGCTCCAAACATGTGAGCAGTACTCCAAGGATGGTCGGATTTGAGCCTTGTATAAGAGGAGAAGCTGTTGTGGTGTATAAATTCTCTTCGTGCGGAAGAGTGTTCCAAGTTTTTGAGAAGCACTCTTCGCCAGACCTGCAACATGATCATGCCAAGACATGTTCGCTCCGAGGCTCACTCCAAGTAAACGAAGAAATGACGCTGGAGTAAGAGAGTGTCCCGCCATCACCATATCAGGCTCCAAAACGTTGGTCTTTTTGGAGAAGATGACTGCTTGGGTTTTTCCAGCATTAAATTGGACTTGGTCTCTATCGCCCCAAGCTAGAATGTCTTGTAAGTCATTGTTCAGTATGGCAACTTCTTGCTCCCTGCGAGTCTGTGCGTCGATGGCAGATGTTCGCACATTTAACGTATAAGAAGTTATGAGTGTACTGTCATCGGAAAAACTGTATATTGGGTTTTTTTGTTATTTCAAGCAAGTCGTTGATAAATATTAGATAGTCCATACATGGCTCCATCGACTACCACCTGTACAGTAATGAGCGATCTCCGAGATAACTCGCAAGCCACAAGCAGAATTTTTCGGGCATGCCATAAATCTGCAGTTTTTCCAACAGTCCATCATGCCAGACACAGTCGAAAGCTCTAGAAATATCAAGCGCAACCCCTTGGGACTCCCCATGGTGCTAGATTGCGCTGTTCCACAGCTCGTTGACGTAGATGAGAAGGTTGACCTCTGTTTGCGGAATCCCTATTGGCGGTCGCTGATTATTTTAGCTCCTTCCAAGTACTTTAAAAGATGTTGGTTAATAGCTTTCTCCATAATTTTGGATATTACTGAAAGCAGTGCCACTGGTCGATAGTTATTTGGTATAGTTTTTTTGCCTTTCTTGGGAATAGGTTGGATCCGTGCACATTTCCAGCAAGAAGGAAATATTCCCTTTATACGACAGATTGAAAAGTCGACAGAAGACAGATGAAAGCTCAGTGGCGCATTTTTTAAGAACGCTAACAGGTACGTCATCGGGCCCAGAAGCTTTGTTTGGGTCTAAGGCTAACATAATGCGCTTTATGACACGCTGTCGGAAAACAATGTCTGACATTTTGAGCTCTAGTGAAGGAATCAATGTATCTGAATCTCACATATTTATATTGTTCCCTGTATCAATACTTACAGTTTAAATTTATTTATTGAATTTATCTATTTACATTTTATTATTATGTTTCTTTCATTATTGTATTATTTGCGGGAAATAAATTGTAATGTGGTTTGGAATTTCTTGATTGTTTTTCCCTACTTCGTGTGTGTTTGTTTATATTGCAAAGGAAAGATCAGTGATAACTATAGAGTAATTTACATTTTAGAGCTCTTATATTATCGTTTCATGATTTGATTAGGATTAAATAACAAGGACAGTGAGGGCTTAAAATTTTAAATCATGTGGCGCCCTTTATAAAATAACAACCCACGCCGACTCCACTTGTAGCTAGCGGCAGCCTACTCACTGTTCAATATAAGAGTTATTATAAGAGTGTCACTGGACTCTCGAGGCCTGAATTTATTAATTTATCCTTTAGGAAAAAAGAACGTCACGTTAAACAGTCTTCTTTCTTCTCAGGGGAAATTGGTTCCTCCTAGTCCAACAGAATTTGGCTGTTTCTTGGAATCGGATCAGAACCGATGTCCATAGCTTTTTCAGTTGCCTGAAGATCGAGATTTTGACTCTCCTCGTAAAAGCATGTTTGCTTTACACTGTACATGAATGTCCCATGAGTCGCTGGGAAAGGTTGGTCTACTCCCGCAGACCTCGCATACAATGAGTAAGGGTCAATACAACGTGGTGCGCCAGGTGCTCCGAGGTTTACCGCTAAGGACTGTGCTTCCCACAGTTATTCATCTCTTCGGCTCGCGCATTACCTTGAGATTGGACAGGTTTATATAGTGGTGCCTTATTCACGCAATCCGTGCGGTTATCTTTTGCGTGACATGCCCACGATACAGAAGACATACGGTTTGACGGAGAGCCCACATTCGGACATTCACCGGCGCTGTTGCCCCTACTGCATACGTTTAGTCACGACACGGCAACTAGGTTGGGGAAGGTGGTCCAAGGCAGGGTTTCTTGTGCTTACCAGTTTTAGGTCCGACGATCTCTATCACCGCTACCAACCTTACTCACTGTCGCTCATTGTAAGACCTTCCTCTATCCGCCGCCTGGGTCGTGCCTAATGGGTACCTCAACCACACGGTTCCCATAGAGGAAGTAGCGCCTGAAAATCGGGATATCTAGTTTCAGCATGATGGTTGCAATTTTTTGATTGGAAGTCAGAACCATTCTAGATAAATCTTTTCAAAACCATTGTAATGGCATTGTGCAACAATTAACAACTGACCGGATAGATCTCCTGACTTACGAGTAGCACTATTTTTCATTTTTTTCTGGAGTCATCTTAAAGATAATACCTCATCCAAACCTCAATTCTTTGCGGGATTCACTGAATAATAATTGGATTTACCGCCGACCATATCTCAGGAACGGCTCGTCACACAGCGGGTAAAATTTTTTAGGAGAAAAGTGACCCATAAAAAATCGCTGGAAAATATTTTTGAGCTTCTAAAACTACCGCTGGGGGGCGTAATAGTCATGACAAAATGGAAAATGGGTAGTTTCTCCGTAGTTTTTCAATTAGGGGTGTATTCAAAAAACATGTAATCTAATTTCCAAATAATTTGGATTTTTTTTTAATTAAAACTTTTTGTCATATAACAAATGTAATAGATATATTACAAATATCAAGTCTGTGCTACAGTTTGTAATAACAAACAGTTCAATGGCGTATCTTAAATAAAATTGAAACCGACTATATATTGAATATCCTACAGAGTATGTGAACACTGTCTGACCAACCGAAAAATCCTATTCCCGAGTCAGCGAAGTGTCTTATCTATTCCTCCAAACCTCCCACTCCCTCTTTCCCTATATCTGCGTGATTGGATTCTGTCCTGCGCCCTACAAATTGACTAGAGACTCGATCTGGTCTGTACTAACTCCATTGCCGTTTGGGGAGCCCCGCGAAGGCAGTTAGCCTTTGTCTAGCTTGGATCGGCGCCCGTTATTAGTTTAATAAACGAATTATAACTCAGTTACCCACTGCCGGAGAAGGATATCCCGACCTAGAGATGGAATAGCGGGACTTGCTGAAATGTCGTTAGATGGCTTTTACGGTAGAGATTGGTTTTGCGGGATGCTTCAATAGATAAATGGAAAGAGTATATATATAAATATATATATGTATCCCATAATAATTCCATAATATTGTTACGAAATAAAAAAAAAGTTACGTAATATCAGTTTAGTCTACTGAATTCAGCACGAATTGATCTGTGATGCGACAATCTGTACTATACCTCAGTCGGCCAAAAGATATAGTAATAAATGTGCGCGGTAAGTTTACAATCCAGGTAGGCAGACCTTATACACAAGAATTATATGTGTTGTAGGCAATGTGTATAATGCAGGAATTCTATACAATAGCTAGGCAATGTATACAATGGCGGGATCGTTCAGGCAATGTATGAAATGATTTTTTATATCCATTGTATAAAATGATTTTTTATATCCATATTGTAATGTATACAATGCCTAGGCACTGTATAGAATGCCCGTTGAACCATGGGCAATGTATGAAATAGAGTTTTTAAACAATTAAGTAGGTATACATGTTTTACAAATTGGTCAGGTCAGGTCAGGTCAGGTCATTTACTTTGACTGTCCCTTTGGATAATGATATCAACAATCAGCCCTTAGTAGTAGGATGCACGTTTCGCTGCTCGTTGTCGTTCATTATACACTTTGCCTGATGCGCTTCTGGTATTCTATACAATACCTAGGCAATGTATGAAATAAATCGTATTTCACACATTGCCTGGACGTTTTAGGCAATGTATACAATGACTAGGTATTATATACAATACCTGATTATATGCATTGCCTATAACATATACACAAACCTTAGAATGCCCTTCTCATTGGTTTACCGGAACCAGGTAACCAATGAATAAGGCACTATCTGCCTACAGATGTGACTACTTGGACCTTAAAAGTTTGTGCGCAGTTTTATTACTATATCTGTTGGTCGACTGAGGTATAGACGATCATTTTTAGTGGCAGTTTTTACTCTAATCGTACCTACATGAAACTACTGTGATCTCATTTTTTATTGAAGCTTTTGTGGTATCTTCATTAACACAGGGTGATCTCGAAATGGCGGACAGGGAATAGAGGATGTTGTAGAGGATGTTCAGAAAGGCTGTAAATTTAAAACAAAAATGGGTTCCTCTGCTTCGTTACCGAGATATAGGGTGTCCTTTTTCCAAACTTTAAATCGAAATGGCGGTCAAATTTAAACAACCTCCACTGGCAAAGCACATGGTTTCACATAACTATAACGATAGTGTTTGCTTTTTATTATTTTTATTATCGGAAACGGATTTACAGGCATCCAAAGTTTACCTATTCCCCGAGTTCAACAAAATTTTTCAATGTGGCATCGTTGTTCGAATTAGAGATTTTGAATAATATTATCGACTATATCGTATCCGCGCAACGATTATTGTTTTAAGCTTTGTTGTGTTTCCATTTTATATGTTTGCATGGTAACATTCTATCTAGGTATTGTAGACCTACATTACTGACATTATTTTTCTGCCTGAAAAAGGGTCAGTGCAGTGTTGTGACTTTATTTTCTACAAAAGTGGTCATTTCTTCTTAAGGTAGCCATACTTGAGAAAACGGTAAATAAAACTTAGAATCTTTAATCCACAATAGATGCTGTGGTGCTGTCCATGTCCGCCATTTCAGGATCACCCTGTATATGGGAGGAAAATTTTGTAAAAATTTGGACCTTAGTGAGATTTATTAAGATATGGTGGGATCTCCTTCCCCTCAGGTGAGATGTATAGGTCCTCTATAAATTTTTATACAGAGTGTAAGCTTCTAAGTGTGTCACAGAGATTAAATTTGCAAGACAAGTTTTGTGCAAATAATATATCCAGGTTCGGGTTTAGAATAAACTTTTGATAAAATAACCTTTAGCAATTAATAATAATAGCTAAAATGTACCTACTTACTTAGCTACTTTTTATTTTGAATAGCTGTCTAATGCAGAAAAGTAATAAACATAAATCTAAATATTTTCTCAAGTATACACATTTAATGCACGAATCGTGATATGAAGAGATCTTCTGTTGTGTAATTGCACCAACATTTTGATATTGAGCAGTTATCAACAACATCTTGAAAATAAAACGGTATTTTTGTAGTTCAGCTCCTAAACATACGCTGAGATTACATAACTTTTGATTACTTAAGATTACTTCGTTCAGAAAAGTGTCATTCGCTTAATCGGAGATTCGATTATAACTAAAAACTTACAGCGGGTATTACAAAGGCTCATTAAGTTAACGGGCAGATTTCTGTGGCCATTTCTGAAGAAGGTATCGAGTCTAAGTGGATTTTTTTTAAATTTATCTATTCTCGACATGAAAGTAATTACAAAAATGTTGACAAAAATCATTTGACGTCGAGATTAGCTTCAAAACGGAGCACGGAAATATGCCCGTTAGCCTAATGAGCCCTTATAATACTGACTGTTAGATAGTTTTGAGCACCGAAGAAATGTAGCGGACGTGTTTTAGAGATATTTTTATGGGAAGTGTTGACAAGACGTGGCCCATTTGATCCTACCTAGAATCTGGCTGGGCAGAAATAACCGTCGAGCCGCAGTAGCTCATCCTTATCATGTTCAGTTCGTTACTCTCGCACCACCTTATTTCAGATATCTTTCATGTACAGAACTGCATCCCGTTAGAATAGCATTCCAAGCGAAGTGTTTCCTGAGGAATACAACCTGCAACGATTCAAAGTGAACGTGAATCGACATATCTCCACTCATGCACCGCTCCCAGAGCAGTGATTTCCCTGCAGTGCTTTTACCTTTTCAATAATAGAAAAAAATATTTTAAATTTATCTGATTTGATCTAAATTTCCTCACAATTATTATTACCTAATCCATAACAACAAGCCACAATCCCCATAGAACCGACAATTGACTGTCAATTTGAAAATTAATTGGACTCATCTCTTGGATATTTATACATTATTATTGAAGTTTTTTAACTAAAGATAGGCTTTGTAAATACAAATCGTTATTGTGAAAAATTATTTCCTCTTTAATTTTTCTCTAAATCTAAACCAGGAGATGTCATTATCCAAAAACTGAATTTACGTGTTATAACTTGTCTTGCTAAGGTTGGCCACCGGCCATATCTCGGAAACTAATGGGCCTATAACCTCAAAATAAAAAATTACCAGACATAAGTGATCACGAGAAATTCAATGAAAATATTTTCAAGATGGCCGCACTTCCGGAAATACCGGAAGTTGACACCTACTTCGTTATTTTAACGGAAACACCCTGTAAAATATTATATTTTTCAAATGTCTGAAGAAATAGAATACAGGTGGTTTTCACCATTGGAATTTAGATTGAGCGGTATTATATGAGTGTTATAAACAAGTGAAAATCGAAAATTTTCAACTTCAAAGCAGTCTAGAACTAAAACGGCTCAAGATATTGAAATATACCGACTCCTAGCCTCTACAGAAATTTTTTTTTTGATCATTTCCTTCTATTCGAAGTCCATGATAACATGAATCAAGTGTTGAAATACATAAATACCTAAACTAGTGTAGACTAATAGTATCACAAGGAATACATTCGAGCGTAAATGATGGTGCGAGTCGGTGGAACGGATCTACCAGCAAGGAATATATATTACAGGTCTGACTGGTCGTCCGGGGATTCCCCTGATACACGAGCTACCGACGACGGTAAAAGAAGCCTGTAGTCTGATAGTAACCGCTACAGATGGTATAGAATTCTTGTGTGAAGAAATGATTTGCTGTATTAAAATATAGTAGGGAAAGAATTTACAACTAGATGGAAGCAGCTGTATCAGAACAAACTTATTCCCGACATACGCAAAATGAAGAATAGTGAGGATAGAAGTTCTGGAAAATGAATGAGTGAAGAGCGTCTGGAAGGCAAAACGCGCAATTGGAAAGTCACTTGGTATTAGGCGGTAAATTGAGCTAGACGTGGTCTATTTTTAGATCCCGAAATATAATCGAATAAGTATAAGCGATTACAATAAGAAGATACAATAATTAAATGAAAGTATCCAAAACTTGTGTCATATCAAAATACGGTAATTTATTGGGTCATAATGTCTTAGAATCAGTGGAGAAAAGTTATGAAGTCACCATGGAAGAATTTGAAGATAGTCCGTAGTTCTAAAGTCAAAGAATTAAGTACCTGCGGCGAACGACGCTGGATATATACAAGGTCAGATCTTTTCAATTAAAGTGAGAACTTTATTTTCCAACTCCAGTCCAAATTGGAAACAAATAAAATCATGTAATTGATTGAAAGGATTGTAATATCCAAAATTTGAATATTAATTACTAATGCAATTACTAATAAATAGAATTTTCCTAAAATAGCTAACATGAAATAAATGACATTTGGAAGAAAAGTTACCACCACATTTTTATTTACTCTGTGAATAATTTGAATTGTTTATTTTATATTATTACTATAAAAGGTATGATTTTAAATGTTGTGTGGATTAGAGAGGTGAGTTTTCATAATTAAGTATAATTGAATAAATAATTATGCAATTAGAAGATACATTTTATTCTGAAGGAGAGAGGCTTGCAAACAAATACATTGACTAAACTTATTACTTATTGGTGCTGCATAAAATTGTTACATATTAAATTTTATTACAAACTCTGTCTAGTGAAAAGACAAATTTAATTAATATTCTTTTGATTACCAAATAACAAATAAACTAATAAAGTGTCTTATTTGAAATTTGTCTACATGACATTTAAGCATGCATTAAAATGAAATAAGCTTTGAGCTTTATGAATAAATATTATGATAATGGAATGCACATGGGTACAGGGTGGGGCCTGTATGCTATGCCTGCATCTCTATCTTTACAAAATAATTATAACGACCTAGTTTTCCCAAGATAAAAGTCAGATATGTGATTTTTCTCTCATAGAAATCGCGACTGGGAGTTTGGCTTAATTGATCAGTAACCATCATAACTAAAGACAAAACTCCTATGAACGTATATGTATTTGTATATGACGCCAGGGGCTTTTCGCAAAGCAATTTGTGAAGAGCGTGTGTATAAAGACAATGATTGGAAAACCATAAACTATAAATAAGAAATAGGTAGATAAGATAAGAAATAGGTAGGTGTGAAGTGTGATTGTTGGTCAATGAATGTAAAACACCTGTCCATATATGAAAAATATACGTTCTCGAAATGTTAGAAAACAATATTAATGGGTTATTTTTGGTCATCTGCATTTTTGAAGGTTGGACAGTCAGATTTGTTGGAAACAAAGAGCCTCTGATTGACTTGGATAGTTTGTCGCAAATGCCGTAAGCATTCTGCAGGAAACCTAGTGATTGGGTAAAAGGCCTTATTTCTTGAATTAAGTAAAACAAAGAATCATCAAATATTTAACAAATGTTTTTACCGAAATATTTAATCACAGACGTCAAGGAAAACACAGAAGGATCGATAATCTCGATTACAACGTAAAATTCGTCGAAAATGTTTATTATGGATTAATATCTATCAGCATACATCATAGAGACGATCGCCTCAGGGCATAATGACGCCATTACTCATGTCAATTTTCTCAGTTCACAAATAAAAAAAGCATCAAACAACTTCTATTATTAGCATTCCTAATACAGATCTAAAGCAGATCTATGATTTCTAAGTCCAAAAGAATGATCAGTGAAATAAATTGCTTTCCTTGAACTTCTAAAATACTTCCAAAACATTCTGAACTGTTATTTCAAGGATAGGATGAGTCACTCTTGACTTGCTACTTCCAATATGACCATTTTTTTACTTTTCTGATCTCAGAGAAATTAGGGCAAACATTATAATTCTCGACCTTGTCATTTTTGCTAGCTGACGGTTCATGGGACGCTGTTCTGAAAGACTTTTTCTGGAATTTTGTAGCTGGCACCTTGAGCATTAGCCCTAGACGCTGTGCTTTTGGATAGCTCTTGGTCCGCTTAGACGAGCTCTACGGCTCTCTGGGCGCGTGACGGAGTCGTGCTCTTCGAGAAAAACAATGTCGGTACTAGGACTGAACACCATGGACCAGGCAGGTTTCAGAAAGGCAACGTCATAAACTCAGTTTAGAATCATTAAAATCTTCTAGTAAGAAAGTAACATGCTATGAAGTGCGTAGAAACTTTTTAGCGTGCTCTCGTCTTTTCGTTGTTGGACTCTAGGCTCCGGCAGCGTGTGGAATTCGAGTCTTTCTTCCGAGTAACCTATATCCTAGTGTTTCCTAGATTAAATCGTCATCAAGCTCCAACATAAGTTAGGTATACCGCCGGCGAGCGAAGTGTTACTGTGCCTTTGTGTGGGAGTAACAAATAATAAAAAAAACAAACAAATAAATAAATAAATAATAAATTGATAAGTATACAAATAAATAAAATACCGCCGGCGAGCGAAGGTCTGGTTTGCTGTGCCCTCGTGGGGAGCAAAAATATAATAAAAAATTGTAATAAATAATATTCCGTTGACGAACGATGCCGCAAAGCGATGCCGCTGACGAGCGATGTGTTGGTCGAAATTGTTTTAATTGATTGAATTGGTTGAAAATTGTCTGAATTGGTCTAATTTTGGGAATTACGCCGTTGTGCGTATCTATAACTTGGTAAATAAAACAGTAACCCATTAATATATCAAAAGAGAGAAGGGAAAACTCGGCGTTGACAAATCTAACAAGTAAAAAGAATCAAAATCACGAATATTTAAGGCAGTCTCAAAACTTGTCCAAAGGTGACACAAGCCTAAAATGGCAACATATTATAAATAATAATAAAACTTGTCCAAAGGTGACACAAGCCAAAATGGCCACATATAATAAACAAACATTAAATTTGTCCAAAGGTGACATCAGTAAAAAACTGGCATAATCAAAAGTTAAACAAGTCCAAAGGTGACAAAAGTTAAACCGACCAACACTAGCCGAAACTGGCAATATCTTATGAGCTAATAAAAGCTAAGTCAAAATTGACAATCAATATATAAGTAACTTATTGACCAAATAACGCCGGTGAGCGTATTATGACATTGACCTATAAACGCCGGCGAGCGTATTGTAACAAGTTATTAGATTTGCCCAAACTGGCAACACTTATTATGTCAGGAAATCTGACAAATTATAATAAAACAATCAAATGAAATAAATTAATGAATTCAACCAAAATAAACGAGATTAGCCTAAAAGTGTGAAAATGAAAATGACTAAATACAAAATTAATCCGAAAGCCATTTATTAAGAAATGAGCCATAAAGTTTATTAAATTAGTAACAATTTGAAATTTTATAAGCAGCCATAAACAATATGTTCACAGATATAATATTAGCAATGCCAGACAAGCTTATCTATTTCAGAATGTGAATAATAAAAATGAAACTTTTATAAAATTCTTAAATAAACAGAAATAGACAAAGTATTTTAAATTGAAAGTTTTTAAAGTAACAATTTTGAAGCCGAAAATTGTTGTTCTTTAATTAAGTGTATAAAGAGCACTTGCATATAAAGATTTAGGTACTGTCTAATTTCGTAATTTCGTATGTGGGACCACCTCTACGGTAGCTGTCCTTGGCTGCTTCCGCCGCCGGCAGTACGGTGGTCTGACGGTGAGTTTCGACGGGGAACCACCGACCGTCTGCAAGCAGTAGCAGTGGGGAGACGTCGAACGAGGACAGACAGAGTTCAACGCGAACAAGATCAGTGAGGAAATGGAAATGCTCCGGGCTGCTACTCAATGTATTCTTATATATTCTAATAATAATCAATTACGAAGTGTTACGAGATTAGAGTTGAATAAAAATAGTTGTAGAAATACGGTGTTTCCCTGTGCCTCTACAAATTAGTCTACAACAGTTGTCAGAAGTGGTCCGAACCTAAAACTAACGAATTTTGAGGTGTAATACTGTGAAGTATCGATGTGTTTTTAATACAGACAAATCTCAGTTATAACCATTTCACAAAAATGCCTCTTCGTGGTGAAAGTGAAGAAAAATAAAGTAAATTTTGGCAAATTTCCGTTGAAATAAATTTAACATGATCAAGACTTGGACGAGCTGTCGGAAAAAGGAAACTCAATAAATCTTGCAAGAAACCCTGAGTATTAAGTATTAACGTATTGGATTGATATCCAGCTGGTGTGTCGGTAAGCAAGTAGATCAGGTATGTAAATGAGGAGCATATTACAGGTTTTCTAAGGAAAAATAATAACGAGGGGTGAAGCAGTGGTCTTTTACGAGAAACAGCATACAAAAATTAACCAAAATTAAAGATTGCAACTTTCGAAGTTGATGCACTGCAATAAAGATTATTCTCAAAGGTAAGCAGCTATTGCCATGTTGAATAGAGTTGTGAGAAGATAATAAAGATTATTCTGAGATTATTCCTAAAGGTAAGCAGCTATTTTTTAGCTAGTGAGTTGAGAGAGATGCATGATGAGTGAATGAAAAGAAGCATGAGTAAAGTTGGGGAGCTCTCCAAAGTCCAAATGACATATTTTGAATTCGATAGGTAAAAGTAAAGCAAACGCATGAAGCATGAGCATGAAGTAAGCTGAAGTAGAATTGAACCCAAGTAGCAGTTTAGACTTCATTTGCGTCGACGATTCGACGTAATTTAGGTACCTATATTATTTAGGTATACAGGGTGTTTTGTAATTGAATGTCAATATTTAAGGGGGTGATTTTTGGGTCCATTTTAAGAAGAAAACTTCATAAGAACGTATGTCCTAAAAGTCTTAATTTTTGAGATACAGGGTGGTAAAGTTTAAAAAAAAAAATGTATAATTTTTTTTTTTCATAATATCTGTAATACCGCTCTGAATATTTTAATGGAATTTAATAGACAGGTATTACTCATCAAGAAGTTTTTTTTTCATGTACCACATTTCGTTTTATCCCCACTATAGTGACATCTTGCAGAATATTTTTATATATTTTTTTTTACATTTTAACGACAATCTTGTGACCATGTAAAGAAACAGAAAAAAAGTGTCTTTATTTTAACTTAGTATTGCAATAGACAATACTTATCATACAAAGGCGAAGTCTAGCTTTCGCTACTCTACTTAACTTTTTTTTTAATATTTAAACTACAAAATAATTGCCTGAAAACAAGTCTATGTTAAACAATCAAAAATGCTCCTTAAGGGCAAAAAGTCCAATGAATACATGCAGTAGATAATAATTAAATAACTTACAGAACAAAACACAATAAGTAACTCCCCCCAAATAAACCGAAACATGAGTAATACACAATTCTACGGTAGACTAATCTAAATCACCTAACCTAAATTGCGTGAAGATTACCTCGACTTTACGTGACGCAGATCAAAGTGAGAGTAGACTTTTCGTAAATTTTAGCGACGAATTTGGGAATTATTATACATACTATGAAGTTGAGGCGATATTATTGAAATATAAATTCGACGTCCGTCTTTGGTAGAATCGACCTAATACTTATTTAAAAATAATAGGTAATATAAACCTAGTGCAATTGCAAGTGAGAGAGAGGCAAAGAGCCCCTAACAAGAGGGCCTGACTTTTAAATAGTTTATCTCTTTTAAAGTCTCACATTTTCTATCCGATTCTTTCTGATGCACTCTGACGTTCTGAACACGCTGTTGGCGCGCAAGGCGCAAGATTTCTCTTCTTCAGCCAGTCAGTCTTCTTCTACCCGCACAGCATAAAATAAAGAACGAAGGTTCACGGAATATTGAATATCATAATGATTAATATTAATGAGTTGGAAATAATGTGTAGGGATGCTAATGCCCGAGTGTATAAAATTTTCCCAGGAATAAATAACGCTTAAAAGTGGTAAATAAAAACGCGCCCCGTGAATTAAGAAGTTTCATAAAGTATAAAAAACTTTTCTTTTTTTTGGAAAAATTATGTTATAAGTACCTACCTATTGCTTTTTCTTTGTAAAAAAAAAAAAAAACTACATAAAGAATGTAAGCAATGGAGTCATAATGATTTTACTAAGTGATGAAGACGAATGTAATTAAAATACTTAGGTACTGTGAAGTTGTGAAGGTAATATTTCTTCATGATAAGACTAATGGACGTAATGATTTGACTAGGATGTCAGAATTGTAAAAGAACGTAAGTCAGATTCAATCTCTTTCATTCTTACATATTTGATATCGATGTGCGAAATATCAGTAAAGTAAATATCATATCTTTGATTATATATTATATTATGATATTATGATATTATGATATTTAATTATAAATGTAAATATCATAGCAATACACCTGTGGATCTAAATATATAAATATAAAAAAAGAAGTGGTGGTACCTGATCATAATTATGTGTTCCGCTGATATCCTTCTAGGGAATAATTTTACAACCCCACATTACATTTCGAAAAATAGCAAAGATATTAAATTATTTTCTTGTGCCACTAGCCTTGGTGTTACTACTTTTGTAAATAATCGCCCTCCCGTCACTATAATTTCAGAAAACAGCAGTTATTAAAATGCAAATCGTAATTGTGTAGCCACCACTTTAAAAGAAATGGGCAACACATCCGCTGCCCGCCTGGAAATAAATCGTCGGTTCCAGTTGTTTATACTTCATATCGGCCCAGTCAAGTCTTGAAGCGCAAGAAATAATAGATAAACTATTATAGAACTGTTGCTAGTTCTTCTGTGAAAATAATTCGTGCCTCTCAATCCCCGTATGCTAGTCCTATTATTCTCGTTCCCCAGAAAAGTGGCGACTTCCGTTGATGTGTTTGTTATAGAAATAATATGACTATTAAATATAAAATCTCACTTCCTCGTATAGAAGACCAACTTGATAAACTCCTAAATTATAACAGATTTATTACCTGACACTTATACTCAGGTTGTTTTCAAGTACCCATGGCCTCGTATTCAATAGTAAAGACAGCGTTTCTTACTTCGGATGGCAAATACGAGTTTTTTTTTACGTATGATTTTCGGTCTGTATAATGCTCCTGCTGTTTTTCAGCAGCTGCTGCCAAAAATTCTATCTGAATTACGTGATCCCACGTCATTTTTATTTTATTTTCGTTTATTTATGCATTCATTGTCCAACAGTATACCAATAACTAACAGGACAATTTAAAAGGTACATCATGCCCTATTTGGACGATATCTTGATTCCATCGTCAGTCTTTCAGGAGGGTCTCCTTAAACTGGAAAAAGTTTTGCAATTGTTAAGGAAATACAATTTGACCTTGCAAATAACTAAGTGTACCTATTGTCTTTTCCCCTAAGCTGGCATATATCTTGGTCATGACAGTTCCAACGATAGAATCCAACCCGATGCAATAAGAAAAAAAAAAAATCAACTTTATCAATTCCTGTAATTCTCGGATTTCTTCGGATTTCTTTTAAAAATTTATATGCAAAAATTCTGTAAGCTCTGTCTCCCTACTGAGCTTGAGTGTGAAACCTCACCGATCTACACCAAAACCAAACACTCTTAAATTTATAAACTCGCTCCCAACGCGCCTATTTACTCAATTAATCATAAACGAAAAATCCAAACCTACTCAGAAAACGATTTAGTTATGGTCCTCCGGACAGCTAAACTTGCGACGGGCCATTCCACAAAACTACAATAAGTTCAAGGGCTCGTTCTGGTGAAGAAAGTTCTTCCAAATGATCGTTATCTGGTACACAGATCTTCGTGGTTCTCGAACCTCTGAAACAGTTATCGTCGCAGGTAACCTGAAACCATGGATTGTTTTAAATGATCCTGTCTTCCTTCTAACCTGTCTGCTATGTCAGAAGTTCACTGTTGTGACGTTAGAAGTCTGAAATCTGTCTCCTTGATCACTGTTGTGATCCTGTCTTCCTTCTAACCTGTCTGCTTTGTCAGAAGATCACTGTTGTGACGTTAGAAGTCTGAAATCTGTCTCCTTGATCACTGTTGTGATCCTGTCTTCCTTCTAACCTGTCTGCTTTGTCAGAAGATCACTGTTGTGACGTTAGAAGTCTGAAATCTGTCTCCTTGATCACTGTTGTGATCCTGTCTTCCTTCTAACCTGTCTGCTTTGTCAGAAGATCACTGTTGTGACGTTAGAAGTCTGAAATCTGTCTCCTTGATCACTGTTGTGATCCTGTCTTCCTTCTAACCTGTCTGCTTTGTCAGAAGATCACTGTTGTGACGTTAGAAGTCTGAAATCTGTCTCCTTGATCACTGTTGTGATCCTGTCTTCCTTCTAACCTGTCTGCTTTGTCAGAAGATCACTGTTGTGACGTTAGAAGTCTGAAATCTGTCTCCTTGATCACTGTTGTGATCCTGTCTTCCTTTTAACCTGTCTGCTTTGTCAGAAGATCACTGTTGTGACGTTAGAAGTCTGAAATCTGTCTCCTTGATCACTGTTGTGATCCTGTCTTCCTTCTAACCTGTCTGCTTTGTCAGAAGATCACTGTTGTGACGTTAGAAGTCTGAAATCTGTCTCCTTGATCACTGTTGTGATCCTGTCTTCCTTCTAACCTGTCTGCTTTATCAGAAGATCACTGTTGTGACGTTAGAAGTCTGAAATCTGTCTCCTTGATCACTGTTGTGATCCTGTCTTCCTTCTAACCTGTCTGCTTTGTCAGAAGATCACTGTTGTGACGTTAGAAGTCTGAAATCTGTCTCCTTGATCACTGTTGTGATCCTGTCTTCCTTCTAACCTGTCTGCTTTGTCAGAAGATCACTGTTGTGACGTTAGAAATCTGAAATCTGTCTCCTTGATTACTGTTGTGATCCTGTCTTCCTTCTAACCTGTCTGCGTTGTCAGAAGATCACTGTTGTGATGTTAGAAGTCTGAAATCTACTCTGTATCCGTCTTCTCGATCACTCGTGTGATCCTGGTTTACTCTGACTACTCTGTCAAAAGATCAAAGTATTAATTACCCTGATTTTCAGTTGTTATAGTATTGAGTCTGGTGCGAGTGGTGCGACGCCTATACCCTTCCGACGTCTTCAAGTCCGAGGACGGCCTTTTTATCAGGATGGTCGACTGTGGGACCACCTCTACGGTAGCTGTCCTTGGCTGCTTCCGCCGCCGGCAGTACGGTGGTCTGACGGTGAGTTTCGACGGGGAACCACCGACCGTCTGCAAGCAGTAGCAGTGGGGAGACGTCGAACGAGGACAGACAGAGTTCAACGCGAACAAGATCAGTGAGGAAATGGAAATGCTCCGGGCTGCTACTCAATGTATTCTTATATATTCTAATAATAATCAATTACGAAGTGTTACGAGATTAGAGTTGAATAAAAATAGTTGTAGAAATACGGTGTTTCCCTGTGCCTCTACAAATTAGTCTACAACACGTATTTCTCTAGAAACTGAGGAGAAATGGTAAAGGCCATAATACCACAAGGGTATCCAGATCAAGGGATAAATCGAAGCAACCTGAAGATTCAGATGAATTATTTTTATAAGTAAAGCCTAAAGTACCGCGAGAACTCATTGAAAATTTCATATAAGATTTAGCAAATCACAGTTGACAGGAAAATTTGTACATTTCTGGAAAGAATAGCAAATTGTAAATTTCTGATAAACAAAGTCAAAACTGTGAATAATTATCAAAGAAATATTAATTCAGCCTAATCGAATAATATGAGCTGACAATTAAATAAGTAATCTAATAAATATAAAACATAAATTCCAATCGAACCAGATTTTAAATAAATGAAACTGTTAGTTGCTGTAAAATTATGTAGGCACGGGAAAATATAATTTCATAAAGACTAGATGAATAACTGTTGCAGTTGTAAAAATTCCGGTCCTTCAAGAATAAAACAATTTAAATCTCAGGCAGAGAGTTTTGTAGTTTATGATCAATGCCTTCATTTCATAATATGTCGAAATCGACCAGACAAGTGCGTAATACGCAGCAGCCCTGAAAAAGGATACATTAATTCCTCTGGAATGTTTATTGAACTATAATAATACAATACAAAAACAGTCTGCATATTTTAGGTGTGTAAATAACTAGACTGACGAAATATCGACGGAAGGAAATTTATTTGAATTATAATAAAAAACTGAGATCTTGATTTTGCTCCAACACAAGCTCTATCTTTTATTTATAATAATTTACCTACTGTTTCATTAAGCAAAATCGAAACAAGACTGGAATTCTGTCTAATAAAATGCAAAAGCATTTTAGCTTCAAACAAAGGCATTCTTGGAATGAATAGGTACAGTTGAAAAATCAAACTATCTAGTTATTATTTATACCAGGAGCATACACAAAGTTTTAAACATCTGAAACAAACTGATGTATGATTATTAATAAATAAATTGCAATCAAATTACTGGAATAATTTGAAAGAGTAGATAATTTCATTCTCAATCAAGGACTTGGTCAGCAAAATAGAATAAAATCAAAGTATCGTCATATAAAGGCAGAAACATTGATAAATGAGTTCTCTAGGTAACACAGGTACAAACAGGGAATAGGCAAACTCAAACAAAAGATTCGTATATGAACGAATTCTCTTAGTTAAAATGTTTTGTAAATAATTAAGCCCAGAAACGATTCTACAAGGTGGAGGCTCATTTTCAATGAATTTAAATAGCATTAAGGCGAATTGTAAGTAATACCAACTTGATGTAAAATGTATAAAACTGATAATATTGCCAACACCTTGCTAGACAATGTAATAATTCAAATAAATAAGGGCTAAGGAAAATTATTTTGTCTCATTGGTATCGTATCTCCTCCCATACAAAATTTCTCCATCGTTCCGGACTATGAGACCGACTACAGAAATCAGGGAATCACAGGGATACTTAACACAATCTGCAGGGACCCAGGTAAGCACCGTTACAATATCTAAAAACGGTTTGCATGTCCCTATCCTAACTTTCCATGTTTTATCCCACTATGTGGAGTAAATATTAATACAGGATGATGAAAATTATCCGATTTTTCATCACCCTGTATTAAAATTTAAACCACATAGTAGATAGAGTACTATGTCAAAAGTGAAGATAGGGACATGTAAACCGTTTTTAGATATCTTGAGCCGTTCTAGTGCTACACTGCTTTAAAGTTGAAAATTTTCGATTTTCATTCCGGTATTTCCGGAAGTGCGGCCATCTTGAAAATATTTTCTTTGAATTTCTCGTGATCACTTATGTCTGGAATTTTTTTATTTTGAAGTTCTAGGCCCATTAGTTTGCGAGATATAGCCGGTGGCCAGCCTTAAGCAGACACCCTGTATTATATATATTCGTTGAAATTACAAATTGCAGTCTTACGATTAACATGTTGTTTAGTTTATTAAATTACATCATTGGTTTCGTCGATCATGAGGAAAAGAACGATCTGTAGGATATTATGATGCGATGTTGACATCATGGTGAAGCATTTGCTTTGTGAGATATACAGGGTGATTGATTGAAACGCCACATTAGAAAAAATTCGACTTCCACATGATCTAGGAATCTGAAATTTGGAACCTAGGCAACATACCTAATAACGAGTCAAAATGAAATATTACCAAGATGGCAGCACATTTAAAAATGGCAAAAACAATCGCCATCTTTGTTTTTTTAAATGGGACACCCCATATATTATAGCATTTTCAGATTGTCTGAGAAAATTTAATAACAATGATGTTTATAGTTGCATTTTAAATTGAGTAGGCTATGAGTTATAAACAAGTTAAAATCGCAATTTTCCAACTTTAAACCCATTTACCACAAAAACGGCCCATAATATCACAAAACGGCTTACATGTCCCTATCTTAAAGTTTTATCTTGTATCCTACTGTATAGTTTAAATGTTTATACAAGGTGATGAAAAATCTGATAATTTTCACCACCTTGTATAAACATTTCAACTACATAATTGGATGCCTTATAAAAAGTTAAGATAGGAACATGTAAGCCGTTTTTTGATACTATGGGCCGTTTTTGTGGTAAATGGGTTTAAAGTTGGAAAATTGCGATTTTCACTTGTTTATAACTCATAGCCTACTCAATTTAAAATGCAACTATAAACACCATCCATATTACATTTTCTCAGACAATCTGAAAATGCTATAATATATGGGGTGTCCCATTTAAAAAAACAAAGATGGCTATTGCTTTCGCCATTTTTAAATGTGCTGCCATCTTGGTAATATTTCATTTGGACTCGTTATTAGGTGTGTTGCCTAAGTTCCAAATTTCAGATTCCTAGATCTTTTGGAAGTCGAATTTTTTCTAATGTGGCGTTTCAATCAATCACCCTGTATGCCCGTATTCACAAACGATAATTTCCTAAATAATTACGTAAGTAATTAAATGAGTGAGATGGAGATATGCAGTTTTTTTGCAATAGAATAAGATGGGGATAATTGATTACGTAATTATTCAGGAAATTATGGTTTGTGAATACGGGCAATAGTCTACGGAAAACCCCATTAAAAAACCTTGACACACCATCCTGTTGAGATTGGTTTGAAGTATTCCAATCACTTTGCAGCATCCGCACTGAGGTTATCTGGCTGTTAATGTAGATTTTGTTTACAAGAGCTTCAAATTTTGTAACCAGTCTATTGTTTCTGTGGAAATTTCATGAGTTTCTTGAAAACCTCCAGAAAATTTGGTTAAAGGACATTCATTGACAATGTGATTGATGGATTCTTCAGGATGTCCGCAAATACAGGAAGCGCTTGGTATTAAATTCCATTTATGTAACATTGAATTACATCTACCGTGTCCTGTTTTTTAGCGATTTACTTGTACCCAGACTTTCCTTCTTATTTCAAAACCGTTAACTAATACTGACGAAGGATCTTCGATTAAAGTGTTGTCGAATAAAGAAACACTTTTATTTAGCCAATCATTTCTCCATTCATCTTCGATTTTAAATGGTCGATCCAGGTATGTTTCTAGCCACACAGGTCTTCTTGATTTTGCTCTCGTTGTTGGAAGATTATTCAGGTCCGATATTATTGAAAAATCATCTGGAAATGTTCGGTATTTATTCATGATTTTATGTGTTGTTTGTTGACTTCGGAGATTAGATGGAGCAATATTTGACAAAACAGGTAACCAAGGGATCGGAGTTGAGGAAATTGTTCCAGTAATAATTCGCAATGTTTGGTTCAGTTGAATATCCACTTTTGATTGATGTACACTGCTGAGCCATACGGGTGCACAATATGCCGCTGTTGAATAAACAAGTGCAAGAGCTGATGTGCGAATTGTTTTTGCATTGGCTCCCCAAGTTGTTCCAGCAAGTTTGTATAGAATATTATTCCTTGTTTTTAATTTTTGTTTCACTTTTTCCAAGTGTTGATTATATTTAGTTTAAAGATATCTCCAAAGTCACACCAAAATAATCCATATGACCCACTTACAAGTTCCCATTCTGTATAATTTATATAATTTTCAAATAAAACAGTATTAGGTATTTAATATTGTTTATGCCATGGGTTGATTTTGTAACAAGATGCTATTTGTTTCAATAAAATGCGCGATAATGTTAGTATATTCTTTGAAATGAAAAGTTGACGTGAGATTTTTATTGACCCCCTCCCCTCTATTGAAATGAGATCAGGTAATATTTTCGCAGACATCCTCCCCAATTGGCGTTTAACACTGTTGACGAACAGACTGGATGCATTCCAAGGATACGAGAAGAGACATAAATTTGAACTGGGTGCATTCGGTTCGAAGGAATTGTTTAAAATAGATCGATCAGGGATTGCAGGTCGTTTTCAAGCATCACTGCTTTACATTCCCTGTGCACGAGCCTGATAGGGTTCAAGTTGATCATTGTTCGTTGATCTATTTTCCTTTTTACAGTAATCAAATTATTTACATTGAAAGATACAAAGAAAGTTTCTAAAGTATCTGTTGTACAAGAGAACAGGTGAGTATCCTGCACGCGGGTATTGTAATCGACTCCTCTTGTCTGAGTTTGGACTGACCAGGTTGCACGCTGTTGCATTCTTACTGATTTTTCTTTTTTTTATTAAACAAGAGGGAGCATCGGTCTTAACTGTGTAGGTAAGACATAGTCGCTCCACTCTGAGAATTTGGCTACGAGAATGAACTCATACAGCCACATATACTTTAAATTATATGTATTTGCCTTTTAAACCTACGATCGCTTGTTTTACTTTTCACAGACATTCGAAAGTAAATCTGAAAAGTAATGCGGACCGAGGTGAGTTTCGACCCCGCGATCTATATAGCTTCGTGGGCCAGCGGAGAACCACCAGGCCACGCAAGTCACCTTACTGAAATTAACACGTAGCAAAATTGAATGTCCTTCAATCACAGGAACACTGAACTATAGAGTACCGAAGTTAGGAGTCCGATCGGGCAGCACCTTTTATCTACCCACCGTTAAAACGAACGCTGGTTTGAGGTCGCCTGTTTACGTGATGCGTTTCTTGTTTAACATGATATCGGGTGACTGTTACTTAAATAAATAGTACTTACAAAACAAACTGCTCAGATGCGATCTGGCGTAACCAAAGTCCCAATTGATTGAAAAACACAATTATCATTGAAGGGTGGTGAGTATGTATTTCAACGAAGGAGAGGATCTTAGAGAAGTCAAACAAAACTCTCGCTTGATTCCGTGCTGTCATCATCGGTCTCACAATTAACTACTGGATTAGTTTCAGTTAAGTTATCAGTAACAAGTTTATTATATCCATACTTAGCAGTTTCATCTGCTTTGTTGTTATTTAATGTGGCCACCAATTACCTAACAGTATTTATACTTAATAATAAATACTTATAAACTCGGAAGGCGGTAACCAATTACTTCTGTGCACTTAGAACTTTCTCGTTTTCGAATAAATATCGTACCGTATATTATACATTGTGTAGTCTGATAACACAAAGTGATATCTGCATATCCTATGTTAACATTGATCCTAAGCTAAAATAAACAAATAAAAAATATATTATACTATGGTATATTATTGTGCCACAAAATATCGCATCATTTTACCGCGTGTCTGAGAAAAGAAATCAAATTTAGTGTCATCAGTAAACTGCACACACAACATCGGCAACATCGGTTTGAACGATATGTACATTAAACGACGATAAAGCTGTGTTCTTGAAAAATAAATCTTTAATAGGACTTCTTGAATACTGTACCGCTCAAGATCGTAATATGGTAGGAGTGGAGCCATGTATAATCCCTGCTTTGGAAACAATGTAGTATTACTATTTATATTGAAAGGGAAAACCACTCATTGTATCTTTGCGATAAAAGAAGAGTAATTATTGGAAATCACTTGGAAATCAGCGGGCGTTTAAGAGTGAAAAAAACAAGTTTAAACTGAAGTGGAACTACGTTAATATGTAAAATTATATTCATTAATACATTGTAAATGTTTATTTTCTTAAAAGATGATATCATTCAATTAAAACAAGAATAATGAAATTGGGATTCGTTGTTCTGAGTGTTATTCAAAAAATCTCTTCAATGGTACTCATCTTCTAGTCATAATAAACCTGGAATGAAGTAATTAGCACTGTCACGTTCCCGTGACGCGGCGGGGGCGGCTTGCCATGAACAGACGAGTGCCGTGTTGCGGAAGCAGGGGATCACCCCCGCCGGGAAAAGCGACCCGGAACTCACACAGCACACGACATTATAAACAGTAATGTATTCATGAGGCTACCGGGCGGGTACAGTGATGTTTTGCCGGCTCTCTGTTGGTGACAGTCACGAACGCTACTGACAGGGGAGGTTGTTTCTTCAGTACACATAGTTTGAAATGATTAAGATAGTGTTTAATAGTTAACTGTCTTTTATAAGGAACCAAATCATATCTTGTAATTTCAGATAAACGTATACAGGGTGTTGATTTTCAAAGCGGGCCATAGGGGATTAGCATTGCGAAAGTTGTTTTTGAGGATTCCTGCTCGCCGTTTAGACTGACAGAAATGGTTTTGGTATCAAAATGAAGCTAAAATTATTGCGCATAACGCTTGACATCAGAAATTAATTTAATTTCACGTTGTTTTCTAAAATTCTTCAGTTTAAGTAATTGTTAATGTTTAATCACAAAATAGCATGCCTTGCCCAAACAATAATGACGTTTCTACGTTTTGACAATCCAATAATAAAACTTTATAAGTCAGTAGGTAATAATAAAGTGTGGTTCTATTTAAAAATGGGTTATACAAACCAAGAAAGAGTCTTTATGGCGAAAACCTACTACAGTGTAGGTTAGGGGAAGTTACAGGAGGGTTAAATAGAACCAGACTTTATTATTACCTACTGACTTATAAAATTTTATTATTGGATTGTCAAAACGTAGAAACGTCATTATTGTTTAGGCAAGGCATGCTATTTTGTGATTAAACATTAACAATTACTTAAATTTTTACTGAAGAATCCTAGAAAACAACGTGAAATTAAATTAATTTCTGATGTCAAACGTCATGCGCAATAATTTTAGCTTTATTTTGAATTCAAAACCATTTCTGCCAGTTTAAACGGCGAGCAGGAATCCTCAAAAACCACTTTCGCAATGCTAATCCCCTATGGCCCGCTTTGAAAATCAACACCCTGTATATGTAGTTTTTAGTTACAGAGTCTGTAATTAACTACATAAAACATAAATATACATATACAAAATATATCCTCGTCAGAAACTAATTTACAATTCTGAATTTCATCACTAGGGGGCGCAAGCTCTATGCCCTTCAAAAAAATCGTCGTTTGAAAAATCTTAACAAAGATCATATGCCATGTTAGATGGAAGTACAATTTTTCAGATCCCCCTTGTGTTTTTAAATCCCCCTACAACTTTCATTTCAACTTTATTTTTTTGCTGCTTTGGCAAGGGCGGGGTTGGCCGAAACACTCTTTTATTTTGATATTACTCCAAATTAGCTCTGGCTTTCCCGGATTTACCCAGATTCATTTATGACAAAGAAATCTTATCATGATGATCGAGAACAACCTCGTTCTTGATCATCCTGTACTGTAGCATATCATGGATACAGTTGTTTATGACCGGATCTATTCCTCCCAAACTGCTCCTTCGTACTTTCTGGTAATGCATTGTAGAATGCTCATTTTGCGTGGAGGAAGACTCCCACCATGATTTCTTTGTCATAAAGGAATTTGGTTCATCGAGGTTGATGGGGGGAGCTGAAGTAAGCTTCGTGCCGACAAGAGAGTGCCCGCAGGGGGACTCCCTTATCATGGACCCCAATTATTGATGACGTCTGGCTAGAAATTCTCTCTTTATGAAGAGTTAACGTCTAATCACATGCGGATGACCTTGTCATTATGATTAAAGGGAACTCTGAAGCGACCATAATATATAATATTCTTCAATACATTTCATAAATGATCTATCAGTGCTGCGAGGGGAAACAGATGTCTGTTAACCATCTAAAAACTATTATAGTACCGTTTACCAGAAGAAGATTGGAAGGCTCATCATCACCTATTATTCTAGAAGACATTCAAACAATTAGTAATAATAATAATAGTCTTTATTGAGCCAAGAGACATGTAGATGGGATGGCTAGTTACCGTAGGTAGCTACTTTCAGGGACGTTATAGGGTGCCTTCCTGATCATTTTGAGATAGGACACTATGGGTCGGAGACATCACATAAGCGTTCTACGACCCATTTGAACAAGTGGCTTTTTACCTAACACAATAATAACAACAACGATAACCTTTATACAGGGTGTCTGCTCAAGTTGGAACCATATCGAGAACCATATGGAAAACTTTTTTTTTCTTGGTTTTCTGAAAAAATGTTTTCTTTATAAAAAGTTGTGCATGGTCCAAAACTTAAAATGCCGTCATCAAAATATCGATTTTTTTTAAACTGTATATGAGGTGTGTCAAAGAATAAAAATTTAACGCAAGAGTAAAGTACCTTTGTTTTTGACAATATCAAAAATTGTTACTTAAAAAAGTTTATCAGCACTGCTAATGACATTCAAATATGTAATTCATCAAATATTTGTTTTATCAAAGAAATAGTGTTTATCAGCAAAATTTTAGATTTTATGCTGTTTTTTATTGGTTAAGCAACTGCATGTTATTGCATATTTGAATGGTATTTTATTTGTAATACTGATCAACTTTTTTGAATAACAATTTTTGATATTGTCGGAAATATAGGTACTTTACTTTTGCGTTAAATTGATATTTTTTGACAAACCTCGTATTCGGCTTTAAAAAATCGATATCTGGTGGTTGAATTGTAAGTTTTGGACCATGCACAACTTTTTATAAAGAATACATTTTTTCAGAAAACCAACAATAAAAAAGTTCTCCATATGGTTCCAACTTAAGCAGACACACTGTATACCTAATGACGGCAACAACAGAGCTGGTGCTTCGGAATTTTTTATTAAATTTTTTATTGTTACCATGGAACCCCATTGTTTAGAATATCTTAATGTCATATTT
Organism: Malachius bipustulatus; assembly: GCA_910589415.1. Lineage (NCBI taxonomy): Eukaryota > Metazoa > Arthropoda > Insecta > Coleoptera > Melyridae > Malachius > Malachius bipustulatus. The sequence goes on along the minus strand of OU342630.1, from coordinate 3,852,487 downwards.
TTTGCGAATTTTTTTCTCAACTTTAAGCTATGAAACAGGGTAAACAAATTTGTCTCTTTCCTTGCCCCTCTATTCACTTTGTTGCTGGATAAAAAAATCGAAAGTAATGCACTAATTAAATCCAAACTTAAGAATTATCATCAACTAAGTAATCCAACTTTAATAAAATTTACAAAAAATACTATTTTTACAAAGAAACTATTTATATTGATATGATTGAAATGGTGTTGCTAGAGTTCCGCCGGCGGAATTGTGCATTTAAAATTAGAGTTCCGCCTGGCGGCGGAAGTTCATAATAATAATCCAGAAATCCGCCGAAAATTTACGCAAGCGCGGCGGAATGATACACTTAATATTTTCTTTGCCGCCACTTAATATTTAAGATCACTTAGTTACCATACTGTTACTACGATACTATATCAGTAATTTTATTTACCTATGTACGTCTGAAGATGCTACATTGAAAGTACCTACCTAGTGGAACACGTGTAACGTTATTATCCATCAATATACAGTAGAATTTTTTTAAACATTAGTGTTTTTAGTGTTTTATTAATCATTAATCAACAAACATTCACATACAGAGTGTTCCTGTTTTTGATGTCACGTCTCACTTTTTACTCCAAAAAGGCTGAAGTATTATTAAACTTTTTATCCCCGTATAAAAAATAAAGTTTGTTATCTTGCATGGTTTTCCCAAAAATATTTTTTTATGATGGACTTACACAATGAAAACATGTTTGTGAAATTTTTATTTTATTCAAAATAATAAGTTTTATTCCACATAATAGCTATTTATGATATTATTGTTAAAAGTGAAGTTTTATTTTGTGAGTGAAAAGGTTTGTGAAATGAGCGAAGCGTAGCGGAGCGAATTGCAGAAATTTCACGAAAAAATAAAATCACTTTTAAGACGAATATCATACAATGGTTTTTGTAAAACTGCTTTATTTTGATAATAAAATTGATGTATTTAGAATGGCACTCAACTTCAAATTGCATATTAAAATACTACAGATAAGTACAAATGTACTATGCATAGCAACTGTTGAAATACCTATGACGCTCTGGAAGCGGTGCATGAGCGGAGATGTCGATTCACGTTTGCCTTGAATCTCTGTAGGTTGTATACTTCGGGAAACACGCCCTTTGGAATGCTATTCCAAAGAGATGGGGTTCTATACATAAAAGAAGTCTGAAATAGGGTGGTACGAGGTGTAACGAGCTGAACCTGATACGGATGAGCGTCTGCGGCTCGACGTGTATTTCTGCCCGGTCTTGTTCTAGGTGGGATGAAGCGAGCCACGTCTTTTGAACACTTCCATAAAAATATCTGTAAAACAGACTCAGGTCAGCTACTCTTCTTCGATGTTCGAGAGTGGCTAAATTTTTTGTCAAATCTGGGTCCCCAATCAAGTGTATGGCTCTTTTCTGGATAGAGTCGAGTAGTCTCAGCGTATGTTTAGGAGCTGAGCTCCAAACATGTGAGCAGTACTCCAATGATGTTCGGATTTGAGCCTTGTATAAGAGGAGAAGCTGTTGTGGTGTATAAAATTTCTTCGTGCAGAAGAGTGTTCCAAGTTTTTGAGAAGCACTCTTCGCCAGACCTGCAACATGATCGTGCCAAGACATGTTCGATCCGAGACTCACTCCAAGTAAACGAAGAGATGACGCTGGAGTAAGAGAGTGTCTCACCATCACCATATCTGGCTCCAAAACGTTGGCCTTTTTGGCGAAGATGACTGCTTGGGTTTTTCCAGCATTAAATTGAACTTGTTTCTATCGCCCCAAGCTAGAATGTCTTGTAAGTCATTGTTAAGTATAGCAACTTCTTGTTCCCTGCGAGTCTTTGCGTCGATGGCAGATGTTCGCGCATCTAAGGTATAAGAAGATATGAGTGTACTGTCATCAGCAAAACTGCATATTGGATTTTTTGTTGTTTCAAGCAAGTTGTTGATAAACATTAGAAAGAGAGTCGGAGATAAAATGGATCCCTGAGGCACACCGGCATTGATGGAAAAGGTCTCAGAAAGAGCTCCATCGACTGCCACCTGTAATGAGCGATCTCCGAGATAACTCGCAAGCCACAAGCAGAATTTCTCGGGTATGCCATAAGCCTGCAGTTTTGCCAACAGTCCATCATGCCAGACACGATCGAAAGCTCTAGAAATATCAAGCGCAAACCTTCGAGACTCCCCATGGTGCTCGATTGCGCTGTTCCACAGCTCGGTGGCGTAGGTGAGGAGGTCACCAGTTGACCTCTGTTTACGGAATCCGTATTGGCGGTCGCTGATTATATTAGCTCCTTCCAAGTACTTTAAAAGATGTTAGTTAATACTTACCTTTCTCCATAATCTTGGATATTACTGAAAGCAGTGCCACTGGTCGATAGTTATTTGGTATAGGCTTTTTGCCTTTCTTGGGAATAGGTTGGATCCGTGCACACATTTCCAGCAGGAAGGAAATATTCCTTTTTTATACGACAGTTTAAAAAGTCGACAGAAGACAGATGACAGCTCAGTGGCGCATTTTTTAAGTACGATAACAGGTACGTCATCGGGCCCAGAAGCTTTATTTGGGTCTAAGACTAACATATAACATAATGCGCTTTATGACACGCTGTCGGAAAACAATGTCTGACATTTTGGGCTCTACGGAAGGAATCATTGGCGGAGTTCTTCCCTGAAAGTCGACGGAAGAGTATGAAGAAAACACTCCCTCCAACAAGTTCGCCTTCTCCTTAGCCGTAGATGCTATGGTCCCGTCTGTCCGTGTAGGTGGTGGAATCGTGGATCTGGTGAAGTTATGGCTGACTACCTTAGTTACCGACCAAAAAGATTTAGAACCGTTAGGGCACGAGAGAAGTTTGTTCCTAATTCTTTGGTTGTGAGTTTCCTTGGTTTGATCTATTATTTCCTTGCATCTGTTTCGAGCAAGGATGAAATTGTGGTGGTTTATGCCGTCAGGGCTCTTTCGCCATTGGCGAAAAGCCAGTTGTTTGGAGGCGACAGCTTCCTTGCATCTTTTGTTGAACCAAGGTTTGCTGTTTGAGGGCTGTTTTTTTGAAAAGGGAATGTAGGCTTCCATGCCTGTTAGGATAACTTGAGCAACTTCCCTAGCGCAAACAGATGGGTCATTAGAGCCGAAACAAACACTTCTTCATGGAAAATCTCGATAATATTCCCTGAGTTCTTCCTATTTAGCAGATTTATAGTGCCAGACTACCCGCGGTTTACTTGCTTCTTTAATGTTGGTAATTGGAAGGACACAAGATGTTGAGACGAGTTTGTGATCTGAGGAATCCAGTTGTGCTTTCACCGTGATAGTATATACAGTGTGACCCATTTGTTCTTGAAACACCCTGTAGAATCTTAATTTATGGTGCGATTTAAAAAAAATTCTTTTAAATCATAGAGCTTGATAAACTATATTTTGGGAGCAAAAAGCGTCTCATTCCTACAAAATCCAGAGCATATTAGATCAGTGTTTACTTGTAAAATCTCCAAAATTCATATTAGCGATTTTTTTAAGAAAAAAACTGGGCACGCCACGGGATTCACCAGCCCTCAAAACGGTACTGTACTAAATTTTATTGGAAATGTCAGAGTAAAAAGGATCTTGTGGTTATTTTAGAAATTCATAATAAAACTCCGAATTTTCATAAATTAATTTGAAGAGGGTCAAAAGCTATCATAAGTAAAAATTAAAATTAAAAAAGTAAAAAAAAGTAAAAACAAAAAATGAAAAAAAAATAAATAAAAAAAAAACAAATAAATAAAAAATTTTAATTAAAAAATTAAAGTACCTATACATTATCACCAACTAGACGTACAATTTCTTTTTTGCCTCTCTTGACCTTTTCGAACAAATTAATGAAAATTCGGTGAATCCAGTAGCGTGCACAGTTTTTCGCTAATATGAATTTTTGAGATTTTACAAGTAAACACTGATCTAGTAGGCCCTGGATTTTGTAGGAATGAGACGCTTTTTGCTCCCAAAATATAGTTTATCAAGCTCGATGATTTAAAATTTTTTTTTTTCAAATTGCACCATAAATTAAGATTCTACAGTGTGTTTCAAGAACAAATTTGTCACACTGTATTTGAGGGTTCGTGGTCAAAAACAGATCCAACAGGCTGGCGAATTCTCCCTGGCGATCGGGAATACGGTTTGGTTCATCAACGAGCTGGGTAAAACCACAGCTGATCGCAAACGATTCCGCTTCACGGCCTTCTTCATCGGTGAAATTTGAGTATTTAAGCCAGTTGATGCTAGGTACATTAAAATCTCCCAAGATGGCTATCTCGGCTTTAGGGTAGTTTATCTCTATGAAGTCAACAGTTTTTGTCAGGGACAAAAAAAGTGTCCTATACTGTGTATCGCTGGGTGGTCGGTATAAACAACAGATAAATCTCGTCGTTTGTCGGTCTGTTATCCTAAGCCACATGACGTCAAAGTCATCGGGCTCAAAGTCTTCCTCACGTTGGCAGGAGAGGTCACTTCTGACAAAAATGCCAATTCCGAAGTTACGTTTAAATCGGGAATGAAAGTCATATCCTGGAAAAAGATAATTATTAACTGTGCTTGACGACGCTTGGACTCTTGTTTCATTTTTCATTTAATTCGTTTTTTACTTATTTTAGAAAATGTGTATTCAGTCGACCCTCTTCAAAGAGCCATACATTTATGTCTTGAAATAAAGGCCATATCTTGAAAAGGGAGCCATTTTCAACATAAATAATTGCGGTTAAATTGGAACATACTTAACCCAAGAATCCGTGGTTGAGCGTGCTGCCGAAACTAATATTTAAATTAAAAAAAAAATTCTACAAAAATACGAATTCAGTAGGTAGTGTAGGTCCATCATAAAAAAATTATTACGGGAAAACGATGCAAGATTTTATAAGAGGGTAAAAAGTTTGGTAATATTCTAGCCTTTGGATATAAAAATATAGAATCAATCAGTGGCGTGCGAATAAAAAAGTTCTGCAGTAAAAAGTGACACGTGACATCAAAAACAGGAATAGCCTGTATGTCAATGGGTACGTTCACCTGACGTCAACTGTTGAGTTGTTGAGGTAGCGCTTGCGTTCAGACATACCGCTCACTTACAAGTTACAACCGTTGTTCAACTGTTGAGTATTTTTGTGAGCGTAATTATTTCACGCTCAGCACTGTCAACGTATATGTTGCAGTAATGCGCAAAGTGGGAAGTATAAGTTCCAAGTAAGAAATGCTCCTTATACAATCAGCGACAAATAAATGATAATTATTATTTCTATGAACTTGAATCGTATCCAGAAACATGTCACATATCTCTCGATCTCAACAATGCGTTCAGACTATTTCCAACATGTTGAAACCACTAACACAACCGTTTTGCGCTGCTATTCAACAGTTGACGTCAGGTGAACGTACCCAATGATTGTGAAACTATGTCAGATTATCGATTTTAATAACAGTAGTGGTAGATGAAATTTTGAAGTTTCTCAGTTAATCCGATTTTGACTCATTCTGGAGAACATTTAGCTGATTTACCCCCTTTTAAGAGCTCTATCTTGATAATGATAATTTTGTTTAAATCGGCATATTTTGTATTCGGGAATCTTGGGTAGAGCGTTGGTGGCATTTTTTAGAGACATCCTATACAGGGTGCACCATATATCCTTCTCTATATTGCTGTCTCCTAACGCAAACAGATACAGAGTCGGAATTTTGTGGCCATCTCGAATTAGTCAAGAAATGCAAAATATCTATGACAGTTCCTGAAATATCCTGAGAAAACTGAAAAATCGAGATTTATTATTTTTGCCATATCTTTTTTGTTATTAGTAATAAATGAATAATTTTTTGTGGGCTTACATAAATCGGCAAGAGCTACCCATCTGAAATTTCAAAAATTTTTAAAGCCGCCTATAGATCTCAGAATTTTCATAATCAACTTTCGTTTTTCTTATGGCCGCCGTATTGCTTTTTTTATGTTATTTATATTTTTTTATGGTACAAAAAAATAATAAAAAACAAAAATTGTTAAACTTCAAAAAATAAATTTAAAAAATGTTTTTTTTTTTTTTTTCTTTACAAAAAAGACAACTTTTTAGACCGAATTTCATAGATAAATTAAAAGACCATAACTATTTCGGCGTATTTTAACAATGTTGACGTATTTCGACTATTTTTTTTTTTTAGATTTTGCTTTAAAAAAAGAATGAAAATTTCAGATTTTTTTTAAGTTTATAAATTTTTGGTTTCCACTATTTTTTCATATCGAACGACATAAAAAACTAATATGGCGGCCATAATAAAAACGAAAGTTGACTGTGAAAACTCTTGGATCTAGTCGGCCTTGAAAATTTTTATAAAAAATCTCGATTTTTCAGTTTTCTCAGGATATTTCAGGAGCAGTCACAGATATCTTCTATTTCTGAACAAATTCGAAATGGTCATAAAACTGCGCATCGTTTCTCTAATTTAACAGACCTCTTAGCGTTCAGGAGATAGCAATATAGAGAAGGATATTAGGTGCACGTTGTATAATTATGCATATACAGGGTGTCCCAGCTTATTCGAAGCGGTCTCTGTAGGCCAAACGATGTATTTTTTCTTGCAAAAAATTGCAAATTCAAGTACAGAATCACAATGGCCATAATTTAAAATTATTTTGGAGTGTACAGAGTGTCCCATATGACAGTGGCATATCAAAGTTATGTTTTTTTTTAATGGAATTGTCCAATGTTATTGCATTTTTAGATTGTCTGAGAAGAGAAAGTTAGATTGGCTTTTACAGTTGGTGTTTAAATTCAGAAGTTTTTGAGTTATAAACAAGTGAAAATCGTCATTTTTGAAGTTCAAGGCCCTCTGTACAACGAAAACGGCTTAAGATACATAAAAACGGCTTACATGTCCCCATTTTACTTTTTCATGTACTATCCTATGATGTAGATAAAATGTTTATACAGGGTGATAAAAAATTTGAAAAAAACTGAGATTTCTCCACGCGTCGCCGAATAAAAAAATCAAAGAAAGTACAAATGTTTCAATACCATAGGATAGTAAATGAAAAGTTAAAATAGGGACATGTAAACCGTTTTTCTGTATCTTCAGTCGTTTTCGTTTTCTTTGACTTCTTTGTTTTCACTTGTTTATAACTGAAAAACTTCTGAATTTATACACCAACTGTAAAAGCCAATCTTATTTCCTCTTCTCAGACAATCTAAAAATGCAATAACATAGGAGCATTCCATTTAAAAAAACATAACTTTGATATGCCACTCTCATATGGGACACTCTGTATAGTCCAAAATAATTTTAAATTATTATTATATTTAAGTTTGTGAGTTATAAACAAGTGAAAATCGTAATTTTTGAATTTCAAAGTCCTGTACAACGAAAACGGCTCAAGATAGAAAAAAACGGCTTACATGTCCCTATTTTAACTTTTTATGTACTACTATCCTATGGTATTGAAACATTTGTACTTTCATTGTTTTGTTTTTTTTTGGCGACGCGTGGAGAAATCTCAGATTTTTTGAAATTCTTTATCACCCTGTATAAACATTTTATTTAGATCATAGGATAGTGCATCAAAAAGTAAAATAGGGACATGTGAGCCGTTTTTCTCTATCTTGAGCCGTTTTCGTTGTACAGGGCTTTGAACTTCAAAAATGACGATGTTCATTTTTGTTTATAACTCACAAACTTCTAAATTTAAAGACCAACTGTAAAAGCGAATCTTATTTTTTCTTCTCAGACAATATAAAAATGCAATAACATAGGAGCATTCCATTAAAAAAAAAACATAGCTTTGATATGCCACTCTCATATGGGACACTCTGTATAGTCCAAAATAATTTTAAAAAATGGCCATTGTGATCCTGTATTTGAATTTGTAAATTTTTTTTGAAAAAACCCATTGTTTGGTCCACAGAGACCGCTTCGAATGAGCTGGGACACCCTGTATAAGTAGTATGGCCTTAGCAAATACCTACCATTTTCCAAGGACAAATTGCAAACTGATAATATTTATGATTAGGGATTGATCATTTTCATCATATTATTATGTTATGACAACATTTATATGAAGCTCTATGACAAACTAATATTTTTTTAATAAACATGTATCTGATTCGCTTTAGTTTAGATGTTACAAGCGTTTAAAAGGATAATGTAGTGCACGTCATAATATTATAAGTATCCATAAAACCGAAAGTACTGTTTTTTTGTAAAAATAAATAATAGTAACAAGTCAATATTTTAATTTAATTTTTATTCTATTGGCGTAACGTTTTTTTTACAGGATGTTCCTTCAGTAATGACGATATTGTTTAATTTTTTAAATAGGACATCTTGTAGGTATATTACTGTGTTTGTATTTTATTTTCATATTTCCTGAGGAAATCCAGTAAAACTGGTTTTTATAGTTGCAGTTTAAAATAAGCAGTTTATGAGTTATAAATAAATAAAAATAGCAATTTTTTCATTTTGAAAGCACAGTGTACATCGGAAATGTCTCAACATATCTGAAAACGTATATGTCCCTATCGTAACTTTTCAAATCTCATCCCAGTTTGTGGTTCAAATTTTGGTGTTGAAAATTATAAAATTTTTAATCACCCTGTATTAAAATTTCAAGCACACTGTAAAGTAACCAATGAAAAGTTAAGATACTGACATGTAGCCGTTTCGATGTTTTAAGCCGTTTCCGATGCACACTGCTTTCAAAATGAAAAATTTCACTTGCTTATAACTTATAAACAAAAGCAAATCGGACACATTAAAGTAGTATGTTTAAAATTAAGTGACCTATCATCTGTCAAAGTTTGTCATAGAGTCTATAGAACACCCTGTATTTTGTATCTACATTAGATTAATTATTTGTGGCAGTAGTCGATTAGGAAAAGGATCTTCTTCTTTCTCAAAAACCCAAGCTTTCAAACTTTATTTATTTCTTCTTCAGGGGTGAGAAAGTGAGGTCTAATAAATTATGTTGGAAATTTTTATGAGCAAATATAAACAACGGGTATGTCATGTTCTCTGCTAGAAACCATTAGTATTATTTTCAAAGTTCATAAAAAATTACAAAAAAAAACTATGTTCTAATAATTTTCTAAAATGTTTGAAGTTGTCAAATTATTTATTATTATTGAGAGCTAAAATTTTGTTCAAGCTGGTTTGATATAAATGAAAATTTTATGGTTATACAGGATGTTTCATTGGTAAGCGGAAAAACGGTAACTGCGGATAGAGGTGTTTTTAAAAAACCCATGGTAAGTGACGTCATTAGTAACACAGATGTTTTATAGATATTGCCAATTTATTTTGGACGCCATAACTAAAGAACCACTCTGTATATTTTTTTGAAATTTGATAAAAAAGTTTCTATTTCACTGCACAAACGTTTAACATAAATGCCGTAAGAAAAAGGCATATTAAAAAAAAATAAATAAAAAAATGGTCCAAACTCACAAAAAGTTTACCTATTATTAAGTAAATTATTGTAGTGTATTGAAATTTGCCAATAATGTCTGGCCGTACTGGTGTTTCTCATTGAACTCTGTAAAAATTCGAATACAGGTCCGTACCTGAACCAAAAAATATATGCATACCCACTCGCCACTCGCTCCTTTTGTGCTCCATGGTAGTGCACAATAAAAACATCCATTTACATTAAGTTAATCTCGAATAAATTTTTGCTTTAAGCCGGTTCGTAACTTTCAAAAGTGTTAATTTTTTAATGAATAAAGAACATAAATTACTGATATCTTTTAAAATTAATACCGAATCATGTCTGGCAGTACTTGCATATTATGACATCAAACTCTTTAAAAGTTCGAAAACAGGTCCGTTCCAGATTGAAATTTTTGTTGATTTTTCGCCTGTAATTAACAGCCTGTATATTTATTGGTACATTTACTGGCACAATCCATAATCATTGAAAAAGAATCAAAAATTGGTCAAAAATGATCACAGCAAGAGCTCGTGATAATGTTAATTACGTCTTTTTTGCTTTTCAAATTTAACAAAAATATGTCTAATTGGACTTTACACTCCTTATACTAGTAAAAACGCGTTTGGCTAAAATTATATGCGGTGGCACCTGACTCTGACAACGAATTTTATAGGGGCAGTGAATTTTGCATAAAAATTCTAGTCGGATAAATTTTAATGAAATCAATGATTTTGTAATGTAAATTGCCCAAAATTACCTAGGAAAATTAAAATATTGAAATATGAAATATGAAAAAACCTAAAGAATAGTTTTTTATTCTAAACTGCTTGGTATATTGCACAACGGTTTTGTATTTGCAATAAAGTCAGTGGCGTAAAATATGGGGAGGGAAAAGTGGCTCAAATCCTGACTATCTATGCCAATGGAAGAAATCTACAAACTCTGAAATACCCAAATGAAAAAGTTTTGTTTGCTTATTGTTCGTGCCGAGTTTCATCAAAATCGGTGTAAATTTACACGAGTTATAACAAAGAACTTTTTAAAGCTTGGCACCCTGTATCTCTTAAATGAAACACCATTTTGAGCTGAAACTTATTTTTTCGAATTAAATTTATGAGAGGAACCATACCTTCACGTTAAACAGCCTAATCTATGTCGACCGTGTAAGGACCTAATTTCAAACGCTGACATCAGCAACGTTTCATGTGGAAAATTTTTTTCTGGTTAAACGACTGTCTAAACCATAAGGCCTTCAGGAACCTTCTTTGTGCAGCCTCCAACACGTTTGTAAAACGATTGTATAACGGATACCAACCAGATGAGAGATGCGTGTTCTAATGGTGAACGAACAAATGCGTTATACAGAGCAACCAAGCAGTAAAAATTGGCGAACAACTTAGTAGTTCTTAAGCATTCATCCCAGTATTTTGAGAGCAGAAGCTGATGTTATTTGAATATGATTATGAAAACTAAGGGCACTGTCAAAGTGAAAACCAAGATCTTTAATCTGATGAGATGATCTACAAATTGGCATATTCTCAACATTATTAGGATTGGAAATCTGAACCTTAGCACGACTATAGGTGTAGCTTTTCCAAGTCCTCCTGCAGAGATAATGAGTCGCTCACTGTTGTTATAACCCGAAATAATTTAACGTCGTCCGCAAACATCAAAATTCCGCAATCTATAGGTAAGTCATTAATAAACAAAATAAACAGCAATGGACCCAGGTTTGACCCCTGGGGTAACCCTGATGTAACGGCATATGAACAGGAACAGAAACCAATGCCGGTATACTTTCAGAAAAATCAAATTACTTTAATTTGTTAAGAACTGTTTTAAGCGATCAAATGCCTTGGCGAAATCAGTATAAATTGTATCGACTTGACCACGCCTATCGGATCCGAATTGTGTAGAATGACAAAAGTTTGTCATAGTAGGTCTGCACTCGAAAAATTCGTGTTGAAATGGAGAAATGAAGCATTTGACATGATTGCAGAAATATTTATATGGGATAATTTCAAAAATTTTTGAGAAAGATGACAATATCGATATTGGTCTGTAGCTAGTAACATCAGCCTTATCCCCGCTCTTAAATACTAGACAAATGCTTGCGATCTTCCATTTACTGGAAAAAGTATTATTTTTCAGACATAAATTAAATACAAGAGCCCTGGAGGTGAAATGACAGTTAAAAAAAAGCAATGAATTGAAAAATGAAAAACGACAGCCAGGCTAGGTATCCAGTGAAGGGTTGAACTATGTACTTAGCTTTGTAAAGCAGGTGATGGTGTTCAACACGACTTCTCGAGGATCTGCCATGAAATGACGGAGGTGCTGGTGGTAGTGCTGGCCGTGCCGTGGGTGCATGGCACCGTGCTACCTGGGAATCCTCCTGGTGTTGGTGCTGGTGCCGATGCTAGCCGCTAGCCGGTCATGATCTGGCTGTCATCGGTCCTGATGGGTCTTGATGTTAGAAGGCAGCCATGGAAAAAGGGCGAACTCCCTAGAGCAGCTCGGAACACTTCAGAACCAGCAGGTCAATAATAATGATAATAATCGGCGCGAACCCTCGAGAGTGCTTCGTGTTAAATTAAATAGCTCAACCACTTCACATGATAAAAAAAATTGAGGTTATTAAAAAAAGAACCTCCAACACTCTCAAGAACTCACCGTCAATAATGCAATGATTGTAAATCAAAAGCAACAATTAATAATATAAACAGTAATAAATTGATGAAATTTAAAAATAAAATTAAATCAGCCATCTTGTACTTGACCTTCACCGGTGTTCGAAAATAACAAGTAGCACTATAGAGAATGTTCCACACTTACCTTTACTGAGCGGGCGAGGGGTTGCTTTCTAGTAGTGAGACATTTTATTGATTTAACTAATTAAAATAAACAGGTGGTCTGTTTTTAAATTTTAACAGGAATCCAATCACCACTGATGTGCTTCACCCTTTATAATAAGTGTCCCCTCTGCGTAGCTACTACGAGTCAAGACGAAGGCGCGACTCGGGAAGTCCGACTGGCAGTGTCGCCACCGATTTTAATAGCCATCGATAGAAATACTTACAGGGAAAATGAATAAAAATTGCTTTATTTTATTTATTTGAAAATGAATGTAACGGTGACAAAAGAACCGTTACAAATAGAAATGTACAGTATAGAATGATCTAAAACTAGTTTGTACGTTAACAAAAAATACTTTTAGGTGATGAAACCAATTAAGTTTTCAAATATCTATGCCAACGGTTATGATTTTGTGACCATTGTAGGTTAGTAGCTTATTATTAGTTATTATTGTACATTTTCTTTACCCTTATAAATATTAGACGAAGATATTATATAGTTTTAGTAAGTTGACCTGGATCATAGTAACGCAGTCGGGCTTGGATGTAAATGTAAGTCGGTTCCTCATTACGCGGTATTTGTCAAGTATTTGTGAATACGTGACAAGTGCCGCGTAATGTGTATTAGAACGCCGCGAGTAACTCTAAAAAGCTCAGGTTTACTTGCTACGCTTGTTACTTGTACTTACTTCCTTTTCGTTGTCGGTTATCTGTCCCAAGTGAAAGGTCCTTCCTTGCATCAAAGTGTTATCAAGACCACACCATACCACACCCGCTCTGCTTATGCGGAAGTAATGTTTTGACTTTTACTTACACATCAAGTACTCGCCAAATACTTTCAAAATAACTTATTTGCCAAGTACCGCATAATGAGTGGTCGGCTTTAGACTGCGAGTGGATTTTATCCAAAATACATCTTTACATTAGCGGTAAAAAAGTTTAATGACCTGATCTTATGAACGAAACTCTATAACAATAATTAGTCCAGTCAAATTATTATTCAATAATATGAAATTCTCAATAATCTTCAGCTTGCTGTGAACAACTTACGTCACTATATCTAGATAAATGGAGGTCCAAGATTTGCGGCATTGTTAATTTATCAACAATTTAAGGTGTTGAATTTAGGAAATAAATCACGTTTTCGGGCGTGAATGTCGAATTATACAAAAATCCAGCAACCTGCCAACAATTTCCACAATACATTTTTTTGTAAAGAGTTAAATTTTATAAAAAAGTCCCGGAGACCAAACATCAGAAGTTTATGGTTTGTTCATAAATTTTCATCACGGCTCTCAATATCGACTGTGCTTTGCAATAATCACAAAAAAACTTGTATGTTATTCGGTTTTTAATATTTGAATAAAATGAAAGAATTTAAATTTTTATCGTATGTAGTCCAAAATCATGAAATAATATCGAATAATTCGAAAACCGTAAATAATCGGCCACTGTTTTTTGGAACTTCTTGCTGTTGGAAAACTTATTCACTTTTCATGTAGGACCTCCCTATTTTTGTCTAAAGAATGAAATTATTGTCTATATTGTCTATATTGTCTATATTGTATATATCGTCTACGAAAAAGATGCTGCGAAAATTTTCTGATAGTTTAATTTTGCTACAATTAAGTCGTTTATGCCGCAACATTTGATTTTTTCGTAATTTTTCAAATTAAATTGTTGATCAATCAAAAATGCCGCAAATCTCAACTTAGATTATTCGGAAGTTTGGAACTAATTTGACTGGACTTTGCGATTTGTTGGATTTGAGACCTTTTTTGTTGGATTTGTTGGCATTTTTTACTCGAATATTTTTTTTACCTCGCAAGCATACTATTTGATGTAAAATATCTGATTTAATTATCTAGGTTCATTCTGGAGATGCTCATCATTTATTAATGAGTCATTACAAAAATGACATGTTTGTCACATGATTGTGTATCTCCTTTCATCGTTCAACTTTCGTGATTTCAAGTTGTAGGGTGTGAAACTTTAACCGTCTCCCATGTTCTCCTCCTTTCCCCTAAGCGCTGTAGCAGTTATGCTAACACGTCGGATGATCTATGGGGTCACAAAAAATCTCCATGTGTAGACGCGGGGGAATAGCTTAATATTCCCGTTGTCACACCCTGGAAGCGTCACGGTTCCTGCTTGCTCCCTAACAATAACAAATTGATAGCAGCCGTTCCGTTAAAGCGTTATGGAGTACGAAGTGAGATTCATAAAAATCCCTTGCTATAAATTCATAGCGCTTTCTTAAACATTAGTTTGCTTGTTTGATGGCGTTTATATGTTGTGATTAATCGGCCGCCTTATTGAATTTCAGTTAACGGGGTACCTAAATCGACTCCCACATTTTATTGTAAGATTCTATGACAGCGAGATACTAAGGCCAGCACTCAATTAAAAAATGTATTCATTTACAGTTGTGGCGTGTAATATAAAAATCAAATCCAAAATAGGCCTCGTTTGACAATCGTCAAAGTGCTTAAACACTCCTTTTGCAACGTGTGTCGCACAAGATCTTTTGTTAAATCGCCAAGAAACAACAATAATTATTAATGAATTGTTAGTTCCCCAGAAATTTAAATTTATGAACTCTAGAGATTGATATTTTATATTTTATACCTACCAAGAGATTATTTGTCATAACTTGGGTCACACAAAACGAAGAAAAAGCGTGGGTGAAAAAATTCATCAATGGCGGAG
The DNA here is from genome assembly GCA_910589415.1 of Malachius bipustulatus. Lineage (NCBI taxonomy): Eukaryota > Metazoa > Arthropoda > Insecta > Coleoptera > Melyridae > Malachius > Malachius bipustulatus. The sequence continues at coordinate 3,837,475 of OU342630.1, read as the reverse complement.
ATACAGGATATATGACTCCTTTTTCGCTCAACAACTTCTACGCCCATGGATTTACACGACCCTTCTTATTAACGTTGGATTCTCTGGAGTCTTCTTACAAAAAAAGGTATATTTATGAATATTCGAAATTCCCATAATTTTTTAGAAAATTGAGTCTAAACTTCATCATACCGCAATAATAAGCTCCTTTTTTTCTATATTAATTATTGATATCTTGGGATATAGAATAATAATTCAAAAAATCTATGATTTTGTATAGTAAAATAAGTGGTTTAAGTTATTTTAGATTCAATTTATAGCCTGATAATTAAAGTATTTTTAAGTCTATAAGCGTAGAAGTTGACAGGGAAAAATAATGTGTTATATACCCTGTATCTAGACCACTGAGGAATTTTTTCACTCTTGTTTTTCTTCGTTTTGTATGCTCTAAATTATAATAAGCAACATCTTGGTATAAAATTAAAATACTGAGAAATGCCGAAGTTATGCAGCGAAACCTGATTTTTCTTCCCACACCCTGTATCTTACTTTCTAAGCTTTTCCGGATTTAAGGGAACTTTTATTTCTTAAAACAGGTCCTCTATAAACTGGTGAAGTTTTGATACAAAAAACTGACTCACCGTGTACCTATTATATAAATTATAGTTTAATTTTAACATACATTTTAACATTTATCTATGAGTGACTTAAATTAAAACGAAAAGTAATAATAATTATAAAGTTAAAAAAACCACTTCTAATATATCCATATACGTGTATTGATATAAGTCAAAGACTCATGAAGGAAATCAACAAGCTTTACTTTACATTATTCTTCAACTGCGATACCTATTGAATGTATTTTTTGGGGTTATTGATAATAAATTTTGATCCTAAACAAACGTTTCACTTTTTAGTACCGATTCTTGAAAGTTTTTTTCGGTGCTCAAAATTATAAAAACATTTTCATTTTCTCATTCATTTCCGAAGGAAAATGCTTGCTTTGCCAAAATATTTTATTCATTGAAATCATCTTTCAATAGTGGTATCCATTTTAAGTAACTAAACAACACAAAAAATAATTATTATTATTGTAACGACACAGGAAATGCATGTCGAGCGAGTAGCGGATCACGCTCTTTTATATAGGCCTTTGGCAAGCCTGCCAGGGACGAGAAAGACCCACGCACGGAGAAAGCGGAGCAGTGTGGGTGGACTGAAGATCTGTAACTTACCGTTTTCTGATCTAATATTTTTCGAAAATAACATTAAAATGTACTACAAGTCGTTTCGCTGGTTTTATTGAAACTTAAATTATTTCTAACAACACATAGGTCTGCCTATCTGCGAATAAACTATGACGTTTTTCATAACGTCTCTAATTTTCAATTGTCTTTGAATGCGGTTTCATGCTTGAACTACTACAAACCAATCGATACATTCAAGGTTATGACTAATGTGAAATGCGTTAAATAATGAACCGCTACGACACTTAATTTTACTCGTTTTTCCTCTAGGCACTCTTCATGATAATCATACATTTGCAACCCTCTCTACTAGCCTGATTTTAAATTTAGAAATGAAAGGCCTAAAGGGGGCGAGCAGAGGGTATAACTCCTCTCGCTCCGTCCGGGTACCTTCTGATTCTTTTAAACCCGAAAGGAACGAAGGAGGTGGGGTGTCGGTCAGTTTTTCGGTGAACTAGCCACACCACAAAAAGAGAAAAAGAGATTAAAATTACAATTTTTTACTCTGATCGTCTAGCCTAAAAAAATTGACTGAAAATTACTTAAATCTTGACCTGCCGTACGCTGTGTTCTTTTTTTATGTACAGGTCACACACAACAACACTAACTAAAATAAAAAGCACAATATAACAATAACAAATTAATTGGAAATTATATCCAATCAAATTAATACAATTCCCAGAAAAATAAAATTATGTATCGTGAGATACACTTAATATTGAGATTCATTAACCTTACTTGCTAAAATGTACACATGATCCTCCAAAGGTATCATTACTCATCACATCAAAAATACTTAACCTACAAAAGATAGTAACTCTTCTTTAGGCACTCATACATAAATTTACACACACCTAACCCTAATTATCTTTACAAAAACAGTACCTAAAACTCATCGTAATCAATACCATTAACTGTCATTAATACATAAAATTTAATACCAATTAGGTATACTCAAACTCATTAACAGATCAAATTTCATACAAATTAGGTATACTCACACAGATTAAAAATTTCTACAATAAACCTCACTTTTGGTCTTCAGCATTCTCCAATTCATGAAATATAATATAATTATAGGTAGGTAAGATACCTCATAATCCGATATGGTTGTTTCCGGTTGAGTGAAACACCACGGATAAAGATGGAGAGTGTCTACCCCCTTCTTCCACTGATGTCTGGAATCTGCATGATACCAAAAGTGCCAAATAGCCAAAAAAAAAAACGCTTCGCTCGTGAAGTGACGCTACCAAACCAAACAACGCCAACGTGTATTGGGTTAAGCAAGGTAAACAAAAATACATAATTATTATTTCGTATTGAAATTTGAATATTGATTTAAAACAAGGATAATAATTATAACCAGAGGTACATAAAGGAATCCAACATCTTATATTTTTATTATTAGGTAGGTATTAGGTGCACAGTTATAGGTACCTACCTACAATGACCTACATTTAACATTCAACTTTTGACTCTGACTGGCATACACAAAATGAAAAAAGTGACTAAGCAGGGTCTAGCAAGAGGTAGGTAGATGTTATCATTAATTTTACATCTTACTTGCAAACTTTTGTAACGATTTAAATTTTGATTTTACGATGATTAGTAGTTTAGTTACATAATTATTATTTTATTATTTTTATTTAATAATTTCAATTCTCGATGTTTACTGACGTTGATGACAGTGTCAATTTGACAGCGCCGCGTTTCTATAGAAGCAGCCCATACTCCATACTCCATACTCACCTACTTACCGGTCCAAACCTTTTTGAAAATTCGCGTTCCTTCAATTAAAAGTGACGTTCTTGTTTAAATTTGCCCACATTTGAAGAAAAAATGCCATATTTCGAGGCATATTTTATTTGGAGGAAAAGTTACTTTTAATGGCTTGCTCTCTATTATCACACGAGCGCGCCATGAAAAGTGTCACTTTCCCTCCGTATAAAATAATATACTATTTTTGAAGTTTCACCGATAATAATTATTATTACTATTACTATACCTACTATTGCACAAAAAATTTTGTGTATACTGGAGCCGCGTTATTCTTTAACGTCCTCGAGATTGCCTTGCCTCGGTCGCAAGCAGCCTCGGCGGCAATGTTCCTCTCGGTACGTTAAAGAACGATTTCGCGACTTAAACATACAAACACCTATTATAACGACTATTATAGGTACTTTGTTAAACTATAACAATCTTTTTCTCTTGGCTTTCCTCTTTTGTCAAGTTCTTTCCACAGTATGTCAAATAATTCTCTTATTTTTCAAGTTACTAGTCAGTCATTGATCTATCAATGAATATCCGCCTTTATGTCATATTAGATCGGTTTCATTTTATATCAATTGATTCTCCCACTTAGTAGGTGCAGTGCCTAGTATCATAACATTTGGAAAGTATTTCGTATACAGCGAATCTTATTCGACAAAGGAGGAATTTGATTTGAAAAACAACACTGACGTTTAATAAATGAAAAAAAAATCACCAATTGGGAAATTCAAGTGACAAAGGAGGAAAACTAAGAGAAAATACTGTATTGCAAGTAAAATTGCAAGGATGTGGAAAATCTGTCCACATCCTAGTTGGACCGTTTTGATAATTTTAGTGATTTCAGTATGAAAAAATCTTTATGTATGTTTCCTGTCGCCATCATAAATCAATTCCCGTGCGATTGGTGAAGCAATATCAAATCACGCAAGTCCGTGGAATCCGTTTTTCGAGCAGCTGATAGTCTCGAGGATGCAGCAAAAGAGACGTGATTGAATCACGATAACTAGATTCTGTTTTCTTTCTAGATGGAAGAGCGATTTAGGGATCTGAGCTTGCAAGATGATATATCATAGCTTCTGTGATTTAGTGTCTCATGAAATAACTAAAAAATGTACACGTTCAAAGTTTGATTACCCCGTATGCACAATTCACTTATTATTTACAAATTAGGTTATAGTGTAAAAAATCACTGGGTATAACTGCTGTCAATCATATGCTGGAGTTGGGTTATGTGTCTTTCTTATGAGGTTGAAGTTTTATACAGGGTGTCCCGTATCGTTATGTTCAAAATTCTTGAGCATATAGTAGGCTTAATTTTGAGCCCAAAACACCCAAAAATGACAGGTCTATCTTTATTCGTTACGAAGTTACAGGCCTAAGAAAATTATGACTAGTAAATAACAAGATTCAACTTTGTAAGCCACAAAAATTGCCACACATGAGTAAACGTCACCGAAATAAACATTAGTAGAGAGTAGAGGTTTCCCTGCTCATACGAAATGGCATTAGGATTCAAATAGATGCGGCACCAGCATATTTCGGAATTGGTGTTTGTAACTAAATACCAGAGAGAAATTATTTTTTGATCGTATTCAGCAAGCTGGTCAAGAGATAGGTACGCGAAAAAAGACGAGAAAACTATTACTTTTGCAATAGGCCTCCGAGCACAAGCTTGTATTCAGCAAGGAATAGGACATTTTTAACACATGATAAACTAAAGATTTGGTCAATAAAATAAGTTTTATGTGGTTTTCAAAGTTAAATCTGGTATTTACTAGACATTATTTTCTTAGGCCTCTAACTTCGTAACGAATGCAGATAGACCTGTCACTTTTAAATTTTTTAGGCTTAGAAATAAGCCTACTATATGCTCACAAAATTTGAACATAACGATACGGGACACCCTGTATATTGAGCGTAGCTTAATCGTAGCAACATTAGCAGTCACTTAAGACGGACCTGGGAGAATTCTGAAGATTATTCCATTACTTAATAACCTAAGTGATCGAGAATACCAGGACTGAGAAGTATACCTACTGCCAAGATAAACATTACTAAAATCCTACAATAATCTTTTTAATGGCTTGATCAGATGACTTTGGCAACCTTTGTGAGTTGATACGAAATTCTTAGTATAGGATTTCGTGCTCGTTTCATAACTTGAACTTCCTGAATCTGAGCTACTAGAGTAATTTTTTTTCGCTATGACATTTTTTTGGTAGCTGGGTTAGTTCAAATCATTGTCAAGTTTGACTAACTTTGAGTCACTATTATGTTAGGTGTAAACAGTAATGCTGTGAGTTACTAAAAACAATCTTTATTTGATCAGCGTCATTGTTGTCTAACTAAATTTTTGTCTAAATTTAAACTATTGTGTAAATAGTTTCCCAGTCAGTTTTGTTAAAAGTCGGTATGATGAATAAAATGAAACGTTAATTTATTGACGGTTGATTCAATAACGGATGCGTAATAGAAACCCACGTCTCAAAAATCAGATTTTATGCTTCTGTAAACTAACTGTTGAAAAACCCGGTTATTTATGTTCAGCTGCACTTTTAGAGAATAAAAGAACGGATTTATCAGATTTAATTTGAACAGATCTGAAACTAGCGGATTAACATATACCATAATCATAAACTTAATATAAATGATGATAATGATAAATTTCAGAGGTTTATTGAAACTATTATCATCTTTGAAATCGTATGCCGGGCTATGAAGTCTATGGAGCCTATTTCCGAACGTTTCGTATACAGCTGCTAAAGACATCATCAGCGATTGCTGATGTGTGCCCAATCGATGCTTCTACTAATCATGTTCACTGATAACTGACTGGACGGCTGATAACTGGCTCCTATTTATAGGGTGATGGTCTGGTGACGTCAGACCCCCTCCAATGCCAAGGCTCTTAAGCTTCTCAAAGCGAGGAACACAGCTGGGCCAGATGAACTGCCCGCTTTTTTCCTACGTGACTATACTGGTGTGCTTATGGAGCCACTAGGTCACGTTTTCAACTTAAGTCTTTCTTCTGAAGTTTTTCTGAAGAAGTCCATAATTCTGCCGTTATTTAAACAGCGGAACGTAAAAGTATTGAAAACTATAGGTCAATATCTATTCTTAATAACTTCGCAAAAGTATTTGAATATGTAGGTAATACATGCTAATTTATCGCACAGTCTTAAGCAGAAGCTGTCTTCTCGTCAGCATGGTCTAGGGCAGATCTACAACTACCAACCTTTTTTGCTTGACCCAGTTTCTGGCGGAGTTAATTGATGCCGGATTTCAGGTAGAAATTATACAGCGTGTTGATTTTCAAAACGGGCCATAGGGAATAGAGTATAGCATTGTAAAATGTAAATGTTGCTTAGTTTAACGTTACATTCTATAATATGGACAAAAATAATTATCAAAACGTAGAAACGTCTTTATTGTTTAGGCAAGGCATGCTATTAACATTAACATTAACAATTACTTGAATTTTTACTGGAGAATTTTAGAAAACAACGTAAAATTAAATTAATTTCTGATGTCAAGCGTTATGCGCAATAATTTCAACTTCATTTTGATACCAAAACCATTTCTGTCAGTTTAAACGGCGAGCAGGAATCCTCAAAAAACACTTTCGCAATGCTAATCCCCTATGCCCCGCTTTGAAAATCAACACCCTGTATAAACCGACTTTACTAAAGCATTTTACTGCCTCGATCATGCAATGTTGATAAGCAAGCTTGCATCTTTCGGTTTCTCCAATAGTTTGTTGACTTTTTTCAGTTTCTATCTGTCTGACACAATACAATATGTTCAGGCGCATGGACACAGATCACATGATTTTGCCGTTGTATCGGGAGTACCTCAGGGTTTGATGTCCAATGTCCTCAGTACCTACTTTGATGACATTGGGGAAGGTCTTCAATCATTTTGTCTCTTGTACGCTGATCTCCTAAAAATTCTGCCGGGGTGAAACTGCTCAGGATTGTTCTTTCCTTCAGAATAATTTATAGGGAGTGGAAGAGTGTTAAGAGGACTGATAAGTGTTATGTTATGAGTTGCGCAATTAAACACAACGTCATGTTATATGACTATATCCTTGCTGGCACGGTTCTGAACCTTTCATTTTTTTCATTCCTTCAGGAATGAAAAAAAACTACAATCATCATCCAGGCCAAAAACGATCAGTAATAAAAAATCCGGCGAATCGTCCATTCTGAATTTGTCAGACCCAACACTTGCAAAAGAACACGCCCACCTAGATAATGATCTACATACGAAGGGCTACGCCGCTCAAGAAATTAGGAGGCCTTACAATCCAGAACTCAACATCTTTTGAAAGACATGAAAGACATGCTTTTGAAACTTTTATCCAACCTTATGAAACTTCGATGTAGGTACCGTTTCGTCTTTATTATGGACTCGAAAAACATGTGTCTGACTGATACGATATACTGATAACAAAGTCCATAAAAAAAAGACGAAACGCTACCATATACATATGTCTATAGTTTTCATTCACATGCTGTATGAAAGTTTTTCAATTTGTTCTGCAAATAACCTATAATGGCAAAGTTAATCAGAACCTTAATCCAAATAAATCTCGAATCTAAACTGCTCAACACATGAAACGTTACATGACCAAATTTGCCCTAACTTTGGCACTGATAAAATTTGGATTGTTTCGAGCAATTCAATTTTTGTTTCGAGGGTTCACTAGTTCAATCCCTTGTTTATCAGTCCATATGTTTGCAAGAACTTGGTACTTCACACAAAGTTTATATAGGGTGGTAAATAAAACAGTTCAAAATCTCAGAAAGCTCAGCTTGCTCCCATTTGATCAAAGATTTTTCTTTTTAAATTTCAACACAAAGATCATGAAGATGGACATCATATCTCGAAACAGTTTTCGAATTTTCCGATTATTTCTTTTATTTACAGGGTGATCTCAAAAAAACTACTTTTTGGTGTGGCAATGATAACTTTGTTACCCGTGACCCGATTTTCAAAATGTAGGGCTCATTTTAAAGCTAAAGCTTCAAGCAAGAACACGCAAGATTGATAATCGACTAAGGACAAAAATTGAAAATACAGGGTTGTATTAAAACTAACCCAAATTTGAATGGCTTCCGAAATCTGGTATTAAGGAAAATTTTAAATAAAGTTAAGTTGCTTTCAAACAAACCATTCATTCTGAATACTTCAAGATGTTCTTCGTTTGCATGAGTTAAGAATTGTTGAGATAAGAACAAAATTACAACTTCGTGTTTTCGAATGAGGTAGCCGCTTTGTTATTATTAGGCTTATTGTTTATCATATGGATGTCACTATTTTTGATTGATTGATTGTTGTTTGACGGCTGATAAAACTGTTTTATTTATTGTAAGAATGAATTGACCACCCTTCTCCGGATATAAATCCGCTTGAGCATGTTTGAAGCAGAATGAAAAAAAAATCCTAAAGAAAGGGAAGGACAAATGGATAATTTGGATGATTTGGTGATAGCTATACAGGAAGAATGGGAAGCTACTCCCCAGAAGTTTTTACATCACCTGGTGGAGGCAATGCCAAGAAGAGTTACGGCAGTTATAAAGGAGGCATGGGAGGTCCGACAAAATATTGGTATTTGGATACTCCCCTTTTTTTTTGGAATGCCACAGTTTTTTGTACATAAATAATAAAACATTTTAATGGTCACCCCTCTTAACCTTTTTTTATCTGAACTTTCTTTACGATATGACAGGCTCAATTATTGCTGAGTGAATTAACAAGCCATCTCACAACGATCTCAGCTCAACCGACAATATAAAACAGTTTTATCAGCCGTCAAACAACAATCAATAATAGTGACATCCATATGATAAACAATAAGCCTAATAATAACAAAGCGGCTACCTCATTCGAAAACACGAAGTTGTAATTTTGTTCTTATCTCAACAATTCTTAACTCATGCAAGCGAAGAACATCTTGAAGTATTCAGAATGAATGGTTCGTTTGAAAGCAAATTAACTTTATTTCAAATTTTCCTTAATACCAGATTTCTGAAGTCATTCAGATTTGGGTTAGTTTTAATACAACCCTGTATTTTCAATTTTTGTCCTTAGTCGATTATCAATCTTGCGTGTTCTTGTTTGAAGCTTAAGTTTTAAAATGAGCCCTACATTTTGAAAATCGGGTCACGAATAACAAAGTTATCATTGCCACACCAAAAAGTAGTTATTTTGAGATCACTCTGTAAATAAAAGAAATAATCGAAAAATTCGAAAACCTTTTCGAGATATGATGTCCATCTTCATGATCTTTGTGTTGAAATTTAAAAAGAAAAATCTTTGATCAAATTGGAGCAAGCTGAACTTTCTGAGATTTTGAATTGTTTTACTTACCACCCTATATACACTTTGTGTGAAGTACCAAGTTCTTGCAAACATACGGACTGATAAACAAGGGATTGAACTAGTGAACCCTCGAAACAAAAATTGAATTGCTCGAAACAATCCAAATTTTATCAGTGCCTAAGTTAGGAGGGCAAATTTGGTCATGTAACGGTTCATTTGTTGAGCAGTTTAGTATAATCTAAGTGGTTCAATAATACATTATATAAAGTCTACAATGCCAGAATGAAAAATGGATCATAACATCTGAATTTCTGTATTAATTTCTACTACAAAATAAAAAATGTATTGTAAAAATTGAATAATTCGCCTTAAAGAAATAAATGCAGGTAGGTATAGGTACCTAAAAAGATGCAAGTGTGCTTATTTGAAACATCTGTGTTGTATTCTCAAACTTGTGAATTCTTGGGAACTCTACACACACGAAAAGTATGGGAACGCGCATTTGTTTCTCTGGTTACCTACTAGTTCATTGAAACTACAAGATACTACCATCATAAAAGACTAGTTAAGATAAATATTACTTCCAATCTTTCGTATAGTATATTTAGGTTGTGTGTGTCTGACTGCTGTGATATGCTGATGAGTCCATAACAAGGACGGAACTGTACCGTACATATCTTCAGTCTTCACCTCTCATGCTGTGCGAAAGTTTTATTTTTTTTTCTGCGAAGAACCTTTTTAGTGTTAAGGTAAATTAGAACCTATGGCAATAAATTTCAAATCCTGTATTTCTACAGAAAGGTATTATACGGATGTTTTGATTATCTGATTGAAAGAACCAAAGCACTTGCTGTACACAAAATGCGAATCTGCGTTATAATTTATAATAAGAAGCTATTGCTAAACAGCATCTATGTTAACATCACTAATACACTCTGTTTTGTTACAGGCATATCAATGCACAAGGGTTACGCGTTCGTGCAATTTACCAATCCCTTCGATGCTAGAAGTGCCTGTTTAGGAGAGGACGGACGGACAGTTCTCAGCCAAATATTAGGTAAGTCGCAATTGTAAATTAGCAACTTGAGCATACAGGGTGTGAAAAATAAGAATCTGAAAATAAATTAGGATAACTTCAGTCATTGCTGAAATATCTTGATATTGTAAGTCAAATATCACACATATATAATGTTATATTTTAAAAAGTTTTGACTTGTTTTCACCATTCCCCATCGATGCGGTCTTACTTTTAGGCAGATTATATTTTGAGTAAATACCTGTATACCTGTCAGAGTCCTTTATGTAAAATTTATACCTACCGCTGTGTACTTACGCCCCTATAATCTACCATGATACCACTTTCCTTAAATCTTTGAACGACTATAGTTTTTCTTCCCAACATTTGTGTTGATATTTGTCTTTCTGTTTCGCTTATGTACTTATTTGTTTATGTGTTAATGTATCAAATTGTGTTACTTATACACTTATGTGTTCAATTATCATTAAAATTATCATTTCTTCTTTCAGTTGTTTTTATTATTAAAACTTGAGTTGTTTTTCTTGTTAAAACTTAATTTTAACTTTAAAAAAATCTGTAACGGTTCCTAATATTGGCTAAATCTGTAAATCAAGCTAACTTATTTGAAATAACTACAAAATACGACAGTTTAAAAAAATTACATTTGATTTTTCAAACATTATTGAAACATTATTGAATGCATATTGAAATCTTGAAAAAACTAAATTTGTTTTTTCGCTATTCAATTAATGGTGCCAAATAATATTTTATCGCAATTGAAGAATTTTTCATGTATTTTGAGAAAATGTTACTAAACTTTGAAGACAATGCATACAAGGTAAACTTTTTGATAATCCCGACAGTGCTGAAAAATTAAGTACGGCCCTGCAGTTTTCGAAGCGGCGAAAGATGCAGCAAGCAAGAGATTATTGTGACGACTTGTCACATCTCTTGACGACTTGCTACATTTGTGACGACTTGTCACATTTTCCTCTGATAAGTTGTCAGAGCAGATAATCGCTTGTTACATAAACTGAATTTATTGGTGCAACCATGAATGACGCTTGGACTTTTGTTTCGCACAATGCTAGAATGAGAGGTTTATTTATCTGAAGATGTTGGTGTACTGAATTGATATTCGTGTTTAAACCTCTAATATTATAAAAGTTGACTATAAATTTTTCCATTCTGGAGGTATTATTTTTCTTTCTCCTGCATGAACGTGCCCCTAGATTAGCCCCCGCCCGGAGATCCGAATGGGGGGTCGTTTTAACTCCGGAAAATTTTAATCCCGGGAACGCCATCCATATTATTATTTGTCTTACCCCATGAACCGGAATCTCTGGCACAGCAACGAAATGTCAGCTCTTTAAAGCAACTTCACGCCGCCTAAACCAGAAAGATGGTATCGCACCGGGGGAGGCTGTGTGGGTTCAATGTCCTCTACCATCTGATTTGCTAGTTTTGGTCAGCCCCAGGGTATCTTATTGCCCCGGTGTCATCTATATAGACGACATTCCCCTATCCGCCACCCGGGGAGGCTCTCGATGGGGGACTAGTAACACCGACACGGGTGAGACCTTTTCCATCAATGCCGGTGTGCCTCAGGGATCCATTTGATTTCCGACTCTCTTTCTAATATTTATCAACGACTTGCTTGAAACAACAAAAAATCCAATATACAGTTTTGCCGATGACAGTACACTCATATCTTCTTATACCTTAGATGCGCGAACATCTGCCATCCGACGCACAGACTCGCAGGGAACAAGAAGTTGCCACACTTAACAATGACTTACAAGACATTCTAGCTTGGGGCGATAGAAACCAAGTTCAATTTAATGCTGGGAAAACCCAAGCAGTCATCTTCTCCAAAAAGGCCAACGTTTTGGAGCCAGATATGGTGATGGCGGGACACTCTCTTACTCCAGCGTCATCTCTTCGTTTACTTGGAGTGAACATGTATTGGCATGATCATGTGGCAGGTCTGGCGAAGAGTGCTTCTCAAAAACTTGGAACACTCTTCCGCACGAAGAAATTTTATTCACCACAACAGCTTCTTCTCTTATACAAGGCTCAAATCCGACCATCTTTGGAGTACGGCTCACATGTTTGGAGCTCAGCTCCTAAACATTTGCTGAGAATTCTCGACTCTATCCAGAAAAGAGCCATCCACTTGATTGGGGACCCAGATTTGACAAAAAATTTAGACACTCTCGAACATCGAAGAATAGTAGCTGACCTGAGTCTGTTTTACAGATATTTTTATGGAAAGTGTTCAAAAGACGTTGCAACCCTCTCTACTCGCTCGATTTTAAATTTAGAATAAAAAAGCCAAAATTTGCGAGCAGAGGGTGTATCTCCTCTCGTTCCGTTCGGGTACCTTCAGATTCCTTTGAACCCGAAACGGAACAGAGGGATCGTGGAGATTTAAAAAGAAATTACAAATTTATAAAGTGATCGTCTAGCTAAAATAAAATGTAAAAAAAATATTTCCCCAAAGTTTTCAAATTATCCTCAAAACTTGACCTGCCCTACGTTGTGTTAAATTTTTGATTACAGGTCACAAAACACACTACAAGAAATAAAAATCACACTATAATAATAACAATTTATTGGAATAAAATCCAATCAAAGCAAAATTCCAGGAATTGATAATAATGTATCGTGAGTCATATTTAATATTAGGATTCTTCAAACTTACTTACTAAAATATACACATAACATTAAGAATAAATATCATTACTCATTAAAACAAACTCTTGGTCTATAAAAGACCATAATATAACCTTCAACAGGCACTCACATCTAAATTTACACATCTAACCTTAATTATTCTTGCCAATTAAACAGTATTACAAAAACCAAAATTTAATTTCAATAATCAAAATAAATTATCATTAATATATCAAATTCATTGATTACATTCAACTCATCGGTTGATAAACAATTTATACCTTTTAGGTATACCTAATCAAATTTAGTAATAGTCAAAATTCAATTCCAATTTAGGCATTTTTAAAACTCATTAATCGGTAACAATAATCGGTCTTTATTTATAACACAGATTAAAATTCACTCTAATAAACGTCACTTGGTTGGTCTTATGTGCTCTCCATTTTATGAAAGTCTAAATATAGGTAGGCAAAACAAGATACCTCATAACATGTTGTGTCATTCCCGGCCGAGTGAAAACATTCAGATAAAGATGGAACGTCTCTATCACCTCACTCCACTCGATGTCTAGACGACTGCGTCACATCAAATAACCAATGCCAAATACCAAAACAAACATGGAAGCCACGAGATTGAACCAAAGCTTGAACCTGGACTTCAAAACAAGACTCCGATCCTTAAATCTGGATACCTTAAACTGAATATCCCAATCTGGATACCCTACCCTGGATACCCTACCCTGGATACCATACTGGATCCCTAAAATTGAAAACTTTATTAGCGTCTAAAATTTCACTTGCATTTTATTTAATTTACCGAGGCTGGCGTCAGTGCCTGTTTCCTCGGGATCCAGCATTTATTTCGCCTGGGCGATCTCAACAATACCTAATCGAAAACGAAATAGAAGTTAGCTATGCTAAAATAACACCAAAACAACAATTCCATACCTGAGTTTAACAAATTCACTACACAAGATAATTAATTGAACAACTATAACTTTCACATGTTCACTTCACCACCATTTCAATCGAAAAGAAAGAACCCAGCTAAATTCCTCGGATTCAGACCTGAAGACTCCCCTCAGCTTCTACATTAGTGGTTGTCAGATTTATTCCCTTTCTGGAGAGATTAGATTACAAGATCACATTAAGAATTCCGAAGACATTCCAAACAATTTCGGACAAAACAACCATCCGGCTCACCGATCCAAATACAACTATCCAAATGCACCGAGCTCATCCGCATCTAATCGATAAATCTGCGCATCTTCCGTTTACTCCACTACTCTGACTTGTCGCCTCTCCGACTGGCACCTGACAGACTCGCATCTGACACTCCATCATTCAATAACGCCACAACGAACCAGAATATAAAACTAGAGGAAACCTAACAGTTCGCCGACGGAAGTGAAGTCTTCCAAAACCCTAAACATTCCGATCCGGTTTATTATCCCGCGCCTTTTAAATATTCTAAATTTCATTCGTAACAAATGTGGAAAAGCGCACGCTACAACGTGGCCCGCTTGATCCCACCTAGAACAAGATCGGGCAGAACTACACGTCGAGCCGCAGACGCTCATCCGTATCAGGTTCAGCTCGTTATACCTCGTACCACCGTATTTCAGACTTCTTTTATGTATAGAACCGCATCTCTTTGGAATAGCATTCCAAAGCGCGTGTTTCCCGAAGTATACAACCTACAGAGATTCAAGGCCAACGTGAATCGATATCTCCGCTCATGCACCGCTCCCAGAGCGTCATAGGGATTTCCCTGCAGTGCATGTGCATTTTCAATTAAAAAAAAAAAACGGGCTTAAGTGTGCTTACTCATTCGGCCAGACTGGTTCCCTGAAGTAGTTTTTACAGCCCCATCAGAGAGTGAATATTCCTCCGGAGTCATTTTTAGTTGTTCTGCCTGTGTTACTGTTACTGGCAAAGAATAGTAACATTACTATTACATCTCTATTTGTTATTTTTATTTGTACATTTTGTATATTGAGTATATTAATAAGATTGGCTACAATATGATGTGTGCTATATTTGAAATTAATATAAATAATATATAATATATATTATATAATAATATATAATATATAAATATAATTAAAAAAATATATATATATAAATAAAAATTTTCTTTTATTGTGTTGTAAATTTCGAAAATGTGTTCTGGATTATTAATATTTAATATTTACTATTGTGAAATTGACCAATTATATTGTCTATTTGTTATATTGATTGAGTAATGTAAATTTTTGACCTGCCAAAAACGCCTATGCTTAACATATTATGTTATCATCCTTGTTAATTGGTGTAAATAAACTTGAACTTGAACTTGAACTTGAATATTCTGAAAATGCCAGATAAACTTTTGGATTTTACTGTTTTACGACTGCATCAATAAACTTATTACATAGATCGTAAAATAGTATTATTTAAAATTATATATGAGATCGAAGCTCAAGAAAGTTGGTACAATACCTTATGCATAGCTGTGTTGTAGGCTGCCTAACTTAGGAGTTATCAATCAACCAATTGACTAATCATACCACACTCGTGTGAAATTTTACTTTTCAACTTTAAAGTGATATTTGTCATTTTTGAAGTGTAAAAAAGTGTGCTATTTGCCATTTTCGTAGGTGGTCGTCGGAAAAATAAGTTACCAACAATAAATAATTTACTTATCATAATAATAATAATATTTATTATTATTTGTATCTTTATTATGAAAATTGTTAGTTCCCGCTTTCACGGTTTATCTGCGCGTTCGTTTTCGATGATTTTCTCCGTAAACCTCAATCAGTGATCTAGATGTTATTACCGAACGCAGCACAGGCAGGTAACCTGCAGAGCTTATTCAACTTACAGCCATTGTAACATTATGTTGTATATACAGGGTGTCCCAGCTTATTCGAAGCGGTCTCTGTAGGCCAAACTATGGATTTTTTCAAAAAACTTTTTGCAAATTCAAGTACAGGATCATAATGGCCATAATTTAAAATTATTTTGGAGTATACAGAGTGTCCCATATGACAGTGGCATATCAAAGTTATGTTTTTTTAAATGGAATGCTCCTATATTATTGCATTTTTAGATTGTCTGAAAAGAGAAATTAAGATTGGTTTTTACAGTTGGTGTTTAAATTCAGAAGTTTTTGAGTTATAAACAAGTGAAAATCGTCATTTTTCAAGTTCAAGGCCTGTACAACGAAAACGGTTTAAGATAGAGAAAAACGGCTTACATGTCCCTATTTTAACTTTTCATGTACTATCCTATGATGTAGATGAAATGTTTATACAGGGTGATAAATTTTTTTTTTAAATTCTGAGATTTCTCCACGCTTCGCCAAATAAAAAAATCAAAAAAAGTAGAAATGTTTCTATACCATAGGATAGTACATAAAAAGTTAAAATAGGGACATGTAAGCCGTTTTTCTCTGTCTTGAACCGTTTTCGTTGTACAGGGCCTTGAACTTGAAAAATGACGATTTTCACTTGTTTATAACTCAAAAACTTCTAACACCAACTGTAAAAGCCAATCTTATTTTCTCTTCTCAGACAATCTAAAAATGCAAAAACATAGGAGCATTCCATTTAAAAAAACATAACTTTGATATGCCACTGTCATATGGGACACTCTGTGTAATCCACAATAATTTTAAATTATGGCGATTGTGATTCCGTTCTTGAATTGTCAAAAAGTTTTTTGAAAAAGTCCATCGTTTGGCCTACAGAGACCGCTTCGAATAAGCTGGGACACCCCGTATATTATGATTATTCACTGCTGAACAAAAAATTTTTTAATTTTTTAGAACTTAAAAGTCTTTTTAGTATTTTGTTAATTTTATTTATCGAACTAATCAAAACTAATCCACCATTTAACCCATAGTTTAAAAAAAGAGTAACTGAAAATAATTGTACCTACTAGGTGGGGAACTGAAACTGAACGTCGGCCTTATATTGGGAACTATTATTGGTCTTCGGGCGTAAAAAACTATTATAAGGCGACCACTAGACCATGAAAATATTTTCAAGACGGGCCACTTTCGGAAGTACTGGAATTTGTCACCTACTTAGTTGTTTTAATGGGGACCACCATATAAATGTGTAGGTATAATATGATATTTTAAAATTGTCTCAAAAAATCGGTTACAGGTGGTTTTCACAATAATAATTGGTGTTTAGATGAAATCGTTTATAAGTTAAGCGAAAATCGCGATTTTAGAATTTCAAACCAGTGTAAGAACACCGATAACGACTCAAAATACTTAAAAACGGTTTACATGTTCCTATATTCATGTTCTTGACAGTCAGAAGACTGCCAATTTCAACTAGGTAGATTCATTATTTAAATACTTTTCAAGTAAAATTATGTTTCTTTATTTGAATTACAAATTAAAATGTCTTAAATTGTTTTCAGGCTCAAGGTAATTTTATTTCAAAAAATTTTAAGTGTCCAAATTTTTGTCGACCAGTGTAGTGTTGTTATATCCTGCTTTATCACTTAAAAATATATTATGAAGTTTCATTTAAAATGCTGTGAGAAAATCATTGCCCTGCCCTGATTTGCCCTGCAGTGTATACCTTCCTTTACCAAAAATGGTGTGATGTAATGATTGTTGATATTTTATTCAGGTCGGGTAGCGTGCTCTCTTTCCATTGTAGGGTTGGGGTTGGTCTGACACTTTTACGATGTTGCGACAGTAATTAAAACTGCTAAATGGGGGCGAGGAAGAAGAATGGCACGCACCTTTTGGGGCATAAATTTAGTAAGAAATGTATAATCGATAACTGCACTTATTTCCAATTCATGGCCTAAATGATACTGTCGATACTATCCGGTCAGTAGCAGCCTTTTTAAAAACCTAGAGTTAGGCCCGTATTCACAAAGCATCTGTCCTGTAATATCTCGAAAATAACTAAATAAATAGGATGGAGATATGCAGTTTTTATGCGTTAGAGTGAGATGGGTATAATTGATTACGTAATTATTTAGGAAATTATCGTTTGTGAATACGGGAGTTAGTTTGGGCTAACACATGAAAAATTTGATAATTTTCACCACCCTGTATTAACATTTCAACTACGTAACAGGATATCTAATAAAATGTATATAGGGATATATACATACATTTATAGGGACATTTATATGTCCCTATATTTATATAACTCTACAGGGTGCATGTCCCAGCTCATTCGAAACGGTCTCTGTAGGCCAAATGATGGACTTTAAGAATAAATTCTGACAAATTCAAGTACAGGATCACAATGGCCATAATATTAATTATTTTGGACTATACAGAGTGTCCCATATGACAGTGGCATATCAAACCTATGTTTTTTTAAATTAAATGCTCCTATATGTTATTGCATTTTTAGATTGGTATCTATAGTTGGTATTTGAATTCAGAAGTTTGTGAGTTATAAACAAGTGAAAATCGCCTTTTTCGAAGTTCTAGGGCCTGAACAACGACAACGGCTCAAGATAGAGAAAAACGGCCTACATGTCCCCATTTTAACTTTTTATGTACTATCCTAAATAATATGGTATAGAAACATTATTGTACTTCCTTCGTTTTTTTTATTTGGCGACGCGTGGAGAAATCTCAGATTTTTTTAATTTTCTTATTTTTCGTCGCCTTGACTTCAAAAATGACGATTTTCACTTTTTTATAACTCACAAACTTCTGAATTTAAACACCAACTGTTAAAGCCTTTATTTTCTCTTTTCAGATAATCTAAAAATGAAATAACATGGGAGCGTTCCATTTAAAAAAAACATAACTTTGATATGTCACTCTCATATGGGACATGCTGTATATAACTATAGTATGGTGGACTGTTGGCAAAAATGCAGGCCTGTGGCATGCCCGGGAAATTCTGCTTGTGGCTTGCGAGTTATCTCGGAGATCGTTCATTACAGGTGGCAGTCAATGGAGTTCTTTCTGAGACCTTTTCCATCAATCCCAGTGTGCCTCAGGGATCCATTTTATCTCCGACTCTCTTTCTAATATTTATAAACGACTTGCTTGAAACAACAAAAAATCCAATATACAGTTTTGCCGACGACAGTACCCTCATATCTTCTTATACGTTAGATGCGCGAACATCTGCCATCGACGCACAGACTCGCAGGGAGCAAGAAGTTGCCATACTTAACAACGACTTGCAAGACATTCTAACTTGGAGCGATAGAAATCAAGTCCAATTTAATGCTGGAAAAACCCAAGCAGTCATCTTCTCCAAAAAGACCAACGTTTTGGAGCCAGATATGATGATGGCGGGACACTCTCTTACCCCAGCGTCATCTCTTCGTTTACTAGGAGTGAGTCTCGGAGCGAACAAGTCTTGGCATGATCATGTTACAGATCTGGCGAAGAGAGCTTCTCAAAAACTTGGATCACTCTTCCGCACGAAGACATTTTATACACCACAACAGCTTCTGAGACGAAATTCTTCCTGAGCCGCTGGAGCGAGACACCTTTCGCGTCTCGCTGTACTTACGTGGTCATATCATTCACCTAGTTCTGGTTGATTTACCTGGTTCTAGTTGATTTACCTGGTTCTGGTTGATTTACCTGTTCTGGTCTGGTTCTGGTTCGGGATCGATGGAATTTGTTTGGGAAGACTTTTTTAAACTAACTTCAATAAAACACAGAATTTCTCACGTAGCTCGATATATTCATTTGTGATAAGTCTGTGACTACAAATCATTATGATCTAATCAATATTGTATATAATTCAAAGAATTGAACTCCTAGGATTTGATTTGATCTGTTTGAACAATTTTTTTATCAGTTTATCTTTTCTTCGAGCTACATGGAGGGGTGGTGGATGGGTGCAGTACTAGGGAAAACCCCTCGAAAACCTAGTCCATCGTAATATGTTACTAATGCGAAATGACTCATCGGCTGCTCACAAGGCTGGTAGGCCCTCAGGAATAGTCTTACTGTAACAGGAAAAGAAACAGCGCACAGTATATCGTTTTGACAATTTGACAAAACAAGTTTCTATTTTAGACATGAAATGGACGGTATTCAATTGACTGGTTAACAATGACTTAAAAGTCGAATTTTACTGATCTATCTAATTTGTCTTTCATTTGAGAATGAAATTATTTACTCTCTCAAATTATTCAAGTAATTTGATTTCACTTTATTAACAATCATACATATGTTAGGTGTTCCCATGTTAGCACCTCCACCACTGGCATCGAGACGAGTCGCTGGTGGACAGATTCCAGCCGGATGATGATGAGCGAGGTGCGACGGTGCAAGGAGAGATGAGCGAAGGACCCAGCGAGGAGCGGAACTGATGGGCAGTGTGGAAAGAATGACGAGCGAGTGTTGAGTAGCTATATGCCGGATAGTCTGACGACGCATTGTTACGTATACTTATACTGCGTAATATATTATTTATCAAGTCTTTCTTGTTTAATTGAAACCTCAAGGGGGTTTGCTAAAGTGTGCAAGGGTTTCTTTCATCAGAAGTGGGATTAAAGACCAAAATAATGCCCAAAAGGAAGTACCATAAAGGCCATTCGTCGCGACACGAACGATCACCGCGAAAATACTATAAGGGACATTCATCGCGTCCCAAACGATCTCCGACATCAAGTGAAAGTGAGTTAAGTGATGACGTGGCTCCGTTCCAGTCTACGGAAAGAGGACGTGGAAGCTCGAAGCTACTTGCTCAACCTCAACCACCTGTAACTGAGGGCGCAATTCAATCATCGGTGTCGAAAGGTTCTGCAGGGGTAAGTCAGCCTTGTTCAAATGAATTGTCGGCTATCCCCGTCCAACGCATGAGCAATTTATTGTTAGCTTTTCCACCTTTTAACCCCATGCAAGATTCCATCACCGAGTGGGTGGAAATAGTAGAGAGCCACGCAAAAACTTACGGGCTCAACGACAGCGAACTAATCTTCCAAGCCCTCAATAAGTTAAGCGGGCCAGCAAAAATCTGGTATGATACCTATGTGTCGAGTGAGCCCGGATGGTCGGGTTATAATTGGCAACAATGGAAAACTCTGTTGCTCGAATCGTTTGAAGCACCTCGAAATACCTACCAGCTACTAATGGATGTTGCAACACATCGCCCTACGCCTGGTTGTTCTCTGTATGAATTTTACTTTCAGCATATCGCCAAGATCAATCGGTTGAAGGTTAATTTCTCTGCTGCTGATAAGGTTTCCTTGGTGCTAGGGGCCATCGGAGACGAAAACATCACCGCAGCGGCAGAAGCTGCCGGCATTGTCCTACCAAATGCGTTAGGAACGTATCTCCGAAATAAAACGTATTCGCCACCAGCGAGCCGGCATGAGCAGTCGCTTACTACTACGTCGGGTCCCAGACGTGTACAATATCAAGCACTGACTTCCGGTGCGGAAAGACACAATAAATTACAGCTCGAGTGCCATTCTTGCGGCAAAGTAGGTCACGCAAAAAGTTCCTGCATACATCGAAACAAACGATGCAATTTTTGCAAAATAGAAGGTCACATAGAGGTGGCATGCCGTAAAAAGAAGGTCGCCGTAAATAAAAATAAACAAACGGTTAATATGATTGCTAATGTTGAAGCTCGAAAATTTTATAAAGAGGCTATCATTAATAATGTTCGTTTACAAGTTTTTATAGATCTTGGAAGCGACTGTTCTCTTATTGAACGGAATTTGGTAACAAAATACGGTTGGTCAGTGCAGAAATTACCGGAAGAAATAAAGCTCACTGGGTTCCTTGGAGTGGGCACGACGGTGACAGAATTTATTGAATGTTCAGTTGAAATCGACCGAGTTTGCCAGACAATTAGGATATATGTGCTTGACTTTTTATCTCCTAACCATTCACTGATTATAGGCAGGGATTTCACGGAAAAAGGTGAAATCGTTTACCAAAGAATTGATGATGAGTTAATTTTCGCTCGAAAAACTGTATCTAAATCCACTGTATCGCATGGAGAACTTTCTCAAGAAAACCTGACTCAGCTGTTTCAATTGCTCGAAAGATTTGAGGACTGCTTTGCGTCAAGTTACGAGACTTTGGGCAAAACTAATTCCATTAGTATGCAAATTCAGACCACCACCGATACCCCAATTCATTTTCGCCCATACCGATTGTCTGAATCGGAAAAAGCTAACCTTGAAAAAATTATTTCCCGTATGTTGAAGGCCGGTATCATCAGAAAAAGTACCTCTCCGTATGCTAGCCCGGCCTTGATGCTGGCTAAGAAGAACAACGAGATTCGTCTGGTTTGCGACTATAGGGCACTTAATAAAATAACTGTGAAAAATAAATACCCGCTTCCCCTGATTGAAGATCTAATCGACGGTTTGCGCGGGTTTAAATATTTCACCACCCTAGATTTAACATCCGGGTACCACCAAATTCCTATGCATCCGGACTCAGTGCCCAAAACAGCCTTTATTACTCCAATAGGGCTGTATGAATATCTGCGAATGCCGATGGGACTATGTAACGCCGGTGCTGTCTTCCAGACAATGATGAATGCTGTATTCGAACCGTTCAAAGAAAATAAGATTATTCCATACCTGGACGATGTCCTAATTCCATCAAAGACCATACAGGAAGGGTTGCTTCTCCTCCAACGAGTACTGGAGACACTCCGAAAATATGGATTGACGGCGAAACTATCGAAGTCTACTTTTCTTCAGACAGAGATTTCCTATCTTGGTTATACTATACGAGAAAATTGTGTCAGTATAAACGAAAGCAAAATTACAGCGGTTAAGAATTTTCCAAGTCCAACCAATCAACATCGGCTTAGGCAGTTTTTAGGATTGGTTGGTTATTTTCGAAAGTTCATTAACAACTTTTCGCAAAAAACCGCTCTATTGACTAGACTACTAAGGAAGAACGTACCATGGGAATGGACCAAAGATCACAATGAATTGTTTGTTACCCTGAAGGAAGCTATTTGTGCAGATCCAATCCTTCGAATTTTCAATCCAGAACTAGAAACATTTGTTTATACCGATGCCAGTCAAGATGGGTTGGCGGGTATATTGACACAGAAATCCGAAGTGGGCGAACAGCCTGTCGCATATTTCAGCAGGCAGACATCCGATGCGGAAAAGAACTACCACTCCTTTGAGTTGGAAATGTTGGCGGTTGTTAAGACGCTAGAGAAGTTTCGTCATTATTTAGCTGGGAAGCAATTTACTCTTATAACGGACTGTAATTCGGTTAAGAATGCAATGGCAAAACATACAATCGTTCCGAGGATAGCGAGATGGGTGCTGAGCCTGCAATCATTTACATTTAATATCATACACCGTTCCGGATTCCAGATCCAGCATGTAGATGCATTGAGCCGGAATGCAAATTTGTCTGACCAAGATCGAACTGAGACGGAGACTACTGAATTTCATATCAATTTGATAGCTGAGAATGATTGGATGAGGGAGGCTCAAGATAAGGATGGCTCTCTTAAACATCTGAAAGACATTCTGCTGTCAGGCAACCGGGACGACAATAAAGCCACGTTCCATGACTATGACCTTCGAGGAAATATCCTTTACCGAAATACTGATTATGGGCGAAGAATTGTCGTGCCAAAGAAAGGTAGATGGCATATCGTGAAGATTAATCATGATGACGTAGGACATTTCGCAGTGGAAAAGACATTGTCCCGTATTAAAGAGAAGTATTGGTTTCCGCATATGAAGAGATTTGTACAGAAATATATCCAGTCCTGTTTAAATTGTCTCTACCACAAGGTTCCCGCGGGCCGGAGGCCTGGATATTTACACTCTATTCCAAAGTTTGCACGTCCCTTCCACACCCTGCACATTGACCATTTGGGTCCCTTCGTAAAATCTGACAAAGGAAACAATCACCTACTGGTAATAGTTGACGGATTCACCAAATTTAATTTCTTACGGGCCGTACCTAGTACCAAGACAAAGTACATCACCAGACACTTGAAGGAAATATTCTCCATATTTGGTAATCCCCGTCGTATAATTACTGATGCTGGCCGACCGTTCACATCCAAAATGTTCGAAGATTTCTGTGCAAAAAGAAATATAAGACTGCATGTGATCGCCACGGGTCTTCCACGAGCCAATGGACAAGTTGAACGGTGCAATCGTACTATATTAGATTCGTTGGCTGCTATGGGCGCCGATGTGGCTTCGACCAAATGGGACAACCGTCTGATCACCGTTCAACAAGGTATTAATAGCACCAGACACGCAACCACAAAAGTTACACCTGCAGAATTAATGTTTGGTACGCACCTAAGTGCAGACCATGACTTCCCTGATACCGAGACCGAACCAGTTGTTGACGTAACTCGGGCTCGGGCTGAGGCCGCTAGGCGTCTCCAAGAGAATCAAGAAGTACAGGGTGTCCGATTTAACTCCAAACGCTGTTCACCACGTCGGTATAAAGTTGGCGACTTAGTATTGACAAAAGTGTCAGGTTTCTCCGACCCATTTCAGTGACCTTGACAGGCACGTTCTCAGTTTATCTTGACAGATCATTCTCCGACCCATTTCAGTGACCTTGACAGGCACATTCTCAGTATATCTTGACAGATTATTCTCCGACCCATTTCAGTGACCTTGACAGGCACATTCTCAGTATATCTTGACAGATTATTCTCCGACCCATTTCAGTGACCTTGACAGGCACATTCTCAGTATATCTTGACAGATCATTCTCCGACCCATTTCAGTGACCTTGACAGGCACATTCTCAGTATATCTTGACAGATTATTCTCCGACCCATTTCAGTGACCTTGACAGGCAAATTCTTAGTATATCTTGACAGATCATTCTCCGACCCATCTCAGTGACCTTGACAGGTACGTTCTCCGTATTTCTCCGACTATCATGTTCAATCACTTTTCCGTATCTGAGCATTGACCCTGACAGGTTCCTTTTCGTATGTATTCTCCTACAAATTCCTTAAACCTTGACAGGTCAGCAAGTTAAAATACTTTGACAAGTCATATCTCCAGGAGACCTAGACAGGTCACTACCTTGTATTTCAGAGTCTTCCTCTCAAGAATGCTGACCGAGGGCGATCAGCTTTCCAGGATGGCCGTGTTAGGTGTTCCCATGTTAGCACCTCCACCACTGGCATCGAGACGAGTCGCTGGTGGACAGATTCCAGCCGGATGATGATGAGCGAGGTGCGACGGTGCAAGGAGAGATGAGCGAAGGACCCAGCGAGGAGCGGAACTGATGGGCAGTGTGGAAAGAATGACGAGCGAGTGTTGAGTAGCTATATGCCGGATAGTCTGACGACGCATTGTTACGTATACTTATACTGCGTAATATATTATTTATCAAGTCTTTCTTGTTTAATTGAAACCTCAAGGGGGTTTGCTAAAGTGTGCAAGGGTTTCTTTCACATAGATTTGTTTCAGATGTTTAAACTTTATGGATGCTCCTTGTATAAAATTTTATGTCTGCTCCTTGTATAAAATAATTCATAGATGGTTTGATTTATTTAAACTCAATCTATTCATTCCCAAAAATGCCTTTATTTGTAAGCTGAAATGCTTTCGCTTTCTTGCTATTATTAATTCAAATAATAATTTTTATTTCGTCCGTCTAAAAATAGTTTACAATCATCTTAAAGAATGCAGATCGCTTTTTGTATTATTTCATCATAACATTCCAGAATTTATATTCGATGCTGTCTACTGCGAAGTTGCATTGTGAAATAACGCAAGCGGAAGCATTAATTGTCTCATATATAAACACACAAGAATCTCTGAAAGGAATTACATTATTATTGAAGAATCTGAATTTTAACACCAACAATGGTTATTTTCATCATCTAGTCTTTAGGAACTTATATTTTCTCGTGTCTACACTATTGTGTTGTCTACATTATTTTAACAGTTTCATTTATTTACATCTGGTTCGTTTGGACTTTTTCTTTTAATTAGTTATTGATTTCTATGTTACTCATTGATTGCCGTAAATAATTGGTTCGGCGTAATTTTAATCTCATTATTTCTGTCTAAAAGACATTAAAATTATCCTTGCTTACTTTGTACTAAAATAATTATGACACTTGGTATTTTTTAGTGACGAGAGATTTTCCCATGGCTTATCTATTTGATCTTGTTTGGAGAATCTTATAATCTAACTTAACTTAAGGGAGATAATGTTGCGCACAGGATGAATAATGCTGTTTATGATGAATAATGCTGTTTATATAGTTGATTTATTTATTTATAGAGCCGTAGCCCTCGAGATCGGAATGCTATTTCTTCGAACTCGGAATTATATAGTTGGCCGTAGCCCTTCGAGATCGGAATTTAGCGTCGAAATCGGAAAATTTATCCCTCGTCGGTGCCTGTGTCAGTCAAGTGTTAGTATACGTACAGGGTACGCAATTTAGAGCGGAAGTGGGAAACAGAGCTAGGTCCAGGTTTCTTCAACGTTCTGTGGGATAATCCCTCAGTGAGACGCTTTATCCTCCAGTCCTGTACCCCAATACACGACTGAAAGACAAACACGAATACTGGAACCATATCCGATACAATCTTACCATATACTATGCCCGTGGGAATAGAGCACGTATATACTAAGAAGGTCCTATGAGCAATTATTGGAAAAGTGTAGTTTCTATTGGTGACCATAAAATCAGTTTGTGGGAATTACATGGGAGAAGTATTCATTTTTCCTTTGTCCGGAACTTTGCAGGGTTTTGGCTTTTGATGAGATTTCTCTTCAGTGGAAGAGTGAGTATTTTTCCTACTGTTGGGAAGTTATAGGGTTTGTGTTTTGACTTTTGGGAGTAATTCATCGTTGGAGCGAAATTCGCCCTTTGTAGTGGACTTAACTCAGATGTCAGCGGAAAAGGCGGACACTGCCTTTCTCAAGGTCGTAGAAAGTCACCAAACTACGGAAAATGTTGCTCTGATGATTTGTGATTTAAGAGTACCAAGTCTGTTGTCTGCCCACTCACGACTTAGGTTAGTTTGCTTGCCAGCCAAAGGCAATAGTTATGATGCCAGACACTCCTGCTGTAATGGGGGAAAAATTGGTATATGTCGAGAAAAATGTATTACAAGATCAAATAAATCATTGAACTATTTCGTGGACATTTTACGTGAACAGTACTCTGGGTTTCCACATGAGGCGAAACATACTCTGCTCTACTACTCACATGCTACATGCAATAAGCGCAACACACACTCCTTTGCCTACAAATTCATTCGTTTTCGCTTTTCCTTTCTTGGCGAAAACACCCAGACGAACTGCCAAGCAAAAGCCCTTATCGAGAACTTTCCTTCATTTAAGGTGGTCCTCGAGCGCACACGAAGAATACTAGAAGCCATTTTTTATTGTAGGGAAAACCGCTACGTGCATATTATTTTGTAGCTTGCTTTTCGAAGAATATTGTATTTAATTGTTTTGATAATTAAATACGTTTTGTTAGTAATGGTTTTCATTTCGATATTTATTTGGTTTATTTTGGTTATTTTATTGTTGACTTTTAGTCAGATATGTTTTTATTTGCAACTCTTTTAGTTAGCTTTTGGCAAAACAGTATTGTCAAATATAAAGGGTTGTCAAATATAAAGGTAGCCGTTGGCTATATCCCATATTGTTTTATGGTTATAAATAGTTGAGTGCACTTGCACTAGCCATTTGGCAGATTTAATAGTTTGGCATAGTATATTTACAATAGCCAGTTGGTGATTATTTGGTGGTACACTATTCTTCATAGTGTGATAAATTATGGTTGTAGGTATTTATAAATAGTCGTTGTTTTGGTATTCGAGTGGAGCCAGTTGAAAAGCAAGGTTATAATGCGTCACTTTGTAAAGTCCCGTTTAACAAGTTTCGGGATTTATAATAATAATTATATAATAATTTACACCTGAGCCAATCAATTTACGGATGGGCAGAAGATCAAAAGGTACTTAATAATTATGTAGTTATGGTAGTACCAATTTTTGGAAAATATTTGTGTAAAATATTTTGCAAACCATGTAGCAGACCAGTGACTAATAATTAGTTACTTAAATTTTGTACAAATTTAATTATTTATCCTTTTGAGATCAGTTCCCAGTCAATTGCTTACTTTTATTATAGGTCACTACCTAAATGTCGGTAACATAAATGAGACACACACATACACAAGCTTGGCCTTGAATATAATTATAACAATTGTCATAAGCTGGATCGATTACCAAATGTATTTAAATAACATAATAATTGTTATACCCTTGTCGAATAAATAAATAATAATATAAGACGGGAAGATTAAGTGTCGACTTACCGGGAGTACCGGTAGCGCGGCTTCTGTAGCCACCGCCATCCCCGCGGAATCTCCACGACAGTGGGCACCCCTCGTTCTCCTCCAGGCCGGGCCGCTGAGTCGCCCTAGCGGTCCGTTTTGCGCCACCTCTTCCTAGGCATGGTTCTCGTGTTGTCGTCTATCACGCGAGTCTCCTGCTCTGGTGTATTCGCCCGCACCCAGACGCGATCTTCCAATACGCGAGTTTTTCAATCTCGATCTTCTCTCATCCAGAACCAAATTCCTACTACTGATCTCATCGCACCTAGAAGGTAGTAGCTACTACCTACTTACTCCGATCGACCGCTCCGCGAGACTCGTGTCTGGGATTCCCGCTTTTGCACGCGCAGAGTCGGTCATGCGTTTCACATTCCGAGGCTGACGACTCCGGTTGGTATTTTTACGACATCCTCCCTAACTACGCACTTCTATTCGGATAAGATTCTCAGAGAGCATATTTATTCCAGAGGGACCTATTTGGTCCGTCACACTTCTCCTCTTATACAAGGCTCAAATCCGCCCATCCTTGAGTACTGCTCACATGTTTGGAGCTCAGCTCCCAAACATACGCTGAGACTACTCGACTCTATTCAAAAAAGAGCCATCCGCTTGATTGGGGACCCAGATTTGACAAAAAATTTAGACACTCTCGAACATCGAAGAAAAATAGCTGACCTGAGTCTGTTTTACAGATATTTTAATGGAAAGTGTTCAAAAGACGTGGCCCGCTTGATCCCGCCAAGAACAAGACCGGGCAGAAATACACGTCGAGCCGCCGACGCTCATCCATATCAGGTTTAGCTCGTTACACCTCGTACCACCCTATTTCAGACTTCTTTTATGTATAGAACCGCATCACTTTGGAATAGCATTCCAAAGGGCGTGTTTCCCGAAGTATACAACCTGCAGAGATTCAAGGCCAACGTGAATCGATATCTTCGCTCATGCACCGCTCCCAGAGCATCATAGGGATTTCCCTGCAGTGCATGTGCATTTTCAATATAAAAAAAAAAAATAAAAAATGCTGTATATAGTCCTCAATAATTTCAAGTTGTAGGCACTACGACCCTCTATAAGACCCAATTTAATTTTTTTTTTAATCATGCACGATTTAGGCTACATAGACCGAGGCGTTCAGCGCGCCACACCCTATATACATATTATTATATGTAGAGACATGTAAGTCGTTTGCCGATTTCTCGAGCCGTTTCTGTCGTTACTGACTTTAAAGTTGGAAAATTGCGATTTTCACTCGTTTATAATAATTCATAAACTGATAGTCGCGTCAATGAACCCTTTTACTCAGAAGCGCTCAGGAACAGCCCCAATTTTGATGATTCTGAATTAAAACAAATTGTCCTTTTATATTATTTAAAATCAGAAACCTTTTGCAGTCGTAACAACATTTATTATACAGGATAGTCACTTTCAACTGACTCACCGTTGGTATCTCCTAAACTATAGGAGATACAGAGTCGGCTAATATAGAGAAAAGTTTCACAATTTTATGCTTATTAGGAATCTGCAACAAAGTTTTGGACATCTTCAGTCGTTGCTGAAATATGCTGAAAAACTGGAAAATAGAGATTTCTCATTTTTGCCATTTCTTTTTTGCACTACCCGTTTAGAATAAGTTTCAATCGACAGTAAAAACTTCAGGTTAGTTAACCTGAGGTTAAAAGTTTACTCGAAATTGACAATGGTATCCGTTTTTCAATCGTTATACATTGTGATAAGTAACTAGCGCACTCTCTGAGCATGCTGGGGTAAACTTCACTTTTTAAGAGTGGTAAATTTTCTTACTGCAGTGTTGTAAGTTCATTTCTTCCAAAAATATGACCATTTTTGTAAAAAAGGTGCATGGCACCACTGCACTGAACATGTGAATAAGTTCGGCTTGGTTGATATTCTTATTATTTTTATTTCCATAGCAACGAAGGCATTTGAATATTTTATATTATAATTTGAGTTTAGGCGGTTGCCAAATTTCAAATTTCGTTCAGATTTAGATATTTTATCAATTTTCAACATTCTCAATAATTTCTCTGTAAAGAGGTTTTGTGAAAAAAAAAATTGATATAGTATCCGTTCCAGACATTACAGTAACCTGAATTTTTCATTCATTTTCATTAAAGTCGGATGAGGAGAAACTCTGTAACTTGAAAACCAACCGTTGGACTAAATTTTTTTTTGCAGAATATCTTTAATTTTATTGGGCTCTATATCGCCCTGTATTCGGAGTGCGCGAGTTACTGATCGCCCTGTATAAAGAAGTGATAGTAAGCTAACTTGTAGTTTTACTGATTTTTTTGTGTGGTTAGTATGTATCGAATGAGTCGAAATATTGTAATTTCTCAATTTTTGAAGTTTGGGTAGACGTAATTTTCTCTCAAATGTAGAAGTATAATCAGTTCCCGTTCTTATAATCCATGTAGAATAGTTTTTAATGGAGCCTAATATAAAAATCATCAACAATAGTGATCTAAAAAAGAGATTCTCTTTGGTGAGAGATTCTCTAAATATTTTCTCCAGAGGAGGAAATATTGATAACATCTAACAAAAAACATATAAATGTGGTGACGAAGAAAGCCCAAAGGAAACAGGGGCCCATATTCATTGAATTAATGAGCATAGGGTTTTATGTAATTTTGTAGATCACATAAAAAACTATTATACAATTCAGGTTAAATCTTTATTTAATAGAATTGGTTCGAGTAATGTTGTTTTAGTACACCTCTATAATACATGTTCTTGTACGCCTTCTGCACCAATTCTGTTCACAAGATTTACAGCAGCTTCTCCCTCTTTATTCTCGGGTGGTTCGATGTCATTTTATACACAAGCTATATTATTCCTATGTAATAGTTAAGGAGATGATGACAAAAAAGCCATGTATCTCACAAATGGATGAAAAGACGTTTTTTTTATATAATTCGAGTCCCCTTCTCATAATCCGTCTTGTCAAGTTGGGGGCTAGCGCGTTGCGATTCGCGGCTACGGCCTTTTGCCCAGATTTACCCGAGCGATTTCCAAAAGTATTATCAATATGGAAGAAAATTACTGGGGGGTATCTGGACAATTCCTTCAATTGAGGGAAAAACGTTCTCTTCCAATTTGCACCTTGCGTTAACATCCAGTATCCGGTGAGTCACCGGGAATATCTCATAAATTAAGCGTCATATCTCCTGAGGCAAAATAAAATTTTCAAGGAAAGCGACCCTAAAAATTCGTTGGAAAATAGATTTGAGCTTCTAAGATAACCGCTAGGGGGTAAGAGCCAGGACAAAACATAAAATTTGAATTTTCTCATCATTTTTCAAAATTAGGTTATATTCAAAATATCACGGGTGTAATGATCAAAAGCCTAATTTTTTTAACTTGCAGTTTTTCTAATAACTCCACAAATAAAGTGGTGGGGGAACGTCAAAACTTTGTTTATTCAAATATAAAAAAAAATATCTATTTTCTTAGTGTTTTCAGCATATTTCGACGACAGCTGAGGTTTTTCCTATATTTTGTTCCAGATTCTATTAAGCATAAAATTGTGAAAGTGTTCTCTAATTTAACTGACTCTGTATCTCCAATGATTTAGGAGTTCCCAGTGGTGAGCCAGTTGAAAGTGACCACCCTGTATATAATTTCGTCCCCTTCGTTTCTGATTTTAGCAATTTTTTTTAATACCAGAACCATCAAAATAAGCGCTGTTTCTGAGGACTTCCAACTATTTCCAGTTATACAGGGTGTCCCAGTTTATTCGAAGCGGCCTCTGTAGGCCAAACGATGGACTTTTTCAAAAAAAACTTTTGGAAATTCAAGTACAGAATCACAATAGCCATAATTTAAAATTATTTTGGAGTATACAGAGTGTCCCATATGACAGTGGCATATCGAAGTTATGTTTTTTTAAATGGAATGCTCTTATGTTATTGCATTTTTAGATTGTCTGAGAAGAGAAAATAAGATTGGCTTTTACAGTTGGTGTTTAAATTCAGAAGCTTTTGAGTTATAAACAAGTGAAAATTGTCATTTTTCAAGTTCGGGAGATGGGACCGATGAGATAATAATTATCCAAAGGGGTACAATAAGCGCAAGCTTCAGTACAAGGGCTTTGAACCTACCCTAGAAGTAATAATAATGATATATTCTGACTTTAATTTCTACATATTATCACACTCAAGGAATTATTTCAATACTTGTGTACACGCTAGACCAACCTAGGAGCTAACCATCTCCCCCACACAATAATTACCATGTCGCTATATCAGTCCAGTAAAATTAGGCTTTGATAATCCAATCATAGCAGGAAAACCGAAATTTTCTGTGTGTGTTGGATGGTCGATGGTGAGTCTAAATCCAAATATGGGACCTCGTAACCCTTCGGGAAAAACCCCCATTTTGGTTTTAGGGGACGAATTTATTTTTCTGCATTTTACGTCGTTATTTAACTTTTTATGGAAAAAAAGTGTAATAACTTTTTTTTTACTACACGGAGAAAAACATTCTTTAAAAATTTGCGTATATGCAATTTTTTTATATTTTCAATAGTTAACTTAATTACAGGTACCTAATCAATTCAGGAAAATTCTCTACAATGGACCCCGCAAAATCGTTAAGGAAATTAGCTACAGGTTAAATTTGTTGTACCTTTGGAGATTGATGCCTATCCAATGACTAGTCAGAAGTCTCCGTGGACACCACTAAAAAAGTCGCGTTCTTCAGATATTCACCTCATGCATTATATTTTAAATTGTTAAATTGTTAAAAGATTGAAAAGCTGCTTCTGTTGCTGCAATTACATTTTAAGTCTGTTGAGCCATTTTCGAGAAAATCTGGAAAAAGTTTTTGTAGAATAATTT
Source organism: Malachius bipustulatus (assembly GCA_910589415.1). Lineage (NCBI taxonomy): Eukaryota > Metazoa > Arthropoda > Insecta > Coleoptera > Melyridae > Malachius > Malachius bipustulatus. Next base: position 3,804,319 of record OU342630.1, on the reverse strand, counting down.
TTGTAATAGCCTTGGCTATTAACTTAAAATATACCTCTTTAATTTTTGACGTTTTTGCTAGGTAGTTGTAATTTTTAATTTTTAAAAAGTCAATGCTATTACGAAAATCGTAATAAATAAAATCAAACCTTTTCCCATTTTTCTTGGAAATGGCTTATCAGTTTTATATGTAGCTTCTGCAACAGAAGCACCTTCTCAATCCTAACAATTGGTTCGACTAATATTTATCTCAAAATCAAGTAATATTAAAAAAAAAGTGGTGGGAGGTCGCATTTTTGGATTTAGACTCACCATCGATACCACCCAACACCCACACAAAATTGCGTTATTCCCCCTTTGATGGTATAATCAAATCCTAATTTTACTGGACTGATATAGCGACATGATAATTGTGCTCCTAGAAGAATTGATCTGGCTGTTTAAACAAGGTATTCACATATTTCCCTGAATATGCGACATATAAAAATCAAAGTCATAATATTAGTAACGTTGGGTTATTTTTTGCAAGCGTCTCGTAGAAATTATCGCCCACTGGAGGTGTCTGGCAGTGAAGAGTGAAGATTATTAAGTTTTCACATCATTCTACAAAACAGTAGTTAAAAATCAGCTATCAGAATTTCAAGTAAAGTTGTTTTTGTACAACTGCCATTAAAAGTCACACTTTTAACGACAGCTGACAGTGTTAAAAGTGATTGTTTACATGGAAGCGTGTCAAAAGTACTTTTAACACTAGTGTTAAAAGTACTTTACAACACTCGTGTTAAAAGTAATTCTATCCACTTTCTCTATACTTACATTCTCTTAACTACATTTCTCATGATGAAATCAGACAAAATTATAGGTGATAAGATTTTTTCATATTCTATCTATTACTGGCAAACATATTAATAAAAAATAAGTACCTAATAGTCGAGATTTCCAGACAATAATAATTGTTCAGAAATTGCAATTAATAATAGTATATTATTTTATACGGAGGGAAAGTGACACTTTTCATGGCGCGCTCGTGTTTATCAGCCGAACGAAGTGAGGCTGATAATAGAGAGCAAGCCATGAAAAGTCACTTTTCCTCCAAATAAAATATACTATTTTTTCTTCAAACGTGGGCAAATTTAAGCAAGAACATCATTTTTAATTGAAGGAAAGCGAATTTTCAAAAGGTTTGGTGGACTGGTAAGTAGGTGAGTATGGAGTATGGGCTGCTTCTATAGAAACGCGGCGCTGTCAAATTGACACTGTCATCAACGTCAGTGAAGTGAACATCGAGAAATTATTATTGAAATTATTAAAGAAAAATAATAAAATAATAATTATGTAACTAAACTACTAATCATCGCAAAATCAAAATTAAAAACGTTATAAAAGTTTGTAAGTAAGTTATAAAATTAATGATAACATCTACCTACCTCTTGCTAGACCCTGCTTGGTCAATTTTTTCATTTTCTGTTAATGTTAATGATGATGCCAGTCAGTCAGAAGTTGAATGTTAAATATGTAGGTCATTGTAGGTAGGTACTTATTAACTGTGCACTAATACCTACCTAATAATAAAAATATAAGATGTTGGATTCCTTTATGTACCTAGGTATATGGTTATAATTATTATCCTTGTGTTCAATATTCAAATTTCAATACGGAATAATAATTATTTTTGTTTACCTCGCAATAACCCAACTTTTTTTTTGACGTTTGACGTTTGAGCCGACTGAGCCGAGCACGAGCTCGACTCGACTCTAGTCGACTGTCGACCGTCCGGCTTCGGGTATAATTATGACGTTTCACAGAATTACTTCGTTTCGGTGTAGATTTTCCAAAGATTATGTTTGATTAATACCAAATTCCTTTTAACTTTATTAGATAATAATAAACTAGAGAGTTTTCATATCTTAGCTTAAATTTTATTGATGAATATACGGGCCTACATTAATAAAATTTCAATGGTTGATTCTTAATATAATAGGTAGCTATGTGTTTGTATGTTCATGTTGCTATGGCACCACTTTAGCTCCGGCGGAGGGAAAGTGTTGCTTGGCAACACTTTAGCTCCGGCGGAGGAAAAGTGAAACTTTGAGACCGGCTACTGAGTCGAGTAATGTCTGATTTACTGACGTTTGAAGAAAATAATTATTTTGACGTCTCTTATATTTGCATGCACGCATTTGTTAGTAACCATAGCGTCGGCAACGGTTGCTATGCATAGTACACTCGTACTTATCTGTAATATTTTAAAATACAATTTGAAGTTGAGTGTCATTCTAAATTCATCAATTTTATTATCAAAATAGAGCAGTTTTACAAAAACCATTGTATGATATTCGTCTTAAAAGTGATTTTATCATTTCGTGAAATTTGTTCAACTCGCTCCGCTACGCTTCGCTCATTTCACAAACCTTTTCACTCAAAAATAAAACTTCACTTTTAACACTAATATCATAAATAGCTATTTTACGTACCTTTAGCAGCCGGCACCTGTAAACTGGCCCACGGCACCAGCTAGAAGCTACGCGTACCTTCTATCCCATACATTTTGTTATAGTCAGAAAATAAGTAAAGTCTGGCAGCTCGGGGCTCTTAGTCTAATACGTAACAATTGTTATGGATAATGCTTACATAATACCTTTGATCGTTTCAGAGAAAAATCTTGGTTAGATCGTTTGTCACGAATGAGAAGTTGCTTTTGTTTCGGTAGTTACATTTTAGGTATTGTCGTAACTTTACTGGATCCAGTTTCTTCCGATCAGGAGGTTTTCCACCCTGACTTCCAGGGAATGACGAGACGTGTGGAATATCTTAGTTCTTATATGGCTCGTGTACATCAAAATAAAAATCTTAACTATTATTTTTCGTTTCTGTAGATCTGTTTTAAAAAATAATTGTCGCTTGATTTCGGTAATGCACTCTATGATAGTAATTATCTATTTCTATTAGTCTCGAGTCTTTACAGGTATGTTGAGTCATTGTCGAGAAAAACGGGAAATTCTCATTTTGTGTTATCATTTTCGTAATTGCATTGACTTTAACAATAAAAATTAGTAAAATTACAACGAACAAAAACGTAAAAAGTTTAAAAATATCCAATTTTCAACAGCCTTAAAATGTAACTACAGAAACAGAAGCAGCTTGTCAATCTTAACAAATGAATTATCTAAGATTCTCTCTTAAACAATTAGGGAGACGGGGACACCATTTAAAAATAAATGGTTGACTATCGTGAGAAATCCAAGTCAGAGGTGAATATCTCGAGAACAGGACTTTTTGGCGAGTTATGCCCAAGATCTATACTCATTGAATCCCCAATGTTACATCAAATTTAATTGGGGACCAATTCCCATGCAGATTCCCAGATTGAGTAGAAGTTGAAGTTTTTCTACTGGACGTTTTAAAAGAGTCACCCTGTATATCCCGCATTATAAACTATCAAGGAATTTAATTTGAATGATTTCTAGTACTATGTATTCGTAAACAAGTAAAAATATTAAATAATAAAAAGGAATGTACCATTTTAAGGAAAAACGTTTCATCATTTATGTATGTAGGTAGTATCGGTTTCAGTATTATGCAATAGGCAATCAGCCACTTTCAAGTAATATTGATATTAGTAGTTATTTGGAGGGGAACAAACACATCAAGAGCTAAAATCGTACTATTTTTGTGTATAATATACAATTTTTTTCTGTGAGAAGAAAACCGAAGTCCTAGCAATTCGAACAACGTAATTAAAGGCGTGTTCCGTTTTGTTACCGAAGTTACCAAAGTAACCAAAGTTACAGAAATCCGTTCCGAAATGCGTTTCGGTAATTAAATTATAACATTACGGAACGCCGCACGAAGTTACAAGAAATTACAGAAACAGAAGTTATCATGCTTTCACCGCGATAAGTTCTGTAACTTGTGGTGGGGGTATGAACTTCTTTTCTTAATATTTTCGTCTTTACGGGTCAACTTTATGGAGAATACGTTATTTATACATAATTAGGTTATGCTTATTTCATGTCGAGACAAATGTATAATTTTCAAGAAAAACGCACCTGAAGGTTTTTCAAAACCATGAATAATAGGTAATTATGGTATTTTTGTCCAGTTCTTCTATCACATGCAGCGATAAAAGAGCAGCGTTCAATAAAAACCACATTTTAACCACAAAAGATTCTCAAAAAGTCCCTTTTCATTTTTAAGAAAGTTTAACAAATTTCATAAAATTCATTATTTATTATAAAAATGATTAATTTAAATATTTTAGTTTACGATGTTTAAAAAAACGCGTAAGTGTGTTTTCATTGAAAACGATAAATTTTCTCGACATGAAAATACTACAACTTTTTTTATGTAAAAATAACACATTCTCCATAAAGTGTGCCTAATAGTGAGGAAAAAATTGATAATAAAAAATATGGTAGGTAGCATCAAACAGATCAAGGTCGCATCAAACGATATAATTGCGTATGGGCTAAAACATTAGCCGTGATCCGGGTAATTCATATCATTAGCAGTTCGAACAACGGTTCGTGCCGAACACATACCGTTAGGATTGGGTCATTCAGAAAGAGTTATTGATTTTTATTTCGCTAATTTCAATAAGTTGTCCTAAAGAAGTTGTATCCATTTCGCGAAATTAAGATGCTTCCGAATGAGTTTTTGTCCCGGCTCTTGCCTCGACAAAAAAGCTCTCATTCTCATAAGCCAAAGTTCAATTTCGTGCACCAGATACATAAATACCTAACTATTTCACACAATCAAGTAATTTTCACATTTTTTCATCAATTGAAAAATTCACCGATTGAAAAATGGCACATTAATTAGTGTTGTCTACTCGGCAGCGTGCGAGAGGTATTTCGGGCACTTGAGCGAAAACTAATTCGTGCACGGTAATAGAAATCTTAAATTTTCCCACTCTCTATATTTTTAGTTTTAATATTTCAACACCCTCTATTTGAAAACATCTTGTCCAATAGAAGTTATTTTTATTCCACAGAAGATTCACTTTTTGAAGTTTTTCTGAAGAAAAAGTGTACCCCTGTTGTAGGAAATATTATGTGCTCTCATAAGACCATTTCGATATAAGACATTTAAACACATGTTAGTAACGGTATCAAAAGACACAAGACTTTTAGAAAGGATTAAGAGTGAAGTATACATAATATGATTTTTTATCATGATTTTATTATTCACTACCTAATTATTGAAAACAAGCATCTCAGTTCGAGACAATAACATATTTTTGTTTTGACAAGTTTTATCTTATAACGATTTGCACTCCCCTGATTTATTTCTCTCTTAAAACAGAAAAAAATAAAATAATTACTGCAGAAACTCGACAACGGTTTACTTAGCATTTAATATTATGTATTAATATTAAAATACTTCTGAAGCTACTTCATAATGATTATAAGTAATTGAGCTTTCCATATATTTGCGGGAAAGTCTGATCCCTTGTTAGAAATACGGTCTTCTATACTCCAGCAAGGAGGCGATCGAGAGATAAAGTCCAGATAAATCAAGTGGCCTTATAACGACACCGAGCCTACTACGTGAACAGTTTAACGATTACGACAATTATGTTGTTCATCATTTCAGGTTTATGTTTTGGACCAGAGGCGGCTTTGCGTGAGATCAGGACCTAATATAAGAGCCATATAAATTTATGAAACGTAGGTCTCGAACTCTTGGATAGCAATTCGGCATAATATCAGTCAAGTGGCCGTAATGGCTGGAATTAGCGATCTCGGAGGCATGTAAGAAAAGGGCTATTTCGTGGCGACATCAATTGCTGAAATGGCTAGGCAATATAAGGGAGGTTCTTGTGGCTTGAGAATAATGTTGAAACCATTATTTAGACAAAAGGACGATAGATTCCGGAACAATGCATTTAGTAAGCAGAGATGTTTTATTGCAGAAATTTCGCATTATACTTTATATATTTTCGAGCATATTTTATGATGGATTTATTTTCAGGAGCTTTCATTATCGATGATATTTTGCGTAAAATGTTTCGTTTTTGTTAGTTCCAAGATAATCAGATTTTTTGTTGATTTGTTTCGTCCTTTACATGCTGATGTTAAATAAAACTCCACTGTTTTAAAATTCTTTTGTATATTGGTGGATATTAATGCAATGATGTAACACATGTTCCGCAACTTTTAAAGTAGCAACTTCAGACATACGTAAATGAGAATTGAAATAGTGATATAGTAAACTGGATGAAATACCTACCTACCACATACAATATTATTCAAATATTACTGACTCAATCACAGCTCATCCTGTGTACTAATAAAATAAAAATCGTCAGTTAGAGCCAATCACAACCACGGTGTATCACAACTGAGCAGAAGCAGAAAATAACCGAATATCGAAGGCCTTCATAACACTGGCACAACATATTCAGACTGGAAACTTTTAAGTGGATCATAGGAATTTAATATGCAAATCAATGCTGTTTTGTGCATATAAGCAGGGCTACGCTGTAAGCATTTTTCATAACAGTTGATACGTATCAATTATTGATATCAAGTAATTTATAATAATAAATCCTATAACGAGTGTAGCTTTGCACATGCTGATCTCACAAGAGCACTTATGTGTTTTGAAAGTGTCACATAAATTAATTTCTTCTCACCATACATATTGGATAAATTATTTATTATTTGAAAATTAATAAAAGAGATGCCAAAACAAAGGTAAACAGTGGGATTGGATGTTGAACTTCATAAAAGCTCATGGAGTTTCACTGACCGGCAAATTAAGCCCAAACAATGAGCCAGAAACAACTGAAAGACTTGCCTGCATGTGATTCTGTGCGATCCAAATCAGCAGACTGATGGAAAAAAGCAACTGAAACGTATTATACCTAGTCAGCCCGAATTTTCGCAGCTCATAAACTATAAGTACTAAATTAGTTCTAAGCTTAAAACTATATCGAATTGTAAACAGTTTACTTTTACATTAAAATTATTTATTTGAAATGTTAAATGCTTCTAAGACAAATTTAAAGTATGTATTTAGTTGACGATCTCTTATACTTGACAGTAGATTGTAGATTGTAGATTGTAATGGGAGGCCTTCTGTAGGTGTGCAGTGCGACCTGTCGAGATCTATTGTGCCCTCCCTATAGTTAAAGTTTCTCTTCCAGCTCTAGTTGTTTTACCAACTTCCAGAGACTGTTGGTAGACCTAATGTAGCTCTATTACGTATGTCTTTTAGCGCCTTGGCACAGAAAGCGGGACCTAGTCAGTCCTTCACAATGGCAGAGAACGTGATCTGCCGATTCTTCGTTTTCGAGGCAAAAGCGGCATTCGCCGTCGTCTGCCCCTCCGACCCTGGTGAATTGTTTGCGGAGTGGAAAGTGTCCTGTGAGCAGACCTACCGTTATCCTCTGTCTGTTACGACTGTGGCTTGGTAGGTTTGTCGTAACCGCATGCCTCTGCTCTATGGATCTGTTCCATTTGGACAGAGTTTCTGAGAGCATCCACTTTTTTATGGTGCTTCTCTTGAGACTTGATTTCATCCCGCAGTATTGGTCGTGTCCGATGAGGGCAGTCTCTGATCCCTTGCGGGCCAGATCGCTATTGTTGTCGCTATTGTCAAGTCAAGCCGTCTGATTTCTTCTGTCGAATGCTCGATAGCAACCGTCTGGGCATGAAACACCGTGGCGTGTCGGCCAAGACTGATCGCCATTTCAACTTGTTTTGATTTTTCGTATACGCCGGCTCCAGTGCCTTGGGGCATACTGGATTCATCCTTGTACCAGATCGAGTGAGCGAACACTGGGATCCCGTTTTTCCATTCCTTCCTGTCAGGAAAGAGGACGTGGAATTTTTTGTTGAAGCAGAACTGAGGTGGTATTTCGTCACTAGACATACCCAGGATGGGATCTGTCTAGATGGACCCTAGAACTGAGATTCTTGTTGGGTAGATCCATGCCTCGCTATAACCGGTGGTTGTCCTGGCATGAGTCTGCAGATTGTCTGCTTCGCTGTTATATGTGTAATGGTATTAAGTAAAACCTCTAGTGCTGTAGTTGGGGTTGTCATCGTTGCTCCTGTTATGCTCAGGCAGGCTACCCATTGAGTTTTTCCAGCAGATTTTGCGCCTGAAGCTGCGCGGTTTTCGTCCACCATACCACTGACCCGTAGCTTATCATCGGTCTTACAACCTGAGTGTATAGCCACTGGGTCATTTTAGGGTTCAATCCCCAACTTTTGTCACAGAGTCTTCTGCATCTGCCTACGCTTATGGCAGCTCTCTGGGCCGTTCTAGTAAGGTGTTGATTTCATGTTAGTCTCTGGTCGAATATTACTCGCAGATACTTTGCTTCTGTTGTTTATGGAATCTGCTCTCCGTTTAGTGACAGTCGATGTAGTCCGACGAGATTTATTTTTTTGATAAAGGGAACCACTATGGTTTTGGACGGGTGGAGAGTCCTTCCTCAACGCACCAGTGGTTAACCTTGTATAGTGCAGATTGCACCCTCTCCGAGACCGCGGGAAGGAACTTGTCCCTCAACACGACTACTAGATCATCCTCGTATCCAAGGGAGCAGAACCCGTCATTGGTCAGCGTTCTTAAAGGGTCGTCGACCAGGATATTCCACCGCAGAGGAGACAGGATCCCTCCCTGCGGGCAACCCCTGGTCGTTTATAAGGTTCCGAGGAGATTTACTTAATTATAAGGCTCTTCTCCATGCATCGGCAGACGGTGTTTGGTACTCCTTGCTCTTGTATTGCTCTGATCAGGTACCCGGTCGTGGCGTTGTTAAACGCCTCATTCACGTACAGAAACAGGCCGACGGCTATTTCTTTGTCGTCAATTGACCTCGAAATAAGCCTGCTAAGGTCATCTAACGCCAGATTAGTTGACTTGCCTGTTTGGTAGGCGTATTATTGGTGTTGGCCAGGTCGAAAGGTTTTACCTTCAATGTCATATCCCTAATGTATCTAACAATAAGCCTTTCCAACGTCTTTAGGAAGAAGAAGGAGAGGCTGATAGGTCGGTAAGCCCTGGGAGTGCGGTCACTGCGTCTACTTTACGTATGAACACTACTTTGACCCTTCTCCAGGGCTTAGATATGTGTTTCAGCGCTATGCTGGACCTGAAAAAGATTCCGATGAGGTGGGACGTGAGCACCCCGTTTCGTCTTTGTAGGAAGGCGGGTAAATTCCACCGGTCCTGGAGACTTGAATGGTCTAAACTCCGCAAGTGCCCATCCGAGTCTTTCAGGTGTAACTATGGTCCTGGTCAGCTGGTCATTGTCCAGTCTAGTCGACTGAGGCTATTGTGTTGATTTATTTGATACAATTGATTACCATCAACTGGAATTGAACCTGGAAAACGGGTTTACATGAGGAATGCGAGAGTTTTCTCTGTGGTTGCCTAATAGGTCCCGTCGGTCTTTTTGAGGGTATTTGTATGGCTCTTAGTACCGTCCTTTGCCAATATTTTGTGTTTTCTTGCGCAGGACGTGGTAGAGACCACATCCTCGCAGAAGCTTTTCCATGAGCTTCGTTTGGCCTTTCGTATTTCTTTGTTTTACTGGGTGCGAACTATTCTGTAAGTTTCCCATCCTTAGTTTCGCTTAGCTCTATTGAAGGCTTTTCATACTTTCAACCGTAAGGTTTCCAAAGTACTTCTCTACCAGACTGCGCTAGATCTATTTCTTTTTGACGTTGCTCGGCGGTTGGATGCTTGCAGAATGCAGCATTCACCTCGTGCGCTACATCGTCAAAATCCTTTTTGTCTTTCACAGATTTACTTAGCGTATGTAGATTATCCTTTAATGAACTGGTGAGTCCAGCCCATTGGGTGTTTCTGGGATTATGGAACACCATCATCTGTATGGATGGATTATCAATGTCGAATCTAATGTGTCCATGATCAGAACATGATGGTTCCGTGGACACATGCCAGTTTCGGATATCATGCGGAGGGAGCATTGTGTTATGCCTAATACTTCCTTGCTCGCGCGAGTTATGAAGATTGGTTCGTTGCCTACCTACATTAGCTATATCCAACCCTTCACTAGAGATAAATTCTAAAAGGGACTCACCTCTAATGTTGATGTCGGTACTGCCCCACGTTATGTGGTGTGCGTTTGCATAGCAACCAATGATGAGGTCGAGTCCGTTCCTCCTGCCGTAGGTCATCGCCGCCTGTAGGGATTCCGATGGGCAGGCGTCCTCGTCCGTGAAGTAGGCTGAGCATATTAGCCAACTTCTAACGCCTACTTCGGTCTTAAAAGGCTAATAAAGCTGCAACAAAATCACCGGAGCAGAGCTCCGTAATCAAGTTACAGTTACTGTTTTTAGCAGTCAGAATGCATCCACGCGGTCCGAAAAACCAACGTTTTGGAGCCAGATATGGTGCAGATATCTAGCGTTTTTTGCAAGTTGAAGAATATTATATTATCGATCATTTTAGGCAAAATATTATATTAAATATACAAGACCCAATAATAGTGAAGTCAAAATATTCAAATTCAATACTACACTGAGGTAAATTAGCAAAAAGTTGACATCTCTAAAGCTACCACTATTTGTCAACCTGTTTGAGAAATTCATTTCTTTCATCATCGACATTACATTTTGGTAATAAATAATAAATAATATTAATTTAATATAATAAAAAAAACTCATAACTAAACTTTACACCTGTTAGTCGACCGGGTACAAGTAAATCACACTTCTTTAGAAATAAGTTAATGATGAAACAAAAATATTTCAATGTACGGATTGATATGAAAACCAACTTCTTAACGTCTTAATACTCTTCTTAATTAATTATTATAAACTTCCCCTTTTTCGTCTGACGTCTATCATGCATCGACTCGCACTCTGTGTCTACTGCTCCTTCATTACGCTCGGCCCTCCTCCCGACCTGACTGCCTCTACTGCTCGTTCCTGATTCCTGGTGATCGGCATTTTCACATAACACACCATGGATCTATTTCATAGCTATTTATTTCATAGTTATTTTTTCGAACAATAATTGTTGATATTGTAAAAAATTAAGGTAAGTACTGTCAAAATTCACGTATTTGACAAGCCTCGTGAATATGCATGCAAAATTTAATGTCTGCTTATCAACAAGACAACATTTTTTAAAATTATTATTAAACATAAAAGTGTGAAACTGTTCTCTAATTTAACCCACTCTGTACTCTGTATCTCCTATGGTTTGGGAGATCCCAATGATGAGCCAGTTGAAACTAACAACCGTGTATACCTATTTTTTCCTGCTCCTGTATATTTCTACATACCTAGAATAATGCAGTCAACATGGTATACATATAATTTTTTTGCACAAGACTAAATTTTCATGTTAAAACCCTATGACCCACTTACAAGTTTCCAGCCAATATATGTTTTATTTTCCTTCCTTATAAAATTATTTTTACGGAACGAACGTTATTTTCTTGTGTTATTTTATGAAACAAACTGATATAATAATAAATTATTATTATTATTATTATTGTAATAACGCTTTCTCAATGACACATTTGCCCTAATATTTGCCCTAATGGTATGGTGACGACAGAGACATCGATGTTTCAATGGTTATTTCCAACTAATCAACCTGACACATCACCACCACTAGAGGAGTGTGCAATCAGAAAGAAAATCAAAGCATTAAAACAGACGATTTGTCAAAGTTGCAAATCTGTCGTTCAGAAAGCTTTATTGTCTCATTTTAATTACAAAAAATATAACAGGACAAATAAAAAGTTATTTGTATAAATATGTTTCTAACAGTTCGCTTGTTTTTTTTATCAAAATATAAATCGCCCTGTAGATTTAGATTTATGGATCACCTTGATAGCGTCTAATCTCGACTACCTGTCAGTTGCTTCAAAATTTAGTGTTGGTAGGAAAATGCCTCGCCACTATAACAGTGGCAATCTTTGACAATTTTTAACCGTGAACAAATTCCTTTTCCAGATTAACAAGAACAATAATTTCTATTTACTGACTTAAAGCTGATATTACTGATATAATAATTACTGAATACAGTACTTTGGTATACCAGAAATATCCTGCTTCTATTTTCTATTATTTTACCTAATGCTTGAAGTGGTTACAGAAGAAGTAAAAGAAAATAGAATGAAGAATCGTATATGCAGATGTCAACTGTTTCAAACTACTATCTCGTAGTTCACGTTTAATTGAAGCAAAATTCCAGTCCTTATGTGCTTACGCCGTCTGCATTTACGAAGTTGTAGAATTATTTAGAGCACGTTGTACTTTATTGTGTGTAATCTGCTACCATTCCTACAATAAGGGTGAGTTGGTGGAACTTTGAATTGTTTTATTCTCAACTGGAAACTGAAATTAACATTACACTACCATATAGTATTATATACATGGTAAGCCAGTTTTTTTTTCCGCAAAGTTTATATTTAGAGAGTAAATTTTCTTCTGGGTAAAAAATTTCATATAACTTACTATTTTTTCAGCTCTTAACATGTTACAGCTGCTTAAAAATTATGATTATTTAACTTTAAGAGAATTTAAGATTTTCAAATATCTGTCAGTCATTATTGTTTTATTTGGTACTTCCGATTAGAACAATAATTAAAAAGTTGACATAAGGCATTTATAAGGCGTAACTTATAAATACGCGCATGTTTTAATATTGGATTTAAACACCCTCAGGTGTTTTTTAATCAAGCATTGTAGCTGACCAATAATAATAATAGTATATTATTATATTAGCGATTATTATACAGGGTGTCCGTAAATTAATGGGACATAGCTCAGCTGCAGCTTAACGACCTCAAGGAAAAGCGATTAAACGAAACATATCTTTGTACAAAAGTGCTTCCTCTAGAAGTTATGGACCCCGAAGAAGAAAATTTGAAATTTAAAATTGTGTATATTTCGGTAACCAGAGTAGCGATCAAGCTGAAAATTGGCATACGTCACTTTCAGAGACAGTCAAACGATATTCGCGTCAAAGTCTTGTAGCATAATGCAGAGGACGCTGTCGGTAGAATTTTCCCTTGTGTCTTTTATCATATGTTTTTTATGATCAATAATTTTCGTTACTATTGGTAAACTTTATGGAGCGTATGTTATTTTTGCATAAAAAAGTTAGACTTATTTCATGTCGAGAAAATGTAACGCATCTAAGCGTTTCTAAGCATTTTCAAGAATTTTGATATTTTATTCAGTTAGACCGTACAAAATTGCTTTATTTTAGTTCAAACCGTTTCGGAAATATTTAGCAGAAACCATTCGCGGGGACCCCTCGTTAGGGGCCCGTAGCTCCCTTAGGCGGCGCTGTTGTGAGAAACTCTATATAACGGTTTTCATCATCATTTGACGTTCTCTATACGCCCTTAAAGTTTGGCCATTTATTTTAGAAACACCTTGTATAGTATACAAGGTGTAATTAAATCACTAACAGCCAATATTATAAAGGCTCATTACCATTAGGCTAATGGCCAGATTTCTGTGCTCGTTTTGAAGCTAATATCGACGTCAAATGACTTTTATTAACATTTTTGTAATTACTTTCATGTCAAGAATAGATAAATTAAAAAAAAACACTTACGGCGAGTATTATAACGGGTTAATGAACTTTTTAACGGGCTATTAAGTCCAAACGGGCTATTAAGCGTCTTATAAAGGTTTTGACAACTGAAATCGTTAACTTTTCTCATTAGGCTAATAGATCGTTAGGCTAATGGGCAGATTTCTTCATTAAGCGTCTTATAAAGGTATTTTTTACCATTTTTAGGTTAGAAGTAGCTCGTTAAGTCGGAGCAATAACTAATCACCAGAATTCTACCGATTAAAGGGACTTAACGAAATGAAATGTCAAATGGATTGATATATTTTCATTCTAAATAAATACAATTTTGACTGAATCTAGTTTTTATTCAATAATCCACCAATTTAGAATACTTTTTGAATGACTACTTATAGGTTTAATGAGAAAAAATAATGAAAATTGAATTTTTCATTCTTATCAATAGCACTACCTTTATACCTATCTATTAATAATATGTAGGTAGGTACCCATAGCTTGATAAAACCACACACTCACCCATTTCATTGATGAACTTTACTATAAGTAAGCCAAAATAATAATTTCAATACTTACCTTACGTTTAGGTACTCCGTTATTACTCAAATTACACCGACCTACTTCTTGGTAAAAAAGCTAGGAAGGTAATAAATGTGTTTCAAAAATAAATAAATAAAAAATAATTATCATTACTCCCGCTCCCACAGGAACCAAGTTCAAGTAGGTAATAACACAATCAGCCAATGTATTCTTAACTTCTTTTCTCTACTTTGCTACAGTATCTACTATGTATTATTAAATAATAAAACCAGCTAAGATTAAACAACAAATTTATTATGTATTACAGATTGACATTACATTGAAATAAAATAATAATTATTAATACCTAATAATTGGAATAAATAGGTGTAAAATGGTGTTTTCAGAATGTCTCAGCTCTCATTCACTCGTCTTCTGACAAAGAGGAACAGCACCCGGTGAGTTTCAGAAGTCCTAGAGACAGGTGGTCTAGTCCTTTTAACACTTTCGAACTATTCACTTCACTCACATTTAAATTATTGTGTGTTCAGTTTTTAACACAATAATAACACAAAACACAACACCACAACAGCAGCTAGCAGTCAGCGCAGGCTCATAGGTAGATATACGCACTGGCACTGACAGTTAGTACTGACACTCACTAACCCAACTTCTGGTGTGACCGCGTGACGTGGAGTATGTATTCTATTATTTCACCACCATCGGAACATTTCGGTCCGTAGCCTCTCGTAGGCACAGCCATTCGTTTGAATTCGGCACAAAAATTCATTAAATTCCTCATTAAATATGGCGACTTCCGTCTTTAACTAATAGCCCGTTACGATCTGGAATGTTTTGCTTTATAATACCCGATCGAAACTTAATTTTTCATTAAGACTAATAGCCCGTTTGTTAACGAGCTACTTAATGAGCCTTTATAATATTGGGGGTTAGATTCGATACCTTCTTCAGAAATGACTACGAAAATCTGCCCGTTAACTACCCGCAGTAAATCTAAAAACTAAACCAAAAAATGTCCTATTATCGTGTGTCTTGAAATGCACCCTTTTTGAGATACAGGGTGTCAAAAAAATATAATTTTTCCAGTTTTTTGAAGATATCTCGGGAACCGTCTTCAGAAATGGCCAAAGAAATCTACCCGTTAACTTATATTCATTCGACCCCAAGTTCAAGTGTTTTATATAACCAACTGTGGAATCTAATCTTATTTTTTGTTCTCAGACAATCTAAAAATGCAATAACTTAAGAGCATTCTATTAATAAAAAAAAATAACTTTGATATATAACCACTCTCATATGATACCCTCTGTAGTTCAAAATAATTTTAAATTGTTGCCATTGTGATTCTGCACTTGAATTTGCAAAAAAAATTTTTGAGAAAGTTTATTGTTTGGTCTACAGAGACCAACTTTAATGAGCTGGGATACTCTGTAGAATAAATAAATATATTATTCACATTATTATTACTTTATTAGAGTAGGTAGGTACTAAATAAAACGCGGTGAAAGAAGAGAGGATGCTTTTTAATTTTGTTTCGGAAGTTCATCCTATGGATACACACACATATAGGTAGGTACCATTTACGGAAACTAATTAAATTCGGCGAGTATACAGCCTAAGGAAAGATACTGAAAAATAATAAATATTTCCTAATTGGGGAAAATATTTTCATTGGGCAAGACTGCTTTATATTTTTCGCTGACCACGATTTTATTGAAAGTATCACTTTTCCTTTGCTGTATGCGTTTGTTGAGGTATAAAATTAGATCCTGTGGAACGTCATCATTTTTCATTGGACCCTTAAAATATTCGTCATTATTGAATTGATTGAATGATTGACCCATTGGGTAATTTTTCTCAGCAACTGGTTACATCTTAGGTGCATTATCCCGATTTTTTATAAATTTGAATTTCCCGAATTCCGATTTTCAAAATGCCAATTTGAAGGAGACTGCTGTTTATTTAAATTGTATAATAATTATGTTGGCGACAGACGGCGAATTCGGCCCTGTTACACTATTTGAGAGAAAAAACATAGAGATCAATACCTCATGGCCAAAATAACGTGTAGTAACTGACATTACTAAAAAAGCAATTTTAGCAATTTCAGAAAAACGGCAAGCATAAACCTACGTTGGGAGGAATATTTCTGTTTGCCGCTTCTTCGTCAGTGAAAATGTTTCTCCAAACGTAAGTTTCTGCTTGCCGTTTTTCCGAAATTTATTTTTTTGTAATGTCAGGTTTACTTGAGAAATACGCAGTAGGTTAAATTGGGACAGATTAGCGTATTTTTTCGATTATAATCTAGAACCTTTTTTTTATTGAAAATGCACATGCACTGCAGGGAAATCCCTATGCGCTCTGGGAGCGGTGCATGATGACCTATGTACTCTAAAAAAATAACTACAGTCGTTGTCGAACTTTGATAGAAATGTGGATTAATTTATCTACAAATATTTACTTATAGTATATTTATCTCAATATTATACAAAGTTTGCTTGTTGAAATTATAAAATCCCCTATAAGTTTGACGATATAATATGGTCCCTTCTTCACTAGTAGCGTTGCAGGATTTTACACAAAGTTCTGCTGACAATCAATTTAAATCAGTTGTCGAACTCCATTATCTACAAGGGTTAGAACATCAACAAGGGAAGGAATTGCGTCAAGTTTGGGATTTAAAAATCGCTCGCCCTTTAACCAGCTTGTAAGCTAGGCAATAAAAGGGAAGGATAGTAAGTCTGGGGATCGAGAATTTGATGAACCAATGCTAATAGAACGCGTTGGTTGTCGGATGATTTCGAAGAATTAGCAAACTTGCTGCAAGGTAACATTGTTTATTTAGATTATATGAAATTTTTTATTCCTACTTTATTATTCTATGCGATTAGAATAATACGAAGCTCCATTGTGAAAGAAGTAATAATAACAACTTTTACTAGTACTCAAGCCATCACAAATCAATTGGGTATCAAATAATATGTCGGTACATCTGAACGCATTAATATTTTATACCCAGTAACTTTATTTGTATTAAATTAGGTTTTTACAAATTTTAGATTATAAGCAACACTCAGGTCATAACTGTTTGGCATTTTATGATTCTACAGACGCCATCGCCGTAGTTGCTCAGATTATAGATGGTTCTAAGAACATGTGCAGACCGGTTAGTAATTTCACGGTAGGTTGGTCATAGAAGACTCTGGCACACAAGAACTAATTACACCCGTCATTAAGACGATAATGGTTGCCGCAAGCCGCAGCGTCGCGTTTTACATTGGATTCTTTGGAAAGTTTGTCAGCTTATAGAACCATAGTTGCCACATTTATTATTTAAATGCTCATTGTTGCCAAGAATAATAAATAAATGTATAAAATTGTTTCACAGAGAACTTATGAACATAATTGCTCAGAAAAAAAAGCTGCCAAGACTTCAACTGGAAAAGAAAGACTACCTAGCGACAAATTAAAAACTTTATTAAAAAATTAAGTCATGGTAAAGATGTTGAAATTAATCACTGGGTAATTGGTAAAAGCAACAGAACATTAACTCGGAATTCTTCTTGGCTAGTATACAATATTTGCCTGTAACGTTCATCTGAAATTAAGATTTAATTTAAGATATCGGAAGTGTGACAACAAATAAACGATGAGCTTCATATTATATTCATGCGTTTTAAATGTTATTCTGGTGTCCATTGCTATGTATACCAAAGTTTGGTTTTGGTTATATAATAATAATAATAATAATAATAATAATAATAATAATAATAATAATAAAGTTTATATTCACTTTCCATAAATATTACATGTTTTTTCTTTAATACAAAGATTACAATATTGGTCCAGGAAGCCAATAAATGTACGCAGTAACTCAATTCGCACATCCAGAGTCTAACACTTAGCTTTATTGCATGGCATTTGGGCGCCGCGTATCGCCCCGGAACGTAAGCAGAGCTTGTGTGTTACCAGAAGCTATTACGCCACGCCACCCATGCATTCATTGACAACAGACAACAGACAACAGACCGGCACCCAACGAGACTCGGAGAGACAGCAAAAAAAAACAAAAATCTTTTCTATGTTGTTCCCTATTTTTTTTATTCTGAATTTAATATGTTATGGATTCTTTCCCTTGTGCAGTTGATCAGCCAGGTCCCAATGTGTTTGGAGAATGCATGTTTATTCACTAGTACTTTCAGGCTAGGTGATATACTATTATACACTTTTGGTGCCAAATGTTGATGACATCTTTTACCGATTTATTTTTTAGCGCGCCTAATAACCAACAAACTATTTCGCCCGCTCTGGTATTTATATCCTGCTCTATTTTCTCGGTGCAGTGTATGACTTTTTTCTGGTAAATGAGTAGTACCCTCGCATAAATTTGTCTTCTGGTAAATAATCTAGCTTATTGATAAAGCTGTTCACTTGGATACCTAATCTCTCTATTGAATATTATTTTTAAAAACCTTTCCTGTATATTTTCCAATGATTTTAATTTGTTTATTCTCACGCCCCCCCCCCCCCCAACCTAATATTCGATACTACAAATGAGTTTCTACCAGTGCTTGATACACCATTTTTTAATTATTTATATCTAAATACTTTTTTAGTATTCTAAACTTGAATAGAAGGTATCGGAGCTTTTGTTTAATATAATCTATTTGCTTCTCCCAACGTAAATGCTTATCAATGTAGATTCCCAGATATTTTACTTCGTTCTCACCATTTATTGTAATATCTTTATTGTCAATCTCTACACATATAATATGAGAGTTTGGAAATTGGTCTTTATATAATAAAAAGGGTACATAATTTGTATTATCCCAGTTAATGGTCAATAGTTTACTCGTACTATCGAACCAAGTTTTGATCATCCCAAGATCTGCACCCACCTTACTCCTGACCTTCTCCCAACTCTCCGCTCTGTAAAAAATCGCTGGTATATATTATGTACCTATACATTTTTTGTCGCCTTTCAGAAATACCTAAGAATATGGAGAACCCAAAAAAAGCCCAATATCTCAAATTTTTGTGACTGCCACTACGACCCAGGATCTATGGAATAAAAATATGTCCAAAATGGCTGCCCTGTCGGTTATTCATTTCGTTATTTTAAATAGGACACTCCATATATTATCGCATTTTCGACTTGACCTAAAAATCTGTAAAAGCTAAAACAGGATGATTTATAGGGTTTCATTTTAAGTGGTTTGAGACTTACAAGCAAGTTATTCCAAGATCACAATAGTGAATTGACCAGCGTGCGGTGTGGTCGCTTTTCTTATGCCCCGTTGAGCTTTGTGTGTGTTGTTCTGTCGACCTTTGCCTTATTTCTGCTGAATTTACAGAAGAGAGAGTCATTCTTTACCGAAGATATGAACTTTAGAGCGAAGACGGGGTCCTGATTCTTGCTGAGTGTTCCAAAATTCGGCATAACAAAAAATCTGTAAAATCAGTGCGTTTATTTGTGAACAGAGTAATCTGTGCTACATTGAGTAGTTTAATAGCTGAGTAGACAAGGTCCCGGCCGATTGAATATCCAACGAGACTGTCAACTAAGCAAAGTCTCTACTTTGCTGCAATGGTTACCATATCATAACATATATCGAAAACAATAACAATAGTTTCCTGCAATGTTTGCAACAACAAATTTGACTCCTCATTAGGTCGATATAAGGTCATCTGTGCTGGTGAATGTCGTCGTATAATTTGCCAAAAATGTTCTAAATTGCCTAAAGAACTATACAGGGCATCGCAAAGACTAAAAACAGTCCCGTTTAGTTCGTCTGTAAAATCTGCAATACCCAAAATCTAAAATATTTACTTAAGGCCCTTAGATCACACCTTCCGACTGAAAACACGAACTACCACATGAAGGCAAGGGAGAACTCATGATAACACAACACCCCTCTTCAGAGGAAGTGACGCGACGGGACGCAAGAACTCTCCTACATAACACCCCCACCTTCTCCTAGCGTACCTCCCCTTTCATATAGCCATCAAATTCTGTGAAGTAAAAACGATTCATTATTCACCTCTCTCATATCAGCTGTACTTCCACCTCATAATTATAGACATGATTTCCGGGTTCTGCACATCAACATTCCGCCCCTTAACAACTCCGTGCATGGGCTGGGTATCATGATCCCTGATCTGGGATTTCATGAGTTTGTTTGCTTAAACGAACGTTTCTTAACATCTTCCAATATTCAAAAGATCAAAATCGATCAAATCGAAATTCGCCGGAAACGCGGTTGAAGCTTGTTCTCGCATCGCGGTTCTCGTCGTCCTTCATTCCTACGTTCTGGCTGCTCTTCCTTCGTCCTCCAATTATTACGTCACATTCCGCAAATCACGGTACTCTCTCACCTCAGGTGACCTTCCTTGACTTATCCGGAATTCACGTCTCGCTCTGTCCTTATTCATTTTGGGGTCTTTTCTTTACGCTTGACCCTTCTCTATACATTTTCAGACGTTTTAGGTCACTGCTTGCATGGTAAGCGGGATATACGGATTATGGGATCATAAACAGAACTCGATGTTCTAGGTACGGTCGCTGGGAAAGAGAGGTCGCTAACTGTCTCAAACTTGGTAATATTTAATAACAGCTTTATCACCAATAGATCGTTACAAACTTATACCTCTCCGATTCACCAATCACTACAGTACCAGGTTAAATTTGTTCAAACCACCTTCACACCATCTATCCTCCACAGAAAGGACAATCACATACGCATCAATCAAGTACCTAAACCACTGCAAAATATATCTGGCAACTGTTGGATTCTCAGTGTTCAGGACATATCTCCGGAAACACCTCACGGGCTGGGAACCTTACACTACCTGTGATATACTTCTGATATCCACCCCCCACCTTACCTACAGTCTGATATTAAAATACTTAAAACCCTTCAGCTTTGACCAATCTTATCTCATAAAATTAGAACCATATCTTGCTGGTGACCTGTCTTTAGTGTCTCTGGTGCCTCGACTCTCACTATTGCCGTTGTGCGTTTGTTACTTTGTATTATCTTTGTATTTTTTTTTCTGTGATAATGCTGTTGCACTAAGCAATGACTGTTGTAATTCGTAGTAAAATAAAGAAACTTGTATTGTATGTTTTCTATTGATCCGAGTCACCACTTTGGGAGAATTTTTGTTCGATACATGATTGATGCCAGGACGTAACGGTCTAGATTATGTTAACCTAATGATCTCTTGTGCTTTTGGTCTCAATATACCCACTTCTGATAGTTCACAAAAAAAAATCACTTTGATGTCGGTAACGTTGATATCGTCGGAGTCAATTTTTTATTTCAATGGAAAATAGTTACCTACCATAAGCATTAGGTACATTAAAAAGAATAATTAAATAATTAAAGCCACTTTAAGGTATTCGTATCGCAGACCAACACTGGACTGCAGAAGCGGATCAATTCAAACGCGAGACGTATACGAGGTAATTTTTACAAACTTACCTCCCCCCGAAATGTGATCTGATGATGAAAAAACCGAAACAGGTACTTTCTATTGCTATAAAAAACATGTACACAGGGTTTTCCTTGGCTCAGTAAAAACGGCGTTATTAATTTTTTTAAATGGCGCACCCTCTATATTATATATTTTGAGATTGAGAAAATCCAGTAAAAATGTTTTTTTTTTACAGTTGCAGTTTAAATTGACTGGGTTATGAGTTTGTTATAAACAAATGAAAATAGAAATTTTCATTCAGTGCACAGCGGAGACGGCTGTCCCTATCTTAACTTTTCAAGTGTCATCGTATAGTAAGACTTGGAATTTTTATACAGGGTAATGAAAAATCTGATAATTTTCATCACATTTGAAAAGTTAAGACAGTAAACCGTTTTTCGATATTTCGAGCCGTTTCCGCTGTACACTGAAATAAAATAATTGTTATTTTCATATTTGTTTATAACAAGTTCATAACCTGGTCAATTTAAACTGCAACAAACTGTAAAAATCATTTTTACTGAATTTTCTCAGACAATCTCAAAATGAAATAATATACACGGTGTGCCATTCAAAAAAATAAACAATGCCGTTATTACTGAACCAAGGAACACACCCTATGTAATTTTTTTATAGCAATAGAAAGTAAATCAAAAATATAAAATTGGCCTGTTTCGGTTTTTTCATCTTCCAATCACACTTCTATAAATTCAGGGGGTGACCAGCTTTTAAAAACTCACCTGGTATAATTGTGCTGCTGGGAATGCATGAATACAAATTCACGCTTTTCCCGCTGCAAATTTTGTCGCCAAATGTGACCTTCAATAAACTCCAACTGTGAAAACCATCTACTAATTCTCTCAAGCAATTGAAAAAATACCCAAAATAGTATAATACCGGCTCTGCGATTTGAAACAACGAAGCATTGCCAACCAATGAGAATGAACAATAAAGAGAAGCGTTAATTCCATGGTAAATTTACGGTAACATTTTGCGTTATGTACTGCCACCCGCGACCGACGGCGCCACCGAACATCTATTTCCCGCCAATATTCAAATTCAAATATACTACTTATTACTTTATTACTGATAAAACTAGTTTTTACTTCACCTCTTCATAAAAACCAAGGATAAACATTTTTCTCGACATTTTTGTACCCAAAAAATTATTTATGTTTTTTTTTTATTCGTCAAACAATATAAAATTACAATAATCAGATGTTGTTCAGTAATTTTAGGCTTGTTTTTTTGTGATATTATGGGTCAATCTTCATGAATTTCTATGACAATAAGGGCTCATAATGTATCAATTTATATAATTTTTCACATTATTCATCACAAAATTATTCTCTTTTATAAACGAAATGTCATAAAAGTTAGTGTTTTTGACAAAACAATAATGTAGTTTTGACATTTTCGGTTTTAAAATAGTATAATTTAGAGATTACACAATGTGTAAAAATTACATAAATGAATACATCATAGCCCCGATTGTTTGAGATATTAACCTTATGGACTGCAAAGATTATAAGAATTTATTTATGGCATCGACTTTCATATGCATCATGAAATATTAGACAAAGTCAAAAAGTCTGATCATAGGTAGGGGATGTTTACAATCCTTTTTACAGGAAGAATCTAGTTATACAATCCGTTTTACGGGAAGAATCTATTAATTGTGTTTTATAATACTGACATCTGATATTATTATGTCAGTGGTTTATAACAATAATGATAACAATAAAGTAAATTGAATAGGCGAGTACGGAATTACCACAACTACCACACGGCCATCCTGCTAGCGACTGTCCTTAGGCGCTCTGAGTACGATGAGATTTCTGTAACAGAGAGAAACAATGGAAATTTAAATCAATAGTGCTTTTACGACCCGGAGAAATATCGAATTATGATATTTTTCATATTCGATATGAGAACAGTTTCTGTCGTAACCTATTAATTACAACAGTGAGGAGGTAGGAAATCATGTAATACTTGGATCTCTTTTATAGCGGGTCGCGTTGCCGTCAGTGGGCTCTATTATTATTAGCATCAAAAAGTTGTCTTACCATCAGTTTTTTTGTTACAATTTGTTACCTAATCACTTGCCATTTGTTACCATCACTTTCACAACAGGAAGGACAAGAAAAACGACCTCAAAAACCTGACTGGGTGGTGTATCGATCGATCATAACAACCCATACAATTGAAAGAGCGGTGAAAGCCTTCAAACCTTTCAAGCCGCCAGGAGATGACGGCATAATTCCGACCCTACTACAAAAGGGTTTGCAGATATTGATGCCATCTCTAATTAAGATATTTAGAGCTAGCCTGGCATGGAATTACATACCATCCAGCTGGTCGGCGACTAGGGTAGCTTACATACCCAAGGTGGGTCGCAAACAACCACACCCAAAGTCGATCAGACCCATTAGCCTAACCTCTTTTTTACTAAAAAGTCTGGAAAGGGTGCTGGATGCATACATCAGGCAACCAGTAATAGTTATACATTAAAAACAAATATACTGTTTGGCATTTTACGGTGAAAAGAAAAATCTTAATTCGGACGGTTAGTATGACGTCATATATGACTTTTTAAACTTAATCGTACCATCATAACAGTTATATCTATTCCGAGATTGCTCATTGCACCCATGAAATTTCAGTAACATCGAAGCCGATATTTAATATGACCTTGGCAGACTATTTATAAATAATTTTAAGTGTAGGCGAGATTCCTCAATTACAGTGTTTTTGAGAAAATTTGATTGACCAGAAAAATTATGTGCCTATCAGAAGCTTTAACGGATTGCAATGTTCTTGATAATTGGCTAGGGAAATACAGGTAAGAACTTTGAAGTTATTAAAGCTCGTCACTGAGAAATATCCCAACCACCATTATCTTATTTTTTATTTTTTTTTTTATTGAAAATGCACATGCACTGCAGGGAAATCCCTATGACGCTCTGGGAGCGGTGCATGAGCGGAGATATCGATTCACGTTGGCCTTGAATCTCTGTAGGTTGTATACTTCGGGAAACACGCCCTTTGGAATGCTATTCCAAAGTGATGCGGTTCTATACATAAAAGAAGTCTGAAATAGGGTGGTACGAGGTGTAACGAGCTGAACCTGATACGGATGAGCGTCTGCGGCTCGACGTGTATTTCTGCCCGGTCTTGTTCTTGGTGGGATCAACCGGGCCACGTCTTTTGAACACTTTCCATTAAAATATCTGTAAAACAGACTCAGGTCATCTACTCTTCTTCGATGTTCGAGAGTGTCTAAGTTTTTTGTCAAATCTGGGTCCCCTATCAAGCGGATGGCTCTTTTCTGAATAGAGTCGAGTAGTCTCAGTATGTTTGGGAGCTGAGCTCCAAACATGTGAGCAGTACTCCAAGGATGGTCGGATTTGAGCCTTGTATAAGAGGAGAAGCTGTTGTGGTGTATAAAATTTTTTCGTACGGAAGAGTGTTCCAAGTTTTTGAGAAGCACTCTTCGCCAGACCAGCAACATGATCATGCCAAGACATGTTCGCTCCGAGACTCACTCCAAGTAAACGAAGAGATGACGCTGGGGTAAGAGAGTGTCTCGCCATCATCATATCTGGCTTCAAAACGTTGGTCTTTTTGGAGAAGATGACTGCTTGGGTTTTTCCAGCATTGAATTGGACTTGGTTTCTATCGCCCCAAGTTAGAATGTCTTGCAAGTCATTGTTAAGTATGGCAACTTCTTGCTCCCTGCGAGTATGTGTGTCGATGGCAGATGTTCGCGCATCTAACGTAAAAGAAGACATGAGGGTACTGTCGTCGGCAAAACTGTATATTGTATTTTTTGTTGTTTCCAGCAAGTCGTTTATAAATATTAGAAAGAGAGTCGGAGATAAAATGGATCCCTGGGGCACACCGGCATTGATGGAAAAGATTTCAGAAAGAACTCCATCGACTGCCACCTGTAATGAACGATCTCCGAGATAACTCGCAAGCCACAAGCAGAATTTCTCGGGCATGTCATAGGCCTGCAGTTTTGCCAACAGTCCCCCATGCCAAACACGGTCGAAAGCTTTAGAAATATCAAGCGCAACCCCTCGAGACTCCCCATGGTGCTCGATTGCGCCGTTCCACAGCTCGGTGACGTAAGTGAGGAGGTCACCAGTTGACCTTTGTTTGCGGAATCCGTATTGGCGGTCGCTGATTATATTAGCTCCTTCCAAGTATTTTAAAAGATGTTGGTTAATAGCTTTCTCCATAATCTTGGATATTACAGAAAGAAGTGCCACTGGTCGATAGTTGTTAGGTATAGTTTTTTTGCCTTTCTTGGGAATAGGTTAGATTCGTGCACATTTCCAGCATGCAGGAAATATTCCCTTTTTATACGACAGATTGAAAAGTCGGCAGAAGACAGATGACAGCTCAGTGGCGCATTTTTTTAGTACGATAACAGGTACGTCATCGGGCCCGGAAGCCTTGTTTGGGTCTAAGGCTAACATAATGCTCTTTATGACCCGCTGTCGGAAAACAATACCTGACATTTTGGTTTTCACGGAAGGGATCATTGGCGGAGTTCTTCCATGAAAGTCGACGGAAGAGTATGAAGAAAAGACTCGCGCCAACAAGTTCGCCTTCTCAGTAGCCGTGGATGCAATAGTCCCATCTGTCCGTGCAAGTGGTGGAATCGTGGATCTGGTGAAGTTCTGGCTGACTGCCTTAGTTACAGACCAAAAAGATTTCGAACCGTTAGGGCAGGAGAGAAGTTTGTTCCTAATTCTTTGGTTGTGAGTTTCCTTGGTTTGATCTATTATTTCTTTGCATCTGTTTCGAGCAAGGATGAAATTGTGATGATTTATGCCGTCGGGGCTCTCTCGTCATTGGCGAAAAGCCAGTTGTTTGGAGGCGACAGCTTCCTTGCATCTTTTGTTGAACCAAGGTTTGCTGTTTGAGGGCTGTTTTTTAGAAAAGGGAATGTACGCTTCCATGCCTGTTAGGATGACTTGAGCAACTTCCCTAGCACAAACAGATGGATTATTAGAGCCGAAACAAACACTCCTCCACGGAAAATCTCGATAATATTCCCTGAGCTCTTCCCATTTAGCAGATCTATAGTGCCAGACTACACGAGGTTTACTTGCTTCTTTAACACTAGTAATTGGTAGGACACAAGATGTTGAGACTAGTTTATGGTCTGAGGAACCTAGTGGGGCTTTCACCGTAATTGTATACATTTGAGGGTTGGTGGTCAAAAACAGATCCAACAGGCTAGCGAATTCTCCCTCGCGATCGGGAATGCGTGTTGGTTCATCAACGAGCTGGGTAAAACCACAGCTGATCGCAAATGATTCCGCTTCACGGCCTTCTTCATCAGTGAAGTTTGAGTATTTAAGCCAGTTTATGTTATGTACATTAAAATCACCCAAGATGGATATCTCAGCTTTGGGATAGTTTATCTGTATGAATTCAACAGCTTTTGTGAGGGACAAGAAAAGTGTCCTATACTGTGTATCACTGGGTGGTCGGTATAAACAACAGATAAATCTCGTTATTTGTCGGTCTGTTATCCTAAGCCACATGACGTCGAAATCATGCAGCTCAAAGACTTCCTCACGCTGGCAGGAGAGGTCACTTCTGACAAAAATGCCAATTCCGAAGTTACGTCTAAATCGGGAATGAAAGTCATATCCTGGATAAAGATAATTAACTGTGCTTGATGACGCTTGGACTTTGTGCGAAACCACAGTGCTAGAATATGAGGTTTATTTGTCTGAAGATGTTGGTGTACTGAATTGATATTCGTGTTTAAACCTCTAATATTACAAAAGTCGACTATAAATTTTTCCATTCTGGAGGTGTTGTTATTCTTTCTCTTGCATGAATGTGCCCCTGGATTAGCCCCCGCCCGAAGATCCGAATGGGGGGTCGTTTTAACTCCGGAAAATTTTAACCCCGGTAACGCCATCCATGCATATTAATTGTTTCTTACCCCAAGGACCGGAATCTCTGGCACAGCAACGAAACGTCAGCTCTTTAAAGCAACTTCACGCCGCCTAAGCCAGAATGATGGTATCGCACCGGGCGAAGCTATGTGGGTTCTATGTCCTCTACCATCTGGTTTGCTAGTTTTGGTCAGCCCCGGGGTATTTAATTTCCCCGGTGTCATCTATATGGACGACATTCCCCTATCCGCCACCCGGGGAGGCTCCCGATGGGGGTCTAGCAACCCCGACACGGGACTTGATTACATGAGTGTAAGTAAAATTTAAAAATGTACTTTTGCGAAAGCGAATATTGATATCTACGTTCACTCTACATGGAGCATAAGAGCATAACTCTAAACGATGAAGTAAAAATAAACGTTGTCTAAGTGTCCCAGAAAACCGTCATATTTATATCCAAAAGATAGTTACCCAGAATGCATAAAATCATCCAAACTTCCGTACTTAGGACATTAAAAGATGTAGGTACCTACAAGTCGTACAACACTTTAGACAGAGTATGATTGGCATATCAAAATATTTCAAGGCAGCCTGCGGTTATCAAAAACCCTGTGTGGAGAATCGGCTATACCTAATACTATACTGCATAAATTTCTCCTACTTTAGCCTTTAGTTTTTGCTTCGAACATTATGTTCCTGACATAAAAGTAAATAGTTATTAATAATATAGTCTTAAAAATTAGTTTCTAGCTCAACAATGTAAATTAATGGAAATTATTAACTATACCATGCAAACGAATTTATATACAATCAAAGATTTGTGTATGAATTCTTTCCAAGCTATCATCAGGGGCCAACAACTGAGATCCGCTCTTCCATTCTGATCTACCTGTCCTGCAGATCCCCGAAGCCGAACTAGAAACTAATTTAAGTTTCGAATCCGCCAGGTCGTAGATTTATCGCCCGTGGTTGATCCGCATTGCCTGTATAAGGGATCCTGGGCGAGATCAGCGGCGCACCCCTGGGATTCCGACCATTTAACTTCCGGTGCTTTACTTTTCATTACCTCGAATGAGGTGTCTGCCAGGCGTTGAAGAGAACGAAAAATTTATTTTAATATGAGAAATAATGAAGTACTTGAGGCGAAAAATTCCACTTTTTTCTCCTTTGCTTCTTGATATTCGTAAGTGAAGTTGAAAATAATCATGCTTGGTATAATAATAAATCAATACCAATAATATTTGTATCATAATCTTTTATACTTTAAAAATAAAGAATAACGCTGCTTAGCAAAATTTATCAGTAGATAAGTAAATTGTACGAATTCGCTTTAACCCTTTGATGGTAACATGGCATCCGACTCTGAAGCGGATGCCATGTTTTAGTGCTGCGCAGAATTCAAATGCATCATGTGACGTAAATTTTCTCCTAGATATGTTCTATACAGGGTGTTGATTTTCAAAGCGGGCCATAGGGGATTAGCATTGCGAAAGTGGTTTTTGAGGATTCCTGCTCGCCGTTTAAACTGACAGAAATGGTTTTGGTATCAAAATGAAGCTAAAATTATTGCGCATAACGCTTGACGTCAGAAATTAATTTAATTTCACGTTGTTTTCTAAAATTCTTCAGTAAAAATTCAAGTAATTGTTAATGTTTAATCACAAAATAGCATGCCTTGCCTAAACAATAATGACGTTTCTACGTTTTGACAATCCAATAATAAAAATTTATAAGTCAGTAGGTAATAATAAAGTCTGGTTCTATTATTGGATTGTCAAAACGTAGAAACGTCATTATTGTTTAGGCAAGGCATGCTATTTTGTGATTAAACATTAACAATTACTTGAATTTTTACTGAAGAATTTTAGAAAACAACGTGAAATTAAATTAATTTCTGATGTCAAGCGTTATGCGCAATAATTTCAGCTTCATTTTGATACCAAAACCATTTCTGTCAGTTTAAACGGCGAGCAGGAATCCTCAAAAACCACTTTCGCAATGCTAATTTCCTATGGCCCGCTTTGAAAATCAACACCCTGTATAGTTTGTTTTAAGTAAGGCCGTAGCAGCCGCCGTCATAAGGATACGTCTGTGAACGATGAATTAAAAAAAAAAATTTGTAAATTCAAGTACAGGATCACAATGACCAAAATATAAAATTAGTTTGGACTATACAGGTCACATAATATGAGAGTGGCATATATTTTTTTTTATGAAGTGCTCTAATGTTATTGCGCTTTTAGATTGTCTGAGAAGAATAAATAAGATTGATTCTTACAGTTGGGGTTTAAATTGAAAAGGCTGTGAATTATAATGAAAAAGTTAAAATCGCAATTTTCGAAGTTCAAGGGACTGTACAACGAAAACAATTCAAGATACAAGAAAACGGCGTACGTTACACTTTTTATGTACCATACTACGATATAGATACAGTGTTTATACAGGGTGATAACAATCAGAAAAAAAAAAGATTTCTTAACGCGTTGGTAAATAATAAAAAATTAAAAATAATTTAAATGTTTCTGTACCATGGAATAAAACAAAAAAAGTTTAAATAAGAACGTGTAAGCCTTTTCTTATATTTTGAGTCTTTTCCGTTGTACAGTGCTATATACATTTAAAATATATTTATACAGGATTACAGGGTGTCCAGGTATGAGTGTAAAAGCTACACGTGGCGATCTTCCTTGGACTATTTTGAGTAAAAAATCTCAATACAATAATGCTCTATCATGCTTCAGAGACCATCAGGAGCCACTAGAAGAAATTTACATCTGGCAACACTGAATCAGACAGGTATCATGTAATCACATGCTACTAAGCAGAACTCAAGGAAATCGTTATGTCAAATTAGTTTAGGGCCGGTTGTTCGTACGTCAGTTAAAAATTTTGAGATAACTACTGATTTTAAATTGCAAATTTCGAAAATACGGCGAATATAATTAATGATCTTGTATTTTTAATCAGTAATTAACTCTTCTTAAAGCGAGCAGAATTCATTTTCAGAAATATCAGACCAATGGTTTGATAATACAGGGCATTTTAAAATCAGTAGTTATCTCAAAATTTTTAACTGACGTACGAACAACCGGCCCTTAATTAATCAAATTAATTAATGAAATTTGGCAGTGTTGACAAATGTAAAAATAAAAAAAAAGTACTTTAAGAAATGTTAAAAAAGTTAATAATTGCACTGTTACGAAAATTAAATGAAATAAGACTTTGCAAAAGTCTTTGAAAATGTTAACCGTAACTGCAAAAGGAAATAGAAGTTCAATAATATGCATATTTGTGACCCAGAATTTCTAACTTTGATGACCTCGTGTGGCACCGTGAAGAGGTTTAGAGGTTTAGCATTATTGTATTAAGATTTTTTACTCAAAATAGTCCAAGGGAGGTCGCCACGTGTAGCTTTTATACGCATACGTGGACACCCTGTATTTAATATACATAAATATGTATATTTAAAATGCCAACTGTAAAAACAAAACTTATTAGTGTATTTTTTAACAAAAAATACACTATTGTTTTTTCTTCTCAAACAATATAAAAATACAATAACTTAAGAACGTTTCATTTAGAAAAACATAACTTTGATATGCCACTCTCATATGGAAGACTGTGTGGTCAAAATAATTTTAAATAATGAAAATTATTATGATCTTGTATTTGAATTTTCAAAAAAAAAAGAAAATATACATTGTTTGGCCCACAGAGATTGACTCGAATGAGCTGGGATATCCTGTATATAGGGTGTCCCAGCTTATTCGAAGCGCTCTCTGTAGGCCAAACGACGTATTTTTTCGAAAAACTTTCTGAAAATTCAAGTACAGAATCACAATGGCCATAATTTAAAATTATTTTGGAGTATACAGAGTGCCCCTTATGACAGTGGCATATCAAAGTTATGTTTTTTTAAATGGAATGCTCCTATGTTATTGCATTTTAAGATTGTCTGAGAAGAGAAAATAAGACTGGATTTTACAGTTGGTGTTTAAATTCAGAAGTTTTTGAGTTATAAACAAGTGAAAATCGTCATTTTTCAAGTTCAAGGCCCTGTACAACGAAATCGGTTCAAAATAGAGAAAAACGGCTTACATGTCCCTATTTTAACTTTTTATGTACTATCCTATGGTATAGAAACATTTGAAATTTCTTTGATTTTTTTATTTGGCGACGCGTGGAAAAATTTCAGAATTTTTAAAATTTTTTATCACCCTGTATAAACATTTCATCCACATCATAGGATAGTACATGAAAAGGTAAAATAGGGACATGTAAGCCGTTTTTCTCTATATTCAGCGGTTTTCCTTACATAGGGCCTTGAACTTGAAAAATGACGATTTTCACTTGTTTATAACTCAAAAACTTCTGAATTTAAACACCAACTGTAAAAGCCAATCTTATTTTCTCTTCTCACACAATCTAAAAATGCAATAACATAGGAGCATTTCATTTAAAAAACATAACTTTGATATGCCACTCTCATATGGGACACTCTGTATAGTCCAAAATAATTTTAAATAATGACCATTGTGATCCTGTACTTGAATTTGCGAAAAAAAAATTAACAATTCATCGTTTGGCCCACAGAGACCGCTTCGAATCAGTTGGAACAGCCTGTATATTCGTTTGAAAAAAAAAAATAAAATAAATAATAGTATAAAATTAATCGGCAGACCTACCGCGAAAATTAAATCACTTTTTGTGTGATTTTACTAACATTGGTCTTTTTTTATTGAACATAATTTGGACAGCTAAATCGGCTTGTAAATGTTGCAAAATGAAAGGCAGCCAATCAGCAAGTTGTGCAAAAAAACAATGAATTTCATGAAGGAATAATTGGGGAAGTATGGTTCCAATAAGATAGACATCACATAATTCTCGCCAAGTTCAAGATTACTACTTGCACCTCGTTTTTCAAATGGGTGGATAGTTCACAGAGGCTCAATAGAGTGTTCTCACGATTTCAAACTTTAAAAGGTATTCCAAATGAGCTCCTTTTCGATCCTCTTTTCTATAAAAAAAAAACGGCGCCGCGACATTTATTACACTTCCTCAAAATACGTATGGCCTGTGGAACTCGTCATGTATATCTTTCATATTACGGTATGCACAGTTATGCTCAAGTAAATCTAGGACAATTTTAGTTTCCTAACGTAAATGGGGTTCATAAATTGAACAATGTTTCCATGGTTTCTATGTTGTGAGAAAAAATAACAGTCTATTTTCTTTGTCAAAAAAATGCAAACTTCACGAAATAAAGATTACATTTCTCATTTTTAAGTTGATCATTAATTATTATTGTTGCTTGTTACTCCAATCAATTTACGATAAATTTTCTTTTGTTGATTATATCTCCAAAATATTCAATGGTGTCAAGTTACCACTAATAGCATCCTGAAAGTCACAAACACAGCTCAACAAAAAAGTTGTCCCAGATTTATATGAACAAGTGGAATTGACAGTTGCGTTACAAGAGTTGCCCTAGATTTACTAAAACAGAATTGTAGGTATTTTGTTTTTCTTGCTCTCCAATAATAATTATGGCAGGTACCCATGCATTGTTGGTAGGGCTCCCATTCGCCTCATAATTATTTAACATCTGTGGATCGTCGCTTTTTCCAATTTAGCGCCCTCGCGTGCTGACAAGTCATCACAGAAGTCGGCGGAGGAATATTCAAATACAAAACAGTCCCTGAAACAATAAAATTAAAATTAATAACATGTTCGCATGTCGCTGTCATTGAGAGATCGTCTAGCAGTTAGCTTCAAATTTCTTCATGAATACTACTGTACAGTCATAGATAATATGGTTGGTGTAATAGTATACAAGTCATTTTATGAACTTTGAATAATAAATCAAAAATAAAGATTACGACATGAAGCAGTAAATTTTAAAATGATTTTTTTAGTAAACAGTTCGCAATGATTATGAAATTTAAAATGTATTTATTCCCTATGAATTCGACTGACTAATTAGTGATAATTCCTGTACTGTGCAAAAAACTAATACGTGATAAGGTTATTGTTGCGGATTTCGCCCATGATAATCAATAACTAACAATCCTTCATGTAGTATTGTTTGAGTTTGTTGTAAAAAATTAAACACTGTTTCTACGGACGCTGAAATGTTGCTACATAAGTTGCAATGTTGATAAGGACGCTGCTGGAATGTAAAAAAACAATCATTATATCATAATAATTTTGTGGAAATATTCCAATTTGGAATTTTTTTTCTACAAAATTATTTCAATACAAATTATTGGTGGTAAATAATTGAACAGAAGAATAAAGCGCTTTGATACAATAAGTTTAAGTGGAGTGGAAAAGTTAATAAAAAAAAACGCAAACAAGGTTCTGATGCCATACTGTATTTTGTTTCTACTGATGAAGTGTTTCTACATTCGAAGAAGAGTCGAAGGAAAAATAATGCAAACATTAGTAGAGAAACGATTAACATATTCCTAAAATTGTGGGAAATATATATCAACTGAAAAACCGGCACCTAAAAAAGGAAGTTGTTATTTTAAGTAAACTTATGAATTCTCGGTGCCAAGTAGATCTAATTGATGTGCAGACTGAACCAGACGGAGACTACAAATTTATATTGGACTATCAAGACCATTTGACTAAATTTTGTGTACTATGCCCAATGAAAAGTAAGACTGCTGTAGCAGCTGCCAGTAACCTAATAGAAATTTTCTGTTAATTTGGGGCCCCATCTATTCTCCATTCTGATAATGACCGTGCGTTTGCAAACCAAGTTATATTATATATAATTTAAAGTGTCAATGGTCCCATTTGAAAATCGTTCATATATGCGAGATGCTCTTATATGTTGGATGTCCGATGAATATACCAAACACTGCGCTGATGGACTGTGTTTCGTCCAGTCAAAATAAAAAAATAGAAGCTACGACAGTGCAATTAAGCGATCCCGGAAGCAATGTTTGGGTGCGGCCAGAAAAATATATAAGAAAGTGAAACTGTTGAAGATGAAGTGCAAGTTTCTATTGTCGCTGAGTAAAATATGGACGATAGTGAAATGCATGGTTTCATTCACGATGGAGAAATATAGAAAATATTCTCCATTCATAATAGAAAACCGTCAGATATTTCTGCCATACCTACAATTATCCTAAGGATACCCATCTTAACTAAGTCGGGTTTTTAGTTAAAATATTACTGAATCTCTGTTTTGAGTGTTGTGGTAAGTTGATGACTTAGAAAGCATTAAAAATCTGTTTGAGATATAGTTTTATCTTGTTGAAATATATTTTCTGAACTGCGAGTTCTGATTTCATTTGCATGGAATCTGATTTCATCAGTGTGAAATCTGATTTCACGATAGTGTGAAATAATACATTCGCGAGTATGATCTCTGTTTTCATTAAGTAGTGCGAAATCTGTTTTCTGAACCGCGAATTCAAATTTCGCTTGTGCGAAGTCAATTCTCGGCAGTTGGTAATCACATTTCAGAAGTGTGACATTAAGTTGCAAATGGTATAGTATTGATTTACTTGACTAAAACTTTGAGTCTTTTGTAGTGGGATGCTTTGCACTAGAAATATACCTACGGTAAAAAATATATCTAGAATCGCATTGAAAATTTAATGTAAAATTAAAGATTACACCATGCAGTTTTTACCCCTAGTAATGTTCACAGCTCGAAGATTGTTTGTGCACAAGAAAAATTCTAAAAGGAAAAATGCTGTTCATTTTGTATACCTACTTACAAATTTTAAATTTCCACTAAAATTTTTTCACATCGAGGAATAATAGAATAATAATTCACTGGCAGAATTACTTTTGTTTTTGAGCAGAAATCGCATTTCGAGCTATGGATTCTAGAACTAGTTCTTACATAGCTTTGATAAGGTACCCCGCCAGATACAGATATGACTGCGTCACTAGAGGAACGAATTGCGTCTTTGCACTAATATCTAAATTAAATCCATAGCAGGAGGAAGTCGACTGCGGCTTTATGATCGCTAAGAGGTGAAATGTAGTTCGATGAGAGGGCAAAAGGTCGCCTTCAGGAAGCCCAGGCTGAAATATTTGACAGCAGCCTCCTTATCGGGACACGTGTTTTAATTCCATAATGCTCCAGCTACTCCTCGAGAAACGTCACTTGATATTAATGTTCAATTCCCTCTCTGATCACGTACCAATTGAATATTTGCTTTGACAATCTAAAGTACATTTTTTGTTTCAATTTATGGATTTGTAATTATTAGATGAAATATTCAATTTTTCACTTTTTAAACTGTACGTATACATTTCTCCTTCGGAATATTTTAGCAATTTTTGGAGGTGATTGATTAGGTATTTCCTTTAAAAAGATGCAGTGATTCAAAAATTCAGGCTTAACTTAAAATATCATTACAATTTAGAAAATCTCATAAGAGGTAGGTACCTCACAATTTGCGCGGTTGTTTATTTTCTAATAATATTTTCCTATAACTTGGTTAGAGCAGTGATGACAATCATGATAAGTACTGATTATTCATTGTAAAAATTACATTGAATAGATATTATTTATAAATCAAGTTATGAATTACCTAAATATGAATACTTGTGGTATAGTATAATAACTACCAGACACTATAGAGGTATACAAAACGGGCTTTAACTGAAATCTTAACTGATTCCGAGCCGTTTGGGCCGTAATACTCTATTTATATACTCTATTATATAACGTATTTGCTCTAAACGTTTCATACACAACTGCAGTAGACAGGTAGACGACATCAGCGACAGGTTGACGCGTGCGCAAGCGATGCTTCCACTCTTCGTGCTCACTAACAACTGGCTGAACGAATAAGTAATAATAAATAGTATTATTATTATTATTATTGTCGATTCATTCTCAGCATCATTGATTTCATTATCTTTGATTTAAGAAGTTTCGAGTGATGTTGCATGTTTGAAGTATCGTTGCTTTTTGCGCCTGTGTATGTATGTAATGTGGCAGCTGGAGTTGTGTGAGATGTTGTGTGACTGTGTGCGGCGTGATTCCAGTTACTGATATTATAAAGGGTAAGATGTAAACCGACTTCTGTTTCCATATCCTTTCAACTTCTATGGCTAATGGTTGATATTTAGTTTTATTTTCTGCGTATTTATTTGTTATGTTGGAGTCTGATGGAACTGCGATGTCAATGATGAATGTTACGAGTACGTCTTCTTTTTTATTTACAAGTGTTATATCTGGCCTATTGTGGATGATTATTTTATCAGTTTGTATGGTGAGGTCCCAATATAATTTGTGATCCTGATTTTTCAGTATTGTTTGCGGTGTGTATTTGTAGTAGGGTTGAGAGTCTGCATGAAGATGGTAGTGGAGTCCAATGGCTTGGTATATTATTTTTGCTACTGTGTTGTGTCTATCAGTAAATGCAGTTCCTGCAAGGAGCTTGCAGCCAGAGGTGATGTGATCTATTGTCTCTGGAAATTGTTGGCATTTTCTACATGCGTCACTGACTATTGTTGCATCTTTTATTTGATTATTATTATATTATTATATTTATTATTATAACATATTTATTATTATTATCCGATTCATTCTCAGCATCATAGCTGGTGAGCTTATCCATGCAGACGGGCTCAGGCCAAGTCTACACAGATTTCATTATCTTTGATTTAAGAAGTTTCGAGTGATGTTGCATGTTTGAAGTATCGTTGCTTTTTGCGCCTGTGTATGTATGTAATGTGGCAGCTGGAATTGTGTGAGATGTTGTGTGAATGTGTGCGGCGTGATTCCAGTTACTGATATTATAAAGGGTAAGATGTAAACCGACTTCTGTTTCCATATCCTTTCAACTTCTATGGCTAATGGTTGATATTTAGTTTTATTTTCTGCGTATTTATTTGTTATGTTGGAGTCTGATGGAACTGCGATGTCAATGATGAATGTTACATCATCTTTTTTATTTACAAGAGTGTTATATCTGGCCTATTGTGCATGATTGTTTTATCAGTTTGGATCGTGAGGTCCCAATATAATTTGTGATCCTGATTTTCCAGTATTGTTTGCGGTGTGTATTTGTAGTAGGGTTGAGAGTCTGCATGAAGATTGTAGTGGAGTCCAATGGCTTGGTGTATTATTTTTGCTACTGTGTTGTGTCTATCAGTAAATGCAGTTCCTGCAAAGAGCTTGCAGCCAGAGGTGATGTGATCTATTGTCTCTGGAAATTGTTGGCATTTTCTACATGCGTCACTGACTATTGTTGCATCTTTTACTATGTGCTTTCTGTAGTTATTGGTGGCAATTACTTGGTGCTGGATGGCAAAAAGAAAGCCTTCGGTTTCAGGAAAGAGAAGGCCGTTTTCCAAAAATCTATACGACAACTTTTTGTTAATGTTGGAGTTATTGACTTGATTGTAGTGTCTGCCCTGTAGAGTGTAACGTTCGTTCCCCGTTGAAAATAAATTTCTTTATTTTTTAAACTCTGTCCTGTAAATATAGTTTAGGAATAAGAGAGAAGGTTTGGGAGAAAAGGATTTATTCATTTTTAAATTCAAACGAGACCACCCGGATAATAAGGTTCCGTCGAGAGAGATTCCAGTCTCACGATGAATCGATAATTTCTTAGAATTTTTTACTTTTGTTTAGGCTTTAAACACACAGGTGCGGGTGGCCGTTCACAGAAAATATTTCCCTGTTGACTAAATTTCGCGGTGAGTCCTGGCGACCTTGAACGTGCATAAGCACACCAGCCGAGCAGAAGTACCCGGTTCGGGAAGGGAGTTGTTGCCGCAGGGTGCAAGGCACTTGTGTAACTCCGGATAGGGGTAGTCCGAATATAGTGGTAGGGAAGAAAGTTTTGTTGAGATTTAGAAATTGGCAACATAGTACCTAATAATCGGTAAGCGAGAGACCGGGTGACCGGAACAGATTTTTCATTTCTGATTTGGGGCTTGACGGTGTGAGTGAAGAAAACTCGTGGTGGTGTAGGTGTAGTTTACATTGGAGTCTTTATAAATACTTTTTTTCATGAAACTATTCAGAGTGTTGTATAGTAGTGCCTTTTAGTTTTGTTTAAACTAATAATTGTGTTAAATTGATGTGAGACCCTCTGAATTTCCGACTGGTTGCAGTAAAGACAGAGGTAAAGTTTTATATTAATTATTTCTCACAGGAAAGATCATAATGGCTTTCTTTTCATTTTGTTATAGGGTTCTTATTATGGGTCTAACTTTTGACTCTTATTTCGGAGTCTAGTTTTTTTTTGGCTCATATTATGAGTTTTATTATGGACTATAGTTTTGGATTTTATTATGGAGTCTAATTATGAGTCTGATTATGAAGCCTAGGATTCTAGTTTATGGATCTTATTTTTTCCGCTTTTCAACCTATTAATTATTATGGATTTTAATTATCAATGGATTGTCAATATTAACCACTGACGGTCATGTCACAAATGATGAAGATGCAGCTAATACAGTTTATTTTGGGTGAAGTGGTCCACGATAGCAATAATTATTTCATGGGAAGTCACCTTTAATTTTTCCTCCTGACAAGGACAATGTGAGTGTGTAAATTTTTATTTAATAAATCATCATTTCATGGTGGAAAATGAACTTTCGTGATTTTGATTTGGTACTTACTTGAATAATAAAGTGAAGTGAATTTATTTGTAAAATTTACTGTCTTAATGAGACTATAAGTTTTAATGAGAAACAATAATTTATCATTATTTATTTGGAGAACACAACGTAGGAATTTTGTTTAGTGAATCTAAGTACATTATGTCTTGGATAAAGAATTAATTTGTTATAACCAGACGATCACAAAATTTTTGATTAATGTTGTTGTATTATTTCTGACTCAGGAAAATTTTGTAAGATGGGGAAATAATTTTTTTAGAATCATGAAAAGATCTTACAGAATTTTCACAATTTAATGACGGTCATTAGTAACTTTTAAAGATAAGATTTGAGATTTTTTTGTGTTACTAATCATTTTGATAGCTAGTCTGTTGTACTAGGTATATGTAAATTTAATTTTAAAGCATTCATTAAACCTGTTATTTACTAGGATGTATGTATAATTATTTTATAATCCCCTCATCTCGTTTTCTTTCAAAAGTGGAAATAATTTCCAAATTAAAAAAATCAAATCCAGTGTTGCCGGATGAATCTGCATGCACTGCTGGATGTGACGGAAGAAAAGTAGGTATTGTTACTTTATTTTTCTTGCTCCGATTTTCGTACCTATACGAGGTGGAATTTCGGGGCAAGAGCCTTAGAGGACCATATCTCTTTTTTCTGTTCGACTGTTCTTGGATGTTGATCAGTTGGTGTTTGTGAATGAAGATTCAGCGGTGTGTAGTTCTTGTCTGTATGCACTATTGCTTTGTGTAGTTTGTGTTCTTTTGAGCGAAAGTATGTCTGGAGTGAATTCAATTGTTTGGCATGTAGTGAATGTAGGTCTATTATTATTATAAGAACCTTATAGAAAGAATATACCTTATATATAAGAAGTTGTGTTTGATGTATATGTCCAAATGTTTTTACTAGTTTTGTTAGTTTTAATTGATCCTCACATGTTTGGTAAGAAATGACTTGGCTAATACGTTTAAAATCTAGTATATAATAGCTGTAATATTGTTTTTAGCATCCTGAAGAAGGCATGTACGATGCCGAAACGTAGATGTAATATATAGAGTACACAAATTGGCCGGAAAATAAACTGCTGTTCATTCCTGTTAATTTTCTTTCCTTATACGTTTATCACGTAAAAACAGCGTTAATTCTTGAAAGATATCTATTATTATTCCTCTCCCTCCTTCTTTTCTGCTTATGTTGAATCTTTCCTTACATGAGTATGGCTTTAAATAGATTTCCGGAGTTCAAGTGTGTTTTAAGAAGTTGATTTAGTCTTTTTTCATATTCTGCTTGGAGCTGTGATTTTATTTCGGTGTGATTAAGTTTGAAGCTTTGTTGAAATCCCAGGTATTTATACAAGTCATTAGGGTGTAGTTGTTGCAATGTTTGATTACTCAGTACTTGATGATTTGGTTCCTGAGTTAGTTTCCCCTTTTCCAGGTGAAGTGTTTTGCATTTGTCCACTCCGAACTCCATTTTTATGTCTGTTGATATTGTTTCTATTGTTCCGAGTAACTGTTGTAATTGTGGTCGCGTTGATATGTAGATTTTAATGTCGTCTATATACATTAGATAGTTTATGATGTAGATAACCTGTTTGTTATGTTTGATTTGGTAGCCAAGTTTGGTGTTATTGAGAGTGTTTCATAATGGATTCAGAGAGAGGCAGAACCATAAGGCGCTCAATGCGTCTCCCTGGAAAATACCACGTCGGATATTTATCTGGTCCGTTTGTATGATTTCTGAATTTGTGGTTAGGATGATTTTTGTTCTCCAATTATTCATGATTGTTGTAAAGAATTGTTCGATTATATTAGGGTGTATTTTGTAGACCTGCAGGATTTTCGAAAGCCAGCTGTGTGGTATCATGTCGAAAGCTTTTTTATAGTCTATGTAGGCAATGTGGATATTTCTCTTATCTTTTTCTGCTTATTTCATTATGGTGGTGTCTATTATTAGCTGATCCTTACAGCCTTTGCCGCCCCTGCGGCATCCCTTCTGTTCTTCGGTGAAAATGTTGTTTGTAGTAAGGTGATTCTCTATTTTGTTACACACGATGGCTGTAATTATTTTATATAAAGTGGATAGACACGTGATGAGTCTGTAGTTGGCTGGGTTTTCTGTTTGTTGGTTTTTAGGTTTTATGTATGTTGTGCCCTCTGTGAGGAAGTGTGGCATGAGATGTGGGTTTTGGATTATATTGTTTATTTGGTTGGCAAGGTTTGTATGGACTGAAGTGGACTGTTCATACCAGTAGTTGTGTAGTTTGTCTGGGCCTGGGCACTTCCAGTTTTGTGTTTTCCTGATTGTGTGGCTTATTAGTTCTTCTTGAGTGATTTCGTAGTCTGTTTGTTGAGGTGTTTGTCTGCTGTTTGCGTATTTC
Source organism: Malachius bipustulatus (assembly GCA_910589415.1). Classification (NCBI taxonomy): domain Eukaryota; kingdom Metazoa; phylum Arthropoda; class Insecta; order Coleoptera; family Melyridae; genus Malachius; species Malachius bipustulatus. The sequence goes on along the minus strand of OU342630.1, from coordinate 3,762,862 downwards.
CTGTTTGATCCATTCTGCTTTGTCATTATGATGGGTTGGGTTTGACCATATGTTTCTCCAAAATTCTGTTATTTGTTCTTTGGATGGTCGTATTATATTGATGTCTGTTACCTTGTTGCACACATTATTTTAAAATGTTTTCTCTCTGCTTTTAAAAATATTGTTTTGATTTTTCCTGTCATTTGATCGGGTGTAACGTTTTAGTCTGGCTGCGTAGAGTGCGAGCTTTTGTTTTAATGATTGTAGTGCTTCTATTGTAACATTTGTTTTGTTGGAGTTTGACTGAGTGAAGTGTTTTATTAGTTTTTTGCTGTTGTTTCCATTAAGATATTGTGTCATTCTACCGATTTTTTTTCTGAGGAATTCTATTTTTTTCTCCAGTCTGATTTTCCAGTTTGGCTTTTTGAATGTTTTCTGTTTATTGTTGTGGTTGTTTATTATCCTGTGATGGGTTCTTTCCGGTTAGGGTAAACTTGCGTGACAAAAGATTTATTTACACAGAAAAGTTAAATATATAGGTACAACACTTAAAACCTAAAACTAACAATAACATTATATACAGACGGTATTGCCTTCTTGTGCGGCTCCTCTAGGCTCCTTGATCTTCAGCGCCGGCCAACAGATGCGTGGGCGTCCCGTCGCACCTCAATACGGTGGACGGGACCCAGGGTTGAGCTTCCCCTGATCTTCAGCGCCGGCCAACAGAACGATCCCGCCTCAATACGGCGGATCGTGCCATCTTTACCCTCAATGCAGGTGCGTGGTTAATAATTAACCGATGCGTGGGTGACCCGTCACACCTCACTACGGAAGACGGGGACCCGAGGGTTGAACTGTGGTTGAGCTCCTCCTGACCTCACTGCAGTCGGAGGGGCTCCAGTAATTTCTCCGAACCCTCAGTACGGGCGGAGAAATGTTAGGGCGCTCCATCTACCTCAATACGGTAACGGAGGGCCCCCCTGTTGCTGCCGTAGCTCAGTACGCTAGGCAGCCAGTGTGAGTGTCTCTCAGTCAGTACCTGATGGACACTGTCCGTTCCCTCGATGAGCTCTGTATTTATAGCCGGCCGGACCGTGATATCACGTCTAACAAAAACCCTGCCTCTTGATTAAATATAAAATAATAATTAATTAATAGACGAGACCCTCGGATCTCGTCACAATCCTCTGTTTGTTAAGGGTTAGAATTGCGATGGCACATGCATATATGACGAGGTGTAGTTCTTCTAGATTTGTATCTACATTGATATATTTCTTAATGATGTCTTCGTTTACTATCTATTATCTTTATGATTTGTTGTGAGTGACTACTTATGTTCAGTCTGGGAAGGCTTGGTCTGGTATTAGGGTTGGATCCTCTCCACTTAATTATATTTGTTTCTATTTCGTTTATAATGTCTTGTAGTGGTATAGTTGTTCGTATTGCTCGTGGTATTGAGTTTTCATTTAGTGCGGTTGGTGTATTTTGTTGATTTTCTGTTTCATTAGTGGTTGGTGTTGCTTGTGCAATTGGGTCTTCATTTAGTGTAGCTGGTGTATCCTGTTGAGCTTCTGTCCCATTAGGGTTTCTCTCCTGTGATAACGAGCTTGTATTTGGTTGTGATGGATTTAATTCCTTAGCTATTTTTTCTTTGATGTCTTGTAGCTGAATTGGTGAAAGTATGTTCTTTTTTATAATCATATTTTTCTGATCAATCAGTCTTTGTTCTGTCACTTTTTGCCTTAAATGTGGGTATGTGTCGGTGAACAGTCTATGAAGTTGGTGTCTATATCCAGTTGCTATTTTTTCTAATTCTGTTGATTTGTAGTAACAACGCATGATAGTTATATTCATATCGGTTGTCCATGCCATGCGCTGTCGAGGTAGGCCAGCCTTGGTGGTTGCCGGTTGTCCCGGCAAAACACTTCCGGTGGTTTGTGGATCTGTTTGCAGAATTTGGGGTTCCGGGCGGTTTTCGACTGTATTACTTTCGGGTTTCCCGGTAGGTCCCCGCTTGCTCAGCAACCTACCACTGGTGGTTCGCATACTGTCACGTTCAGCACCAGCTCCAGACGTGCCCTGGCGCTCCCCAGGCAGCGACTCATTTCCGAGGCTTACTTTTCTTTTTCTCTCCATTTCTGAGGGTAGCCTGTACCCTAGGCAGGAGCCCTTACAAGGTGCTTTCATCCGGGCCAGATGAACCTTGTTTTTTTTATTATTTATTATTTATTATTTATTATTTATTATTTATTATTTATTATTTATTATTTATTATTTATTATTATTATTATTACTATTATATTTCAATTAATGCCTCACTTCAGGCTAAGGTATTTTAAAATATTCGCTAGTAAACACCGGGTGCAAACCATGCTCCTAAGGTGTTTCTTTTAGACGGATGATTATTGTTCAGCGCTACTAAATCTTCCGCAAAATGTGAGCTGTACTCAGCACTACGGCTTTTTGGTTGTGGTTTTAGAGATGAATCCTGTTGCCCCGATGATGACTGGAATGACTTTAGCCTTCATGTTCCACATCCTCTGTATCTCAATCTGTAAGTCTTTATATTTGAGCTTTTTCTCCGCTTCCTTGCCTGTGAGATTGTAATCCGATGGGACTGCGACATCTATTATAAGGCATTGTTTCGCTTTCTTATCCTTCAGTAGCAGATCGGGTTTAATAGCCTTAATTTCTCTATCGGTATGTATCTTCTCATCCCATAAAAGTGTTATGTTTGGGTTATCGATCACCGGATCAGGTTGGTGCTCGTACCATTTTTCCTTCACTTCAGTATTGTAATGCTTGCATATATTCCAATGCAGTTGCTTTGCCACTTTGTTATGTCGGTCGACGTATTCTTTTTTTGCCAGGATAGGGCAACCAGATACCAGATGATGTGTTGTTTCATTGAACGATCGGCAAAGTCTGCATTTTACGTCTTTGGCAGTATTTAGAATTTTTGTTTTCAAATTATTACTATTATTATTATTATTATATTATAATTATAATTATTATATCTAATAAACGCTCCTTAGCACAAGCGCTAAGTGATTTTAAGAAAAATAATAATATTCATAATAAGGTTTATTGATACTTAACAGTTTTTTTAACCGTAAAACATCTAAATGTCTACCACTGACTACTATAGAACATTTTTCGGCCTCTTCAGCTCAATCTGAAGAACTGGAAGTGCCTTCCTTATATGCTGATCATCCGATAACGTCATATAGTTGGACCAGGAGATATAACGAAACGACTTCTGTAATTTTATCAATTATTGTTGGATTATTTTGAAATATGACAGTTTAACAATTAGATCATTTCGTTATATCTCCTGGTCGACTATACCACCTCCACTACCTATCTATACCACAGAACAGGTACAATCAGAATATAAACTTCAATAAAAATACCGAGTTTGCGCCTCTACTCGGCGCATGGAGATCCGCCATGATTTGAAATTAACTTTCATTAGTTTTGAATGCGGGCCCACAGAATAGAATTGTACCTATTCTGTGGCGGGCTGGTGGCGGGCCTGAGTTTCTACTCTGAAACAATGGCGGCTAGAGGTGTGGCTTGTCTCTAAAAGATCAAAGGCGTCGCCGGCGAGTTTAGCTTCTGATTGTATCTAATCTGTGTCTATACCCTCGCTAAGGTTGTTGTCTCCGATTATATCATCGCTGGCTGAGTCAGATACTGAGATACTGAGTCTTACGTGCTTGACGTAAACCAAATGCCAAATCCACTACAGCTTTATACTGTTGTAATTAATAATTGGATGTTTATATGTGATTTTGATTTATATTAGGTGTAAAATATTTTGGCATCTTGTTCGGGAGATCATTGAGATGATCTCATAAGAAGATGATCATAAGAGGAGCAGCTGCTGTTCAGGCGTATAAAATTTCGTTGTGTGGAACAGTGTTCCTAGTTTTTGAGAAGCGCTCTTGCCGAGCAAACCAAGAGATGACGATGGAAGAAGAGTGATGTAGTCTAGCTTGAGTAGTTTATGAGTTACATATTAACAAGTGAAAACCGCAATTTTTCATTTTCAAAATGTACATCGGAAACGGCTCAAGATATTGTAAAACTGCCTACATGCCCCTATGTTAACTTTTCGCATTTTACACTACAGTGTAAGTACTTGGGTTGTTTTTTATACGGGATGGTGAAAAATCTGATAATAAAACCCTGTATACAAATTTTAACTACCTAATGGGATACTACATAAAAAGTTAAGGTAGGGACATGTAAGCCGTTTTGCGATATTTCGAGCCGTCTCCGATGTAGGTAGGTACACTATTTTGAAAGAGGAAAAAAGCTATATTTACTTGTTTATAACTCATTAACTACTCAAGTTAAACTTTATCAATAAAAATCACTTCCTTTCGATGTTTTCAAACAACGAGACAACGTCTTAAAATAACGAGGTAGGTGTCCACTTCTGGTAACGTTCTGGTTCTGGTAACGAGACCACAAATAAATTGTAGGGTTTTGAGAAGTTCAATTATCCCGCACCACATTAGTGTCACTGACAGAACTGGTAACTATCTGCAGCGCAAGGCATCCAAACCATCTTGAAGTCTACTCAATGAATTCTCAAAATTATCCTATTCATTCAACTTCAGTATTATTCCACTTTCTATAGCTGAAGTTTATTCAGCAGCAGTCAAAAAAGTTGGTATCAAGAAACTTTTTTTTATTTGTCAAAAAAACTTAATCTTGCTTAGTTTTCAAAAAGTAACAGTCTTACCTTATTTCCAATTCCGAAAAAAAGCTACTACCTACAGTGTGACCCATTTGTTCTTGAAACACCCTGTAGAATCTTAATTTATGGTGCGATTTTAAGGAAATTTCTTTTAAATCATAGAGCTTGATAAACTATATTTTGGGAGCAAAAAGCGTCTCATTCCTACAAAATCCAGGGCCTACTAGATCAGTGTTTACTTATAAAATCTCAAAAATTCATATTAGCGATTTTTTTAGAAAAAAACTGGGCACGCCACGGGATTCACCAGCCCTCAAAACGGTACTGTACTAAATTTTATTGAAAATGTCAGAGTAAAAAGGATCTTGTAGTTATTTTAGAAATTCATAATAATACTCCGAATTTTCATGAATTAATTTGAAAAAGGTCAAAAGCTATCATAGGTAAAAATTAAAATTGAAAAAAGTAAAAAAAAAGTAAAAAAAAAAAAATAAAAAAATAAAAAAAAATAAAAAAAAAAAAATAAATAAATAAAAATTATAATTAAAAAATTAAAGTACCTACATTATCACCAACTGAACGTACAATTTCTATTTTGTCTCTCTTGACCTTTTAGAATAAATTAATGAAAATTCGGAGTTCTATTATGAATTTCTAAAATAACTACAAGATCCTTTTTACTCTGACATTTTCAATAAAATTTAGTACAGTACCGTTTTAAGGGCTGGTGAATCCAGTAGTGTGCACAGTTTTTTTGAATTTTACTTATTTCTAATATGAATTTTTAAGATTTTACAAGTAAACACTGATCTAGTAGGCCTTGGATTTTGTAGGAATGAGACGCTTTTTGCTCCCAAAATATAGTTTATCAAGCTCTATGATTTAAAAGAAATTTCTTTAAAATCGCACCATAAATTAAGATTCTACAGGGGGTTTCAAGAACAAATGGGTCACACTGTATATAGGGTTTTCTTCAATATTGCGAAAAAATTTTAAGCCAGATTCTGTGGCCAAAAATAAACAAAAAAACCTTTTTGAGATCTACAGGGTCAAAAAGAAGATTATTTTTTCCAGAATTTCGATGTGTGGAGAACCGTTAGAGATACAGATCTCGACTTATCTCAATTCATTGATATAAGCTGCTTTTTGAATACCAATTCAGTTGTTTTCGTGTGTCATTTTCTGAGTGCCATCAATCTTAGGATTGATCTAAGTTTTTGGCCCTACATTTTCCGACACATGTTTTGAAACATTTATAGCGAGTTTTTCATCTAACTACCTTAGCAATTATTATGATCAAGAGTACCTTTTTTGTGTAGAATATATTGTAGGTTAAGAGTGCGCTCTTAAAATGTCAATTTGCCCAGTGTCGTAGATATAAGGGCAAAAAAAAACCTAACCTCTGCCACTGGCATATGAAACAAAGTTAGTTAGCATTGAAAGAGTAGCTAATATCAATGATAAGATCTTTTCCAAAGCTGAGATCTGCATCTTATACGGTTCCTGAGATATCTTAAAAGAACTGGAAAAATCATTGTTTGACATCCTGTGTCCCAAAAACGGTGCATTTGCGGACATACTGTTGGAAACATGATGTCATTTATTTTGTATTTTGTTGTTTGACACCTTCACTGGTGTTTGTACAGCCACTAGGCTCTCTGACTTTTATTGACAGTGTCGTCATGTCAATTATTTTCTTGTAAAGATTTATATCAGATATCTAGACTCGAAGTATACAGGGTGTCCCAGCTTATTCGAAGCGGTCTCTGTAGGCCAAACGATGGATTTTCTCCAAAAAAAATTTGCAAATTCAAGTACAGGATCTAAATGGACATAATTTAAAATTATTTTGGAGTATACAGAGTGTCCCATATGACAGTGGCATATCAAAGTTATGTTTTTTTAAATGGAATGCTCCTATGTTATTGCATTTTTAGATTGTCTTAGAAGAGGAAATAAGATTGGCTTTTACAGTAGTTGGTGTTTAAATTCAGAAGTTTTTGAGTTATAAACAAGTGAAAATCGTCATTTTTCGAGTTCAAGGCCCTGTACAACGAAATCGGTTCAAGATAGAGAAAAACGGCTTACATGTCCATATTTTACTTTTTCATGTACTATCCTATTATGTAGATGAAATGTTTATACAGGGTGATAAAAAATTTGAAAAATTCTGAGATTTCTCCACGCGTCGCCAAATAAAAAAATCAAAGAAAGTACAAATGTTTCTACACCATAGGATAGTACATAAAAAATTAAAATAGGGACATGTAAGCCGTTTTTCTCTATCTTCAGCCGTTTCCGTTATACAGGGGCATTGAACTTGAAAAATGACGATTTTCACTTGTTTATAATTCAAAAACTTCTTAATTTAAATACCAACTGTAACAGCCAATCTTATTTTCTCTTCTCAGATAATCTAAAAATGCAATAACATAAGAGCATTCCATTTAAAAAAAACATAACTTGATATGCCACTGTCATATGGGACACTCTGTATACTCCAAAATAATTTTAAATTATGGTCATTGTGATTCTGTACTTGAATTTTCAAAAAGTTTTTTGAAAAAGTCCGTCGCTTGGCCTACAGAGACCGCTTCGAATAAGCTGGGACACCCTGTATAATGAAAAAATTAGTAATTTTTGTTTTATGAGAATAACAATTCTGTCAAGTTTGGAGAAGAATAAAAAATTATTCGAAGTTTAGGCTTGTTGAATTGCTTTACGACGAGAGCAAGATTGAACGAAGCAGTGCCCATAGGGGGGTAGCTTTTTATCTGGGGTGCGAAACATACGTTAATGGGAAATTTTTTGTTTATTTTTGACTAAAGAATCGGCCACAAATTTTTTTCGCAATATTAAAGATACACCATGTTTATGAATGTAAATATAATGCATCCCTTGTTATCTGGTTAAAGCAAAATATTGTTTTTCACTAACACCTTGGTATGTTTACATTTCATTGTTAAAAAGTCGACTGTAATGTATACTGAAACAATAATACTATGTAAGTTAATACAATAAAGACTGTAACTAAGGAAAGAAAAATAGATTTTTTCTATTCTTATTTATTAATATCCCAATTATTAGAGCTTTTTGGATGGATTTTGAAGGTTATTATTCGCAGATATTGCAGTATAGTTCATAATATCCGCCTCTTCTCCAAGCACAGCTAATGGCAATTCATAATACCCGCTCGTGAACCAATCAAAAGCTGTAAATTGGAATTTGACAGAGCAAAGCTGTGAATAGGAACAATAACTGATATTTCTCAAAATCCATCCGTGCGCAGTCGGTACTCGGTACTAGAAGTTGTTCCATGCAGTAAAATGAATAAAAATACAGGGTGATCCCGAAATTGCGGGTACGGTATACAGGGTGTTGTAGAGGATGTTCAGAAACACTGTATATTTGAAACAAAAATTGTTTCCTCGGCTTCGTCTGAAATATAGGGCGTTCTTTTTCAAGAATTTGAGTCAACATGGCAGTCAAATTTAAAGAAATTCCCACGTCAAAACATCATATAACTATTACGATAGGGTTTATTTTTTATTTTTTTATTATCGGTTTCGGAATTATAGGCATTTAAATTCGACCTATTCCTTGAATTCAATAAAATTAGGAATAAAATAAAATAACAATACTTTGATGCTGCGTCTTGAGAACTGTTATTATAAACTTTAATATTTTGACAGTTGGTTTATTTTGAAGTTAAGTTTGAATTTTTTAAATATGGTTTGAAGTATTGAGTGCATCGTGGAATATGTATTCAATGAGTATTCAGACATGTTACTGTGTTTAAAGGCAGAAAACGGTGTTGCTGGTGAAGCATCTAGAAAATATGAATTGCGTTATCTTTTTCGTCGTCATCCCGGTGCTAATTTTATAATGTAGATAACAGCGGCTACGAGAAACCGGCCAAGATGCCAATAAATCTCGATCGTGATCGTGGACGACATTATGTTAATATACATAACCCCAGATTTAGAGCAACAGGTACTCGCTGCGGTAGAAGAACCTGGACGGAGTATAGGAGGACTTGCACGGGAGCTTAATGTTAGTTACCACACGGTTCAGAATATCTTTGCAGATGAACATTTACATGCATACCATTATACCCAGGTTCAAGCCTTACAACCAAACGATTTCCCTCCCAGGCTACAATTCTGTGAGTGACTGCTTAATATGCATGAAAATGATCCCAATTTCATTGGCAGCATTATGTGGACAGATGAATCATACTTTTTGCGAGATGGAGTGTCCAATAGCCATAATAACCATACATGTGCCTATGAAAATTCGCATGCATGTAGATTCCGTGGTCATCAACAACGTTTTGGACTGAATCTGTGGGCAGGTGTTCTTGACAATCGCCTTATAGATCCATTTATTTTCCCTCTCCAAAATCAGTTGGACGATTTGCTTGAAAATGTACCATTTCGCGGACAAATGTGGCTGTAAATGGATGAAGCACAAGCTCACCATGGAGGAGTTGTACGTAACTGGTGCAACATCCCAAACAGCACAATAACATCCAATGGATGTCCATTTTTATTACTACTGTGGACTTCCATGACATCCATTGGCCATCCACATATGGACATCGTACATTCAGTGGATGTCCAGTGGATGATACAAATGACACAGTTTGGGACCTCCATTGTTAGTCCTTCAGTGGACATTGTATGGATTAAAATCTGGACTACTTTTGGATCAAATTTGTATAATTAAAAAAATGTCCTTTGGACATCCATTGTCACAAACATGGACGTTCATTAGCGTACATTATGTGGATCAAATAATGAACAATTTTCATCCGTACGGAAATTGTGTGGTAACTGATATTACTAAAAAAGCAAATTCGGAGAAGCGTTTAGCAGAAAATAGAAGATTTTTCTCGCTTGCCGCTTCTCTGAAATGGCTGTTCTTGAAATGTCAGTTTACCCCACACATGATACAACTACACATTTTATTTATACACTGTTTGTTTATTTGTATTATATGACTGCACACAATTTCCGTACTGATTGATGAGGGTTTTGCTATAGTGGGACCGCAATAGACAAACTCTAAATACCTAATAAACCTCGAAAACTGAAAGATTAATACGACCCATGTCGTCAATCGTCATTGAAGGCGAAATGAATTTTCATTTTTATTTTTAGGTTAGGTATAACTTGTATGGATTTCTTCTTTTTCTTCGGTTGAACTATTATTGGCCTTCAATTCTTGATAATTAACGTAATACAAGATTTATAATTATAATTGTAGTAAATAATAAGTGACTAATTGCTTGAAATATTATTTATTTGCGTGGTGTTACAAAATTATTGAATTCTAAAGAAATTAATAACCTGTTGAGAGTAACATTAAACGTGCTGTTAAAAGTGTCGATATGGATGTCCATTTTAAGTCACAATATGTACATTAATGGGACGTCCAAACTAGGACATGATTTGGGTTTGTACAAACGAATCATTCAATGGACATTGAACGGACGTCCTCTGATGTACTAAAACATATGGTACATAAAACGACATCCAATGGATGTAGCGCAAAAGGTCCATGGACGTCATGTACGTATTATGGACATAATCGTCCCGTCCATTGGATGTTGTGTGCTGTTTGGGATGTCTTATCCAGACAGATGGATTGGCAGAGGAGGTGCTATTGCTTAGCCAGCGAAATCTTCCGACCTCGAGGTCGGAAGATCGCGCTGGCCAAGTGATCACTCCATGCAATTTTTTTCTCTGGGGCCACCTGAAGTCACTGGTACACTTTGGTCACCCCATTGTGAATGTGGAGGAACTGAGAGGAAGGATAAATGCTGCTGTAGATACAATAATAACTGTCCCTATGCTGCAACACGTGCAGTCGTGCATAATTCGTGGTATGCATTTATGCAACGAAATGGACAGAGGCAATTTTGAGCAGTTACTTTAATATTGCACTTTTAGTTTTCCTTTATTTTCTGTAATTACTAAATAATTTATTTCTGATAATTACATTATTTGCAAGAGTTTACGAAAAAGTTTTCCTTTTTATTTTTTAACACTAACTGTTAAACCACTACACTACTATGAAACGTTCAATTATTTTAATAGTGGATAATTTTTGAGGAATAAACAACCATATAATAATTATTATTATCAACACTATTTTCATGCAAGTAGATAAGAACAGCCAAAAACTCTTTGTTGGACTTGTCATTTCACATGTTTCCAGGGTAACATCTTTCTGGGTATTGTCGACCTGCAAACGATTTTACTTTCTAAAGAAATGCATCGAGTGCAGTGTTGTCACTTTTTTTCACAGAATTGATCATATCTTCTTAAGGGATTTTACCTATGTATACTGGAGAAAAAGGTAAATAAAGCTCAGAATGAATCCCGTGGCGCTGTCCTTTTCGGGATCACCCTGTATTTTGATTAAAATTTGCTTTTTTTATACAGGGTGTTTCAATAATAAGTGCAGAATAATAAACTGGAGATCCCTGGACCCCCCTTTTAAGGGGGGTTTATCATAAAAAATTTTCCTTAAAGTATCCCCTAAGAAGTTACCTACATCCCTTTAAAGTAGGGTAAGAAATTCACATTTATCGATTTTTTTCTGAAATGCAATGAAATAGAAAAAAACACGGCTAGGTATTCCAATACCACTACCAAGAAACCTCCATAATTACATAATTTTATCCACCCTTGTTCTCTGCAATGTGAATCTACTACCCCTAAAAGTTTTTTTTCCAGAATTTTTTTCCCAATAATTTTTTTTTCTTTTAATTCACACTTTAGAGGCTAGTTCAATTGAAAAAAAAACTTGTCTCTTAAAAATTTCACGGAAACTCAATACTTTTCCACTAAAGAAATAAAATAACTTACATAAATTATAAAATTGCGAATTTACATACTTACATATTTATAAAAATATTTAAATATGTAAAATATGTATAATATTTAAAGAAATAAATAAACATTAAATAACATAAAAAAATAATAAACAATAAACGCAAAGTCTAATTAATTTAAGAGCTTTTATATTCAGCGCTGATATTTAAAACTCCCGCTAAAGTTTCATCAAAACCTTTTAGGCCCGTATTCATCAATAAATATAACCCCTGGGGTTATATTTTGGAACATGTCATTGGTTCAAAATTCGTAGCGTTCGTAGGGTTTGACCGTTAGACCAATCAGCTGTCAAAAAATTCGAAATATAACTCCAGAGCTATATTTTGAAGTTTGATGAATACGGACATTAGTGACACCAAGTCATGCTTGATGGCGCTGCTAAAGTTGTTGCACCTCGACGCAATGCATTAGGTATAGAAGTGTCTGGTATTATTATTTTAGCGTACTTGATATGACTTTTTAAACTTAATCGTTTTATAGTAGGAATCAATTGCGTATCACAGTGGGATTACTGACGGAACATGCATATTGCCCTAAAAGAACACTTAAATAAAATAGGACTGTTCAATGGTGACCTAAGCTTTTGATGCGGTTTTCGGGATTCTGCAGTTTTCGACGTCTGAGATAGCTTGTGGCTATAATAAAAATAGATTGAGTTATAAGATGGTTTTTATTAAACGATAAAATAAAACAATATCTCAGTATTTAATGTAATAATAATATAAATTATTCGATGGGCACTTGTGGCGGGTATAGCGTCCAGACGGAGATACAGCGGATGGGTTAAACGCCAAACAGGACTGACACAGCTGGCGGCGGTGGAGAGTGCAGTAGCCAGGCAGGACTAACACAGCTGACTACGGCGGGTGGATGGAATGCCAGACAGGGCAAACACAGCTGGCGGCGGTAGCGGGTGCAGTAGTCAGACAGGACAAACACAGCTGACTACGGCGGGTGGATGGAACGCCAGACAGGGCAAACACAGCTGGCGGCGGCGGACGGTGCAGTAGCCAGGCAGGACTAACACAGCTGACTACGGCGGGTGGATGGAACGCCAGACAGGGCAAACACAGCTGGCGGCGGTAGCGGCGGCGGCGGCGGGACTCCGGGCACGGACTTACACGGCCGGATAGGGAGCTTCACCAGTCGGGACAAACACAGCCTGGTAGAAGAGCTCAGGACGGAGGCGGACGGAAGAAGGTTGCCTTTTCGGATCGGTCGCTTGTTTATATAGCCGGGCCTTATCGCTCTGGGTCCCTCTCCGCTACGGTGGTGGAAGCCGGTGGGGCAGTGGAGGTGGCTGGCCGTCGCATCTCGGCCTGTCCAACGCGGAGCAGCGTAGATCCTTTAGATAACCAGTGCGCTCGAACAAAAATAAAATTAATCCAATTCAATAATAAATAAATAAAATACACTTCGTTACACCCCCCCCTTTACTTTCCCAAAAAAAAAACACACGAAAAAAAAACAACTGTCTATAATCGGTTTACACCCAAATCACCGGAGGGATCCGCTGGCACCGTGATCCATCGCACCTTCCCATCCGCAGACCTCAGGCACTTACGATGGCGTCGAGTCGGTGGCCAGCCCTTGGGCCGCAGTAAAGCTAGTTCATCTGGCGTTAGCCCTGACAGATTGTACTGGTCATAGGTACAATCATAGGTTTGTCGGATTCGAAAGAGTTTCTCCCGATCACACAGACACCTGTTCGGGCAGCAAATTTCAATTTGTTGACGGTTATACCGTTGCTGAAGATTTCGCCCGTGCCCAAATTTAGGGATATCTGACGCTGTGTCAAAAAATCTAAACCTAGGATAGCGTCTGTTGCTAAGCCTGGAAAGTGGTACAGTATTTGGTCCTGTGTGTCGGTATTCATTTCGCAGGCAACGGAGAATTCTTCCTCGATCTTGGCAGTGCAGCCATTGGCCAGCTGGACTCTCTGTTGAACCAGTCTCGGTACCAGGCCTAGATTCTTGCACGTTAAGGCCATTTTTTCTCCGATGTAAGATAGGGCTGAACCCGTATCGATGAGGGCATAAAACGGTTGCGGTCCTAATTCCAGCTCCAGGAATACTCTGGAATCGGCGGTCGTTCCCTGGCAACTGGACATTGGTTGAATGGTCGGTGACGGCGTTGGATTAGGTGACGGCGGTAGTGTTCTGGTTTCAGGTGGAGTCTCTAAACTCGCGAGCTGGACGGACTCCTGTTTCCAGTCGTTTCGGCGTTTCCCGGAGTTCTTGGACATGAGCAGTCCCTAGACAGGGTTCCAGTTCGGCCACAACGAGAGCAGAATATCTTCGGCGGCTGGCGGCATTAGGTCCTTAGGTGGCCCGTTTCCCCGCAACGCCAGCATAGTATGCCGGTGGACGCTGTATTTTTCTCCGTATGGGCTTGTCCTGGAGACGACGGGATACGGGGATTTCTAGTCCTAGTTGTGTCTGTGAAGTTCCGGGTGTCTGATTTCTTCGGTTTCATTTCACGTTGTAACTGCTCATACTCGTCGATTTCCCGGATGAGGTCGGATACATTTCGGAAATCTCTCTTTTTTATGAATTGTCGGTATTCCGGAAGGAGATTTTCATAGATCTGATCTAAAGCGTCATCCTCGTCTAGACGGCCATATCGACGTATCATGGTTTGCAGATCGATGATGTATGATTTGCCCGCCTCGCCGGGTCGTTGCAAGCGAGCCTGCTTCTGCTTCTGCTTGTGAATACAGGACGCGAATACTGGTAGTTTCTGATGAAATTAGAAACAACAGGCAAATAATTCAAAAAGCAAACCAAAATTTATGGAAACGCTGCAGGAAATGTATTGAACTTGGTAAAGGACATTTTGAGAACCGTTTATAACATTAATATTGATAACATTTAATTTAGACTGACATTTTTCCCACAGAAACAAGTCAAAAAATAAATTTGAAGGAATTCAGACGAGTATTAAGTAAAATATGTCTGCTCGAAAACGATAATTTACTGAGAAGTTTTACTTTGACATTTTTTTTTCGAGACGGTTTGGGTGTGCCGTTCAAATTGAGGAATGATTTCTATAGAGTTTTTTCTTATCTTTTCAAATTCGATGACAGTTTTTCAGTAGCACGGTCAGAAAATAAACTTTTTCAACAAAGACCATGGGGGCAGAAATTTTCAAGTCCGGTCCTGGATTTTTAAATAACTCAGAATGCGGTTTTGATGAGTTTCCGGAATGCACCATTCCTAGTAAATTTCTACAAAATATCTCCAGCCGTTTCAGAAATATCGCCTATCAAAGTTTTGTACCTGATACATAAAACACCCTGTAACTTCTTAACCAATCACACAAAAAAAATTTCTTTTGTGGTTTTCGACCCGCCTTGAAGTCCGCTTATCACCATTGGTCTATGTAAGGTCACTCATGAATCACCCTGTATATTGATCGGTATCTTCGTAACTACTTTTTGGAAATATTTGGGCATAGGTTTGATCGTGTCCTGAGGAATTCTGCCACGTCTCTAGGTAATGCCAAAACAAATATCCTGTATCTCTGTTGGTTTTTGTTGGATATCTTTGGGCTTTGGTTTATCGGTTCTGCCCGATGGCCTTCTACACGCCACTGATATGCCAAAACGGAAGAACGGCTGTGGACGTCTTGTCCTGTCACGGTCGCCAATTTGTGATGCGGTTTTCGGGATTCTGCAGTTTTCGACGTCTGAGATAGCTTGTGGCTATAATAAAAATAGATTGAGTTATAAGATGGTTTTTATTAAACGATAAAATAAAACAATATCTCAGTATTTGATGTAATAATATAAATTATTCGATGGGCACTTGTGGCGGGTATAGCGTCCAGACGGAGATACAGCGGATGGGTTAAACGCCAAACAGGACTGACACAGCTGGCGGCGGTGGAGAGTGCAGTAGCCAGGCAGGACTAACACAGCTGACTACGGCGGGTGGATGGAATGCCAGACAGGGCAAACACAGCTGGCGGCGGTAGCGGGTGCAGTAGTCAGACAGGACAAACACAGCTGACTACGGCGGGTGGATGGAACGCCAGACAGGGCAAACACAGCTGGCGGCGGCGGACGGTGCAGTAGCCAGGCAGGACTAACACAGCTGACTACGGCGGGTGGATGGAACGCCAGACAGGGCAAACACAGCTGGCGGCGGTAGCGGCGGCGGCGGCGGGACTCCGGGCACGGACTTACACGGCCGGATAGGGAGCTTCACCAGTCGGGACAAACACAGCCTGGTAGAAGAGCTCAGGACGGAGGCGGACGGAAGAAGGTTGCCTTTTCGGATCGGTCGCTTGTTTATATAGCCGGGCCTTATCGCTCTGGGTCCCTCTCCGCTACGGTGGTGGAAGCCGGCGTGGGGCAGTGGAGGTGGCTGGCCGTCGCATCTCGGCCTGTCCAACGCGGAGCAGCGTAGATCCTTTAGATAACCAGTGCGCTCGAACAAAAATAAAATTAATCCAATTCAATAATAAATAAATAAAATACACTTCGTTACAAGCTGAATGCAGCAACCCCCAAAATACAGCCAAACATGTCCTGTGCAAATGCGAAGCTCTGGACCGCATACATAGGAAATATACGGACAACAAAAAATGAGTCTGCAAGAATATGACACTCATCCAGTGATGGGACTGTACAAACTAGTTCAGGGAACCGGACTGACGGAATAGGTGACTTGAAGCAAAGAGGGTAAGCACGATAAGCCCATGAGACTAAGATGCTTCCGGCGATGGAGGGTTGTCTGATTAGACAGCCCTCGAAAAGAAGAAAAAGACCTATTATCCACGAATAATTTAGGTACGCTAGTTTTTATTATCGGTCAATTTTGAAGTTAATAAATTGTTGAATATTTGAATCAAGATTTTCAAATATCTGTCATTAATATTTTATTTGACGTAACAGTGTATACTCCAATTATAACAATCAAAAAGTTGGCAATTTGATTTAGCATTGATGTTGCTATGGAAACCTTTAAAAAACGCGCGTGTTTTAATGTTGGATTTAAATACGCTAAGGCATTTATAAAAATAAAGTCAGCCAATAGTAAAAAAATATTGTCTACAATACCCAGTAAGATATTACCATGGAAACATATGAAACAGCAAGTCCCACAAACCTTAAAAAATTATCGTTGCGCGGATACATATTCGATAATAATTATTCAGAATCTATTTTATTTGCATTGTTGAGCTCGAATTGCTTGAATATCTGAAATTCCGTTACGTTATGTTACGTTATGATAAAAAAGAATAATAAACAAACACTATCGTGATTGTTATGTTAAATCATGTGCTTTGCATATGAAAGTTGTTTAAATTTACCTACCTTTTTGATTTAAATTTCAGAAAAAGGACACCCTATTTTTTAGTGACAAAACCGAGAAAATAATTTTTATTTTAAATTTACAGTCTTTCGTAACATCCTCTACACTCTGTTTCATTTATGTAAAATTCTGTATCATACACTCTGTTGGGCATTTCAGGATAACCTGTATAATATTGAAACATACAAGACAATTTCTGCAGTATACATGCTCGTAGGTTTAGTTACTGCAAGAGAAAGAAATAAATTGAGTGCAAGGAATTGATAAGGGCGAACACGCTCCTCAAGCAATAGCGCGTTCTCGAGAGTTGAATTTCATTTCCCGGGACGGTGTTTCTGACAGGATTATCCGGAAGACTGTGCGGTGAGAGAGGCGCCCCCTCCTTTCCCCACCCCACTATTTGCATTCGAAATGGACTCCGGCTGGGTGATGCACGGATGCCTATAGACGGAACCGACCGGTTGCTTCCATCCAGACCAGAGACTTACAACCCAGTGGCGGATCCGAGTGTATATTTGAACAATACCCCTACAATTTCACAATTTTAACAGCTGACAATAATGTTGCGAAATAAGTAGCTTTTGTAAACTGGACAATGTATAACATACCTACCAAGGTTGATCTATACTTTTTTTTCTTTTTATTGGAAATGCACATGAACTGCAGGTAATCCCTAGGACGCTTTGCGAGCGGTGCATGAGTGGTGATAATCGATTCACGCTAAATTTGAACAGTCGCAGGTTGTATTTCTTGGGGAACACACCTCTTGGAATGCTACTCCAAAGTGATGTGGCTCTATCATGGGAGAAATCTGAAGTAAAGTGGTGCGAGGTTCAACGTGCTGAACCTGATATAGATGAGCTGTTGCGGTTTAACTGGCCGGCCTCGTTCTAGGTGGGATCAAACGAGCCTCATCTTTGAACACTTCCCATATTTGTAGAAAGGGCTCAGATCCGCTACCTTTCTTCTGTGTTCAAGACTATCTAAATGTTTAGTCTTAGTCGGGTCCCCGATCAATTGGATGACTATTTCTGGACGGAGTTACCAAAGTAATTTCGGAGTATGTTTGGGAACTTAACTCCAATCATGTGAACGGTACTCCAAGGATGGTCTTTTTATAGCCTTGTATAAGAGGCGAAGCTTTTCAGGTGTAGGTATACAATTTTTCGATGTGCGGAAGAGTGTTCCAGTTTTTTGAGAAGCGCTCTTCGTCAAACCCGCAACATGATCATGGCAAGACATGTTCGCTCTGATGCTCACGCCAAGTAAACGAAGAGATGATGATCGAGGAAGAGAGTGTCCCTCCATTACCATATCTGTCTCCAAAACGTTGACCTTTTTGGAGAAGATGACTGCCTGGGCTTGAAACTTGTCAATTTAAACTCGAACTGTAAAAACAAAAACAAATCTTATTTTTTCTTCTTAAACCACCTAAAAATGCAATAACATAACAGCATTCCATTAAAAAAAAAACGTAACTTTGATATGCCACTCTCATATTATGATGACGTATCATTGATACTTTCAGACGTAGAGAAGGCATATGATTCGATGAGTTACAACAATTTGATAAATGATCAACGTTCATCTGGAATACCTACTAAATTACAAAAGATTATTATCGGTTTGCAGACAAAAAATACATCTTGGTATTAAGAAGACAAAATCTTTTGAAATTAATAGAGGAGTTCATCAAGGAGCCCCTCTTTCACCAAACAAAACATAACATCTAAACTCGGATATAATTTAAAAGATAAATACAATAGATATATATTATTGTATAATATATTATTATATTATAATATTTAAATACTTTATACAGGCTGTCCCGTATCGTTATGTTCAAAATTCTTGAGCATATAGTAGGCTTAATTTTGAGCCCAAAAAACCCAAAAGTGACAGGTCTATCTTTATTCGTTACGAAGTTACAGGCCTAAGAAAATTATGACTAGTAAATAACAAGATTCAACTTTGTAAGCCACAAGAATTGCCACACATGAGTAAACGTCACCGAAATAAACATTAGTAGAGAGTAGAGGTTTCCCTGCTCATACGAAATGGCATTAGGATTCAAATAGATGCGGCACCAGCATATTTCGGAATTGGTGTTTGTAACTAAATACACCAGAGAGAAATTATTATTTGATCGTATTCAGCAAGCTGGTCAAGAGATAGGTACGCGAAAAAAAAAAAGAGAAAACTGTTACTTTTGCAATAGGCCTCCGAGCACAAGCTTGTATTCAGCAAGAAATAGGACATTTTAACACATGATAAACTAAAGATTTGGTCAATAAAATAAGTTTTATGTGGTTTTCAAAGTTAAATCTGGTATTTACTAGACATTATTTTCTTAGACCTGTAACTTCGTAACGAATGCAGATAGACCTGCCACTTTTGGGTTTTTTAGGCTTAGAAATAAGCCTACTATATGCTCACAAAATTTGAACATAACGATACAGGACATCCTGTATACAGGGTGTCCCAGCTTATTCGAAGCGGTCTCTGTAGGCCAAACTATGGACTTTTTCAAAATTTTTTTTGAAAATTCAAGTACAGAATCACAATCGCCATAATTTAAAATTATTCTGGAGTATACAGAGTGTCCCATATGAGAGTGGCATATAAAAGTTATGTTTTTTTAAATGGAATGCTCCTATGTTATTGAATTTTTAGATTGTCTGAGAAGACAAAATAAGATTGACTTTTACAGTTGGTGTTTAAATTCAGAAGTTTTTGAGTTATAAACAAGTGAAAATCGTCATTTTTCAAGTTCAAGGCCCTGTTACAACGAAAACGGCTAAAGATAGAGAAAAACGGCTTACATGTCCCTATTTTAACTTTTCATGTACTATCCTATGGTATGGAAACATTTGTACTTTCTTTGATTTTTTTATTTGGCGACACGTGGAAAAATCTCAGAATTTTTCAAATTTTTTATCACCCTGTATAAACATTTCATCCACATCATAGGATAGTACATGAAAAGTTAAAATAGGGACATGTAAGCCGTTTTTCTGTATCATGAACCGTTTTCGTTGTACAGGGCCTTGAACTTGAAAAATGACGATTTTCACTTGTTAATAACTCAAAAACTTCTGAATTTAAACACCAACTGTAAAAGCCAATCTTATTTTCTCTTTTCAGACAATCTAAAAATGCAATAACCTAGGAGCATTCCATTTAAAAAAACATAACTTTGATATGCCACTGTCATATGGGACACTCTGTATACCCCAAAATAATTTTAAATTTTGGCCATTGTGATCCTGTACTTGAATGTGCAAAAATTTTTTGGAAAAAATCCATCATTTGGCCTACAGAGACCGCTTCGCATAAGCTGGGACACCCTGTATACAGGGTGTTTCTTAATAACATGCGAATATTTAAGGAGGTTATTCTTGGGTCCATTTTAAGAAGAAAACTTCATGAGAACGTATGTCCTAAGAGTCAATTTTTTAGATACAGGGTGGTAAAGTTTCATAAAAATAAATCAATTTTTCCTAATATCTGTAATACCGCTCTGGATATTTTAATGAAATTTCGTATACAGGTATTACGCATCAAGGGGCATTTTTTCATGTACCACATTTCATTTTATTTCCATTAGTGCCGATGGTGCACGATCATGCAGAATTTTACCTGCATATTTCAGCAGACATAGATGGTACTCCACTGATTTCTGTTCAAATAGAAATTATTTTTGGGATCCCCATTCATTTCCAAGCAAATTTGATAACCTATTTTTTTCCAGGCCGATGCACGGTTTTTTCCTAAAAAAATAAAATCTGTTTCTCTACATGGTCACAAGATTGTCGTTAAACGACAATAAAAAAATATAAAAATATGCAGGTAAAATTCTGCAAGATGTCACTAGTGAAGATAAAACAAAATGTGGTACATGAAAAAATGCCTCTTGATGAGTAATACTTGTCTATTAAATTGCATTATAATATCCAGAGCGGTATTACAGATATTATGAAAAAATTATTTATTTTAAAAAAATTTACCACCCTGTATCTCAAATGTTAAGACTTTTAGGACATACCTTCATATAAAGTTTTTTTCTCAAAATTGACCCAAGAATAACCTCCTTAAATATTCGCATGTTATTAGGAAACACCCTGTATACTTTAATATAATTATTTCTTATCGGAATTTTAAAAAAAGAACATAAAATAATTAATTAATAACTAACCGTCCTATCAATAAATTTTATTCCTGGCCACCTTCTAGAATACCCCGGCATTGGTCGCTAGGTGAATTGTAACACCAGTGGTCGCTAACGAGCGTTTCGCTCGCATGTAGAATCAAGAAGCGAATGTGAAATAAACAGCACTATGAATTATTACAATGCAGGGTGTTTGGTGATCTGACATCTAAAATTAAATTTACAAAGCCGCATTAGAAGCATAAAAAGAATTTCCAGATCAGGCGTTGTTTTTTTGCCCGATTTTTTCCTTAACAAAGCCCTGAAGAAGACCGATCAGGAAAAAGTTATTCTTTTTTATGCTTATGATGCGGTTCTGTATATGAAATTTTATTTTGGGTGTCCGATAACCGAAGTATTAGCAATATTTGTTGTAGGTATTTTCAAGTAAGGAGGAATAAAATTGTTAACTTGCCAATATACATTTTTTTGGTGGATAACTATAGGGTTTTTTTTTTACATTAGATAACACAAACTGTTTGATTCTGAACCAAACTACGAGTAACAGCCAAATGCTTGGTATACCATAAAAACAACAAATAACTTTAGATAAAGAAATTACAGCAACCCTTGCATATGGCTAGCAGACCTAAACATAAGAGCAGTTGAGTGACATGGGTGGTCGCTAATGAGCGTTTAGCTCGCGCGGCTGCAACTGCAGTAAATGAATGTCCATAAAAAATTTACCCGATTTTCATTACAAAATCCTTTGTATGTTTCTTCTTAAGGCTATGAACTAAGCTAGAAAAATCGACAAGATTGTACGAGTTGAAATAACATAATAATTACAAATACTCTCGAAGACCCATTGCGAAGAAAAGTAGTAAACCAACAATAAAAGTCTAACTTCGCTTTTTAATTTGAGACTTTATTCAAAACTTTGGTGGTGGTAACATGTTTCGGCTTTCGCCATCATCAGACCAACTCACAACTGTAAGTAAAATTCAGATGTAAGTATAAACTTAGTCGGACCATCTAGGTGTTCATAAACAGTAAAAGTATTATAAATGAAATAAAGAGTTGACAAAATTTATTATTTACTTAGAGTAGTCTCCTTAATCATGACAACAGTGTCCTCCAATAAGCATTGAAGCAATCACAGCAAGCAACGGTTACTCCAACAGAGCTGAGGGCTCCCTTGAGCCAGTCTGAGCACGTGTTAAAAAGGTGAAATCCAATAATTAAGAGGTAGAAAATTATCGGTCTCATAAGTAAACCAAAGGACTTTTTTAAAAAACAACAAAACCCAATCCGGCGAATGAATCATGAGAAAAGTTATTTCAACGTTGAAATTAATTATTTTAGCAGTTTAGGAATGGAAACGTCCAAACTTGCTCTGGATGTTATGAAGAAAGGTAAGCGAGCCGTTAGGTTAAATTTTCTTAAAAAATTATTCAGATAAAATATAAAAAACTGTCTAGTAAAAGTTATTTCTAATTGATGGGCATTCGTCATTCCATCAATTCTGTCAATTTCGTACTTCGACTCGTGCCCTCCTTCTTTCATTTAATATAATATTTGCATAAATTTGCATAAATTCCTAGTAACAGCTTGTAATAAAACAAAATAAAAAATAAACTTAACATGGTGTTAAAAAAAAGTGAATAAACCAAGTGAGAGTACGTTTCGCAAGTCATGGGTAAGAGGAAATATCCGTGTGCTACCTAATCGTTTTTCAACTTGCCATCGAGAAGAAGTTTTTGTACCTTTTACATTTCACGGTGGTAGTTCACCATACATCAACAGATCCATCGCAAATACGTTCCCAGTCTGAACGTAATTTGCCTACTTCCAAAGTTGCAGCAAAACTCTCCCACTTTAAATCGGAGTCCAAGAACAGTAACACTGTGAGTTTTAGTTAATAGTCGTGATTACTGATTGAATTGAAATACATACTACATATTGATTTTTCCTGCAAGAAGATTCTTATTTTATGAAGATTAAAATAATTATTATTTTTGTCAGAGTCATGGTCGACCACCTAAATGCACTCATTGTTGTATTTTATGAATATCATTAAAGTTTTTAACTTTAAATTTTGGTTCGTCTGTACGAGCTAGCTATTCGTGAACTGCTTTTAATTTCAGATTATCTCAATTCTGTTAAGCTGCCGAGCACCGTAAGAGTCTTATTAAGCATAAAGTTGTGCAGCTTTTCTCTAATTTAATCGACCCTGTATCTCTTACCTTTTCCAAGATTCCCATATACTGTCACTTAAACTGGACAGCCTATATATGTTGGAAAATGTCAACCCTAACAGAGCCATCCTGGACGCAAATGAAAAAATCGCATTATAGACCTTAAACCGAGCCTCAAACACTATTTTTCTGCCCGAAGAAGTGTAGCGAGTGCAGTGTTGGGACTTTTTCCCACAAAATCGGTCATATCTTCTTAAGAAAGCCATACTAAAGGAAAAAGTAAATGAAGAGTCAATGAATTCTTAATCCACAATTAATGCCGCGGTAGGTACCTTACTATCCATGTCCGGATTTCCGGAACATCCTGTGACCTATGGTATTATAATATTAAGGTACGAATTACAACACACACACAAACAGTCAAACTACACCAAGTGTTTTAGTTCGTACCTTAATACTGCAACAAATGTATTTTAAAATTCTGAACTGATTCTCCAAAATGTACAGGAGAGCAAAATATATTTTCAATTACATACGTATTTTTACATGTTCCCTATGTCTCGTTTACTCTTGTGTACAATAATTGTGGGTCTCACATTCCTCCATCTGCATGACATCTACATGATCTATCTAGATAAAAAAAATCATCTACTTATATCATCTACATGAAAAACTACCTACCTAAAAGGTAAAGGTATGATGGAAAGAAGAGAATGAACCCTAAGCGACTAGACGTTCAAGACCCTTTACACAGGCCGCCAACACCCCAATCGATCGCATGTTATATTTTTATAAGCATTCTAAAATTAATCTGAAAAATAGTGACGCAGCATCCTGCGGTGCGTTGACAAAGATCTTCACGGCTGCAAGACGGAGACCTCCGTTACCTACCTAGCTTTGAAGTGTTGTTAATACTTTGCTGCTCTGACAGAATTTACTTTGTACGCAAAATTTTTGAAACGAGAGGCCACTTTTTGAAAAAAGTAATTTTTCCAAATGAAACTTTGAAATGAAATTTTCACAATCTTTAAAAGCGTAAGTTTAGGACTTATTAGACCTTTTCTTAGCTTATGATTACATCGAGGATTACATTATTTCTAATGAACAGGAACTTTTGTAGAAAAGAAGGGTTTTTATTTTGTTATTATACGCTGTTGAGATTGTCCTTTGAAAGGTTGTTCATTATTATAAAAATATAGAGGTGGTTTATTTTGAAACAAGACATTTTTTGTTGAACAGTTTTGATAAAAGTGACAACATCTCTTATTCTGTTGACAGTTGAAAATGTTTGCTACTTTGTGGCTGGTAGAAGAAGATCAATTTGAAAAGCTTCAAATGCAAATTGCACTGAAATATGCCATCAAAACTGTAAAATTAAAATTTTTGTTTATAAAATCGTAAACAGACTTTGGCTTCTTCTTGTTGTCTTAAATTCACAAATGCAGCGTGCCTTGCACGCTACGTTTTCTTTTTCAAAATTTTAAGTCTTGATTTGGAATATTTTTATAAAGTTCAGAAGAGTTACGATTGACTGTACATTTTCGCTGATGTAGGAGGCTGTATTAGGCAAAGATCACGAACGAACACCTGACAGCTATTAAGAAATCCTTGTCTTTGTTATTTAAGTAAGACGTAGAAAACATGTCTGGTCGATTTTCTGTCCCGGTTCTGGGTTTTCAGAGTTTGAAAAGTATATCATCTTATGCGAATTAATTTTCCGCGTCTAATGAGACCACTCTCATCTTGCTACTCAAGATTTCCGATTAGTTATCCAGATAAAACCTAAAAGATTATTTCTTTGGGTGTGGGTTAAAAAAACATGAAAAGATAGTCGAGAAACCCATAAAGGACTTGCGTTTTGTTCTGAGACACGACAGGCCTCGAGTATATGCGGATTCACGATTGTGAAGTTTAAGTTTGGATATAGGGAGAACGGGAGAGGTTGGTCGTACTGCCGAGGGTGTACTAGAGTATATGAGAATCGATCCGTCAATGTCGCGTGCGAGTTTTAAGTGTTGCATACTGTCGATGATGATATTTGGAGTGAAAGTGGGTCACCAAGTTCGGTTGGACAGTGGTTAAGGCGCATGCGATAGCGTCATCCCCAAAAAATTATAAGTACGGGTAAAAGGACGCTTCAGGTTCATTTTTCGGTCTTACTGCGGCAGATCATGTAGCCTGTCTACAAGTTCGTAAATTAGTATTAGTCCCTTGTGTAATGGTGAAGTTGTTTCCGTGAAAGATGCAGTCTTACGTGAGTAATCTTTTGAATTTAATTTTGGTCATTATAACTAATGTTCGCTTTCTTGTCTTTACAGACAAGGGACGTGGGTTTAGACGTAGTCTTGGACGTAGTTTTGGGACGTGGGTTTGGACGTAGTTTTGAACGTAGTTTTGAACTTTAGTTTTGATTTACTTTTGAGTTTCAAGTTCTAGAATGTTAGGTCCCGACTTCCAGTTTTGATTTTTAACTACTAATTTCCGATTTCCAGTTTTTGATTTCGATCTTTGAATTTCTAAGTTTTAACTTTTGATTCCTGAATTTTAATTTCGAACTTCTAGTTTCTGAGTTTTGAGTTCCAACTTTCAATTTTCTAATTTACACGAAAGTTTACATAAAGATTCGATCATGTGGAGGCTTAGGTAGGTACCTACCTAGGTAGGTATACTAACCTGTGTGAAGGGTGATATTTGAAGAAGCTTGGAGAAATAAAGAAGAGTGGTGGAGTTTAGTTTGTAGACATGGAAGGTTTCATCAGGCAGAGGTCCTAGTACGTTGATATTTGGTCATCACAAGGTAGCAGGGAGAGCAGTCCAGCTCATCCGGCACCTAGAGCATCCACCAAGGGGTGCTAACACCAGTGCAAAGGCAGTTCCAGCAACCATGCCGGCCTAGTCTTTGATCATCGCGCTTAGGTTAGAGGAACCTTAGTTCGTCAGTTTTTGAGATGGAGTTTTGAAGAACAAGGTATGTCTTTATGAGTGAATAAACTTTTGTTATTCTCCGATAATCAAGAAAATTAAATAAATTCAAGTACAGTGTTTGGTTGATTTCATCACCTATGACTTTCTAAGTGAATTTGATTTTTGATAATATGTTATGAACTTTTATTGTGGTCAACAAGTGACTAATGTAATGGTTATGTGTAAAAATAATTTATTAAATTTATCGTATGTGTTTAGGATTTCGAGTTGGAGATGATCATTTTCTAAATTGAATGTTGAATTTCAGATTTTGTAGGTAGATACCGATTTTTATATTGAAACTTTTGCTTAAGATAAATTTGAATTTTTGATAAATAATCTCTGATCTAACTCCGAGTTCTATTCAGAATCATACCTATGTGTTATAGTTTAGAAATTGTTTAATAGAATTTGAGCTTTGGAAATTTTTATCTGAACTATTGAAATGATATAGGTACCTATCTTGAATTTTAGTCAAGTAAGTTTGATATTATTGGTAATAAGGTAATATTTATGTTTGAATATTTGAGTCAGGATTACTGATTTTAATTATTAAATTGATTGTTGATATGTAAGATCTATTGGTGATTGCCAGTCTATTGTACTGATGATGAAATTGATTTTAATAAATCTTTGTATTAAAATTCAACAATTTTAGAGTTTTGAGTATCAACCCTCCTCATGTTCTTTTAAATTATTTATTCAATCAGTAGAGTAACATCAAGAATAAGGCGATATATCCTGGTATATTTTGGTGAGGTTTATTAATTTTTGGTTATTGTTTTTAAAATTGTTAGGAGTTACTACGGGTCCAGTCTGGTTCGGTGAATGCTGGATTTTCCAGAGGAAGGCCACATTTATCTGTCCCGGGCTGGATAATCACAACGAATCTTTTGTTTAAGTTTGGTTTTGATTTGATACTTTGAAATTTTAGACGATCACTTTTCAAAATTTAAAATTTATTTTTGTTTCGACATTTAGAATATTTGGGTGGGGCATTCCAAATTTGATATGTTCCACTCGACAGGCCAATGTGGCTAATGTTACAAATTTGCCTAGTCACATTGAGATCTGTCAATAGCCACCTCCTTCCTTTCGGGGTTAAGGTAAGTGAATTATTATTTTTTTTATTGTTCAACTTTTTGAGTGGGAGTAAGCGAGGGGGAGGAAGGCTCCAAGCGGTGCGTGACCAGGATAAATCAATCTCCTTATTCTTTTTTCGAAAACTTTCTCAAACTTTGAGAAGAATTAATGAACATGAGGTGTTGGTGTTTTAATAATTTTTGAGAGAAAAAACTTTTTCAAAATTTAGACAAGTAAAGACAAATACCTTTCTTAGTTGCGTAAAGTTTACAGATGGACTAAAACCAAAAGGTAAGGTTTGAAATTTTCAACGAAGGACTTCGAGGGAATTCAGACCTGTGGTATTTGAGTCCGTGTTGTTTTCTTTTTGACGTTTCAGCTTTTTAGGTTCCAGCCCAGACGGCGTGGTAAACCTGAAGATGTGGTTTTCGAGTTCGATAATTTTTTAATTTTTCAGCTTAGGTGGAGTAACAGATAGAATCAGCAACAATCTGATTTTTGAAATTTTGGTTTTGGATAATTCTGTTAGGTCAGGTCAAGTCAACTAAGAAAAGGAACGACAATTTTCGTTTTCTTTGTTTCAGGTAAAGTTGGTTGAAAAGTCTTGTTTGAGAATTTTGAGGCAGAAATTTTTTTTGAGATAAATAGTGAAAATGGATTTCATTGAGGAAAATACTACAGTCGGTTTTGAGGTCGTTGATCTCAAAGTAGATGAGATTAAGTATGAAATTTTATTAAGAGGAGAAGTTCCACATTGGAACGGAAATTATAGGCGTACACAATTAAGTCAACTTTTGAGAATAAATGGAGGAGTCACTGTGACTATCTCTCCTTTTGATTTTAATGAGGATTTGAGTCAAGTTTTGGATTCTATTTTGGATATGACTGAAATATTGCACGATGAGGTAATTATTTCCCCTCAGTCTAATGTAGCTAGGAGATTTTCTTCGAGGTTAGCTCATTTGTTAGGAAGAATAGACAGGATGAAGGTCACTTCCGATGTTCAGACTGCTAGTCGAGATCAGGTTAGAGCAGATGCTCTACGATTGCGAGGCGATTTTAAGAAAAAAATTGTCGGTGAGGTAGTCAGTTCAAGAACAGAAATCCCACAAAGATCGCAGGCCTCTCTTTTAGATCAAGCATTTGATAGGTTATCTTGTCATAATGCTTCAACTACTCATGAAGGTAATCTTCATACGGTTTCGAGAGTCCCTTCGAATCTTCCAGAAGATCTATCGTTAAGAAGGTTAGGCTTAAGAAGCCATAACACCAATCCGTTTTTAGATTGTGATCAGGTACCCTTTGACTATGATAATCAGGCACATTCGAGCAGTTTTGTACCCCCAGTGAGAAATCCATCACCCACTTTCTCACAGTTTAGTCTCAATTCGCAAGTTCCATCCATCCAGTTAGTGGCGCCTATAGATAAGGTCATCCCGGTGTATAAATGGGGATTATGTTTCACTGGTAAAGAAAAGGGAATTGAAGTTATAAAATTTTTAGAAAGAGTTCGTGAACTTAGTCAAGCTAGGGGAGTCCCCCTTGATACAGTTTTTAATAGTGCAGTCGATTTATTTAAGGAACCAGCTCTCTCATGGTTCCGAAGCATTAAGTATCAGTTGAGGTCTTGGAGAGACTTGGAGGCAAGGATTGGTAATACTTTCATCCCTCCAAATTACGATGAAGAACTCCTAGAGGAGATTCGCTCCTTTAGGCAAAGGAATAATGAAAATGTCGTTACGTTTATTGCGAATTTAAGGATGAAGTTTTCACACCTTCTAAATCCAATTTCTATTCCGGAACAGTTGAAGATAGTTAGGAGAAACCTCCTACCCGATTTGAATTCGAAGTTATGTTTGATCGATCTGGTTTCTTATGAGCAGTTGGAATGTCTATGCAGGCAGATCGCGAAGAATTCGGTGATAATGAGTGGAGTAGAGGGTAAAACCCGTGTAGGTCGACCCCAAGCAGCACCTGTGGGAACGACAGCTAGGGAAGCGAAGGAAATCCCAAAGGTTAAAGTAGAGACCCCTCGTCCACCTTTTCCTCCCCGAAGATTTGCGAATGCTCCAAATCAGTCGATGAATAAGTCAGACCGACCCCCAGTCAGCTCTTTTTCCTGTTGGAATTGTGATCAGGCGGGTCATTCATTTAATTTTTGTCCACATCCACTTGAGAAATTTTGTTTTTCGTGCGGTTTGAAAGGAGCAATAGCGCCTTCTTGTCCCCGATGTCATCATTCAGGGAAAGATAACCAGGAAGCAGTTGAGTCCAAAGACGTTAAGAAGGTGGTGGATTGTCCAGAAACTCGGGAGTCGAATTTAGGTAAAGAAAGTTCTAAGGCAGATTCAAAAAACGAGTCGGCGAGAGAAGATTTTGGCGCGACTTCCCTCGAGTTTCGAAGACGCCAACCAGGTCCAGAATCAGGTGCGATTCCGAAGAGACGTTAGAATCGAGACAGGTGAACTCGAACCTTTCTAAGCAGATCAGTCCAGTTTTTGAGAGTAAAGATGCAGATAATAGGCCGTATATCTCTATTGAGTTAGAGGGTTTTGAGATTCTAGCTCTAGTTGACACTGGGGCAAATATCTCCATTTTAGGTGCAGGAACTGAGTCGATTTGGGAACTGTTGGAACCCAATCGAATAGTTAAAGATAAATTACCGCGAGTGACTGTAGCAAATGGACAGCCACAAACAGTTCTAGGTACTGCAGTTTTGCCTATTTGTTTTGAGGATAGGTTGATTGAGTTAGAATTTACAATTATCCCTACTATATCTCACGCTGTTATTTTAGGTTCTGATTTTTGCAAGCAGGTTGAGTTGGCTATCGATTTTAAAAATCAAGTTTTCGACATTAATGAGATTACAGGAGAGACTCCAAATTTAGGTACTTATCTTGAGGAGTTGTCAGAGGAACAACAGTTGATTTTAGATAAGGTAATAAAGCAGTACGAATTACTTGCTTCGAAAGCTCCCGGTCGTACGAGTGAAATTACACATTTCATAGATACAGGTTCAGCTAGACCCGTGAAGCAGAGGCAGTACCCCCTGTCTCCTGCTATCACCAAATTTCTACATCAGGAAGTAGATTCAATGTTAAGAGATGGAGTTATAGAGGAAAGTAATTCAGCTTGGTCAAGTCCTGTTTTGATGGTTCCAAAAAGTGACGGTACCTACCGTATGTGTTTTGATGGTCGTAAGATCAATGAGTTGACTGTTAAGGATTCCTACCCACTACCGTTGGTAGATAGTATTTTGAGTAAAGTAGCTGGATCTACTTATCTATCTTCGATTGATTTAACAAAGGCGTTTTGGAATATTCCCTTGGAGGAAACCTCCAAGCCCAAAACGGCGTTTCAAGTTCATGGTCGAGGTCTTTTTCAGTTTAAGGTTATGCCTTTTGGGTTGTGTAATGCGGCGCAGACGCAACAACGGTTAATGGACCACCTATTTAGGGGTACCAAGTTTGAAGATCGAGTTTTTACCTATTTGGATGACATTATTTGTGTGTCCAATTCATTCGAGGAACACATTGCCCTTCTTGCTGAAGTGTTGGAAATTCTCACTAAAGCCGGGTTGAAGATCAACCTGGATAAGTGTAAGTTCTGTAGAGATTCGTTATCGTTTTTGGGTTATGTGGTAGATAGGAAAGGTCTAAGGACCGATCCAGGAAAAGTTCAGGCTATTGTTGATATGCCATCACCTAAAACTACCACTGAAGTTAGGAGAGTAATTGGAATCCTCCAATGGTATCGAAAGTTCATCCCTAATTTTTCCACCGTGTCTGAGCCAATTACATCGCTTATTAAGGGTCGTAAGAAGCACACTCCAGTTATTTGGACGGAGGAAGCCGAAGAGGCTTTCCAAAGTCTTAAGGAATTGTTGGTTTCAGCTCCCATTTTAGTCAAACCGGATCCCAATCTACCTTTCTTCATTCAGACGGATGCAAGTGACGTAGGGGTGGGGGCAATTTTATATCAAGTTAAGGATGATTTTGAGCACCCTATAGCTTATGCTTCTAGAAAGCTTCTCAAGACTGAGAAGAAAAATTACACGGTTACAGAGAAGGAGTGTCTTGGAGTTATTTTTGGTATTGAAAAATTCAGGTGTTATGTCGAGGGCACAGAGTTTACAGTTGTTACTGACCATGCCAGCCTACAATGGCTGTATAAAATTAAAGATCCAGTCGGCAGAATTGCTAGGTGGACAGTCAGGTTGAGTGGATTTAAGTTCAAGGTTGTCCATCGTCCCGGTAAGAATTTGGTCATGGCTGATTTTCTGTCCAGACATATTTCTTTGATTAATGTTAAATCTTTTACGCCAGACACCTGGTATGTTGAGATGATTAATAAAGTCCGCTGTAACCCAGCGAAATTTCCAGATTTTGACGTTAAGGATAATATTTTGTATAAACATATTAGGCCAAAACACGACATCCAGTCCAATTTTTCAGACTGGAAAATAGTAGTTCCAACTGAGAATAGGAAAGAGGTTTTTGTTGAGTGTCATGATCATCCGACTTCAGCTCATTTAGGTATTTCAAAGACGTTGGCAAGAATTTTGGAAAATTATTATTGGCCAGGAGTAAAGGAGTCAGTGAGACGTTATGTTAGATCATGTGAGACTTGTGGTGCCCACAAATCCACAAATCAATCTCCAGCTGGTTTAGGAGGAAATCAACGTAAAGTCGATTTCCCGTTTCAGTCTATTTCTTTAGATTTTATGGGACCTTTCCCAAGATCTAAATCAGGAAATACCCAATTGTTGGTTATTACTGATTCTTTCACCCGATTTGTTATAGTAAAACCCCTTCCTAAGGCTACTTCGGCCAAGGTCGTGAAAATTTTGGAGAGAGAAATCTTTTTGGTTTATGGAACTCCAGAGGTAGTGTGTTGTGATAATGGTAGTCAGTTCAGGTCTAGAGAATTCAAAGAATTAATGAAGAAATATCAGGTTCCTAAGATCTGGTATAATCCCAGTTATCACCCCCAGGTTAATCCAACCGAAAGGGTGAATAAAGTTTTGGGTAGTGCTATAGCGTCATATATTAAAGATGACGATCACCGAACGTGGGACGAACATATTTTCGAAATTGCTCAGGCAATTAATACCTCGGTACATGAGTCCACAGGGTACTCACCCTCTTTTTTGGTTTTTGGACGTTACACACCAGTGAATGGTAGTTTTTATAAGGATGTTGATTATAGTTCTTTTGACCCAGTCGATTTCTCCAATCGACTTAAATGGCAGTCCGAAGTGAGCAAAGTTCCTAAACTTTATCCCCAAATCCAGGAGAAAATTAGAAAATCTTTTGAGAAAAATGTTAAGAGGTATAACCTTCGTAGGCGAGAGGTTAATTTTCAGGAAGGTGATAAAGTGTGGAAGAAAAACTTCGTTCTTTCCAAAGCGGTCGATAAGTTTTCTAAGAAATTAGCTCCAAAATATGTCCCGGCTATGATAAAGAAAATTAAAGGTACTGGTAAGGTTGTTGTTCTTTCAGATCTGTCAGGAAAAATCCTGGGAGATTTTCACGTAAGTGATATTAAACCGTTCGTTGAGAGTCAAGACAGCCAGTGTTAGTGTAGAGCGCGCTTTAGGGGTGACCTAGTTGTATTGTATTCAAGTTGGCGCCCCTAGTGTAAAGCTCCGTTCACACGCAAAGGCAGTATATATCCTATTTGTTTGTAGTTTGAGAATTTAGAAAGAATTCGTTTAGTGTGTCAATAGTAAGCTTTTCAGTAAGTTTAGTTACGGTTTTGAAAAAAAAATAAAGGTTGTTTAGAGTCAGGAGTTTTCGTAGAGGTTGAGTCGAGTTTAGAGAAAATCCTTCTATAGGTACTTAGGTTAAAATAATTTGAGACTGGTGATGTTAGCGTACAAATTAAATAAATTTAGCTAACCTACCAGTAATTGTTGTTGAGGTAGAGGTTGAGTTACATTTTAGTCATGGCCAGACTAATTTGTAAAATATTTTTAAACGGTCGCGTTAGAGCCCCATGCAAATAAGTGAGCTACGTGACTAGGCGTTGGGTTGAGTTGATTTAGGTGAGTTCTTAATTGAAAATTTCGAGTTCTGTTAGAGTTGATAATTGGCATAATCTAAATATAAATCTGAGCTGTTATCATCCTAACAGTAACTTTCAGGAACGATCCGTTGAGTAGAGTTGAGAATTGAGGTAGTTATAAAACTTTTAGGTTGAGATCTTGAAAAAAAAAGCTCCTGATGATAAAAATCTTTTCCATTCCTTTGATTAAGGTTAAGTCGAGGCAATATTTTTAGCTAGAGTTTGAGATTCAATAAGTACAGTTAGTTGAGA
Organism: Malachius bipustulatus; assembly: GCA_910589415.1. Classification (NCBI taxonomy): domain Eukaryota; kingdom Metazoa; phylum Arthropoda; class Insecta; order Coleoptera; family Melyridae; genus Malachius; species Malachius bipustulatus. Next base: position 3,729,245 of record OU342630.1, on the reverse strand, counting down.
TTTAAGAATTCTTTCAGTTGACACATTATCTCGAATATCTTTGATGGTGTTTAATTTTGGTGGAACAACATTAACCGGGTGGTTAATGAGTTATGATTGGAAATTAACTATACAGATTTTGACAAGAAATTTTGAGTTTTAGAAGTCTCTTCATTTGTAAGAACTTTTCAAGTTTGCTCTGTTGAGAACATTTGAGTGGTATGACAGTCAAGGATAAGGTCTTTTTCGAAAATTTTCTTTTTGAAAATTTTCATTCTTTTAATTGAGATAGAGTTCGTTGGTAAGTAAAACCACATATATAGGTCCAACGTTTGAGATTTGATTTTCTTTTTGAAAATTTTATTCTGTAATAATTGAGATAGAGTTCGTTGGTAAGTAAAACCACATATAGGTCCAACGGTTGAGATTTGATTTTCTTTTTGAAAATTTTATTCTTTGAGATAGAGTTCATTGGTAAGTAAAACCACTTCATAGGTCCAATGATTGAGATTTGGTTTCTCGTTTGAAAAATTTTCTTTAGACAATGACAACATCTTTGGGGTTATTTTTGGTACTTTCCACCCTGGTGTTACCTAAAGAGAAAGTATCCAGCCACTTTTGAAAATAGGTCCAGTGGCTGATTTCTTGTATATATTTCTATGTGCTTCTTTCTTTTTTCTTTTTCACTGTTTACAGTATACATTTAAGTTCGCTTTTGATCTTTTATCTCTTCTTTAGGGTCCTTTTGTTTGCCCTTTTCCGCCCTGCCCCGTCTAAAGTGAAAACGACAATCGGGTCCTTTTTCGTCCTTTTCCGCCCTGCACCGTCTAAAGTGAAAACTGACAGTCCTTTTAGGACAATATAGTATGTTTACCCTTTGATGACAATTTTGATTTGGAAAATTATTTCCAATTTCTTTTAAGTAAAGTAGGGACTTTACTCCCTACATTTTGACGTCGAGTTCCACCTTGATCAACATATTAGTATGATTCTGAAGGTCTAACACATTTGTGTAAGTTTTAGAGTAATAATTTGGAGTTGAGATAGTTTTGAGTCTTTGAGTTTAGGTGTCTGGGTAAGTCTCGACGGGTTCTTGAGTAAGAATGGCCGCACAGTTCCAGTACCACTTTGAGTCATTCAGTAGAGAAATTTAGTGACGTAGGTCTCAGTAGAGGGAAATCTTGGAAAATTAAATCTGTCTCACTACTGATACTTAGCGTTTGCGTTAAAGAATTTTGAGAAATAAAATCCGAGTTGGAGTTTCAGAATTTCATCTATTCTTGTGTTTTTGATAACCACTTGACTGAATCTTGTTGAATAATTTGGACGTTTTTGGAAAACAATTTTGACATTTTTGAGTATAGATAATTTAGATATCCCGATTTTGACATTTTTGAGTATAGATAATTTAGATATCCCGATTTTGACATTTTTTGAGTATGAATATCTTCAATATTTCGGTTTTGATATTTTGAGGTATGAATAATTTTGATTTGGAAGTGTCCAGATCGAAATACTTTGAGTATGAACAATTTTGACATTTGACCCGATTTAGACGTCTTGGAGTTTGAGGTATAAGTAGAACTCTTAGATTTAAAATTTCTTTAGGCTTTTCTATGTAGAAATTTAGTTTTGGCTTTTTTAGATTTCTCTATGATTTCCTTTGTTAGGAATCATATTTCACTCCAAAGTCGTTAGGACGTTATTCTTAACTAACTAACGATCAAGGAAACCTTTTAGCTTTTGACGTTAAATCTCTAGTCGCAGGGAAACGCACTAGAGGGGTGTATTTTGGCATTTCCGGCCTCATAAGCGGAGAATTGCCCTGTCGTCTAGTCAGCTGCTTAGCCCCCAGCTGATGAAGTAGGTGGTATTGTCTGGCGACATACCGACCATAGGGGCCGAATCTTTATGGCTTCGTCATCCTGGCAGTATTGCCAACTCACGAGTTTCGGTCACTGAATTTCCTTGAGGTGTTCAGGCAGACCCAACTCCTTGATTTTTTTTGTGTGTAGGACGAAGTCGGTAATCGATTGACGACAGCCGGAGTTTCTCCAATGGAGAACTCTGTTTCACATAGTTTTAGTTTTATTTTAGGATGAGTATGGTGGTGGAGGTTATTGGTTCTGGTATAGTCTGTTCAACCAGAGGTTAGGGAAAATATTTAGCTTTCTTTTGAAAAATCTTTAGTTACAAGGTAGTGTACTAGAGGGGTGCATTATGTCATTTCCAGCCTTATAAATGGAAAGGGCCTGCCGTTTAGTCAGTTGTGGAGCCCCCGACTGATGAAGTAGGAGGTATAGTCACGTGACATGCCAACCACAGGGGCCAATTATTTGAGCTTCGCTACATAGGCAAATATTGCCACCATAAGAGTTTTGTCCTTTTGAGTCCCTTTGTGTTCTCATAAGACTCAACTTATTTTGATAAGTTATGTGTAGAGCGGAGTTAGTTTCCGAATAACGGCAGTCAGGTTTTCCTTTTGGGAGCCTGTTTAACCTAGTTTTAGTAACCAGAGTCCTACTGGCGGTTTCCGAGGTCAGGGCTCGCCCATATTGCTTTGTGTTTGAAACATGGAGTGTTTAAAACTTGTTCTTTCTGTCTTTTCTTTCAGTTTGTTGGGATTTGTTGATTGTTGATTCGAGAGGAGTTCTCTCGGAAAAGTTTCTTGTGGAGACTTTTCCTTCCTTTTTACAAGGGGGGGTGTGCAGCGTGCCTTGCACGCTACGTTTTCTTTTTCAAAATTTTAAGTCTTGATTTGGAATATTTTTATAAAGTTCAGAAGAGTTACGATTGACTGTACATTTTCGCTGATGTAGGAGGCTGTATTAGGCAAAGATCACGAACGAACACCTGACAGCTATTAAGAAATCCTTGTCTTTGTTATTTAAGTAAGACGTAGAAAACATGTCTGGTCGATTTTCTGTCCCGGTTCTGGGTTTTCAGAGTTTGAAAAGTATATCATCTTATGCGAATTAATTTTCCGCGTCTAATGAGACCACTCTCATCTTGCTACTCAAGATTTCCGATTAGTTATCCAGATAAAACCTAAAAGATTATTTCTTTGGGTGTGGGTTAAAAAAACATGAAAAGATAGTCGAGAAACCCATAAAGGACTTGCGTTTTGTTCTGAGACACGACAGGCCTCGAGTATATGCGGATTCACGATTGTGAAGTTTAAGTTTGGATATAGGGAGAACGGGAGAGGTTGGTCGTACTGCCGAGGGTGTACTAGAGTATATGAGAATCGATCCGTCAATGTCGCGTGCGAGTTTTAAGTGTTGCATACTGTCGATGATGATATTTGGAGTGAAAGTGGGTCACCAAGTTCGGTTGGACAGTGGTTAAGGCGCATGCGATAGCGTCATCCCCAAAAAATTATAAGTACGGGTAAAAGGACGCTTCAGGTTCATTTTTCGGTCTTACTGCGGCAGATCATGTAGCCTGTCTACAAGTTCGTAAATTAGTATTAGTCCCTTGTGTAATGGTGAAGTTGTTTCCGTGAAAGATGCAGTCTTACGTGAGTAATCTTTTGAATTTAATTTTGGTCATTATAACTAATGTTCGCTTTCTTGTCTTTACAGACAAGGGACGTGGGTTTAGACGTAGTCTTGGACGTAGTTTTGGGACGTGGGTTTGGACGTAGTTTTGAACGTAGTTTTGAACTTTAGTTTTGATTTACTTTTGAGTTTCAAGTTCTAGAATGTTAGGTCCCGACTTCCAGTTTTGATTTTTAACTACTAATTTCCGATTTCCAGTTTTTGATTTCGATCTTTGAATTTCTAAGTTTTAACTTTTGATTCCTGAATTTTAATTTCGAACTTCTAGTTTCTGAGTTTTGAGTTCCAACTTTCAATTTTCTAATTTACACGAAAGTTTACATAAAGATTCGATCATGTGGAGGCTTAGGTAGGTACCTACCTAGGTAGGTATACTAACCTGTGTGAAGGGTGATATTTGAAGAAGCTTGGAGAAATAAAGAAGAGTGGTGGAGTTTAGTTTGTAGACATGGAAGGTTTCATCAGGCAGAGGTCCTAGTACGTTGATATTTGGTCATCACAAGGTAGCAGGGAGAGCAGTCCAGCTCATCCGGCACCTAGAGCATCCACCAAGGGGTGCTAACACCAGTGCAAAGGCAGTTCCAGCAACCATGCCGGCCTAGTCTTTGATCATCGCGCTTAGGTTAGAGGAACCTTAGTTCGTCAGTTTTTGAGATGGAGTTTTGAAGAACAAGGTATGTCTTTATGAGTGAATAAACTTTTGTTATTCTCCGATAATCAAGAAAATTAAATAAATTCAAGTACAGTGTTTGGTTGATTTCATCACCTATGACTTTCTAAGTGAATTTGATTTTTGATAATATGTTATGAACTTTTATTGTGGTCAACAAGTGACTAATGTAATGGTTATGTGTAAAAATAATTTATTAAATTTATCGTATGTGTTTAGGATTTCGAGTTGGAGATGATCATTTTCTAAATTGAATGTTGAATTTCAGATTTTGTAGGTAGATACCGATTTTTATATTGAAACTTTTGCTTAAGATAAATTTGAATTTTTGATAAATAATCTCTGATCTAACTCCGAGTTCTATTCAGAATCATACCTATGTGTTATAGTTTAGAAATTGTTTAATAGAATTTGAGCTTTGGAAATTTTTATCTGAACTATTGAAATGATATAGGTACCTATCTTGAATTTTAGTCAAGTAAGTTTGATATTATTGGTAATAAGGTAATATTTATGTTTGAATATTTGAGTCAGGATTACTGATTTTAATTATTAAATTGATTGTTGATATGTAAGATCTATTGGTGATTGCCAGTCTATTGTACTGATGATGAAATTGATTTTAATAAATCTTTGTATTAAAATTCAACAATTTTAGAGTTTTGAGTATCAACCCTCCTCATGTTCTTTTAAATTATTTATTCAATCAGTAGAGTAACATCAAGAATAAGGCGATATATCCTGGTATATTTTGGTGAGGTTTATTAATTTTTGGTTATTGTTTTTAAAATTGTTAGGAGTTACTACGGGTCCAGTCTGGTTCGGTGAATGCTGGATTTTCCAGAGGAAGGCCACATTTATCTGTCCCGGGCTGGATAATCACAACGAATCTTTTGTTTAAGTTTGGTTTTGATTTGATACTTTGAAATTTTAGACGATCACTTTTCAAAATTTAAAATTTATTTTTGTTTCGACATTTAGAATATTTGGGTGGGGCATTCCAAATTTGATATGTTCCACTCGACAGGCCAATGTGGCTAATGTTACAAATTTGCCTAGTCACATTGAGATCTGTCAATAGCCACCTCCTTCCTTTCGGGGTTAAGGTAAGTGAATTATTATTTTTTTTATTGTTCAACTTTTTGAGTGGGAGTAAGCGAGGGGGAGGAAGGCTCCACAAATATGATCTTTACTATCGACAAGGTTAAGCAACTAATTATTCAGAAAATAAGTTGTTGTCAAATAATGATTATTTTGACATTTGCTGATATAGGATGCAGCAGGTTTGTGTGATTTGTTTCGTGTTTCTTTTTGTTATTATTATTATTTTTTTTTTGAGGTAGAATCGGTCTTAACTGTGTAGGTAAGACCAAGTGGCTCCACTCTGGTAATTTGGCTTCGAGAACGAACTCATTCAGCCACAGACACATTTTCATAAACGAATACAAACAACCAAACCGAGCTGGGACTCGAACTACAGACGTTTGGCAACGTCAACGACTTCAATCAGTGATCTTGACTGCTGCGTCACCGCCCGCGCCTTTTGTGTTTCTTGCATTGATAATTAAAGCAACGTGTTCGGAGATTAATCCAATAACCGTGAAGTTTGTTGAATAGTTGAAACTGTAAGATCCTTAAAATGTTATGTTCAAGCCAAATGATTAAGTATTGATACATACATAATACATAGGTGTTCATTTTCAATCGAGCAGATCAATCAAAATCAAAAAATGAGAAAAAAGGACATTTTATGATAATTTTAGTGATTTTATTGTTACAATCTAAGACATTATATTTTTTCCATAGCTTACTTAAATTAGGTTTTAATTTTTTTGTGCTCACACGATATACACCATATTACTTTAAAAGCAGTTAGTTTATAAGGACTATACTTAGCAAAGAAATATATTTCCTTAATTATCCCGCCACCACTGGTTGCCGTCAGTTTCAAGCACGTGCAGCGAACACAGCTGCTATCATTTGTTTACGCCATACTATGGTAGATTTGGCGACATTATGAAAGAAACAGATCAATCGATTGGGTTGTAATGCTGTATTCTTATTCACATCAGATAGGGTAGGCCTGAAGAAGAAAACCAACCGAAGTTCTCGGAAACGATTCTCCGTGGATGCCGTATAGACTAATAAACAGGAATATTCTGTGAATGTTACTGGAAAACTGTAGAGAATTATGCTGGCATGAATAGAAACTAGAATCTTGGAAAGATTTAGGAATACGAATTGCGAGGCGAATTGTAATGTCAGGGTGATCATTTAATTTTTGAGTAACAAGTTAATTGCAAGAATTTACTGAGACCCTATTAGGTCGCTTTCCACTATGAACTTTTACAAAAAGGAATTACGGAGATTAAAGTTAGTCTAAACAAAGTTGTCATCAAAGTCTCTCAGTAGTTGAAGATATATTAGACAGTTGTTATGGTTTACGGCTATCTTAGATTATGGATTAGGTATAAAGTTTGAATAAAGATAATACATTACTTTTTGACGGCTCTGATTTCTTCAGCTAAAATTCCAGGAATCATTCTTCAGTTAATTTCCTCTAACTTTTTTGTGTCTTAGCTCTTCCTTATTATTTTTTTTAATTGCTTTTAGATTACACTTATTTTTAGATTTGCAAAATAAAATATGTAGATATTTGCAAAATATTGTAAGATTATGAATAAAATATCGAAAACAGAAAAACAATTGAACATCGCGTTTTCGAGATATTTAAAAAAATTGATATTTTTTAATGGAACAACCTGTATATTTTTGGATGGATCTGTTGCAAATTTTTTTTTAAGGAAAAAGTCTCTATGCACTATGACACTAAAATAACAAAATTTTACAACACAAATGAGTTCTGTTATTTGTTTATTTAAAATTAAATCCTTTTCAAGATAATAACTCTTATTTTTAGTATACTTTTTAATCAAAAAATACACTATGGAGGACGACATAATTTATTTACCTTACATTACGTAGGTACACTTAATTACAGTAATTGTCGCAGCCTACTTTGGGAGTAATAAAATGATGGATAATTAATGAATTTTTTATTTTAGGATCATAGTGCATACCTAGAGACTTTTTCCTTTAAAAAAAATTTGGAACCGATCCATCTAAAAATATACAGGCTGTTCCTTGAAAAAATATTTTTTAAATATCCATTTTTTTTTATTATCTCGAAAACGCGATGTTCAATTGTTTTTCTGTTTTCGCAATTTTATTCAGGAGAAAAAATACTACTAGTTTTCTAATTTAACCGACTTTCTAGCTCAAATAATAACGAAGTTAGCAATAGTGCCGACTTAATTTAAAACACGGTGTATACCGTGCGGATACTGACCCTTTATACATAGCTAATTGGAATTAATAGTTGGTATTGTAAATTGATTCAATTAGATTGTTTGCAATAATACCAGACACTAAGTAGTTATCTATGGTAACTAATTGAAATTGAACACAACAATTCTGCAATGTGTAAACTCCCAGTCAATTATTGAGCAAAATCAAATAGACCAATACTGCCGTGCTACGGAAGAAGAACGTATGTGCATTTTTTTCAAAATTCGAATTTTTGGTGTTTTGGATGTTTCATGGTTGGTTCTATCAAATAAAAAATAAATGAAGAAAACATTTTCGAAAATGACCGAACAAATCATTTTTGAATTTTGACGGTTTGTAATTTTCTGTTCACATTCAGCAATTTACTACGCAATAGAAACGTATGTGTATGAATTTCTTCCCATTTTTACCGCATGTGGAAATAATTGGATAAAGCGTTTAGAAATACTACACATCAACACCGTATGTGGTTAAATACGGCATTTATATGTACCATGGTTTATTAATTTTCTCAAAATCAGCTTAATGGAAACAATGTATGTGTATAGTATGTATGTGAAATTACATTGGGTGGTCACTTACGTTCCTTATGTCTAGTAAGTAAGTAGATGATAGTCTGTGAAAACGCCATATGTGAACATTTTTGACTAAAAATAATATAACGGTGTATTGTACGTTTACAAGAAAAAATTCATATTAAATACGGTACACTAGTAAATGAATAAAAAATATCAGAACAAAATTGATTAATTAAATTTGAAAAGACAAGCGTTTAAAAATGTTAAAACTTTGAAGGCCGATTTCTCGAAACTACCTCAACTGCACATACGGCGTTTTTTCGTCGCACGGCAGAATATTACTAAGTAGAAAAACTCAGTATTCGCACGGTGTTATACTAATGGGATCTTGATGACGAAACGTGTTGCCAAATATTAACTACACGAGTCCGCAGGACGAGTGAAATTTTTTGACAGTACGCTGAGTGTGAACCTATGTAATTTCAATAATCAATAGAGACAATATCGATAATCAGCAATTACAAGAGTGGTATTCAGTAGATTATGCAACGATTGGAACAATCAGAAATTGGAACATTTTCAAAAATTATTATATGTATTATAGCAGTTATTAATTGTTAACATTGCAGCAACTTTTGCAACAAAATACCAAAAATAAATTAATTTGCTAACGGTAAATGGAACGCTTGGTTTTTAGTCTCACAATAATTAGTATTCACTCGGATGAACTCGTAAAAGTTTGACATGTTTCGGCTATTATCATTTTCATAGGCCATTTTCAAAGAGAGTCAGTCAGTTACCCACTAAAATTGAAGCAGTGAACACCTTGTCCACTGGTGCCTCACCATACAGGTGCCTCAGAATACCAATTGTTAATTTTTAGGGATGTGATAGTAGTCACCTAAACACAAATTCTTTTTTCTGTAATACAAACACCGGGTGTCCCGTTAGGGTATATCTTGTGAACTATTCTGAAAATAAAATTTTTTAGAACATAAGTGACCATGAGAAATTCTTAAAATTTTTAACATGTATTTTGAAAATGGCCGCACTTCGAATTATCGTGAGTGGGCGATTGTGAAACCTCCTCTGGAACCGAAGGTCTATTGTGGTTCAACTTGATACCTACTTCGTTATTTTAACGGGGACAGCCTGTATAATTATATATTTTCAAATCTTCTGAAAAAATCCAATGCAAGGAGTTTTTATAATTATTAAGTTTTATTGTAATTTAGATTTAGCATTTTATGAGTTATTATAAACAAGTGAAATTAGCAATTCTTCAACATCAAAGCAGGGAACGACGATAACGGCTCAAGATATTTTAAAATGCCTTAGGTAGATGTCCTCATCTAAACTTTTCAATTTTCATGTAGTATCCTATTATGTAGGTAGTTTATATTTTTATACGGAGACGGTGATGGAATTATTTTTTGGGGTTAATATAGTTTCTATCTAAGGACAAGTTGAGGAGTAGGTATTGCGACCATCTGTAAAAGCCAGTCTCAAAATATTTTAAACTGTCTACGGCTTCGACTGCACAAACTAGAGCGCTCGTGGTGCCCCACCTATTTTATGTAATAAGAGATCAAATAGGTACCTTTATTTGATCTAAAATCATTTAATTAACTCTACAGTAGGTACTAGTTTAGAACGGTTTTGCATACTAATCTACAAGAAAAAAATATTTATCTTGAACTTTGTTATTTTGAATGTTACTCTCATATTAATGTCGATATGATTGCATTTCTGGAATTTGTGTCCTATTATTGACTAAATTTATGTAAAATATTAGATTAAGGTTTATTGGGATTCCAATTTATCTTGTCACTGAATGTGCTTTTTAGAACAAATTGGAAATCTTTTGCATTCCATGTTACGCAACAACTAACGACATGCACGGTGCCGTTTAGTCCTTGTTGTGGATTCATCAGGCAAGCCATACGAGTCAGATATACAACACGTATCTTTTTTGAGTCAATTCATTTTTGACGGTTAATAATTTTTCGCAGAATCTAAAATTGTAATAGAGAATATTGTTAGTAGTCTATTGCAAATAAAAAAGTTGTTGACGACTTTTAGTATAGCTGGAAACGGTAGACGACAAAAAATAATTTATGCGTACCGGGTGGCTCCATACCTCTTATTGGTACAGGAAATTTAGGGTTTGGATTTTTAAGAAGCCAGGCAGTAATTTTATGTAACATTTCGTTAGAGAATCCTTATAAAGGAGCTCGGAGCCACTTTTTCAACATCCCCACCCTTGAGCATTTTGAGAAAGGAGGTTGGTTTTGCGAATCGATTTAGCGGCTAAACGTTTCACCCTAAATATACTCATAAAAGGGGTTGAAAGGAGCTCGCAGAATCCCTTTGGGAAATTGACTTCCGGTTAAATTTGATGTAATTTTGGGGATTGGTAGTATTCGATGAGTAGATGAGAATTCATGGGCATAGCCTCCCAAAAAGTCTTGTTCTCGAGATATTCACCTCTGATCTTGGATAGAAATCTTAAATATTGGGTTTAACTTTAAAATTGGGTATTTTTTAATTTTTGACGCGTTTATTTGTTGTCATTTTTATTCTTATAGTCAATGAAGTAATTACAAAAATGATAACACAAAATAAAAACATTTTCTCCAATTTCTCGAAGACGATTCAACAGATTCATAATGTAACTGCACCAACAGAAGCAGCTTTTCAATCTTAACAAAAATGATCCATCTAATCTCTATGTAATCTACCTCTATGTTTTTTATTTGAACTTTTTTTTAAAGCGTGTAGTCGCTAAATCTATTCGTAAATGCATTCCATTTTCTCAAAATGATCAAGGGTGGGGGTGCTGAAAAAGTGCCCCGGGCTCCTTTAAATAAATAAATATCGTATGGCTGTGGTAAAGCCCAAGTGTCAGAAGTTTTCAAGTAGCCTCAAGGGCCTCTGACGTAACTTAACGACTGCTGTGAAGCAGCCGGGACTCCCTTTTTAACGTACCTCCCGGAGCACGATCGGTCACGGAACTTTTTTATTTACCACTATAATTGGTCACCCATCTAAGTACTGACCAAGCAAAGTCATGCTGCACTTTAGAGATCGTTTTACCGAAACTCTAGCAGCTTGGCTATTGGCTCCTTTAATGGTCCCTTAAGGAAATGTTACATAAAAGTGCTTCTAGGATTTTTTTCTGGATATTGGCATTTTTTGCATAATTTTCCGGTACTGATTGCCTAATAAATACAAAATAACAATACGTCAAAATAGTTTGTCAATAGACAACAATTAATTTCGTTAACATCGAAACTATTTTCTATATTATTAGGCAATAGAGGTATTAGAAAGTATAGAGGTATGATCAGCCAGCCGGTAAAAATAATTATGAGAAGTGACTATTCGAAAATTTTTAAACTTCGCTTGGACCTACATTCGGAAATACTTATTCTATCGAAAGTCAGCGTTAATCAAACAAAAAAGTTTTGTTATTTTTTTCAAAATTTTATGTAAAAATAAACACAGATGCTTTTTCAAAAAGTCTGATACAATTTTGTTCTAAAACAACTAACAACACAATATTTGAACATAGAAAAATTTGCCCCCAAATCACGAAGTTGGGTGTTGAAGAATCCTGTATGTATTCACAGAAATTTTTGTATTTTTTCTCAGTGGCAAATAACTTCTTATGGCAAATTAGCAAGCATAGGCAAAGTCTCTAATATCTTTATCTACATATTATAAGTAGGTATCTTTTTATTAGGCGTAACAATAAAAGTTTAAGCTAATTACGAAAAATTTCTTAATTAGAAATTCGTGATACGTTCCTCTTAACGCTCCAGAAACCTTATGAATTTTTCTTCCTTTTATTAACTTCATCCAGCGACGACCAGATACAGAGAGATGAATAATTGTCTCCTGGAAATATGGCATTTATCATCCTGATAAGTAAGTAAATTGCAGATCATAAAATATTCAGAATTTTTTCACCACTTCTCTCCTGGAACTTAACTTTTTCTTCGCCGTGACTAGAGAGTATCACTTTCGTCGCCTCGAATTTGTCATCTGTCGGGAATTCCCGTGCAAGAAAGGCAAAAGACATAACTGTATATGAAAGAAAATCTGTGTTTACTTTTTCATGTACTTACTAGAGTTCCTGTAACTAGATGTTATGATTATGACCAAACGTTATTTACAAAACGCTAAACGCTACAACAAAAATTAGTTTCTGTCAAATAAATTTATTAGGCACAATTATTATTATTGTGATTTTAATTATTATTATTTATTTTAAGGGATAGAATTATTTGGTAAACATCAGAACATCAGAGTTCAGTAACTATAATCATTTATGAAAAATACATTCAAGAAATATCAAAATAAATTTCCAAGTAATATAATTTAGGTGCGTATTTCAATTTCGTTTTAAATCGTGTTAATAATTTTTTTCGCTAGTTTAAACTTCATCTTGTTTGAACTAGCATAATTGGGTATTTTGTTATAAATCAATTGTAAATTTGAAGCAAAATACAGAGTTACTGGCAATTGAATACATTCCTTTGGAGATTTGTCAGAACAAAATATAAGGAGTAACTTGAATAAACCTTACATGCACTACACGGGGTTATATAGAACTATTTAAAGGGCCACAACAGGGATATCCTAAACCATTGAAGATACGAGGTCGGTTAAATTACAGAAAAGATATTTGAAATATCCCCAGTATTTCCGGAAATATCCTTAAAAAACTGACAAATCGAGAAATCTTATTTTTGCCATAATCTTTCTTATTATTTGAAATTAATAATTATTATTTTTTTAGCGCGTCGCCTCTGAAAGACGACTTTTCAGTAGCTTAATAGCCGGCGGAACGACGCATATTGCAGCCCTACATGCAATAGCGGCTCGCTTCTAGCGTACAAAATATTCCAGTTCGCAACGAACGTTTTTTCTGGCCCTAGGGCGGACAGATTTAGTCGTTACTATAACAACTACTGTTATCAGTTAGTGATTACGCGGCAGGTGAGAGCTCTTGGCAGCGAAATTCAAGCACACAGCTGATAACTACCGAGACCACGATACCTACGCGCATATTTTAATCGAGTCTAAACGAGCTGGAAATATAATAATAACAGGTAGGTACCTATCTAATTACAAAGATTAACGGGGGTTACTAGTTTCTGAGGTTTCGTCAATAAAGCAACAAAATGAACGCTAGACAGGAAAATTACACTGACAGTGAATTAATTTGTACGCCACCACATATTCGCCAACAAGCTAACAAGCCAAAGTATTCAGTGTTCTAACGCCATGCGCTAAAAATAGCGTCTATATCTCGGCCGGATCCGAAGTCCATTTCAGCTCCTATTCAATCAACCCTCGCTCCGCTACGCTCCGCTCGGCCCGATAACTTCATAATCGCCGAAATGAACTTCTTTCCGCCCTTGATATAGAATATACTATTTCGTAGGCTTAGATAAGCCGTTATCAGCTATTCATCTGACGTTTCAAAAATTTTCAAAGCCGACTAGATCTCAGAGTTTTCATAGTCAACTTTCGTTTTTCTTATGGCCGTCATATTATTTTTATATGTCGTTCGATAAGAAAAAAATAATGGAAACCAAAAATTATTAAACTTCAGAAAGAAAATTCCAAAATGTTTATTCTTCTTTTTTCAAAGAAAAGCAGAAAATTTTTCGCTGAAATATGTCAATGAAGTCTTAATATGCTTGCCTTATGGTTTTTTAATTTCTCTATGATATTCGATCTAAAGAGTTTTGTCTTTTTTTAGAAAAAAAAAGAAGAACAAAAAATTTTTTAAATTTATCTTTTGAAGTTTATTAGTTTTTGGTTTCTATTATTTTTTTCATACCGAACGAAATAAAGAAACAATATGGCGGTCATAAGAAAAACTAAAGATGACTATGAAAACTCTAAGATCTAGTCGGCTTTGAAAATTTTTTAAATGTCACATGGGTAACACTTGCCGACTTATGTAAGCCTACAAAAAATATTTACTAATAATTTCCAATAACAAAAAAGATATGACGAAAATAAGAAATCTCGATTTTTCAGTTTTTTTTAGGATATTTCAGGAACGGTCACAGATATCGGTTTTGACATCATGTTTTGACGGATTCGAGATGGCCACAAAATAGCGCAACTTTTCTCTAATTTAACCGAACTCGTATCTTCAATGGTTTAAGATATCCGTGTAGTGGCCCTTTTAATAGTTCTAACCCTGTAGAAAACGAAAAAAAAAATTAAATCAACCCTAAAAAATTTTCATATCCGTGTTTTTTTTTTAAATTATGTAGTAAAAGTTTTTCTTTGAAAGCTTTACACATTTGACATGTTTACTGATATTTTTCAATCCAAACGAATGAAGACAAAAAAAATACGCAAAGTTAAAATAGGTACACTTTTATTAAACAAATTGAATAATAATAAATTATTAAGTATATCAACTACAGCACTCCGATTCTTGAAAAACAATAATGCTTTCTGAACGACACATTTACCCCAATAGTATGGTGAAGACAGAGACATCGATGTTTCAATGGTCATTTCCATCTCATCAGTCTGTCACATCACCACCACTTGAGAAGTGTGCCGATCAGAAAGAAAATCAAAAGCTATGAGCAAAATGATTTGTCGGAAACATAGTGACTTGCAAGGCAAATGCCATCTGACGACTGAAAAGTATACAACTTTCAATATGAGATGGAAATGGCCATTGAAACATCGATGTCTTTGTCTTCACCATACTATTGGAGTAAATGGTGTCGTCCAGAAAGCATTATTAGGTACATTTTTTTAAATTACGTTTTAAGGCCTTTCAATCAACCTTTTAATAAAAACTGCAGATGTTATAATAATAAATATAATATAATATTAATTTTATTCTTTAGCTAACATACGCTGGATAGAACACGTCATAAAAAAGTAAAATTGAAAATCGTTGCCTAAAACTGAGTTAAAACTGCATGAACATTTTTTATTCATTTTCAATTCGGTCTTGTTGCTAGTGGTGACCGACATTTCGCACATAATTAGCTTTTGTTTTCCTCTACCAACCACAAAATACGAATTATTGATTAAAGATTATTTGCCATGACTTAATACTTCACTTGTTTGAAAAACTTATTCTTACGTTTCAAAGTTTAACACTGGAAAACTCCTAAAATTAATTTGAATTCATATGAATAAGTGAGAAACGTGATGAGCTTACTTTCTGAAGATTAAAAAAGTATTTTCTCTTGTTTTTAAAATTTCATTTCTCTAATCAATTGTACAAAACAGGCAATTCATGTACATATTCACATTCACGTCTACATCCAGACAATAATTATGAGTCATCCTGTTTGTCTCTCCTTATAATATCTCAAAATGAGACTAAGTAAGTGTGACCTAAAACCAAAATAACCTCACTTGAACTGCATAAAGGATTTTTTCCGCAAGCGTTCTAAAATACCGCAATTATGATACTGTATACACCTCTTAGAAAGATCATATTATGTTTGATCAAGTTACGAAGCAGAACAAAACATTGTAGTTTTTGAGTAACAATAATGTCATGATTCAGACGATCAGAAGCTTTCCTGAAATTTTAAAGCAAAAACTAACGAGCCGGCGACTGTAAAAATGTTTCATAGCTAATTTCCACACAGTTATTTTCTATGAAATTCGCTTAATGCAACTTCTACAAAGAAGTTTTGGTAGGTAATAAAAGAACTTATTATTTCTTCGATCTTTGCTTGCACATATTATAAATCCAAATAGATGTCTTTCAAACGGTATTTCTATAATTATAATGGAAAATAAAGACACTTGAATAAAATAAAAAAATAATACAATAAAAATAGAGGAACTTGAGAATATAATTTAAAACTAAGCAGAATAGAACTGGTCTTCGACTTTCGGTTATAAAAATACTCTCTGAATTTGTAGTTCTACAAAAGGATACTTTTCGTAAAACGTTATAAACTATAATCTAATGATTAATGTAGGTATAGTACTTCAAAAGTTTATTAAAATAACCAAAACATTGAAGGGAAGACCCGAGCTCTGTCCTGACTTTTCTGCTTATCGACGAAACAGTTCAGCGAATGGAAGATATGGAAACGTCAGGCATCGCAATGTCCCGGCGTTTCACGGCACGGTTGATTCGAATTGAATTTTAATGCCATAGCGCCCCGGAAATGGATAATTAATAACGGTTACTTGTGATTGGATCCCGACTACGACGATGTTTAATACTCCGACGGTGTTTATTAAAAAAACTCTACGACTGCCTTTGGTACTTTTGGCCAACTGAGTCCATTTCCGTTCCTGACTCTAATGAATTTCAATTGCTTTAATATAATTATCCGATGGGGATGACAAGGTGCTTAGTGGGTTATTAGTTCACATCCGGTGGATATTTTAATGTTTTGGAGGATTATGCTTAAAACTGTAGTATAATACAGGGATTTAGTTGTAAATACAGATACATATTGAAACCCCTAATAAGTCATTATTAATTGAGTTACTCTATTGACATGATTAATAATATACGTACAGGGTGGGCAAATTTGGATGTTTCTATAGGAGATCTCGGTAACTATAAGAGCTATGGAAAAATGAATGGCGCATTCTCGATCGCTTTTTTTGAGAGGAACTCAATGGTGAAAACCGGAACTCGCTATCTTCTTTTGTTTTCGAGCTATAATGAAAAGTACGATTTTTCACGATATCGATAAATGTCGATATTCTTTCTTGGTTTTCAAGTTAGAGAAAAGATATTTACACATTCTTGAGGCACTTTTTTGAGTAGAATGAAACGGCCTCAACAGATTTTGAATATCTTTTTTCATTTTTCCGTTATAACATAAAGTTGTATTTTTTTTTAATGGAAGTCATAGTGGGCCATGAACTAATTAAATAGAGTTTTTTTTTTTCTCTTTGCAACGATATATAACATGTGCGTTAAAAATTAATGAAAAGTTACATTTTTCAAAATAAACTTAATTTATCATGGTACCTTAGAAATTTGCTTCAACTATTATTTACCTAGTAGGCACCATAGGGAAGGTTTTTATAAGTAAGATGAAAAAAAACTAATTGCGCAGAAAGTTTGTGCATGCTCTAAAGCTCATTTGACACATACTTATTTTAAGTAACTATCCGTAGCATAAAGGGTGGGACAAAAAAATGTAAAAAATTTTATAAGAGTTAAGTACACTACATACCTACTTGTTTGTGAAGTTATTTTAAAAAAATTATGGGGAAAAGCGGTATGGAAAAAAGTTGGGAAAAGTCCTACCCTGTATGTTACGCATCGTAACTTAAAATAAGTATGTGTCAAATGAATTTTAGAGAATGCACAAATTTTCTGAGCAATTTATTTTTCAAAATTTTACTAATAACAAAAATTCCCATACGGTGAGTACTTTTCAAAAGATACAGAAATTCAGTGAATATTCATACAACTTGATTATTTTGTGATAGTTTGTTACTTGTTACTCAAAATATTCAAATCTGATAGATACTGGTTACTCAAAACTGAATATATCGAGCTATGTGAGAAATTTAGTGTTTTATTGTAGTTTCGGAAGTAAAAAGTCTTCCCAACCAAACCCATCGATCTCGAACCAGAACCAGGTAAAGAAATCTCCCACGTAAGTACACAAAGGACGTAGGAGCGTTGCTTATCCAGCAGGTAAGGTAGAAAATCGTCTCAATACCTACATTTCTGCGTGAAAGGATGCAGACGACATACCTACCTATTATGTTTTTATTACAATTCGCTAGAAGACAGTGCCTACTTATTAAATAAATCGTCAGTGTTGTATCTAGCAACGAACACGCGTACCTCTATATGAATAATTCTAGTTTGGGTAAACAGCGAGTAAAACAAGCTTTAATAGGATCGGCTAATTAAGACGGTTATAAATTCACAGAGCTTTACATTTCCTACTCCGATGATTGCCGCCCCTGTTTTTCTAATAACGATTCACGAAGTTCGCAAGGCGCAGTTTTTATCTCATTAAATATTATCTGCAGTGCAAACCGATGCAGTAGTCTGAGCTGGTTCTTGCCATTTAATTCCCTGATCGTATAACAGAGTATTGAATTTTCTTTGTATATAATGCCTCTTAAGGAACACAAAACGTATCACAGTAACGGTTTCTTCTATAAAAAAACGTCTTATAAAAAATGTGCTATTAACCTAATATGAATTCATATTACGTAAAAATAATTATTAATAGAGATATTAATATTTACAATATAACAACAGAATAATTATTATAATTAACATCACCGTGGTGACAAAGTTCCGTATAGGTAATATTCATAACGTTGTTATGTACCTTTTTTTCCAAAATCCCGAAACAGGTCGATTTTATATGTAAAAAGGGCATTTATCAACATAAAAATATTTTTTTTTTATAATATCACATTTTTGAGCTGTGACGTCATCGTATGTATTTTTTTAGTAGCGAATCCCACTTTTTTATCAAGGATGGATTCTGCTCTTCTCCGTGAAGACAACGATATCGCATAGTAGGGGTTTATTACTATCCGCTGACCAGATACAGGTGTTTTGTTAGAAAAACATAAGTTTAATAAATAAGTTCAATAAGAAAAATAAAACTAATAGAAAAATGGGTGTAGAAACGAATAAAATTACAGTTTATTTAAAAGTGAATATTGAGAAAATATGTTTTAGCTCAAAATAGTGACTAAATTGAGTTTATTACCAAATAATTATCGAAATTGTTCAAATTGTTGTCCAAACACTTCAGATACGAATGTAAACGCTTTGTATTAGACGCTAAATGACATTCGGAGCAATATTTTCCATTTGTATGCAGATTCGATGCTGTAGATCTTCTAAATTGCTGGGCCTATTGATGTAATCCCTTGATTTTAAATACCGCCACCAGAAACAAAAATGTAGGGGTGTCAAGTCGGGTGAGCGCGCAGGCCATTCTATCGGTCCCCGCCGCATTATCCAGCTGCCAGGAAATGCGTTTTGAGAAATTAAATCTTGGAAAGTAATTGTTGAGGAGCCTAAGATTAACACCAAAATGAGGAGGATCTCAATCCTGCTGAAACCAGATTCTTTCGTAGAGTAAATTGTTATTCGCACAATTAGGAAAAGCAAATTCTAAGAATTGAAGGAATTCTTCCCGCAAAAAATGTAAATACTACTCAGCAGTCAAATTCTTTTTGGATAAATAGGGCCCTAGTAACCGGTCTCCTATTATTGCTACATACCCGTTCTTTTTTTCTTGTCTGTATGTCTCTGCCCAGTGTGGATTTCCTTGTGACCAGTATCTGGAGTGATGGCGATTCACTATCCCATTCAAACAAAACTTCGCCTGGTCCGAGAAAACATTAATGTTTTTCTATTATCTTTATTATCTGAAATAACCGCATCAACCTTAGGTTATTGCGGCATTGGTATAGCGGCATTGATACAATGGTATTACAAAGATGTTATAAAGATGCTTATTCCCTATATAGATTATTCAATGATAGGTATTTACATTACTTTATTTAGTCCTGTAACGTCCAAGAAACCAAGAACTTTGTTAATCGTTTCCTCAAAGTTTCCAAGTAGGACTTGCATGTTGTTAGGTAGCCTGAAATTGTTCTTGTATATGCATTTGAGCGTTCAACTATTGTGGTTCGTTCTTGGCATATTCCGCAGTAAGGTGGTTCGAGTTTTTTTAGAATGTGTCGTGAGTAGTCCTAGTAGGGCCGATTTTTATTCTATTTACTATTACCTGAGATCTTCTTAATTTTAGGGAAAAGTGTCCAGTTGGATGTTTCTTGGGTGGCCTTGTCTTTGTTGCCAGTCTGTGTTGCGAATCTTCCAAATTTTCTTTTTTAGATAATTTTTAACATTGCTAGGATGAGTATTTATTTGAATGCTTAAGATTTCCGATATGGCTGCTTGACGGCTTTTTTGGACTGCTTCTGCATTTCCTATTACGCCCACATGGGAGGGTACGTATCTGAATGTTGGATTATTGCTTACCGGGTGGATGGTAAGTTCTTTTTGGATGGACTGGGCTAAAGAGTAGTCTGGGTAGGTTTCTGACAGGCCTGAACGGAACTGAGAGAATCGCTCACAATTACATAATGTGTCTGATTCTCTGATAATGCGATGATTACATAATTGTTGCTACGTGTGAATATAGTTGCTTGTAGGAATGCGTAAATTTCCGTTGAGAAGATGCTGCAGTCGCTCAGGTGGTACAAGTTTTAGTCTTCTGGTGTCACCAACGCTTTGGTTTCACTCCTTAAAGCATCCGTATATAAATTCAAGGAATCGGTGTGTCTTTCACTCTACTTAATTCTGATTTTATTATGGTTGGGTGGATGGCATATTTGCAAAATTAAGTGAGTGTTAGGTCAGTTTTGGTAGGTTCGTTTTTCCAGGGATGTGGGTTTTGTATCGGAGAGGAAGGAGATTTGGGAACTTTAAGTTCACCTCACGTATTATTAATAATATTATTATTATTACCTCTAGAGTAGGTTCAAGACCATCGTACTTAAACTTGCATTTACTTTATTGTAGCCTTTTGAATAATTAGCTCATCAGTCCCGTTTACCGAAAGCAGTTTATTGTGAGTTCAATAGGTGCTTGTTCTACTTCTTTTGGTTCTGCCTTTTCGGTCCCAAATATTAGAAGTCTAGTTCCCTCTAGTACTGGGCATTCACACATTAAGTGGTATTGGGTTTCCTCCCCCTCCCCACATCTCCTGCAATCTGGGTTGTTTTTCGTTCGTATTATTGTAAGGTGTTTCATTAGCCGGCAATGTCCTGTTAGAAGTCCAAAATTGCCCTTCTCAGCTGGTGTTTACTCGGGGTTTTTAGTTCATTAGTTTTATTCTCTGATGGTTCTCTGATACAAATCTTCGAATGTCTCAGTCCATCTACTTCATTCCAATTGGAGCTATGTTTTTTCTTAAGTAGGTCTTTTATTTCCCTTGTCTTCGCTGTAGGTTATACAGCAAGTGGGTTCTGGCCCGATTAAGGGTAGTGTGACTCTTTTTTTTGCAAGCAGATACGGTATGTTGTTTCCTTTGTTGTTCTGGTGTTTTTTGGATTGCTGTAGGTTATACAGCAAGTGGGTTCTGGCCCGATTAAGGGTAGTTTGACTCTTTTTTTTTGCAAGCAGATACGCTTTGTTGTTTCCTTTGTTGTTCTGGTGTTTTTTTCGTCCACCTCGGGTTTATTTTGTTGTTTTTCTCTACTAGCTTTGCTAAAGAGTTAATTCAGCTCTTAACTGTATTTGATTGTATCGTCACTGAGTCCAGTGCTCTTGGAGCTACCTGGCTATCAGTAACCATCTGAATGTTCCTATTTTCATAGGAACCAGCGATCATATGTTCCACGCAGGCGTGGATTGCCGGAATTTCTGTCCGTAGCACGGTTGCAAACAAAAAAAAAACAAAAAAAAACGGTTACCAAACACTTGCTTTGGTAGCATCTGATCGGTTCTTCGATTAGCCAACATAGTTCCTGTTTGTTCAAGTTTGTGGAACTGGTGGCTTTTGAAGTATGTTTCTTCTTATTACTTTTGGGTTTCACAGGTTATTAGATGCTGTAGTTCCGGCAAGTGGGTATAAAATAGTATATTATTGTATGAGCGATTATGAAGCCATTATTTACGAGATGATGATAATGCCACGAGCCTTAGCGTAATTTTAGAGGGAAAGGAAATGTTGTGAAAACAGGAAGTGGCAGACCAAAGCGACGTAATGAACAGAAGGCGGAAATCGCTCGGAATGTTATGGAAAACGATCCTCACACATCAGTTCGTCATCTAACCCAGCAAATTGATATTTCTGTGGGAATCTGTCATAGTCTATTTTATAAAGATGGTCACTTGTATCTTTATCGAGGAAAGGTGGTGCAGGAGTTGTTACATCAAGACATTCCCAGGGGGCTAGATAGCTTCTTGCTATTTTATTTTTTCTAACAAAACACCCTGTGTATTGTCAGCGAATAGTAATTAACCCCTACTATGTGGTATCGTTGTATTAACGAAGAAAAGAAACATCCATTCTTGACAAAAAAAAAATGGAGGTTGCTATTTAAAGAAATATATGATGACGTCACAGTAGTAGGTAGAGATCAAAAATGGAATTTGATAAAAAAATATGTTGATAAATGCTTTTTTTTTACAAATAAAATCAATCTGTTTCGGGCTTTTGAAAAAAAAAGTAAATAACAAAGTTTTGAATATTATCTGGACCTTTATCACCGGGTGTATATACCGGGAGGCTGACCATACCTCTACGTACATAGAACATTGCCTAATAATACAAACCAGTTTCCATGCTGACAAAATTAATTGTTGCCTATTGTCAAAGTATTTTGACGTATTGTTATTAATAATAATTTTATTATTATAGGCAGTACATGAAAATTAGGCAAGAAAAGGTCGGCCAAAAAAAATCTGGTGGGAATGTCATGTAAAATTTCGTTAGGGACCCTTAAGGCAGCCCGGAGCCCCTTTTATAGCACCCTCAGCCAGGACCATTTTGAGTAAATTGGTTGTTTTTTCGAGTCGATTTAGCGACTAAACGGTTTACAGTACAAAAAGGGTCAAATACAATAATTTTAAAGGAATTTTAATTTATGATAAATAATAAAAAAATGTTACACCAGGAAACCGTGACCTGTTCCACGTTTTTTGATTGAAAAAAAAAATTCTAAATCCAAAACAAAATGCTTTCTAGCTCATTACAATCATATTCTATTAATTTTAAAGATCGTCTCCTCAAACAGACGGGAATGTTCATTGATATTGACACATTTCCAAGACAAGGCCATCTAACATTGCCATTTTGTAAACACACGGCATTTCTGGCGCTTGTTCATTAACAGGATATGCAGGATTTAAGTTTTAGAATCAAAAGCTATGTCTATGTGATCGATGAGCATATTCTGCATTGTGAATATTAGCAGTTTGCAGCTGTGTATCATCGTGCGTGTCTATCTGGACTATTTATAATTAACAATATTATTTATTAAATTACTCACAAGTGTTTTATTTCAGAAGCGTACTAAGGAATATTCAATGCAAAGTACCTGCAAAATCACCAAATCGTTATAATCATGGATACCTACATCAGCAATAAAGAATATTTACCGCAGACGAACTCGTTTTTTTGAGAATGTGTTCTTAATATTATTATACACAGGGTATTAAGCTCCTGAAAAAAAATTGAAAAAAAAAATTGATCACTTTACTATGCTACGGTGTTTGAGTATTTCAAATAAAGTAAAGAAATCTTAATTTGTGGTCAAGATATTATTGCCGCAATGTATTTTTTCTGAAATCGCTACATGAAGTTTATATTTTAATTGCCATTCAAGTTTCAAAATGACACTGTTATGACATAAATGCTAAATCAAAGCAATTTTTTATAAAGTCTCTCACTTGGACAATATAAAGTTCCATTTCTTAGAATTAATTTTTTTTTATTTAGGTGTGTTGACAATAATTATGTGACATTATCAAAATAATGTCAATTTCTGCAATAAATATCACAAAATGAGCGTTTTCAGACCTAAACGATACGATACCGACACGACACAGGCAACTATCGGAGCATGCAAAAATGTATTATTGCAATAATTGCAATAATACATTTTTGCATGCTCCGATATAGTTGCCTGTGTCGTGTCGGTATCGTGTCGTTAGGTCTGAAAACGCTCATTGTTATTTTTTTCATTAATAGTAAAAGAATTCAAATTTCTTGCATGCTATTAAATTTTTTATTCTTGAAATACCTAGAATGCTTATAAATTATTTGAATTACCGAAGGGTATTTGAAATACCGAAGAGTATTTGAAATACCAAAAAAAATTATTGAAATACCAGCATTTCTGAAAACCAAATACCAAATCCAAATACTCAACCAAAATATTTCAAATACCAAATACCGATAATCGAAAGGATTTGAAATAAAGTATTTGAAATACCGAAAGTATTTGAAATACCTTTCCAATTACTTTTATTTCAAATACTGCACAGCTCTGCCACTAGTGAGGAAAAAAGTCACCCCGCTGCACGGGACACCCTTCTTCAGGCAGAAAAATAGTGTGTAGGTCTAGAATACCCAGTAAGTTGTTACCATGGGAACATATTATGGAATGACATTATTCAAACTCTATTTTAGTTGCAGTGTTGAGCTCGCATTCAAACAACGACGCCACTTTGAAAAATATTGTTGAAGTCAGGAAATAGGTAAACTTTGTTATTCCGTTCCAGATAATAAAAAAAATAAATAAAAAGAAAACACTATCGTATTAGTTATGTCAAATCACGTGCTTTGCCAGTGGGTTTTATAAAGCTGACTGCTATTTTGATTAAAGTTTTAGAAAAAGCACATCCTATATCTCGGTAACGAGATATGGTAAAGAAACCATTTTTTGTTTTAAATTTACAGTCTTTCTGAACATCCTCTATAACACCCTGTATACCATGTCCGCCATTTCGGGATCACCATGTATAAAATGAACGTAACTCCATATGAAAAAAGGTTTCTTGAAAATTTCCAAGGAATACCTACTTGATTTTGAAAAATTAAAATTATATTAGAAATTATTTTTCAACCAGGCACGGCTGAACCTCAAAAAATTCAAATCGAGAATTTTTTGTCTTTTATAAAAGTCGTTTCACCTATCCGAGGACACAGTGTCAATACACTCTCAATAGATCCACTAATAATAATCAAAATAAGTACTGCGCTCGAGAAATGATGGAAACTCCTCAGAAACCGATAGACAGAGTATTATTTCCGTAGAACCTTATCTAAAAAATTGCAAAATACCTGAAATGAAAATTGAATTAAATTCAATATAAAATAATTGTGGCTTCATGTGAAAGCCTTGAGGGATAAATTTTAGCTACTAATTCATCAAAACCCTGCGAATATGGCCTTGCTGTGCAGGGATGTTTTTTTTTGCCAGAAAAATTCTGTGACGAGTCGAAAGTCGAAAATCGTGTAAGAAAATATTACACTACGGACCAGTAAAATTACTTCGA
Source organism: Malachius bipustulatus (assembly GCA_910589415.1). Classification (NCBI taxonomy): domain Eukaryota; kingdom Metazoa; phylum Arthropoda; class Insecta; order Coleoptera; family Melyridae; genus Malachius; species Malachius bipustulatus. The sequence continues at coordinate 3,704,132 of OU342630.1, read as the reverse complement.
GCAAATACTTTCCACCTATAATTAACTTACCGAGTCTGTTCTTGGACTAGAACAGTGTTTACGTTAGATATATATTGATGAACAAGCCGACAAGCAAATACCGACATTTACAACTTTTCCTGCATAAATAAACTGACAATCAATAATTCACTAAAACTGGCAATACACATGCTAATAAGATATACAGGATGCTCATTTTATCTGAAAACATTGAATGCATAAAAGCTAAATAAAAACAGTAAAAAAAAGGCGTGGATAAAAGGGGACATCCTGTTATACCAAATTTGATTCCACCAAAACGCGTCTTTAAATCAAACAGGAGAGCTGACCATACCTCTGTGTATAGGACAGTGACTAATACAATTAATATAAATAATAACAAACAATACAAGAAACAAATTGATATAATAATAAATCATATCCATTTATAAGATCATGTCGCTGTCGCTGAACTGGTAACAGCGAGGTGTAAACTGCTCCTGAATAATCGGTTTTAAAGTTGGTGTAAATAGTGGTATAATTGTTGTATTTGCTTTTAGTCAATCAGTAAACTAATACCTTGTGAATAGTAGTAAAAGTGCTGTCTAATTTTGGTCCTGTGCATTGTTGCCGAATAATAACTATGGCGAAGACAATTAAAGATCTGGATGCTAAGGTAAACGATTTAAAGATTCATTTCGGTGAAGAGATTGGACGGTTTAAGGATGAAATAACTAAGATGAAAACACCCACGAGTGATGCCAATGAAGTCACATTGGACTCCATCATGCATAGGGTTGATCTATTTAAAGCAGAAGTAAATAATCAACTGAAAGCTATTCAATCTCAGGTAGATGAACTTCGCGATCAACTGCTGTCAGCAGAAAACCACTTCGACAGTTGTGTGCATCAAGCAAATAGAAATAAAATAATTATGTTCGGGATTAAGGAACAAGATTCTGAAGATAAATTGTTGAGTTTAGTAATAAAAATCATAGATTCACGCATGCATATAAATGTTAAAGACACGGAAATATCCAGCTGCTATCGAATCGGCAAAAAAACTGATAAAAGTAAGCGCCCGATAATGGTCGAGTTCGTTTATGGCTGAAAGATAAGGTTTTCAAGGCTAAGAGGCAACTGAAGGGCTCCGGTATCTCAGTGGCGGAGGTGTTGTCCCCCAGACGCAGAAAAATTTTCAAGCTAGTCAAAGAAAAATTCGGAAATGATTGCTGGACGAATAGGGGTCGCATAGGATTTAAAGTGGGAGACGCCGTTAAATACGTCACCACCGAAGATCAACTCAACGCCGCTGTTGTTAGCTGAATACGTGCGATACCGATTGAGGCCTCATCTCGTTTGATTACGACTGATTTGGCCATAATTATGATTTATTTAACTTAATTTAGTTTAATGCTTTCATGATAAATTTCACCTGGTTGATTATTAAGAATAGTATATTTAATGTTTAATTTCATAATATACTTCATTACTTAATACTTAATTTCATAGTATGTTTAGGTAGGAGTAGTTTGAGCCAACGCAATTGATTGGGATTTATTTTATTAATAATTCAGGTTTCCTCACGCCTCTAGGACTGGAGGAGAATCGCTGCGAAAGGATACTGAAATTCTTATTTTACTACGTTATATATTATTTTTATTTGTATTGATAAATTTAATCTTGAATTTGCTCTTGTCCCCGCAGGCTGCAGTTCGTGCTCACATGGGTGATTACTGACATTTTTACTATTTTTTTCTTCATTTATAGTCATTGCCACACCAATGCTAGACTTAATTATTGTTGCCATATAACTATATATTATGTTTTTATAAATATTATCGTACACTGAGTACCATGACCGACGCGAATGATGTGAGAGTCTGCCATATAAATATCTGCTCCCTGTTGGGCAAATTTAGCGACTTCAGGGATTATGTCATGGGGTCAAACTTTCATGTCTTGTGCTTGAGCGAGACCTGGTTGGATGAGAACATCGATCCGAGTCTTTTGTTTATCAGGGGCTATAGCATTTTTCTCGCTTCACGGGGTGGGCGGGGCAGCGGTTTGGCGATTTACACTCGTGACGTGCTCAAGGGTTCGCTTATCACTTCCTCTATAAATAATGACATTGAGTACGTCTGGGTCGAGATTACCATTCATAAAATAAAGACTGCCGTTGGTTGCTTGTACAGGCCACATGGGGGGAAATTTAGTAGCTTTCTTGGTAAGTTCGAAGAGTGTTATGATATGATATCGCTTGATTATTCCAAGAATTTGTGTCTTGGTGACTTCAATATCAATATGCTTGACCTCTCTAATTGGAGCACCCGGGCTATGATCGATACCCTTAGCACCTTAAATCTGAAGCAGATCATTGATAAACCTACTAGAATAACCGCCCACACTGCCACTCTGATTGACTACATAATAGTTCCTGATGACATGTCGGTCTCTTTGCACGATGCTGTGCCTTTTCCCTTTTCTGATCACGAGCTTGTTTTCTGTCATTGTGACATCCATACAGCTATAGTAAACTCGCCTTCTAAATTTATTTTCAGACCTCTTTCAAAGATTAATAACACATTATTCCGGAGGGATCTTGGTGAGATGCCGTGGCATGTCATTCTGCATATGCACGACTTAAATGATAAAATTACCTTATTAAATGATTATATTTTGCAATTGTTCAACACCCACGCACCACTCCGGGAGATGAATGTTAGACGAAAAAGATCCTTACCTTACATCACCGATAATATAAAACTTTTAATGTCACTCAGGGGTAAAGCCCTGATCAGGGCTAGAAAATCTAAAATTGAAAGTCATTGGAATTATTAGTACGTCTGGGTCGAGATTACCATTCATAAAATAAAGACTGCCGTTGGTTGCTTGTACAGGCCACATGGGGGGAAATTTAGTAGCTTTCTTGGTAAGTTCGAAGAGTGTTATGATATGATATCGCTTGATTATTCCAAGAATTTGTGTCTTGGTGACTTCAATATCAATATGCTTGACCTCTCTAATTGGAGCACCCGGGCTATGATCGATACCCTTAGCACCTTAAATCTGAAGCAGATCATTGATAAACCTACTAGAATAACCGCCCACACTGCCACTCTGATTGACTACATAATAGTTCCTGATGACATGTCGGTCTCTTTGCACGATGCTGTGCCTTTTCCCTTTTCTGATCACGAGCTTGTTTTCTGTCATTGTGACATCCATACAGCTATAGTAAACTCGCCTTCTAAATTTATTTTCAGACCTCTTTCAAAGATTAATAACACATTATTCCGGAGGGATCTTGGTGAGATGCCGTGGCATGTCATTCTGCATATGCACGACTTAAATGATAAAATTACCTTATTAAATGATTATATTTTGCAATTGTTCAACACCCACGCACCACTCCGGGAGATGAATGTTAGACGAAAAAGATCCTTACCTTACATCACCGATAATATAAAACTTTTAATGTCACTCAGGGGTAAAGCCCTGATCAGGGCTAGAAAATCTAAAATTGAAAGTCATTGGAATTATTATAAAGAATTACGGAATTTCACTTCCAAAGCTATTCAAAGAGAAAAAAAAGCCTACTTTGAAAGTAGATTCTCGTTAAACAAAGGTAATCCTAAACTATTATGGAGGGAACTCTCGGCTCTGAATGTTGTCAAGCAACGTCATACAAGCTTACCGGATAATTTAAGTAATCCAGAAGAAATAAATAATTATTTCGTCGATTCAGTGAGTCTCATTATTGACTCAATGCAATTAGGATGCGATGAACTCATAAATTATTACAGCTCTAATATAGGTGATAAATTTAAAAATTCTAAATTCACGTTTGAACTCGTCTCGGAGCTTGAGGTAGTCGATATAATATCAAACATCAAAACAAAGGCTATAGGGATAGATGGAATATCAGCAGAAATGATTAAAATGTGTCTCCCCGCTCTTGGCCCTGTCATATGCAACATCGTAAATGAGTGTATTAGACAGTCCTTTTTCCCGCCTGATTGGAAGATCGCTGAGATTCTTCCCCTGAATAAAATTTCAAATCCATCTGGTTATGGTGATCTTAGGCCCTTGAGTATATTACCTATTTTCTCCAAGATTCTCGAGCGAATTATGTTCAAACAGCTCTCGAAATATGTAGACTCATCCAATTTGCTACCAGAGAATCAGTCGGGTTTCAGAGCTGGTCATAGTTGCTCAACTGCTTTACTTACCATTCTAGACGACATTCTGAGAGCTTATGACTCCAAGAGGGTTACAGTGCTAGTGTTGTTGGACTTCACAAAAGCTTTCGACACTATCAATCACCAGCTGTTGCTTGCTAAATTAAATTATCTGGGACTATCTAGAGATTCGATAAAACTTGTTCATAGCTTTCTTGATGATAGATCCCAGCGTGTGAAACTGAATGGCCAATGTTCCTCCGTGTTGCGGAATATGAGTGGTGTGCCTCAGGGCTCAATTTTATCTCCATTATTGTATGCGATATATACATCTGACCTACAAGATAACATTTCTCACTGCAGTCACCACTTTTACGCTGATGACACCCAATTATATTTATCCTTTCCACCTGAGGAACTGACAGATGCCAACTTAAAAATTAACGATGATTTGAATGCCCTGCTGGCGGCAGCCGAAAAACATTCCCTTAAAATTAACCCCAAAAAATCATCTGTTTTGGTGTTTGGTCCAGCAGAGGCTATGTCATATGTGAAGGGTCGGCTCAGGATCAGAGTAGGTGACCAGACTCTGAATCTAGCGGATTCTGCAAAAAATCTGGGTGTTATCATCGATTCAAGCTTAAAATTCGATCTGCATGTAAAGAAATTGATACAAAACTCCTTTCATAAACTTAAGCTATTATATAGCAGTAGACACTTCCTCAGCTGTGAGACAAAAAGAATGTTGTGCGATAGTCTCATTTTATCAAACTTCAATTACTGTTACCAAGTCTATGGAACCTTTTTGTCACGAGCTTGGCATGGCAGAGTCCAGAGAGTTCAAAATTCCTGTCTGAGATTCATTTATTTGATCAGAAAATACGACCGAATTTCCCACAAATTGAAGTCGGCTAACTGGCTCAACATGTACAACAGGCTGCGTCATCACACTGTTGTCCTAATACATAAAGTACTAATCGAAAAAAAACCAAGCTATCTTTACAGGAAGATCAAATTCAGAACTGACATACATAATCTGAATGTCAGGCGCAAAAATCTTATTCACTGTCCCAAACACAGAACTCAAATTTTTAAAAAATCATTCACGTACCTGGCATTCAGTTTGTATAACAATATTCCCACCGACTATAAATTGCTTAGCGCTCTCAAATTCAAAATTAAACACAAAAAAAGGCTTTTGCATGAACAATAAGCACAGCCCGTCGCCCTCCGGCAATTTTTCTAAAAGAGCTTTACAGTCCATCTCCTTCATATAGTCACGGAACTCACGGATACGCTGGGTTGATTCATTTACTCCATGTTGCGGAATCTCATTGTCATACGTCGTTGCTACGGGAAATTGTGACAAATATTGAACTTGTTATTTGATAGGCAATGCGATATGTGGTATAACTCATGTGGGTAGCGTCCTCCGGTCCTTGTGGGTGTTGTATGTATTTAGTTTTAAATTCTCATTATAATACATTAAATTACGTTTATATTTTCATATTCTTCCTTTTGTTTAGTTTAGGGTCGTTTTTTGTAGTTTATATGATAGGGATCATTATTGTGTTGGGATTAGGTTAAGATTCAGGGGTTGGTGGAAGACCAGAAACCTCAAAAGAGGCGACTGAACCAGTGCCTTTTGCACCCTATTTGGCACATCATGTAAGTTATCTAACTATCGTTTATTTGTTGTATATTATTGTATATATTTACATGTATGTGGTATGAGGCGATGCAATAAACATTATTATTATTATTATTATTATTATTATTATTATTATTATTATTATTATTATTATTATTATTATTATAGCAATGGGTTTTATATTGAAATTTGTATACTTTCAGTCGTAAGATGGCGTTTGCCTGAAAATCACTATATTTCCGATAAATCATTATGTAGGTTTCCTTTCTGTTCGATACACTCCTCTGGTGGTGATAATATGTCAGACTGATGAGCTGAAAATAACAAGTGGAACATCGATTTCTCTGTCTTTATCATACCATTAGGCTTGTGTCGTTAAAAACGCGATATTATAACAAACAATACGTCAGAATAGTTCGACAATAGGTTATTAATTTCTTTAACATGGAAACTATTTTGCATTAGGTATTAGGTTAAGTGATATATACAGACCAGAGATGTTTATTTTATGACTAGATGACTAACTTCCTATTCGTACCCATGCCAAAAGTGAGGCCTGTGGCGGCCATTTTCTACGAGCGCAAAAATGTAGAGTCCCATCGGATAACGTTAAGAACTGTTTGAAATTATTATTTATATTTATTGCTCTCAGTGTACGTTAGTGTGAAGCCCATATGTAATGATCCTTTTTTTAGTACAAGTTTATGTAAATTTTTTAGGATACTAAATTTGGGACAAATTCATACAAGTTTTGTCTCCAATTTTTAGTCATATTTTTACTGTGGGAAAGTTGTCCTATTTTTTGTAAATTTTAATTGATAAAGCAAATTTTTAGAACCTCTCCAATTTTTCATCAATTAAATGACATAACTGAAGTGGAAATGTGAGGAAATTGTTTTTTGTTAAAATATTGAGATGTTGGTAGCTAAAGTCGGCTTTCGTTTCGTATTTCGCTTATAAAACACAAACGTCAGTTTTTGTCAGTATTTGAAAATATCCGTGTGATTGGGCGTTGTAGTTCTATTCATCTGGATAGCTCCTTTTCAATATCAGTTCTCACCAAGTTAAGCAGGAATAAGTTGAACTGATCTTCTGATACCCGTAAATTTTTTTTGTAGGAGTCTAGGTCTTCTACTGCCAGTTCTTCATTAACCATGTTTAATATACCAGATCCGTTTTCACTCCTTCTTTTTACCCATGATTTTTTGATCACCTTTTTTCTTACCTTTCTTTTCCTCCCAACATTTTATTATCATAGTATTAATTGCTGCCACACTTAATAACAAACACTCTCTTTCCATGTTAATATCCTATCTACAACAATAAGTTGTAGTAAAAATGGGAAAACTAATCAGAGTTAACCTAAAATAAGCTTCTTTTAGTACACCTATGGCTTCCTAAATAAATGATAGAAACTAGGGAGGCTATAAGCGAACAAATTTTTAGTTCTAAAATTTAGTGGCCTTAATTTTGTATCCTAAAAAATTTACATAAACTTGTACTAAAAAATGGATCGTTACATATGGGCTTAAGGAATTATCTGTTTGAAAAACCAAATTCAATAAGTGCGGCTAGCGTTTGCACGAATAAAGCTGAAAGTGGAGGACCTTGGCTTTTTTTCCGTAAGTAATAGAAGTTACTTAAATGATTACATTACTTATTATTTTTTATTCACAGATTCATACTTTTTAATTTATTATAATACTGTAGACTCATGTAAAAGTAACTGGCAAACTAAAGGTGCTCGCAGACAAACGGGGGGAGTGTGGAAGCGGGCTCGGAGCAATTCTAGCCCGGGACGTAATTGTGCAGCAATTTTTCACTGCAAAAATAGGTCGGTTGCCGAGCTCAAATCCCTTCACTCTCGCTTTCGCAGTCCCCCGTTTGTCTGGGAACACCTTTAGTTTACTTTTAGATTATATTCAGTTACTTTTACACGAGTCTATATAATTATAATAGATTATTAAAGTATCAATCTGTGAATAAAAAAATTAATGAATATTGTACTTAATCATAAGTCGTACTTCTATTACCTACTTATGGAAAAAAATCACAGGGGTCCTCCACTTTTAGCCATATTCGTGCAACCGCTAGCCGCACTAATTTGGCATTTTTTAACCAGATAATTGCATAACCTTACACTCAAAGAATTAACTATAAGTATAATAATATCAAACAAATGCATTTAACGTCATCGACAATCCATCGACCACATTTTTGCCATCATACAAAATGGCGGCTGCTCGACCTTGAGGCTTCAACTATTAGCGATTAGTTCGTCATCTAGTCATAGTAAAAACATCTCCGGTACAGAGGTATGGTCCGCCACCTGGTATATTGTACTTGACATATCGTATAATATTATGTGTAAAACGTAAACAATAAACTACGGGATTAGAAATAAACCAAACAGTATGGAAGGTATACCTAAACCAGGGATGTTTATTCTATGACTAGATGACGAACCGATCGCTGATACTGGTGGATTCTGTGAGTCGGACGAATGTGCTCGGATTTCAGAGTCTAACACGAGACTAGCTTCCCCCCCCGTTTTCGAGGATGCTGAATACGATGGTGGTGGTTTAAACTCTTCTCGAGTTGACCGCACCCCCTATGAAGAGTAAATCATGGAACTTCTTTCTCTTGGCGGCCAAACTTGTGTCACCCCCCGTTTTCGAGGTCGCTAAACGCGATGCTGACGTCGAGGTCGGTTCTCGACGCCCCAACCCCTTTACGCGGCCAAGGACAACTCCCGGAAAGGGTGAAAAATTAACATGAGAACTTTTTATAAAAATAAAACAATAATTATGAGTAAGGTTGTCAAATACAGGTTGTTTTTTATTAACAAATAAAATATAAAGAGGAGTGGGCAGACCGTGCTCTGATTTACGTACGACCGAGGGGTTGGCGGGCGTCGAGGACCGACCTCGACGTCAGCATCGCGTTCAGCATCCTCGAAAACGGGCGGGGACGCATTTTCGTCGATTTCACGCGATTTCACCCATTCCGGGGGCTGTTCTTGGCTGCGTAGAGGGTGCGGTTGGCCGGTAATGCTTGGCCGTTTTAGGGGGTGCGGTCAACTCGAGAAGAGTTTAAACCACCACCATCGTATTCAGCATCCTCGAAAACGGGGGGGAGGGCTAGTCTCGTTAGACTCTGAAATCTAAGCACTTTTCGGGTTTTTTTTCGACCACAGAATCCACTATACTTGAAGCCTCGAAGTCGAGCGATCGTCATTTTTTATGAGGGTAAAAATGTAGAGTCCCGTCGATTGTCGAATGACGTTAAGTGCATTTGTATGCCGTTATTACATTATAGTTTATTCGTTGAGTGTAAGTTTAAGGCATAATCTGTTTAAAAATGCCATACTCGGGGGACTGTGAGAGCGGGAGCGGAAGGAACCGAGTTCGGGACCTATTCTTGCAGTGGAAAATTGCTTCACAATTACGTCCCGCGCTCGAATTGCTATACGATCCCGCTCGTGCAGTTCCCCGTTTGTCTGCGAACACCTTTAGCTTACTTGTTACTTTTACACGAGTCTACAGTATTATAAATAATAGATTAATGAAGTATAAATAAACCTTCGTAAATAAAGAAATTAATGAATAATGTAAACCTATAACGCCCGGTTGCACGAACATAATTAAAAATCTGTCAGATAATCACCAATTTTAAAATTTTTCATAATATCATAATATTGACTTGATATTGCTGAAAGTAAATTCTATTACCTCATAAAAGAGTTAATTACCCATAAAAATAAAATATCGTCGAAAAATATTCACCAAATTTTCAAAATTTGCAATTTAAAATTGATAATTTTCTGAAAGGCTTTTAATCACGTTTCCGCAACCGGACCTAAGTCATACTTATATTACTTACGAAAATAACTTTTTGCTCTATTCGCGCAGCCGCTATCCGCGCGTGAATTTGGAATTTTCAAACAGATAATTCCTTAAACTTACACTCGAAGAATTAACTATAAGTAACAATTAACACTAACACTAGATATTCACAACGGTAGAACATTATAGTCAAAATTTAAAACATTACTATACTCGAAGTCCAATAAACGACAAAGTGAATCATCTCATTAAACGGAGGACAGAGACGCGCGGAGTAAGAAATTTCATAGCCGTGCATAATAATCTGATATGGGATGCACTAACTGAGAATATTGCAGAAAAATACAGTGTTTATATGAGATAATGACATGTTATGATAAGAAAAGTACATACTCAATAAGATTATTTCTAAACTTCAGATGAACTATCAGAATCACAATCAATTTCGGAATCACTATCACTGTTAGTTCTCTTCAACAACAAAACTTCAATTATAGGTTTTATTTTTCCTTGCTACCTCAGATTTTACTTGAGACAATATTAACTCAATTGGGTTCAACTCACAGTGATAGGGAGGCAAATGATGAATAATAATACCATGTTTCCGAGCCAATTTATCTACAGCTTACTTTACAAAACTTTTCTTATGAAGACGAGTCAAGTCCAATAATTGCACTTTTAGCATGGTTTCTTCGTGGGCAATATCTTTCATTTTCAACCAATCAATTATTTGCTCTTTTCTCCAACTTGACGTTCGCAATGGCTCTAGCCGTCGACTGTGATATGGTGCATTATCGATCACCACTACAGAACCTGCTTCCAACTTTGGTATAATTGAAGCAAACCATCCTTCAAAACGCTTGGCGTCCATATCCTCGTGATAGTATCCTGTTTTTTTTATTCAAATATTAATGCACCACCGTCTACAAAACCACTATCACTGCCAATGTGCGTGATTATTAAGCGTCGTCCTTTCCCGGAAGGAGCTTTCAACCCTGTTGATAAACCTTCCATGAAAGCTTGTCGACTGCTGGTGACATCAAGGTCTTTCCAAACCTTCTGAACGGTATGGCCTTCGTTTAGCCATATTTAATCCATATAATAAATCTTGCGATTCTCCATCCTGTATTGACGAATTTGTTGCAAGTAGTTACGCCGCCATAAAACGATTTTTTTTTATTTTTATTGAAAATGCACATGCACTGCAGGGAAATCCCTATGACGCTCTGGGAGCGGTGCATGAGCGGAGATATCGACTCACGTTGGCCTTGAATCTCTGTAAGTTGTATACTTCGGGAAACACGCCCTTTGGAATGCTATTCCAAAGTGATGCGGTTCTATACATAAAAGAAGTCTGAAATAGGGTGGTACGATGTGTAACGAGCTGAACCTGATACGGATGAGCGTCTGCGGCTCGACGTGTATATCTGCCCGGTCTTGTTCTTGGTGGGATCAAGTGGGCCACGTCTTTTGAACACCTTCCATTAAAATATCTGTAAAACAGACTCAGGTCAGCTACTCTTCTTCGATGTTCGAGAGTGTCTAAATTTTTTGTCAAATCTGGGTCCCCAATCAAGCGGATGGCTCTTTTCTGAATAGAGTCGAGTAGTCTCAGCGTATGTTTGGGAGCTGAGCTCCAAACATGTGAGCAGTACTCCAAGGATGGTCGGATTTGAGCCTTGTATAAGAGGAGAAGCTGTTGTGGTGTATAAAATTTCTTCGTGCGGAAGAGTGTTCCAAGTTTTTGAGAAGCACTCTTCGCCAGACCTGCAACATGATCATGCCAAGACATGTTCGCTCCGAGGCTCACTCCAAGTAAACGAAGAGATGACGCTGGGGTAAGAGAGTGTCCCGCCATCATCATATCTGGCTCCAAAACGTTGGTCTTTTTGGAGAAGATGACTGCGTGGGTTTTTCCAGCATTGAATTGGACTTGGTTTCTATCGCCTCAATTAAGAATGTCTTGCAAGTCATTGTTAAGTATGGCAACTTCTTGCTCCCTGCGAGTCTGTGCGTCGATGTCAGATGTTCGCGCATCTAACGTTGTGACGTTACGTCGAGCGTCACGACGCCGCAATTAATATACAATTAATTTAATAAATAATAAATTAATTTTTAATTTTTAAATACAAAATTCGATTCTTTTATATTTTATAAAATGTTTCATATTAATATTCAAAAGGACGGTAGTAACCGATAAGAAACCGAAGCCAAGCCAACTGAAGAGATAAGACGGCGTTGTTTACGGTCGGAAACTAGCGTCACTGGTAAAATTTGTAATATTTCAAATTAAATAAAGGAATGTTGTTGTTGTCATGAAGAAGCAACAGGCAAAAAAGGGACGCGCCCGATAACACGGCGTTGTTTACGCGAAAACCGGCTATATAAGCAGCGGACGAAGAATGAATCGAGGAGAGCGAATACAGACGTCTTAGGAAGTTGACCTTCGATATTCTGCTAGCTCTCCGAATCCTCCAAAAGGAACGAAGTGTTGGAAAGTTGCTCCTCCACTTATGTACTTTTAATCCAATCCCGAATCTCGCACGTTGCGCGAAATTCATCCAAGTTCACGCTGGAGCTAGGAAGTTGACCTTCCTCCAGGTGGCTTACCAGAGCGCGCCCTCCGGGCTATCGAACGCGAATCAATGGTAGCATGTTGCCCTGCCCTGACTTAATTGTTCCGGAGCGGTGTCAATTCTTTTCCCTAGACGCTAGAATGTTGCTCTAGCGCCAAGTCACCGATCGAGATCTTCTACGTAAGTTGCACATGGAAGATCTAGTCGGCTAGACGTAAATTTAATCTTCTGTCTATCCTATAATTGAAAGTTGATCAATTATGCGGTAGCAGAGATTTGATTCCCATGTAGTTTGTTCGATTTGTAAATAATTTCATTTTTAATAAAGATAATAAATTTCAAGTCATTAGAACGCCAGAGAGCGTTACTATTTCAATCAGAAATTATTATATTAAATTTACCACAAAATAAAATCAAACTCATTTTTATTTCATTTTCAAATTATTGCCGCCTTGATAAAATACCAGTTTTTATTCAAGAATCACGGCATCGAGAAATCTTCTGTTGGTAAAAACCCTTATCTGAATCGACACCAACCGAGGTGTGTTATTATATCTCTCTCGCTCCCGTGCTGCAGTCGCTCCACGGGTAGGTGCATTTAATCTTGTATTTTTGTATGTTTTTGTAGCAATCTGACGGCATCAGGCGACCAGATGAAGCGATGACCTTGACCCAGACATCCCTTGCGATAGGTGAACTCGACGCCAGCCGGAAAACCAAGAATATATAATCGGTTCACGATATTTTGATTTATTAATTTAAATAAATAAATTGATTTCGTGTTAGCACATTGTTGTGATTATTTTCATGTATGTGTCTGTCCTCCCAACTGTCTGAAGGCAAATAAAAGTAACATTCCTTAAAAAAAAAAGGACGTTACAACGTATAAGAAGATATGAGGGTACTAATTGTTGTCGGCAAAACTGTATATTGGATTTTTTGTTGTTTTAAGCAAGTCGTTTATAAATATTAGATAGAGAGTCGGAGATAAAATGGATCCCTGGGGCACACCGGCATTGATGGAAAAGGTCTCAGAAAGAATTCCATGTCAGGTTTTTCTAAAAGAACACTCTTTCAATTTATTTTCAAATATCGGAAATTCATAGAATGGAGAGTTCATTTTAGCACTCGCATTGACACTTTTGGCATATCGCCGTCACCATTAATAGCGGCTGAAATTTTTGCCAAAGTTGGCAAATCATTTTCAAAGAAAAAGGAATGCACTTTCCAACGGATGGATCTTTTCGTGTCCTCGTCAAGAATGATCGTTTTTTTCCCACGCGTTTCTACTTTGGTAGTAGAGCTAGATTCTTCTTTTATAGCTTTATACACGCTGCTTTCCCCCATTTTTGTTAAGCTGCTACATATTAACACTGCTTCTGTCACGGATAAATTAGGATTTCTTTCTCTTAGACCATCAAAAACGTTTTCAATTAAAATTTTCACTTCCGGTATCAGAGTGATACGCTTGTTTTTCCTAACAACCATGTTATCGACCATATTTTTTTTTTTGTTTTTCAACACAATAATCACTCAAACACAAAAATCTATTTGAATTTTAAAAATTGCTCCAACACTTACTGCTTTTTACCCAACGCTTGAAACGCTACTGAAATTACTTCGGCTTCTGCATGTGCGATAAATGCTTTTTTAACAAGAAAACAGATAAGATAAGCTTATGGTTAAATCTCAGACGTACAAGAGAGTATGTGATGAAGTGTATAGCAGTAGATTAAAGAAGACCGAGAATAAAAGCAGACCCATTGTATTTTAATCAATAATAAAGATAAGCTTATCAGCTCTTGTAGTTCAATAAAATACCAATTTTTTTCCGGTTGTTCGTACCCTGCTGCAAAATTTCTTAAAATTTAAACAATTATTACAAATTTTACAAGCAAGCGGTTTTACTGCTTGATAGTTAATATTTTGCACTATTTTGATGACTCACTTTGCGGAATATTGAATTTATAGTATAGAGAATTATTAATTTAATTATTGTAAAATAAATCGGCACACAGAGTAACTGTCTGATAACAAATTTTTATTTATTCTTATTGAAATTTTTGATAATGTTCGATCTAACCACAAGGTGACCTATGGATTGACAATTTTGAATGCTGACTTATTCGATGGAGAAATACAAAATATTGTTTAAATAATATTAGGTGATATTAGCAATTGAACGGAACCATGAGTGCTGTTAAAGCAGTTGAAAAATGGTAGCTTACGCTGCGATTGTTATTTAAGCCGGCGTAGGTATGTATTCAGGGAACCAAAATAAAGTCAAATATTCAGCTGTTTGTAAAAATCAAATCAACTTTACATCAAGATTGTACCAATTTTAACATTGTTTTAGCTAAGGTTTTTTATTTTTATAAGAAAGCGTTATTTAGAACAACAAAACGGTTCTGAAAAAAGCATTTAAAAATATGAATATGATATAAGAGAATAATTTTGTGCAAGTTTTTTTTTTTAACTCAGGAATTCTCAGTTAGACAAATTTTTGAAAATAATATTTTTTTGCTACAGGGCTCAAAATTTATATATGGGTGAGAAATAAATTTTCAAACAACTTTTTCCGTTTTATTTTTAAAGCACCAACTATTAGCGAAGTCAAAATTTTCCTAAATCTAAAAGGCAAATTTTTCCCATATGATGCGTACTTTACTACATTTGACACTGTATATAGATATTATTTTAATTATTTGAAAATTAGGTAAAGGCAAGCGGTGTGTCGCAAATAAAAGGTATGATCCTTTTTTGTTAAACTCAATATATTTCGATCTTAATTTAGATCTTCATCAGGAGAACTGTAATTATAAGAAATCAATATTTTTTCAAAAAATCTTAAGATAAATACTTACAACAAATGATCAAAATAAAATTAGCATCTTTAAAATCCTAAAAATCTTCATAAGGTAATGTTAATAAAGTTCGTGTTGTAAATTTATGCCAAAAAAAAGAAAATAATCCATTATTCACAATGTTAAAAAACTTCAAAACTTTTATGTCATAAAATATATCAAAAATTTTTTTTCTAAATTCTCATCAAAATTATTTTTGCATAAATGTTGATATTTATAAATATTAAATGGTTTTTTGGCATAAATTTACAACACGAACTTTATTAACATTACCTTATGAAGATTTTCAGGATTTTAAAGATGCTAATTTTATTTTGATCATTTGTTGTAAGTATTTATCTTAAGATTTTTAGAAAAAAATATTGATTTCTTATAATTACAGTTTTCCTGATGAAGATCTAAATTAAGATCGAAATATATTGAGTTTAACAAAAAAAGGATCATACCTTTTATTTGCGACACACCGCTTGCCTTTACCTAATTTTCAAATAATTAAAAATAACGGAGGTTTACTACATTCATAATTTAGATATTATTTTATATCAGAACGAAATTCACTGATGCAAAATAAGTATTAGGGCTAGAATACTGTAAGAATTTTTGTCTATAAACTAATTCCATAATTTTCAAACTACCTCTATTGGTTCAGCAAGGGCATTGGTAAGTGTATAAAATTTAGGAATACTTAATAGGACCAAGTTGCATTTTTTCCATCAGAAATAATTTTTTGGCTAGCTAAAGACGAACAACGTTAGCTGTAAGTAAGGAGATGATACAATTATTATTGTTGAGTTATAATAAATTTTTTGAGTCATCTAACACAACATTCAGCATTACATTTTAAAATTCGATGGTTCTGTTGTTTTCCAAGTTTGTAATTTATGAATTCTAGAGTTTTAGCACGACAGTTAAACCATTAGAGCTACTAATAAGACAAATGCCTGTTATAGCAGGCATGGCCCGGTAAATCACCTCGGCGAGGCAGGGCCATCGTAATGCCCCATCCGCCCCTAATTAGCCACCGGCATGCAATCGGCATCGCGACGTCGATGTTGCACAGTTTAGTGTTTATGAGCGACGATGGTGTGTCTACACCTAACTCACTGTCGTCGCAAATAATTTTAACATTGGGAGTAATTTTCCAAAAATAGCAATGTAAGGTCAATAAACTGCTGTTACGAAAAAAATAGATTTTATTAATTATCATCAATATAATTTTTATATTTTTCCAGCATTATAGAATTAAATGTGAAAATAGACAAAAGTTGGGATTACCTACGTTTTTACTGTTACTGTTGTATTTTTAACAAAAAAAAAACTTCAAATTTTTCGATTTTTCGAACAATAATAAATTTTATTCTGACATTAGGAATGGCTCTAACTCTAGTTTATTTAGTCTACAGAGTAACTCATTTTAATATGTTTTCGAGGATACTTCTGGCAGTGCGACAGATAACTAGAAATGTTGCAAATAAACATAATAGAGTCCGAAGAGGGATTTCCTAATGACCTTGATCTTGATTCAGTGGTCAAAAATATGAAGATTATTTCAGGATCAAAGTGTTTTTTTTTTAAGGTGAAGTCATTATTGTCAAATGATGCTCCATAAACAGCCCTTCAATTGAGAAAGAAAAAAGAAATGTCATTTTATTCGTTTCGAAACTTTCTATATTCTATAATATTCTCCTTATTAAATTTATTTTTCTTATTAAACTTATTAAACTTATGTTTTTCTAAAAAACACCCTGTATGTTGTCAGCAAATACCAATAAACCCCTAGTATTAGAAAATTGTAAATATTGAACCAATAATAATTGCTGTATAGATGAATTATACTATTTTTGTATTGGTTTTTAGGTTAATAACTGCAAAAGTAAGCCTGAGAACCTAAAAACCAATACAAAAATAATATAATTCATCTAAACCCCTAGTATGTGGTATCGTTGTATCCACGAAGAGAAGAATTCCGTCTTGACAAAAAAAAATAAGGTTGCTATTTGAAAGAAAAATATGATGACATCACAGCTCAAAAATGTGATTTGAAAAAAAAAATAGGTTGATAACAGTCTTTTATACACATTACATCGACCTGTTTCGGGATTTTGAAAAAAAAAAGTAAATAACAAAGCTTTATGCATATTATGCGGACACCAACAACCAACAATGATTAAACAATAATTAACATAATTAAATAAAACACCATCGCGGTTGTACCAGCAAATTGCCTCCAGTCATCAACACAGACGGATAAGGATGGTGAGAATTTAGTTCCATGCGCGGATTATTAATTTTTATGGGTTTTATGTTAAAAAAATTGCTATAATGGAAATGAATCGTTATTTCAACTAAACATCTGTTTGTTAGGAAAAATAAATGTACTAAAAATTTTCGTTTGTACTACGAACATTTTTGCGTACCTTAAGCAGCATACATAGTTTTAAGGCTACTAATAAATTGTGTAGTTGCAATAAATATTCTTAAAACACACAAAATATGTTTCATGAACAATTTAGTTCTTCAGTGCATGTTTTTTGATACAAAAAATCGGTCTCATTAATTGTACTAACCTAGTTTTAAGATCAGATAAAAATATGCTAGCACAATAAATATTTCTATAGCGTACAAAAATATGTTTCATGGATCAATTCATTTCTCGCAATGTACCAGTGCTTGAGTTGCATGTACTTCTGGTTTGTTTGCAAAAAAATGTAATCTATAATATCAGTGAAGCAAAAGTTCTTGACGTATTCAATCTCACCACAATGAATATTCGCAGACCCTTTGACCCCTCGTGAATATTTTCTACTTCTATTGCTGCAAGAGTCTTCACTCCATGTTCTGCTAGCTTGAGGGTAAGCTGTTCTAAATGCATTGATACATTGGGCTTCTGGCCAGAGACCCGATGCTTCTGGGTCTGGGAACCAGGAAACAAATTTTTTAATTGGTTCGTCTTTCAAATAAATCAATCTGGGGTCGGCCAAATTTCAATACAATCTCTCTAAATGCCATGTCGGCCAACTGCCACTTCATTTCTACCTGAGGCGTCATTCGGTATTTGCCTTCTTATTAAGTGAAGATTTGTTTTAAGAGGCAAAATCCAAATTAGATAAATTCCCCCATTGCATTTATATAAGCAATAACCGTTTAGTACTGGCGATTCGGAGAAGAGTATCGCAGTCTCGCTCTTCTTTGGCAAAACATTTTAGGACATAAAAATGATGTAAAAAATCAAGTATTTCTCTGTTAGGCACGACAGCAGTGAGTTATTGGAAGCGGTGAGCTTCCAAGTCTCTGTGAATAACCTACCAGCAATTTTACCTACCGTACTCAGTGACGTCGCTGTAGCTCAGGCCTCGACTTCCTGTAGGGTGACTCCGAGCTCTGTTCAGTTAAACCAAGAGCTCTGAGCGGGCTAAGACTACCGACCAACAGAAGAGACCAAACAAAAATCACAAAACTAAGACTCGGCTACACAAAAATAACACATTCCCATCTACTATCCAGAGAAGATAAATGATAAAAAAAAGATAAATGATATGCGATACTTGCAACGAAAACTTGGCAGTCACACTTATTAATAAACTGCACAAAATACCAAAACTCGAGAAACGAAAACAAGGAAGTCACATGCAGAAATAAACGAAACCCTCGTGAATAACATCGATCTGAATGAAATTTTTTAAAGAAACCGACCCCATAACCAGATCTGTCTTTATCTCTAACAGTGATAAACATATAAATGATGAAATATGAGTGCTATAAGAGAAGTATTGTGACGAACTCGGGGAGAGGCGCTCGCTGACCTCTCTTCCAGTTCTCGAGTAACGTCTGGTACGGCTATCGTACCCTTGTCCCTAGGTAGCTCAATGGAGAAACGGTATACGCCAGGGGTCGAATGAGGTTATAACCCTTAAAGTGGGGTAGATTTCATTTACGAATCTCATTTATTTAATTAGAAAAATAGAAAATAGAAAAATTTATAATGATGAGATGTAGTCAGAGGATCGCGACTTCATTACAGTATAATAACATTACAAGGACAAATATCAACAAATTTGTTAAACAAATATACAAAACAAAACTAATTATCCAAAATAGCTGTCGAAGCTTTTCTTTACTAAGTAAAAAATAAAAATACAGGGTGTTTTAGGAGGTAAGGGAAATATTTAGGGGGCAATACCATAGGTTATTACAAATATAAAAAAGTTCATATAAACATATTCCAATTTTCAATGAAATTAAAAAAAAACACATATTGATATTTGCATCTAAAACCAAATGACTTTAATCAATTTAGCAACGAACTTCATTAACCACTGAGAATTGGACACATGCTTTTATGAACTTTTTTATTTGTAATGAACCATTACTAACTGATCGCTTGACTATTTCCATTTCTTGTGAAACGCCCTTTATATTCTTTGTTTATTATCCGAATAAATAAACTTTTAAGTTTATTTTCCCTAATTTAATTTTAGTTACTTTCGATACCAAAGAATGCGATATAAAAATATTTATTTTTATTGATTTTAATCGCATTATTATTGATCTAATTTTTAATTCTTATTCTGAAAGACATTGTTTTCACTATCGAATAATTCATGTTCTTAAACCTTACTTTATTTATAAAATTGTTTTATAGATTTATAAAATTTATATAATTTTATTTGTATTGGAACTGTATTTGTACTTATACTTATAACTTTACCTATTCTATAAAAAAATGAAATTTATAAAAATAAAATAATTGGTAATGTAATGCCAGCTGTATGAGTCATTTATTTTGAGACGTAATTTCCAAGTTAAATATTATTCTTTGATAAACCCGGAGTCCAGGTACTTACAAAGTAAACATTACTGAAATATAATTGTGTGCGAATGAAAATTAGGATTAGTTAACATCCTTAGCCATTAATACAATATAATATTCCTAGTCATGCTCTACTCTACAACAGTGGCAAGGATTTGTGAGACATGCCAACTGTTATTACTAAAAGAAGGAATTTTAGTTTTATGTATGTACCTACATACATCTATTCCTGCAACTAGTTTTCCCATTCGCTTTCTAACGACGATTAAAGGGGCTCTCAACAACGATCAATAATGCAAGCTATAGTCAAATGCAGAAATATTGTGTTTAATTTACCCTGCGATAATGTTTTCCTAACTGATTATTTGTTATTTGTATTAATGGTTGGAACAAACAAATATTCTCCAGCTATTTTTTCTTTTGCATAGCTTTCAAGAAAACCTTCTGCAGCTTGTTTTATGAGCATGATGCACAATGTAGACACGGTCTGTCGTTACCAAGGTCGATTCATCACTACGCTTATTAAATCAGAGCCTGTCCACCCGTATGTCTGCCCGTTTTTGTCTGAAGGATTGTCTGGATAACTGCTTCATCACTGGCAAGCCCTAAATACTACAGATGATCACTCCCTTGGCTTCTCTTCCCAATAAATCAAGAATTTAAAGGTAAAATAATAATGATCAGTTAATTGTTAAAAGATATTTTTCACATTCCCTGTTTAGGTACAGTACATGTTGCGTTTTTAGTACGAGTGTATCGGAAACTGTTAGAGTTAGAAAAATTGTTAAAAATAGGAAAAGGAGGTACCTACCTAGTTCAGAATTTTTCGCTTATTGGAAATCTGAAATAGAATTTAGTACAACGTCAGTCGTTATTGAAATCTGTTGAATAAATCTGAAAATAAAGGTTTCCTATTTTAGATATTACTTTTTTTGTTATTAGAAATAAATAAACCATTTTTTCTTCAAACGTCAGTAAATCAGACATTCTTCAGTCTTCTCCTCGTATGCTGTACGAAAGTTTTCTAATTTGTTCTGTAAAGAACCTTTAGTGGCAACTTTAAATTAGAACCTAAATCCCAATAAAACTCATCAAATATTATATAATCAAATAAGTGGTTCAATAAAAATAATTATAAATCTAAGTTTTCAAATTCAAAGATTCTAAACCCAACCAAGTTCATAAACTATAACAATAAAATTAAATCAGTTCGCTCGCAGCTATCGGCTCGGTAAGGTGGTGTGTGCGTAATAAATCCAGGTGAGTTTTATTATTGTTTTCATATCGATAGATTCAGTTTCATTAGAGAGAGAATTTATAATTAATATAGTGAACACTATAATTGTTTTCAAACAGATAATATGACAAAAGATACGGGCGGCCACGAGCCGCCCGATAAGTTGTTATCAACGAACGATGAAACAGACAGCATTTATAAAGACAAAAGTAAGGTTAATTTGAATAATAAATAACTGCCAGGGACTCAGGTCCATACTGCGTATTTGTTGAACATTTAAAAAAGAATTTTGGTAGACTCTTCCCTATGAAAATAGGATTTTTCTTTCTCGGTAATGAAAATCTCAGGAACGACATTATTGATATTATTTCTGTAGGTGTGAATAGAGTCAAAGTAATTTTTAAAAACTATGCAATCGCCAATTCACTTGTAGAACATGACATCATTAAGAACAATGACTTGATAGCCTATATACCGTCTTTCTATAATCATCGTAAAGGTATTGTTAGAATGATAGACACCTTTTTTTCAACTGAGTTCCTCTTAAACAACATTGAATGTCAAAATACAAGAGTCGTTGAAGTGCAAAGAATGAAAAAGAAAATCGTAGACAGCGACGGAACAAGCAAACTAATCGATCGTCAGGTAATTATCGTCACTTTCGAAGGTAATCTAATTCCGGATAAAGTACGTATCAACTTATCTTCCTTCCCTGTTGAACCATACATACAGCCGGTTATTCAATGTTTCAAATGCTTACGGTACGGCCACACTGCCAAATTGTGCAGGTCAAAACTGCCAAGGTGTCACAAATGCGCAGACGTCCATGACGAAAATTCAAAGTGCAAGGACAACAAGTTCTGTGTCTACTGTCAGAAAGAAGATCACACGACCATATCTAAAGACTGTCCCATGTACTCGAAACAGTTCAATATCAAAAGAGAAATGGCGCACCGCAATATCTCCTTTAAAGCGGCAGAAACACTAGTCAGCAACCCCTCCTATTCGAAGGTAACCACAAACAACAGATTCTCTATTCTGAATGATGCACGGAACTTTCCAACTCTTCCGGTGGTTTCATCACAACCCCCATCCTATATGTTCCATAAACCAGCCAACACTTTTGTCAATAAAAAACGCAGAATCTCAGCGGCTGAATCCCCTCCTCCTGCAAGAACACCTAAAATACTTAATTCTGTTCCCTCTCCCAAAAAAACAATACTTCCAAATCCCCACAGGGAGGATTTCTTACAATTCAAGAAAAAAGTAATCGACGATATTTCCAGTTTTATCAAAAAAAATTTCACCTCTAAAAATGACCCAACTTTTCAAATAGATTTATCCTCCGAAAAAAATCTAAGGGAATACATACAGGGAATGTTGGATGACAACAATGTTGAAACAATGAGTATTAGCAACGGTGATGAATCAAGCTACTAGACCAATTAATATTTTACAGTGGAACATTCTTTCCTTGAACAAACGTAAAGCTGATCTACTTAATATTCTACACCAAAAAACTGTAGACATCATCATACTCTCGGAAATATGGTTAAAACCTAATGCATCGATTAACATCCAAGGTTATAACTGCGTCCAAAAAAATAGAGCTGACGGAAAAGGCAGTGTCGCCATTCTCATTGCTAAGTATATCGATTACAGGACATTAGACATACATTTAAACAATAAAATTGAAATCTAATCGGTTTTTCTCGAAAAACTAAATTTATCTCTAGCTTCAATATACAAGCCTCCGAACAAAAATCTTTCTGTCAGAGACTGGGAAAGACTTTTTTCCCAATTTTCAGGAAATGTGATATTATGTGGAGATTTCAATTGTCACCACACACTATGGGGCTCATTAAGCTCTCTTAGTGATGGTGAAAGGTTGGTGGAAGCACTCAATAATTTCAATTTATGTGTCCTAAATGACGGTTCCCCGACAAGAATTACAAGACCAGGCCAAAACAATTCCGCAGTTGACCTATCCATTATCACACCCAATTTAATAGGTAAATTAACGTGGAAAGTTCTCGATGACACACGGGGCTCTGACCATTATCCAGTTTTTCTAGAATGCAACTGTAATTTTACCCCTACGCAATTAACCCCATCAACCAAATGGAATGACAAAACAGCTGATTGGACGCTCTTTACCAGATCCATGGATCATCAAATAAATTCATTTGAGAATAGAGAAAACGTAACACTCACAGACTTTATTAGCATTCTTAGTAAAGCTGCAGACCAATCTATCAAAATACGCCAACCTATAACCATCGAAACAGCCAGACCAGTGTGGTGGGACAGGGAGTGCTCCAACATCGCACGCGCAAGGAAAATAGCTTTAAAACAATATAAAAACTGTTCGAATTTAGACCATTATTTAAACTATCAAAATATTGCCTCACAGGCCAAATTAATCTTTAAAAACAAAAGTAAAGAAAGCTGGAAACAATTCATCAATAATCTTAACAAGAACACACCATCAGCTCTATTTGGAACTATATCAAAAAGATTAACAACAAAAAATACTTTAACTCGAATTCTGACATATCCCCACATTTAATTGAGAAAATGTTGGAGTCTCTCGCCCCACCCACCGTGATTTGTCGTCCCTTCAGTAGCAATCTAACACCAACAAATTATAACTTATTTCCCCTTGAGAAGTTCACAACGGCAGAGCTGGAGACAGCACTGCAAACTCATCGTGGCTCATCGCCGGGCAAAGACAGCATAACCTACTCGATGCTCCAGAGCATGTCTCAACTTGGCAGGAGAACTCTCCTAGAGCTCTTTAACAAGTGGTGGATATCTGAAGGAGTCTTGGATGGGCTCAATGAGGTCGTCATCAAACTAATATTAAAACCTTTAAAAGATCGAAATACACCGTCCTCGTACACTTGAGACACTTGAGGAATCGTTAAGGTCAGATTGGAGTGGTTCTTGGAGCACGAAAGCAAACTTCCCCCATCACAATACGGATCCCGTAAAGGTTTAGGAACTACGGAGGCCCTCTCTCAGCTGGTGGCAGACATCCATATCAATCTATCCCAAAACTCCTATGTCGCATGCCTATTTATTGACCTTAAAGGTGCGTATGATTCAGTTGACCTTAATGGCCTTGCAGCCAACTTAATCTCTTTAGAAGTGCCCCCTAAAGCTGCCTGCAATATTGTAAATCTGTTCAGAGATCGCAAAGTTTTTATCAGAGATCAAAATAATGTCTTCCATGGCCCAAGAATAATAAACCAAGGACTCCCGCAGGGATCGGTCCTCAGCCCTATCTTATTCAACGTTTACACACAGGGCATACATAAAATCCTCAACTCAAGCGTTAAGTGCATTCAGTACGTAGATGACTTTTGCTTTTACACCGTGGGGGACAGATACGATAGTGCAATTGAAAAAATAAAGCTCATTTACACTCAGACTGAAAAATGGTTCTGTCAACAGGGCTTCGTAATTTCACCAGAAAAATCTGCCTACAAGACACAGGTTATCCACTCCTGAAAAAATAAGAATCGGCGACGTTGAAATCCCTGTTAAAAAATCATACAAGTATTTGGGTGTAATCATTGACCAGAAATTATTATGGAGTGAACATATTCAACACCTAAAGAATAAGTGCGAGAAAGGGATCAACATGCTGAAATGTTGAGACGAAATTCTTCCTGAGCTGCAGGAGCGAGACACATTTTGCGTCTCGCTGTACTTACGTGGTCATATCCTTCACCTGGTTCTGGTTGATTTAGCTGGTTCTGGTTGATTTACCTGATTTACCTGGTTCTGGTTGATTTACCTGGTTCTGGTTGATTTACCTGGTTCTGGTCTGGTTCTGGTCTGGTTCTGGTTCGGGATCGATGGAATTTGTTTGGGAAGACTTTTTAAACTAACTTCAATAAAACACAGAATTTCTCACGTAGCTCGATATATTCATTTGTTAGAAGTCTGTGACTACAAATCACTATGATCTAATCATTATGTATATAATTCAAAGAAGTGAACTTCTAAGATTTGACTTGAACTGTTTGAACAATTTCTTATCTGTTTATCTTTTCTTCGAGCTACATGGAGGGGTGGTGGATGGGTGCGGTACTAGGGAAAACCCCTCGAAAACCTAGTCCATCGTAAAATGTTATAATGCTAATTTCAATGCTAAGTTACAGAGTGCTTCACGTAGCACTGAAGATGACTCATCGGCTGTTCAAGGCTGGTAGGCCCTCAGGAATAGTCTTACTGTAACAGGAAAAGAAACAGCGCACAGTATATCGTTTTGACAGATAAGTTTCTATTTGAAACATTAAGTGAACGGTATTCAATTGACACAATGACTTAAAAGTCGAATTTTACTGATCTGTCTAATTGGTCTTTCATTTAAGAATGAAAGTATTTGCTCTCTCAAATTATTCAGGTCATTTGATTTCACTTTATTAATAATCATCATCATAATTTTATTTCAGATGTTTAAACTTTATGGATGCTCCTTGTATAAAATAATTCATAGATGGTTTGATTTCTTTAACTCAATCTATTCATTCCCAAAAATGCCTTTGTTTGTAAGCTGAAATGCTTTCGCTTACTTATTATTAATCCAAATAATAATTTTATATTTCGTCAGTCTAAAAATAGTTACTCATCCAAGAATTCAGACAGAACAATTTGTACAGGGTGTTAGTTAAGTACGGGGCCAAACCCCAAGGGGTGCTTCCTTGAGTGATTTTAAGAAGAAAAGTTCAAATTAACATGGATCCGAAAATGCATATTTTTCAAGATACAGGGTGTCAAACTTAAAAAAAAAATTCGAATGTTCGTGAATATGTATCTCTAAACTCTTTCAATCAATTTTGTTGAAATTTGGCAGTTCTGTTTGTAATAACAAGAGGGTAATTTAGCCCCAATTAGATTAAAATTATTAATTTCAGTGGCGTCCCGGAAGACAGTCTAACTAATATTTTTGATTAAAAAATTGGGCGCCACTGACTTTTTTTTAATTTTGTATTTTTTTCGAATTAAGCAACTAGAAATACAACTATTTTATTTCTTGAGTTTTTTCATATCTTGCTTTGTTTTCGAGAAAAAAAAATGAAAGTTTGACACCCTGTATCTTGAAAAATATGCATTTTCGGACCCATGTTTATTTAACTTTTCTTCTTAAAATCGCTCAAGGAAGCACCCCTTGGAGTTTGGCCCCGTACTTAACTAGCACCCTGTATAGTACAATAACATTCCTGAAGCATAATTAATGCATCCTTTTTCAGAGCTACGCACTTAGCCGGTCGATTTCGACATATTATGAGCTGAATATGCGGTCGATTTCGACATATTATGAGATGAATATGTATTGGTTATTATAAACTACCAAAAATCTCTGCCTCAAGATTTAAATTATTTATCATTGACGGATCTGAAATTTTAACACCAACAACGGTTATTCATATCTAGTCTAGGAAACTATATTTTTCCGTGTCTACACTATTGTGTTGTCTACATTATTTTAACAGTTCCATTTATTTACATCTGGTCGTTTGGACTTTTTGTTTTAAGGTATTTGATTAGTTATTTGTTTGTATGGTACTCATTGATTGCCGTAAATAATTGATTCAGTGTATTTTATTTCATTTCTGTCTAGAAAGACATGAAATAATTTACAATTTGCAATTGGAGATTTCATTGATATGCTTCGTAAAGAATTATTATGACACTTGAGATTATTTTTGACGAGAGATTTTCCCATGGCTTTATATTTATTAGATCTTGTTTGGAGAATCTTATAACCTAACTTAACTTAAGGGTAGTTCCGATGGTGTGCACAGGGTGAGGGAAGCTATAGCTTTGATCGTTGATAATTTGTTTGGTTTTTGTTTAAATGTTATTTATATAGTTTGTTTATTTAGCCGTAGCCCCTCGAGATCGGAATGCTATTTCTTCGAACTCGGAATTATATAGTTGGCCGTAGCCCTTCGAGATCGGAATTTAGCGTCGAAATCGGAAAATTTATCCCTCGTCGGTGCCTGTGTCAGTCAAGTGTTAGTATACGTACAGGGTACGCAATTCACAGCGGAAGTGGGAAACAGAGCTAGGTCCAGTTTTCTTCAACGTTCTGGGATAATCCCTCAGCCAGACGCTTTATCCTCCAGTCCATGTACCCCAATACACGACTGAAGAACACGAATGCTGGAACTGTATTCGATACAATCTTACTATATACCATGCCCGTGGGAATAGAGCACGTATATTCTAAGAAGGCCCTATGAGCAATTACTAGAAAAGTGTAGTTAGTATTGGTGACCATACAATTTGTCTGGGAGAATTACATGGGAGAAGTATTTATTTTTCCTTTGTCCGGAACTTTGCAAGATTTTGGCTTGTGATGAGATTTCTCTTCAGTGGAAGAGTGAGTATTTTTTCTGCTGTCAGGAAGGAGTAGGGATTGTGTTTTGGCTTTTGGGAGTAATTCATCGTTGGAGCGAAATTCGCCCTTTGTAGCGAACTTAACCAGATGTCAGCGGAAATGTACTACGGAAAAAAACTACGGAAATGTTGCTCTGATGGTTTGTGATTTAGAGTACCAAGTCTGTTGTCTGCCCACTCACGACTTAGGTTAGTTTGCTTGCCAGCCAAAGGCAATAGTTATGATGCCAGGCACTCCTGCTGTAAAGGGGAAGATTGGTATATGTCAAAAAAACTGTATTACAAGATCAAATAAATTGTTGAACTATTTCGTGGACATTTTACGTGAACAGTACTCTGGGTTTCCACATGAGGCGAATCATACTCTGCTCTACTACTCTACATGCGACATGCAATAAGCACAACACACACTCCTTTGCCTACAAATTCATTCGTTTTCGCTTTTCCTTTCTTGGCGAAAACACCCAGACGAACTGTCAAGCAAAAGCCCTTATCAAGAACTTTCCTTCATTTAAGGTGGTCCTCGAGCGCCCTCGAGAATTATAGAAGCCATTTTGTGGTAGGGAAAACCGCTACGTGCATATTATTTTGTAGCTTGCTTTTCGAAGAATATTGTATTTAATTGTTTTGATAATTTATTTTGGTTTATTTTATTAGTGACTATTTAGTCGGGGGTAATTACACGAGAGCTTATTTTTTATCCGGATAAAGATGCAGTTTTAACGAAAATTTGTTTTTTATTGGCAATTTAACGAGTCAAATTGTCTGACAAAACGACGAGTCCGAAGGACGAGTCGTTTTATCTGACAATTTGACTCGTTAAATTGCCAAAGAAAAAACAAATTTGAGTTTAAAAGTGCATCTTTATCCGGATAAAAAATATAAGCTCGTGTGTAATTTAGGGAGATAATTTAACGAATAACAAAATTATTTACTGTGTTCTTCGGAATTCTGTTTTCAACTTCCACCAATATTTGCTCACGCGAACAAGTCCCAAAACGCTTTGAATCACTCATTTCTTTGTTTGCAACAAATCGTTCATATGATAATAATTATTAATAAATGACGTTTATTAATTTGTCAATTAATCTAAAAAGCTAGCTTACATTTTATCCAGATGCAAAGTTAGGGCTAACTTTATCCGATGTCAAAGTGACAAAAACACTATTCCTTATGTCATTTTTAATACATGAGTTAAATTATCGGGGGTAATTACACGAGAGCTTATTTTTTATCCGGATAAAGATGCAGTTTTAACGAAAATTTGTTTTTTATTGGCAATTTAACGAGTCAAATTGTCTGATAAAACGACGAGTCCGAAGGACGAGTCGTTTTATCTGACAATTTGACGAGTTGAATTGCCAAAGAAAAAACAAATTTGAGTTTAAAAGTGCATCTTTATCCGGATAAAAAATATAAGCTCGTGTGTAATTTAGGGAGATAATTTAACGAATAACAAAATTTATTTAATAAATGACGTTTATTAATTTGTCAATTAATATCACCTTGGTAACTACTTACTTGATTTTGCGTCTAAAAAGCTAGCTTACATTTTATCCAGATGCAAAGTTAGGGCTAACTTTATCCGATGTCAAAGTGACAAAAACACTATTCCTTATGTCATTTTTAATACATGAGTTAAATTATCAGATATAATTTTATTTGCAACTCTTTTGGTTAGCTTTTGACAAATAATATTGTCAAATATAAAGGGTTGTCAAATATAAGGTAGCCGTTGGCTATATCCCATATTGTTTTATGGTTAAATAGTTGAGTGCACTTGCACTAGCCATTTGGCAGATTTAATAGTTTGGCATAAAATATTTACAATAGCCAGTTGGCGGTAAATATTATTTGGTAATGCACTATTTTTCATAGTGTGATAAATTATGGTCGTAGGTATTTATAAATAGTTGTTGTTAATATTTTCATTTTTATTAAGGCAGGAAGCGTAAAAAGCTACAATGTTCCTCAATTTGTTATTCGAGTGGAACCAGTTGAAAAGCTAGATTATAATGTGTCACTTTGTAGAGTCCCGTTCAACAAGTTTCGGGATTTATAATAATAATTATAATAATAATTTACACCTGAGCCAATCAATTTACGGATGAGCTTTCAAAGATCAAAAGGTACTTACTAATTATTATGTTTAATAATTATGGTACCTAGTACCAATTATGGAAATATTTTTGTAAAATATTTTGCAACAAGTAGCAGACCAGTGACTAATGATTAATTACTTAATATTTCGCACAAATTTGATTATTTATCCTTTTGAGAGCAGTTCCAGTCAATTGTTAATTACTTTTATGATAGGTAACTAACTAAAATGTACCTGAATGAGACACACACACACCAGCTTGGCCTTGAATATAATTATAATAATAATAATAAGCCGAATGGTTACCAAATACCATAATCGCAAGTACACTTGACACATAAAGAGAATAATAATACAGGATGCTTAAGTTTCGACTTACCGGGGGTACCGGTGCGCGGCTTCAGCAGCCACCGCCATCCCCGCGGAATCTCCACGACGGTGAACACCCCCCGTTTTCCTCCAGGCCGGGCCGCTGCGTCGCCCTAGCGGTCCGTTTTGCGCCACCTCTTCCTAGGCATGGTTCTCGTGTTGTCGTCTATCACGCGAGTCTCCTGCTCTGGTGTATTCGCCCGCACCCAGACGCGATCTTCCAATACGCGAGTTTTTCAATCTCGATCTTCTCTCATCCAGAACCAAATTCCTACTCCCGATCTCATCGCACCTAGAACCCAGTAGCTACTACTACTTACTCTGATCACCGTTACGCGAGGTCCGAGATTTTCGGGGTTCCCGCTGTTGCGCAAAGTCGATCACCCTTAGTTTATAAACAACTATAAAGTCGTTTTCTACGTTTCACATTCCGAGGCTGACGACTCCGGCTGGTATTTTTTATGACGTCCTCTCTAACTACGCACTTCTATCGGATAAGATTCTCAGAGCACATATTTATTCCAGAGGGACCTATTTGGTCCGTCACAATGTGTCACCAAAACCAAGTGGGGAGCAGATCCAAAGACGGCCCTGTTGTTCTACAGATCATACATTCGCTCAATTATAGACTATGGGTCTGTCTTCTACGGGTCATCAGCGAACTGTCATCTCAAAAAAATTGACAAGATACAATTTAACGCCTTGAGAATATGCACTGGTGCTTTTAAATCTTCGCCTATCCCTGCGCTCCTGGTTGAATCACAGGAACCACCCCTTTCTATTAGGCGAGCATCCTTGGCTTTAAAAAAATCACTGTCATACAACACTTTCCCCTCATTAAACTCTACGAAAAAAACATTCCTAAAAATAGCGATAGATAATCTGACTAATAAATATTGGATGAAGAAGAACACACCCCCTCTTGCAGAAATGCAAACCAATTTCACAAATCTACTCAGTTTTCTCCCTCAGCGAGAGAAGCTTCCCATTTTTGACCTTGATTTCCCCTCTTTAGGTTTCGTTCCGACTGCAATTATTATACCATCGTACTCAGAGATTTCCTCCTTCAATCTGACTCTTTTTCGCTCTATTTTAGACCGCCATGCCGGCTTCCTTGAGATCTACACCGACGGCTCCAAAAGCGCTCTTGGGACTGGATATTCTATCTACTCCCACAACAGAATAATTATCCAAGAAAAAATACCAGATTTCTGCTCAATTTTCTCTGCAGAACTCTTTGCCATTGAACACGCTTTGGAGCATCTATCCAATAATTTCCGCAATGTCAACGCATTGATTATCTCTGACTCCAGATCTGCCGTTGAGGCCATCACAAACAGGAAGATAGTCAGTTTTGCATCATCCGTCTGCTTATGCAACATAAGGAGACTCGTATATGAAGCGAAACTGCAGGGACGACGAATCACTTTTCTCTGGGTAAAGGGACATACAGGTATCCCAGGTAATGAAATGGCTGACAAACTAGCTAAAGAAGCAGTGAACCGTTCAGAAATTTCTCTAAAGTGTTAGCTTGAAGACCTCATCTCTGCCTCGAAAAAAGAAACCTGGAATCTATGGGCCAAACAATGGGATAACTTTGTGAACAACTCACAAAATCACTACTGCAAAATTCATCCCTCATTACCAAAGCACATACGCCATCTGTCAGACTACAATGTTAGCAGACATTACAGTGTTACAGTAACAAGACTTAAACTAAATCACGGAAACTTTCCATATCACCTTCATAGGATTGGAATGTCCGACACCGACATATGTGATTGTGACGGCCAGTCAATTGCCGACTTAAACCATATTTTCTTTTCCTGCTCAAATCACCCTCTTCCTACTGCCGAACTTTACAAGAGTCTAATTAAATGCAACATTCCCTTGCCAACCAATATCACTACACTTTTGGCCACCCAAGAAAAAAAAGTTCTCGATGCCTTGGTCAGCTGTCTGCGGACAGCTGGTATTTCCCTATAATCAGGTTCTCATCTTCAAAAATCTGTGGCAAATGGTAATTCCGATGCCAACCCAACCCCCACTTCAATTCAATTCAATAAAATTAAATGTCAAAGACTCAGGAGGTTGAGATATGCCACATGACCCTTTTAAATTTTAATTTAAGAAATATTCTGATATTGCTTCTTTGGTTGGCGTACTCTGGACATTCTGCAATATTCTAGATTCAAAGCCACACTAAAGTATAACACCGTTGATTAGTTCGTTCACACAGCATTCCGCATTCATATTATAGAACATTTTTCATAGGCATGATTTGTTGTTGTTGGAAGTCTTCACCTGCATTTTTCTTAAAATATTTATAATAAGGGGATAATATACCGTCATCCCGCAGAATAATATTTGAGTTATAATAATAATTACTATTAATACAACATAACAGTATTAAAAAGTCTACCTTAGATAAGGATCTTGACGAGACTTTGTCGCCTATACGGAATGAATGTACATCGTAATTCGTAAACAAAACTAACTTTAATATACAGGGTGTCCCGTATCGTTATGTTCAAATTTTGTGAGCATATAGTAGGCTTATTTCTAAGCCTAAAAAACCTAAAAGTGGCAGGTCTATCTGCATTCGTTACGAAGTTACAGGCCTAAGAAAATAATGTCTAGTAAATACCAGATTTAACTTTGAAAACCACATAAAACTTATTTTATTGACCAAATCTTTAGTTTATCATGTGTTAAAAATGTCCTATTCCTTGCTGAATACAAGCTTTTGCTCGGAGGCCTATTGCAAAAGTAACAGTTTTCTCGTCTTTTTTCGCGTACCTATCTCTTGACCAGCTTGCTGAATACGATCAAATAATAATTTCTTTCTGGTATTTAGTTACAAACACCAATTCCGAAATATGCTGGTGCCGCATCTATTTGAATCCAATGCCATTTCGTATGAGCAGGGGAACCTCTACTCTCTACTAATGTTTATTTCGGTGACGTTTACTCATGTGTGGCAATTTTTGTGGCTTACAAAGTTGAATCTTGTTATTTACTAGTCATAATTTTCTTAGGCCTGTACTTTCGTAACGAATAAAGATAGACCTGTCACTTTTGGGTTTTTTGGGCTCAAAATTAAGCCTACTATATGCTCAAGAATTTTGAACATAACGATACGGGACACCCTGTATATTTATTTTGGGTTAGCTCTTCATGCTGAGCTGTCAAACCCTTCAAAACGCCTCAAAACGCTACCAACCGGTCTCGAAGATTGGTTCAAACCATAATCAAACTGCTTTAAGCGTTTTAGTTCGTGACGTCATTGTTTTATCACAAAAATGAACGTTTGAAACTAGAACGCAACTGGTTAAACACGCTGCATCAGTAAAAAACGACCCATTTTACATTACAAAAATTTTCAAAAGCGACTAGATTCTAGACTTCTAGAAGTCGACTTTTTTTTCTTATGGTCACCGTATTGTCCTTGTATGTTATTTCGTATGAAAAAAATCAAGGAGTCCCCAAATTATTTACATTCAAGATTTATTATTATTCTTTATTGGTCGGCTTTGAAAATTTACTGAAATATCAAAAAGATTGACGACTAAGCTAAACCCACAAAAAATAATTGTTTTATTTCAAATGGTAAATCCAGTTTTTTCAGCATATTTAGACTGAAAAAAAAGCACTTTTAGAAATTTTAAAAAAGTTAATAATTGCACTGTTACGAAAATTAAATGAAGTAAGACTTTGCAAAAGTCTTTGAAAATGTTAACCGTAACTGCCAAAGGAAATAGAAGTGCAATAATATGCATATATTTGTGACCCGGAATTTCTAACTTTGATGACCTCGTGTGTCACCGTGAAGAGGTTTAGAGCACTATTATTGTACTAAGATTTTTTTACTCAAAATAGTCCAAGGAAGGTCGCCACGTGTAGCTTTTACACTCATACCTGGACACCCTGTATTTCAGGGATAGCCTGTCCATCACGTCTACTTGGAATCGACAGTCGATAATTATTAGAGAAGTAAATTGGGTAAAAGGAAACAAATTAGTGTCGATCTGTACTGTAAGACAATTTGTTACTACGTCTCTAAAAAATTCCCCGGGACAACCCTGTCTCTGTTATTGGGAGTACGTCGTTCCGAGGCATTTGTCGTATGCACCTGTGATGACATGGCCGGTTGTCCGGGTCCATAGGCGACCCAAGAATTTTTTATGCAGTTCACCTACACAAGTCAGTTTTTTGCTAGTTGTCTAAAAATTTTCTCATGACGCCACTGCTGTCGCTGTTATTGGAGTACGTTGTTTCCCAGGACTTTTCGCTCTTCGTCTAAGGACTCAGAGTGTAAAGGAAGTCTATTCTAAAGTGTAGCATCGAAACGGCATTTGTTCAAACTATGACTGTCCCAGACGTGTTTGAATTCAAAGCACAGCACAAGTTGAAATGTTTTGCGGCTAACTTTTGGGGCTAACATGACTCAAGCAATATTCGTCCCCTAAAATTGCGGACGAAAATATATTATTTGCAATAAAAATTTTAGGAAATGTTGAGAATACGTTATAAAAACTAAAACACGATACAAGTAAGTTTAATAGTCATAATTATTAGTAACTTGGTAGTTATCCATGAACGATGTCATGTAATAGACAGAATTGTACTCATATAATTTAATGATGACGGTTATCTGGCTACTCGATCGGAGATGTTCGTGCAGAGCAGGAGCAATATTCGGGCAGTTACTACAGTCCCTGGGTTATTAATCAGAGGCGGGTTGGCGAGGCGAGATCCTGTGATAAACGCGACGTGCTGGGTGCTGGTGTCAGGAACTAGTTGGCACCCCGACTGCTGCGTGGGAACTACTAGGACTAGCTTCAGGATCCTGTCTGCATGCGGAGATTTGATGGAAGCCTAGAGCTGAGTTTCGATTTTTACCTCCACTTTGCATCGTTATCTATTATAAACTTATTTCACAGTAGACATCATTGTTAGCCCTCCTTCGTAACATCTGTTAATACTTTTTTTATTGTCGCTTGAAATGGCAGAACTTGCATGGAGAGATGTGTTTAATAAATATATTTGAATGAAGTTACTAGTTACTTTAGAACATGCTTATTATTATTATTATTTTTATTATTACTTCTAGGGTAGGTTCAAAGCCCTTGTACTGAAGCTTGCGCTTATTGTACTCCTTTGGATAATTAGCTCAGCAATCCCGTCCCGAAAGTATTTCAGAACCAGCCCAATGGGTGCTTGTTCTATTTCTTCTGGTTCCGCCATTTCGGTCCCAAATATTAGAACTCTAGTTCCCTCTAGTGCCGGGCACTCACAGATCAGGTGGTATGGGGTTTCCTCCCCCTCCTCGCATCTCCTGCAATCTGGGTTATTTTTCACTCCTATTATTGTGAGGTGTTTCATTAGTGGGCAATGTCCTTAGAACATGCATACCTAGATAGCGACACACGCTACATAAATTCACTTTATTGAACAACATTTTTGACTTAAAATTGAGAAAACTTTTGCACCGATAAGGAGCAAAGCTTACTTGGAATGCATGTGTTTTAGTAGTTTTTGATTCAATATTGTTACCAAGAAATAAGTGTAGGTATTGCTTTATAAATTGGACCAAAAATTAACGTCTTTGAAAATATTTTTTTTAAATCATACACATTCAGAGTTTATTGGTGTATTTATACGTAAAATATGATATACCAGTGGCACTGCTTTCAGTAATATCAAAGATTATGGAGAAAGCTATTAACCAACATCTTTTAAAATACTTGGAAGGAGCTAACATAATCAGCGACCGCCAATACGGATTCCGTAAACAGAGGTCAACTGGTGACCTCCTCACTTACGTCACCGAGC
This sequence comes from Malachius bipustulatus, assembly GCA_910589415.1. Lineage (NCBI taxonomy): Eukaryota > Metazoa > Arthropoda > Insecta > Coleoptera > Melyridae > Malachius > Malachius bipustulatus. The sequence goes on along the minus strand of OU342630.1, from coordinate 3,668,270 downwards.
TGTGGAACGGCGCAGTCGAGCACCATGGGGAGTCTCGAGGGGTTGCGCTTGATATTTCTAGAGCTTTCGACCGTGTTTGGCATGGTGGACTGTTGGCCAAACTGCAGGCCTATGGCATGCCCGAGAAATTCTGCTTGTGGCTTGCGAGTTATCTCGGAGATCGTTCATTACAGGTGGCAGTCGATGGAGTTCTGTCTGAGACCTTTTCCATCAATGCCTTAGGGATCCATTTTATCTCCGACTCTCTTTCTAATATTTATAAACGACTTGCTTGAAACAACAAAAAATCCTATATACAGTTTTGCCGACGACAGTACCCTCATATCTTCTTATACGTTAGATGCGCGAACATCTGCCATCGACGCACAGACTCGCAGGGAGCAAGAAGTTTCCATACTTAACAATGACTTGCAACACATTCTAACTTGGGGCGATAGAAACCAAGTCCAATTCAATGCTGTAAAAACCCAAGCAGTCATCTTCTCCAAAAAGACCAACGTTTTGGAGCTAGATATGATGATGGCGGGACACTCTCTTACCCCAGCGTCATCTCTTCGTTTACTTGGAGTGAGTCTCGGAGCGAACATGTCTTGGCATGATCATGTTGCTGGTCTGGCGAAGAGTGCTTCTCAAAAACTTGGAACACTATTCCGCACGAAGAAATTTTATACACCACAACAGCTTCTCCTCTTATACAAGGCTCAAATGCGACCATCCTTGGAGTACTGCTCACATGTTTGGAGCTCAGCTCCCAAACATACGCTGAGACTACTCGACTCTATTTAGAAAAGAGCCATCCGCTTGATTTGGGACCCAGATTTGACAAAAAATTTAGACACTCTCGAACATCGAAGAAGAGTAGCTGACCTGAGTCTGTTTTACAGATATTTCAATGGAAGGTGTTCAAAAGACGTGGCCCGCTTGATCCCACCAAGAACAAGACCGGGCAGATATACACGTCGAGCCGCAGACGCTCATCCGTATCAGGTTCAGCTCGTTACACCCCGTACCACCCTATTTCAGACTTCTTTCATGTACAGAACCGCATCACTTTGGAATAGCATTCCAACGGGCGTGTTTCCCGAAGTATACAACTTACAGAGATTCAAGGCCAACGTAAATCGATATCTCCGCTCATGCACCGCTCCCAGAGCGTCATAGGGATTTCCCTGCAGTGCATGTGCATTTTCAATAAAAAAAAATAAAAAAAAACGTAAAATTATTTCATTTCGATTCCTTTCACAACGTGGCAAATGGATATATAAATTTTGAAAATTTACCCAATTCCGAATGAAAACTAACACTTAAAATGCAAAGACTCCTTTTCCGTAAACGTCTTAGTCTAAGGTATAATCATTTCATGATTCTAGTACTTCTCATAAAAATATAAGCTGGAAAAATAAATTTCAGCTAATGACGTTTCGTTCAAAAGACATAGGGTGTCAATGTTTAAACAAAAATAACGAGTTTTTGTTTGTAACTCGTGCATATTTAAACCGATTTCGATTAAACTTATATAGTAGGATTAAGTTTAAAAAGTCAGATGTGACGTCACACTAACCGTCCTAATTAATATTTTTAATTTCACCAGAAAATGTCAAACAGTTAAATGTCAAGTTGTGAACGAGCGTAAATTATTGAAGGAATTATTCAAACAATGAATTGAACCGCTTACGTCAGTTTGAGAGCCACTGACAACTACATAAAATTTATTCACGTAATGACATTCTATCCTCTGTGTTGTGCATTTAATTCTCATTCAAACCAATATTGACGTATATACTTATTTATGCGGGATGGAGTGTTTAGACAAACTGGACGGTTACTCCAAAAACCAGGTACATGAAGCAAAATAAATCGAACTATCAGAAGGATGTGTATTCTTAATCGATACGTATGACTTTTTAAACTTTATCGGACTATAAATAAAGCTATTCAATTTGTAACCTACTAACATTTTTTATAACAAACCACTCAGTAACTGTAAAAACCATTCATCTTGGAGTTTCTCGGGCAATATGAAAGTTTTTACGACAATATTGAGATAACCTGTAAAGCTTAAAATAATTTTATTTCATACAACCCTTGAAACAGTGAATTCTTTTTTCATTGGTTGGTATGTTTGCAAATAAAGGCGTAGGTAATCAAAGAATCTCAAAACTCGTAGACTCCCTGTACAACATATTTTTTAGTTTGTAGGATACATAATATAATGTATTAGGTATACAGTTCGTCTTCTCTGAATATTTATAGAGAAAACCGCTAATGCAACATCAGTTTGGATGAACTATTAAGTATTTTCAGTTCCAGTATGCCAGGTGAATTACTGCGTAAAAGTTGACAATATGCCAAAATTAAAACGCCAGAGAGAATTGCAGTTTGCAATAAAGCGCATTTACAATGGTGCAATGAAATAATCCTTTCAATTTTAAGCATGTGCTACTTTAGAGACAGTAAAATTCAAATGTCCTGCAGGATTATTAATGTGTAGCAAATAATTTTTATGCCTTGTGAGTTTACCGGGCAAATATTGATTTGATTTAGTGTAATGTAAAATTTTAAGAATGATTACTTTACGTTTATTGTACAGAATGTATACCGCGATCGAGGTTAAGTGACATAAAATTGATGATCGTGTGTCAAAATAAAATAAAAATACCTCATATAAACTTCTTTCTCTGTGATTGTTATAGAATAGTCACAATCTTGTACAATTTTTAATTTTGGAATAATGTCATTCTGTTAAACTGTATCAGAATTTATTCCATTTCCCCGAATCGGAGGTAAAGTATTATTTTTTAAAAACACCTAGCCACCTTGTTACACGTATCAACCTGCAACAGTGTTAGAAACAAACTAATAATAGGTTCTCTATCATTGGGACACACCAATAAAAAACCCATAGAGCTCTGGAGTGTAATAGACCGGATCTAGTTCTTATTGTTAAACATCAGATGATCAGATGATCGTAATGATTTTTTTTCAATTACTCATTATACGTCAGGTCAGGTATACGAGATACATAAACCCCTCCATAAAAACCAGGGCGTTATAAATGGCCGTTGTAATCTATAGTGCCAGCATGTGTCATTACAATAACGCAAGAGGATTAAGTGGTGCCACATACCTGTGGTGTCTCTAAATTATACAAGAGTCGTTTATGGTGAACGTCTGTGTCTCTGGTTGCCTGCTAATCATTAAAAATTACAGGTCAGTACAACTATCGAAGACCAGTTAAGACTAAGAAGTATTTGTTCCAAGATTTCGCATAGTATGTGTAGTGTGATCCTACTGATGTGACATGTTGATGAGTGCAAATAAGAACGAAACGGCACCGTCCAGTCTTCAGTTTCATCTCACATACTGTGCGAAAGTTTTCCAATTGGTTCTGTAAAAGGAACCTATAGTGGCAATTGAATTAGAACCTTAATCCCAAAAATTCTTCAAATATTATATTATATTATCGTTAATATTACTTTTAGCAGAGTCTTTTAAAACTGAAAATTTTTGGCCCATTTGGTGCCTAATATCACCCAAAGCATGCGATTCACAGAAAATTAGGTAGAATGTATTTCCAAGAAAATACAATTCGCTGTAATTTAGTTATAATTTATTATTGTCAAGTAGTTTTTGAAACATAGTTTTTCTAAGATTTTTACTGTTTTTTGATTTTCGACCACTTTGTACCGGGTGTCCCAACACTAGTGTCCACCCCCTAAATCGAGCTTAATTTTAAAGATAAAAAATTGAAACTTTGAGGATTTGTGTACTTGATATAGGACCACGGAATGGCATAATTAGTTTCATTAAAAAACATTTTTAATATCTTTTTAATAATCACCTTTTTCATGAGTCCATACTACGACACTGTCCAGTGCAGGTTCAGTGTGCCGGCTAGCCCAGCAAGAGCCGTCCTTCTATTTATTTGGGCCTTATTTACTTTGTCATAAAACTTATTGCACCTACCGTTTTCAGATTATATTGGTTATATTGTTCAGATTATATTGTCTACCTGTCATTGCTATATAATTATATTTTATTTAATTAAAGCCCTATAATTAGTTTTTTCACATTTCTTTCAAGCGATATTGATTTTATTAATCGATTTCTACGTATGTATTGAATAAAAAATCAATTTTTTTTTCGACAATTTACCACCATCTTACAGTTTTTTATCGCTGGTGCCCGAACTAATTTTTTTTTAATGAAACTAATTATGCCATTCTGTGGTCCTATATCAAGTACACAAATCCTCAAAGTTTCAATTTTTTATCTTTAAAATTAAGCTCTATTTAGGGGGTGGACACTAGTGTTGGGACACCCGGTACATCGTACCTATAGATTCTATAGCAAAGTAGAATACTCTGGCATTGCTTTTATTACAGGAACTTCCTTGCAAAAATTTCGTAGGACGTTCTAAAAACTGAGGGTTTTTCTCGAGTGTTCTGCACAGTTAGGTATTATAGTCGACCAAGAGATATAACGAAATGATCTAATATTTAATTGTTAAACTGTCATGACTTCAACAATATTTCAATAATCCAAAAATTGATAAAATGACAGAAGTCGTTTCGTTATATTATCTCTGGTCCAACTATACAGGGTTAACCTTTGGGAGCTGATACCATTTATATAGGCTAAACTGTCAGGTTGACTGTTTCAATTTTTTGTGTATGTGTGTTTTAGGAAAAACTCAACATTTAAAAAATATTTTCAGCACACCACTACCGGTTATACCGAAAGTGGACACGAACTTCGTTATTTTGAAAGACACGGTGCGGTTTTTTTATGGAATCATGTTCCTCGTCAAAAAAAAAGATAACTTGTTAATTTTTTCGTGAACTAAAATTTTTATTTAATCAATTTATGTCATACAGTTTCGCAGATAACACGGTTTTAGCAAGACTCTGAAAGTGTCAAAAACTTCATAAAAATCCAAATAACTCAAAAACAATTGAAGATCGATATTATGTTGTTTTACCAAAGTCACTTAATTTTTGACGAGTATCATGTATCCATGAAAAAAACCGCACCGTGTCATATTAAATAACGAAGTTCGTGTCCACCATACCACTTCCGGTATAACCGGAAGTGATTATGATTATGCACTGTGTTGTGCTGAAAATATTTTTGAAATGTTGAGTTTTTCCTAAAAAACACAGATACATAAAAAATGGAAACTATCAAACTGACAGCTTAGCCTATATAAATGGTATCAGCTCCCAAAAGTTGACCCTGTATATCTTTCCTTGCGAGAAAGGAGTAGAAGTGGTATTACATCCACAGAATGCATGTTTAAATAATACAATACCTGGTGGATATTTTGTCGCCTCTTGTTTGTAATAAGAAGTTTGCGCGAACTTGAAAACCCATGTAGCATAAGCAGACTTAACTCTACTAAGTACTTTTTTGCACGTTGCACGTAAGTACAAAATGCACGTTTTTGATCTGAAAGATCAAACATGTGAGAACCATCAGCAGGTCTACATCCTCACCAATTATGATGACTTGTTCATAATTGGTGCTTTTGGAAAGAGCTGATGTGATAACATCGTGATCTGCGTTTATTTTTGGTATTTTCACTAAATATTAGATGGTTTATGTGGTCCCAAACACTGAAGCCAGCGGGCTTATTGTATTTCTCACATTTAGATTTGGACAATAATGACGTGGATGTCTATATTTATTTCCATTTCATTGGTTATGAATCATTTCATTTTTGTTTGATTTTATATCTTGTGGTTGATTCTCTTTCTGCTGTGTGTTTATGTTAAACCTTCAGGTGCAAATACTTAATAAATGACTTATTAGTATACCTAATAGGTAGACAGATAATTAGATAAGTAATAGCGCCTTAATAAATACCTTAATCATTATCATTATCATTATTAGGCATTAATCTGGAATAATCTCCGAATATGATCTGCGTTATTCAAGAAACACAAAGCTAATTTTAAAATCCTGATGCACTTTATTGCAGGAAATTTCAAAATATTTATTATTTGACGATAATTAATCATTTTTTGAATGATAGAAATTGGTTGCCTAACCTTGTCGAAAGTGACAACAAGAAGAATCAATATTATTGTCAGAGTCAATTTATATACAAAGGAAAATTTTCATTTTACAGTTTTACAGATTCAATCTAAGACATGATTTTTTTTTCCAAAGCCTTCCTAAGTTACGTTTTCTTTGCTCACACGATATAACTGCAAAAAACATTCTTATTAAAAAATTTTCTGTCAATAATATGGAAATGCAACAAAATACCTATACAGGTTGTCCGATTAAAGGAAAACATAGAAGATGTCGTCGTAAGTGAGCCAAGGAACACCTTGGGAAAAATGTTACGTCAGGGGAATTAGATTAAATTTAAAAATAGGCAGATTTTTTTTGCATTAATTATTTCTACACTATAGGTACTTATAATAATAGCATTCAACATGTATGTTTCCTGGAAAATGAGGTGACCTTTAAAACGAAAGACAAAGGTCGGTTTATTGTAGTTGCATGACATAATTTTGGTCTCGGCTTTGCTATGGACAGTTTCAAGAAATGTGAACATTTCAATGATATTATTTTTTTTTATACAAGCCAAAAATTGTAATAAATGCGATGTTTGTATGTAATCCTAATTGATGGTTTGTAAAACAAAAACTCTCCTCATTTATAATTCTGAATATTTATGATAATATCACATCTGGAACAAATGTGGGTATTCGTTAATTCTAAAATACCTACATGTATGTATATGCCTCAAGAAAAGAGAAAGGCTCAAAGGAATCATAACGAAACTACATCTTATTTCTATGACATATTACTATTTTCTGGGACCAATTTCGGTATATAATATCGTAATAATTATAAAAATTCATTGATGAAAAATAAGTGTTCTAAGTATAAAGTAGCAAACTGTTTCATTTCGGAAATATTACCAACAAATTGTAATAACTCTATTGTACTAAGAATTCAACAGTGAAATAATTGATTATTACAATAGCATTATCAATAATGAGAATATGTAATGCATAAAAATTTCAAGTGAGTAACTAAAGGACATACCAATGTGATTAGCAATAAAGATACATAAATATACCTACATAAAAAAAAACAAATCAGCATTTCTATAAATAAGTCCTCAATTTTCTTTCCTTCCAGTTACCAAAGAATTTATAAAATTTGCTCCAGATGCAACATACTTCGTTTTCTGTCTGCAATCTGTTTCTTATTAATCTCGATTACCCGAACGTTTATTTTTGTATATATTCAGGAATCTAGGTTTTAAATAATTTCCCAACGTTTAACGTTAACGGAATTATTCACATTTACCTAACTGGTTGATTTTATTAGTGGGTGTATTAAAGGAAAAGTTTAAGAAGTGTCCGGTCAGCTTAATGTATCCAGAAGAACTCCAGGACTGGAAAATTCGGAGTCTTAATTAATGGAGCAATTAATGATCCGTATAATTAGGTCTTTCGAACCAGATCGACTGACATTTTATAAATTGCTGAAAAATACCGCTAGCAGATGTTATTCGGTCACTAAAACTTTGTTAACAGAGGGCGGCGATATATTGTGGCCATAAATCCTTCTCCAGAGGGTGGGGGGTCATTATTGCCCGGGAGTTCCGGATGATTGGATTATCGGTCGCCGTCATATAAAAACTGTCGTCCGCACTCGGCCCGACATGTCGGCACCCAATTAACAGTATAAATTTCCCGACAAACTTTTTGACACTGAAAGGCTACAAAAACTAATTGATAGTGGTTCACACTATAGGGGCGAAGTTTTATGGGATTTATAACTTTATGCGCTCTTTTGCTTTGATGGGTACCAAGACAATAATATATCTTTTTTTTTGAGAATACAGGGTGTCCCAGCTTATTCGAAGCGGTCCCTGTAGGCCAAACGATAGACTTTTTCAGAAAACTTTTTGAAAATTCAAGTATAGAATCACAATGACCATAATTTAAAATTATTTTGGAGTATACAGAGTGTCCCATGCATATGACAGTGGCATATCAATGTTATGTTTTTTTAAATGGAATGCTCCTATGTTATTGCATTTTTAGATTGTCTGAGAAGAGAAAATAAGATTGGCTTTTACAGTTGGTGTTTAAATTCAGAAGTTTTTGAGTTATAAACAAGTGAAAATCGTCATTTTTCAAGTTCAAGGCCCTGTCCAACGATAACGGCTGAAGATAGAGAAAAACGGCTTACATGTCCCTATTTTAACTTTTCATATACCATCCTGACATTCAACATGATGTAGATGAAATGTTTATACAGGGTGATAAAAAATTTGAAAAATTCTAAGATTTCTCCACGCGTCGCCAAATAAAAAAGTCAAAGAAAGTACAAATGTTTCTACACCATAGGATACTACATAAAAAGTTAAAATAGGGACATGTAAGCCGTTTTTCTCTATCTTGAACCGTTTTCGTTGTACAGGGCCTTGAACTTGAAAAATTACGATTTTCACTTGTTTATAACTCAAAAACTTCTGAATTTAAACACAAACTGTAAAAGCCAATCTTATTTTCTCTTCTCAGACAATCTAAAAATGTAATAACATAGGAGCGTTCCATTTAAAAAAACATAACTTTGATATGCCACGGTCATATGGGACACTCTGTATAGTCCAAAATAATTTTAAATTATGGCCATTGTGATTCTGTACTTGAATTTTAAAAAAGTTCATATAATTGTAGTAGCAAAATCAACTTTTTGTTCTAATTTAACTGGGGACGAGTAAAAAACAGCAAGTTGGTCAGTGGCACATAATCGCATAAGTTGCAGCATCTTTAAACCAAGCTATACGTCAAAGTAAAAGACATGAACGCTTGATGTAACAAATAACACCTTTGAACCAGAGGTGTTGTTATCTACAAACGTTGATTGTAGTGGACTGTATTTTATTTATTTCGAAAAATTGTAAAATTGTGTTAAGTTATGCTCTTGAGGCTGTAGACCAAAAAAAAACGAACGCACTTTGAAGAGGCACTCACGTTTTGCCCTTGTTGGTCCCGTCGTTGAGAGCTCTCAATGTTGTTCGGTGGTTTTCGGGAAGCAGAGATCACAAATATCACAAATTTTAGAGAAAAGTACTTTTAAACGATTGTTTAGAATGGAGCCTGAATGGGCCGTATCACCGGTTTCTGGTCGTCGCTTCTCTGCACTGGTCGTCTTGTATCGCTTGACCAGGAAGTGGGGCGGGTTTGTGCACACAGCAATATGCGTTTCCCCGCGGAAAAATATAACTTTAAAAAAGGGTATTAACCTCGTAATTAGTCATACGAAGTGCCAATAAATTATAAACAAATAAAACTAATAAAAAATGAGTTGGAGTTGGCACGTGATCCAGTCCCGAACAGGTGTGCACACGAAGAATCTGGAGGCTCGATGTGTTCTGTAACCCCCATCTAGTCCCTCCGCATCGATTCTCTTTAAATAAAATTTCTCAAAATGTAAGAAACAAGAAAGCTAAGAACAAGAAGCTTTTTTATTTCAATTTGAGCTTCCCGTATTTTGAAATACGGGTAGGTTAAAAACTTTTGATCTAATAGGTAGGTATGTACTCAATATGTAATAGTAAAGTAGTTAGTAATGATAAAGCAGATTTTCTTTAAATATGGATGAAAAGTTCGGATCTGTTTTCGTTGAAGTAACTTTTCTTTTTGCAAGATCCTTTAAGAACGGTTGAAATTTATGAAATTTATTGTGTTCGATTAAATGACAACATTCCGATCAGAAACGGCAAACACTCGATACTGAGCACTCGATTTGCATGTCCTCCTGCTGCCGTAGTAATTTATGTAATCCGTAACTGGAAATCGCATTGAAATCAACCCGAGCTAGCAAATAATTAAACACCAGCTCAAAGAAATAAATTAAATCCTGTGAATTCATTACTGAGTACTCACATTATGCTAATGTTCCCCAATTTCTGAAGAATTTTACTGACTGAAGAGAGTCCACTGGAGAATTAATTGTGCAATCTTGCTGATATATAACACTAATACGTCTTGTGAGAGAGTCAGATTTTTAATTTGTTTGTCGAAGTAGAAGAGGCTGAAAATTAATTTTTATTTCAAATCAACATGAAAACTTCACAGCACATCAATACTTGCAGCTCGCCATTATAAAATCGTATGCTTCCTCGTCTTTTTCTCTAAAAAAGGATATTTTCAAATTAAAATCAATCGAAAGATAAAAATCACTGTTTCTACTCCGGGGTCCTAAAATGTCTGGTTTTCAAGAGACAGAGTGTGAAAGTCTAAAAATTGTTTTTTTTTTTTTTGTTTGTTACCCATTTCGAAGATTCTTTTGCCTTTTAGCACTGATAAGATGATAATTATGAGGTCCAGTGGCGTCCCGGGGGCAGTCTCACGAATAATCCGGGGGCAGTCTCACGAATAATATAGACAAAAAAAAAAAAGAAACGCACTGAATTGTTTACAAATTTTATATTGTTTCCCAGTTGAGCAGCAAAAAAATAGTATATTATTCAACAAGCGCATAATGATAGCTATTATCCACGAAGATGAAAATTGCAGCACGAGCCTCTGGCGAGTGCTGTAACATCTAAGTGGATAATAGCCATTATGCGCGAGTGGAATACTATACTTTATCTACATGATTATACATGAATAAAAATAGTTCCACTTGTTGTAGAATTTAATTACTTATGTTGTATAAGTTTGATCGAATGCACTTTTATTTATTAAAAAATATGGTTCTCTTTAAGTAAATATTTTGATTATTGGAATATTTCAAAAGTACAGAAAATACTACATACTTCACTGTTGACTGAAAATTAGTAAAATAACTTTCAAACACCACAATTACAAAATCAGGGTGAAAGATTTCGCCAGGCATCGTATTTCGCTTTTGATTTTGCTGACAGTAAACCATTTATTGATGCATTTGTTGCTTTTTCTCGTATTATATCAGGTGGCGTATTGGGTATTCGAAATGTTATTTTCTTCAAAGAACATCCTGTATTATTCTGTTTATAATAAATTTAAGTTTAACCTTGCAGTGGGCGCGCCGTGGAGTATGAGTCCGCAGGAAACATTATTTAGCTGTAACTTAGAATCCCCTTATTTCCTAGGGATGGGGGTTCTAGTATCTTCATAATTTCAGGGAATATGTGTTAGTATCAAATTTTACGCCGATCGGTTCAGTGCAACTGGGAAAATTTTGAATTTCGGACCGACAGTCCGCGCGCGCCTACTCGTGTGTGGTTTTTCACTAAAGGTTTGCAGTTGGCGCGCCGCGGAGTATGAGTCCGCAGTGAACATTATTCAACTGTAACTGGGAATCCCCGTATTTCGTATGTATGTGGGTTTCAGTATCTCAATAATACATGGGAATATGTGTTAGTATCGAATTGTACGCCGATCGGTGCAGTGTAACTGGGCGACTTTTGAAATTACGGACCGACAGTCCGCGCGCGACTACTCGTGTGTTTTTTTAAAAGGTTAGTAAGTATTTTGTATAAAACAGACCTACATTTTTTCAATAATTGTTTTCATTATTATTATTGTTTTTGAAACAATTGTTGTTTATTACTGTGTGCCAAAATCAAGCTCACAAAGAAATGCGGACTGTGAGTCCGCGCGCGCTGACTGGTGTTAAAATTATTGGCGCGCCCACTGCAAGGTTAATTTTTATAATGCAATAATTTGTACTGTAAAATTGAAACTAAACATAAACAAATGTGAATGTTTGGTTATCGTGATTAGTTGTCACTGCTGTCAGTCAACTAAACCTACTGGCAGCGTTCCAAGGGCTCAGCTTTCACATCAACAGTTGACCAGGGCTTTATAACTACGCATGGATATAAAACATATCATTTTAGTATTATGATAAGTAGCTTTGTTAGTCATACTAGTTGAAAGATCAAAATCATCCTAATATTTTGTGACTTCACATTTTTATAACATTTTATTAAACGTAAAATAGGCGTTTAGGGACTTTTCTTTACCGTCAGTGGAACACTGACAGTAGGCAATAGTTTGAATCTGACAAACGTATGACAGAATAGGACGGTAAAGTTAAACAATTGACATTAACGATTGAATAATGAGCTCATTGTTCAATCGACCTGACAGTATTATTCGATAGGGCAATAGTAATGCAAGCCATTACTTCGTTGAAATTAGACTAATAATTATTTTGTTATCTAATAGGAGTGGATAAAAACTTTTTTGTCTCTTATTATTTTTCCGTATCTTACTTTGTTTTCTATAAAAAATCTTCAATGCATGTGGAAAAATTGATTTTGATTTAAATGATTCAATTTTATAAATTTTTCGACATGTGTATTGAAGTGGATTTATTTTCTGGAATACGAAGAAAGATACGAAAAAATATCTTTAGTTTTTTTATAAGTTATATTTCCAGCTGCTTGCCCTGAAAAATAGTTATTTATTATACAAGGGCAAAAAGTGATGGATTTTAGTACGCGTCGGGGACAAACGTCGTGAGCTAAAATAGCACTTTTTTCTTGTGTATAATATATCATTTACCGCGGTACTGGAAGATCGAAAAACGTAATTAGATAACTGAAAATAATGTCGGAACGTTAATCTATGTCGAATTTGAGTTTTCAAACGGTCGACTTTTGTAGTAATCGACGTGACCTGGGTAACGAAACGATTCAATTCTTTAAAGGTCAAAATTTAATTTAAACTGGAAGAAAGTTTTTCAAAGATTCTTGTAAGTATTCGATGAGTGAATTTATAATACGGATAGTGATTATTATAAAAAATACGTTACAATTGTCATTTGGACATTAAGGATAATAATGTGTAACTTTAGTGACATATTATACAATTTTCACTTTTAAGAAATCTGTTTTCTAAAATGTGAATTGAATTTCGTTTTTGTAGAATCTTCTTTCAGTAGTTTGAAGTCTGATTCCACGAATTTGAAATGTTTTCGTGAGTTTGAATTCTGATTTCATTTATGCGAATCCTAATTTCTGCATTGTGAATTCAGATTTCGTTTGTTTGAGTTCAATTTACGGCACTTTGAACTCAAATTTCAGAAGTGTGAAATTAAGTTGTACCGGGTGTCCCAACACTAGTGTCCATCCCCTAAATCGAGCTTAATTTTAAAGATAAAAAATTGAAACTTTGAGGATTTGTGTACTTGATATAGGATTACGGAATGGCATAATTAGTTTCATTAAAAAACATTTTTAATATCTTTTTAATAATCACCTTTTTCATGAGTCCATACTACGACACTGTCCAGTGCAGGTTCAGTGTGCCGGCGAGCCCAGCAAGAGCCGTCCTTCTATTTATTTGGGCCCTATTTACTTTGTCATAAAACTTATTGCACCTACCGTTTTCAGATTATATTGATTATATTGTTCAGATTATATTGTCTACCTGTCATTGGTATATAATTTTATTTTATTTAATTAAAGCCTTATAATTCGTTTTTTCACATTTCTTTCAAGCGATATTGATTTTATTAATCGATTTCTACGTATGTATTGAAAAAAAATCAATTTTTTTTTCGACAATTTACCACCATCTTACAGTTTTTTATCGCTGGCGCCCGAACTAATTTTTTTTAATGAAACTGATTATGCCATTCCGTGGTCCTATATCAAGTATACAAATCTTCAAAGTTTCAATTTTTTATCTTTAAAATTAAGCTCTATTTAGGGGGTGGACACTAGTGTTGGGACACCCGGTACATGGTATAAATAGTCATTATATGTATAAGTATAAGCATATCTGGACACAAGTTGCAAATTGTTGTTGCTTCGCTATTTTCCATATCGACATGACACCATACGGAATTTTCATCTTTCCTTAATACCTCTATTCTGTATAATAATAATAATAATAAATCTCTTTATTGTACCATTAAATTCAACAATCATTGATTAGTACAATAGCGTTGTAAGCGATGATAATAATTCACAAACAAAGAACAAACCGCAATAGTACTCATAAACTCGCCGGCGTAATCAAAAGGTCATACGCAAGCGATTGGCATTATAACACATTGATCACAATCACAAATGCATCAGAGAAAATTGAAAATTGAGAAGAACAAATAAAGGAAAATTTCCAGAATCTAATGCTAGTCATTGTATACACTACATTGTCGTTTACAATTATACATATCCTAGTGACAAGGTGCTAGGTTAATGAATCAATAAGGGTGTGGAGGAGGGGGGGGGGGAGGAAGACAGAATATCCATGGTAGAATAGGGTTCCAGGTCTGTGAGATAACTTCGGAGATGTGCCTTGAACTGAGAGAATCCAAAGGTTGCGGGGTCTATCCTGAAGTGATTAAGGAATTTTATGGCCGTGTACGTGAATGTCCTTTCGGTGGAAGTGAGATGGTGAGTTGGTAGTTTGAAAAGATTAAGCCTGGTCTGATAATGGTGTGTGAATCGGAAACGATCAAGTTTGGCTTGATGTTTGTAAATCAGTTTGAGAAGAGAGAAGACATAAACAGCAGGCAACGTGAGGAGACCGAGACGCCTGAAGTGACCCCTATAGGACTGATCTATGGACAAGCCTGCCAGTATCCTGATAGCTCTCTTCTGCAGAAGAAAAACTCTGCGTAAAGAACTCTGTGATCCGCCCCATACGGCCAGGCCATAGGAGATGTGACTGTAAAAATGCCCGTAGTATGCGGAGAGAAGAACGTCAAGAGACACAGTGTGTTGGAGTTGTTTCAGAAAGAAGCAGGAGCTAGCCAGGCGTCGGCACAAGTGGTCAGTGTGAGTCAGCCAGTTCAAGTTTTGATCGATGTAAAAGCCCAAGAATTTCACAACCCGCGTAGGAGAGATCTCAGTACTAACGGTTGGGATGGGCGGTAAAGGAGGAAGGCGAGAACGGCAAGAATGGAAGTCAATCAACTCGGTTTTTGTTAAATTCAGTCTTAGTTTATTTTCTCTAAGCCATAAAGATGCTGCTTCTAATGGAAGTTTAGTTGATTTTATTATTTCAGTGAGGTCGTTTGTTTTCAACCTGATGAGGATGGTTGTATCGTCTGCATAATTAACACATAGAGAGGTGGGGGAAGAAATTGAGGAGCCCAAATCGTTAATGAAAATAAGGAAAAGAAGCGGGCCGAGTACGCTACCCTGGGGTACTCCTGAGAAGATTGGAGCAAAGTGGGATCTCACAAATCGACCATCAGACGCAGGGAGCTGTACCGCCTGGGTTCTTTCCCGTAAGTAGCTGGTAAACCACTTTAGGGGCAATCCGCGAACACCAATGCTCTCCAGCTTCCGAAGCAGGCATTCGTGGCACACACTATCGAAAGCCTTGGAAAGGTCCAGAAGCCATCCAGCCGTTCGCATGCCCTCCTCCATGCCCTCAGTGATGTACTCAGTAAGTTGTATTAGAGCCGTCTCAGTTGATCTGTTCCTCAGGAACCCATGTTGGGAGCGGGAAAGAGTCTCAGTCTTATTTAAGAAGTCAAGAAGACGCGAGGAGACGAGGGATTCGAGAATTTTATCACACACGGATAGTAAGCTGATTGGTCTGTAGTTGTCTGGGTCTTTGACGTCGCCCTTCTTGTAAATGGGTTTAACCACGGCTGTCTTGAGTTTATCGGGGAATACGCCGGTCTCAAAGGAGTTGTTATAAATTTCCGATAAGGGTTGGGCAAGTTCAGATATACAATACTTCGCAATGAAGGAAGGAATCTCGTCTAGACCTGACGACTTTTTGTTTTTAAATCTGGATGCTAGCCTTATAATTTCGCCACGTGATGTAGGGTACAACATGAAAGATGACGAAGAGACGACAACAGGCACAGTGGATCCGTGAGTGTGGCTGATGGTGGGAGAGTTGTTTGAAAGAAATACGCTGTTGAGTATCTCAGCAATTTCTCCAGGATCCGTCTTGACTGAGTTTTGACAATTAAGTTCCTCGATCTTCCGAGACTTGCTTGCCGACTGACAATGTTTGTTTATGAGAGACCATCCATTTTCAATTGGATTTTCGGATTCGCTGATATATATGTCATTGCGACGTCTGGTCTCGCGTCTCACCAAATACCCGAACTTTCGCTTAAGGCTGGCTAACTGGCACTTGAACTGCTCGTTGGATGTATTTTTCAGTTCATTTAGGAAATTTATTCTGTCATAAAGTTGACGTATTTCTGGGGTAAGCCATCGAGGTCTGGTAAGCCCAGAATCACGAATTCGTGATTTTCTGAGAGGAAAATACCAGTCAAAATAATAAGAGAGAGTGTTAGCGAAGCAGGAGTATTTGGAATTGGTATCGGGGGCATCCAGAAGATCCTGCCAGTCAACGTTTAGCAGCTCGTTTTGAAACTGAGCGAGGAGCAGGGGGTCATTTATGTCCCTCTTCCATCTCACCACGGGATTACTGCCGCTTCCGTGGGCACCGGCCGAGTCCGGAAGTCGAAGCGTAGCATGAAGTGCGTGGTGGTTAGAAATAAACGTAGGTATTGTGTTGCTGCAGAATAGTCTTAGTACTCCAGAAATTGCAATATTATCAATGCAAGTTGCGGAGGTATTAGTGACCCTAGTCGGACTGCTGAAGCATAGTTGGGAAGCCATGTGAAGATAGAATCTCGGTCAGACTAGAGGTGCTAGGGTTGTCACAGAGAACATCAATATTGAAGTCTGCGGCAAGAACTACGTTATTTGAGAATCGGGAAGTCGCTTCAAGTAATTCGTCTAGATGATGAAGGAAATCCTTTACAGGACAAGTAGGGGAGCGATATACAGACAGAATCAAAACCTTTAGTGTTTGTAATTTAATTTCGGATGCCGAGATCTCACAGAGAAGAGGTTGCGACAGGGAACAAAGGCGCTGAACGATTCGGCTCTCAATATCACACCTGACATAAATCGCTGAGCCTCCACGCTCCGCAGCTGACTGTCTGCAGAAAAAAGAGGAGAGGTTGTAATTATCGATTTTGATCCTCTGTATATTTTCGGATGTTAGGAAGTGTTCATTCAGGCAAATAAGCTCTGGGAATCCCAGATCAAGAATCATGACACTCAGACCATTCAAAGAGTTATTTAAGGATTGAATGTTGATGTGTAACACCCGGATTTCGTGTCTATAATTAAGAGAAGAGTAGGGGAGTGATTGAAGAGAAGTAAAATCAGTCCTATTGGGATCCTTTTTGACATGAGAGCTGGAAATGGGGAGGTGAAGGACAGGGGACGGAGGGGGTGTTTCACAGGAGGATTCTTGCTCCTGACGCGTCACTTTTTGTGAAAAGGGGTACTATACAGGGTGTTCTACAAGCTCTATGACAAACTTTGACAGATGGTAGGTTGCTTGATTTTAAACATATTTTTTTTAATAAACATGGGTCCGATTCGTTTTTGTTTAGAAGTTACAAGCATTTAACCTTTATTAACAATCAACAATAAAAATTTAAATTAAATGATAATCACAAAACTTAAGACTATAAAAATTGTTCGAAATGTCCACCCTCAGCTTGAATGCAAGCCTCACATCGACGAACTAAAGATTCGGTCACTTGAGCAGCTTGTCTGGCGTTACCATTGGAATACCCATATACAAACACAATATCTGCATATTCCTCAGTCGAGAATAAATGCATTTTTTATTTATAACTTTCACACGAAATATCTAATAAATAATTAAAATGACACTAACAATTATTATTGTCATAACAACCGATATTTCTATTTATCAGCGTACGTTTTTCATTGAAGTAAGTGTATATTTTATAAGTGTACATTGGTTGACATAGTGTCTTAGTGACATAGCGACTTAGTGTCACTTCCTGGTTGACTGAAAAAATTACGATTCTTTAAATGCTTGTAACTTCTAAACAAAAACGAATCGGACCCATGTTTATTAAAAAAAATATGTTTAAAATCAAGCAACCTACCATCTGTCAAAGTTTGTCATAGAGCTTGTAGAACACCCTGTATAACCTTTGGTTTTCCCTGGCCTTCATGAGATGGTTCGTGTTTTCCGTAGATAGGTGGGATCTAAGGGCCTTTAAATCATCTTCAGCGTCCGATTCAGTTAGTTCATAGCTCTCGTAAAACCTTTTGTAATATATTAGCAGGTCGTTTCTTTCTGTGGGGAAACCTTCAGAGGCTAGGAGTAGTCTGACACTGTTTTTTGTCTCACCATGAAGGCATGTTGATTCTGGTCTGTCATAAAGGTAGGCCAAATATAGACGGATATTACGGAAGAACTCAGGCTGACGCAGTCTGGAGAGTAGAAAAATTCCCTCAGTTTCGGCAGACGTTTTTGTTAGTCTCGCCAGAGGGGGCCAAATAGCGTTGAGCCATGATGGAGATTCAGGGGTGTTTTGACGTTCGGGCATGAGGTTCTTCCTAGGTTGCTCTGGCTCCTCCATAGACTGTTCAGCCAGGCACTTTCCAGAGCCGGGTGAGGGTTTCTGGATTTCTTGCTCAGTCGTCGGTTGATCGGGCGTTAACTTTACAGCGGAGGTCGGTTCAGCGGACTTCAGATTACTCCTCAAGTTCTGCTCATATTGTTCTGCTGTGCTGGAAGACTGCTCAGCGACGAAATTTCCATAGCTGTTTTTTGATTTTTGAGGAGACTGCGTAGGATTTCCGGTACTACCAGAATCGCACAACATTTGATCCCTCTTAGGTGATAGTGCTGAGGAATGCGGAATGCAAAAAGACGGAGTTTGCGTAGGCAGATTGGAATTTAGGTTTTTATTTCCAGCAGAATCAGAAAAAAACCTGCGAGCGTAGATGTTGTGTGGCCAAAACTTCGGGTCCAATAGTATGTCAGCTTTATTGTTGCAGATGCCTATTTTATAGTTTTTGAATCTTTGGTTTTCGAATGATGATGAAAGAGATTCGATTCTTATAAATTCTGACTCATTTAACTTAAATTTTATATATTTGATGATGGCCTGTTTACTGAATGAAATCGGCACATTTCCAATATGGATGTACTGATATCGTCTTTTGGAATTCGAATAATCATCTGCTTTCTTCGTCATTTGATTGAGGATTGTCTGATGAGTGTCGGTTTCAATATTAGATTGAACTGAAGATGGATGGTGTAGAGAAATGTCCAAGTCAGCGGTTTGAGTTCCGGTATGACAGGTGAATATTGTATTTTTGTCTGTATTTTTTGAAGAGCTCTGTAGGCTTTCTATACCTTTGGTTATTGAAGTCATGTTGGAGTAGATGGCATTGACCTCTTTCTGCACCTTCGTCCTGGAACTTTCTATCTGCCTTGTCGCTGGATCATAAATTTCGACCCTTACGGACGTGTCTTCATCTTCACTTTTATAGAATATGGACATAAATTCAGATGGTTGATACTTCCGACTGTATTCGGGTTAGCGTGGTAAGTAGGGCTTGGGGTTCAATGTCGAGTTGATGACTGTAGGGCCGTGCGCAATCAGAATGTTGAGCACTTAGGTTGTTAGAGTGCTCCATCTTCTGACACATATCATATATTTCTTCAATCATTGGTTTTAGGCTTCTAAGATCTTTCACATCTCTCGACAATGCGTCGAATTCATCTCTATTTATCATAGACTCTGATATATTTTTGACAGTTCCGTGTAGGTATTTTAGATTTTGGGTATCGCAGATTTTACAGACAAACTGAACAGAGCTGTTATTAGCCTTTGCGATGCCTTTGTAAGGTTCTTTTGTTAATTCGGAACATTTTTGACAAAATATACGGCGACACTCACCTGAACAGGTGACCTTGTATCGATCTATTAAGGTGTCAAGTTTGTTGTTGCAAACGTTGCAAAATACCATTATTCATGTTGTTGTTGATGTTTGCAATTTGTTATGATATGGATTCAATGCAGGACTCGACCTTGCTTAGTTGACGGTTTTATAATTTTGTAATGTAGTTCATAAACAAGAGCACTATGTTTAATAGTCGTGAGATATGGCAAATAAGATTACTTCTCTTGGGATTGGATCAAAATTGATTGTTTCAGCAAAAGCTGGCAGGTTGTCTTCAGCAAATTATGAAGAACAATTTTCTCATCTGTAGATTTCAGGCACTAAGCAGCAATTCAGTATTGCAACCCCGATATAGCCATCTTCTCCTGTATACGTCTACATACCTAGAATAATGCAGCCAACATGGCATATTATGGTATTGAATTATATTGAATTAATGGGGATGCACACGACCTAGAAGAGCTTTTGAATATGAAATTCTTTTGAAATTCTGGTGACTATTCGATTATAGCACTTCTATACCATTTACAACTTAATTTCACACTTCTACAATCTGATTTCCAACTGCCGAAAATTGACTTCACACAAGCGAAATCTGAATTCGCAGTTCAGAAAACAGATTTCATATTAGCGAAAACAGAGGTGATGGATGGCAAATAATACAGTAATGTTTTAAAGAATTCTACTGTATAGTGATGGATAATATAAACGTTACACGTGTAAATATATAATTTTTTTAAACCTTTGTGTTTTTTTATCATCCATCAGTATGCAGAGATTCTACAAAGTATGGGTTGAAAACATAAATTTTACGAAAACAGAGTTCAAAATCACGAACGCATTTCACACTGTTGTGAAATCAGATTTCACACTTATGAAAACAGCTTCCATGCAAATGAAACCTGAATTCACAGTTCAGAAAACAGATTTCAACAAGATGAAAATATATTTCAAACAGATTTTTATTGCTTTCTAAGTCAGTCAACTTATCGCAACACACAAAACAGAGATGCAGTGATGGTTTAGCTAAAAAAGTAGGTATTCTTAGGATAATTATTGTAGGTATAACAAAAATATCTGACGGGTTTGCACGTGTAATAATGTTTCTGCTTTTAAAGAGAGAACCTTTTCATAAAGAAGAAAAGAAACAAATTCAGCTTATTATATTGACATTGTTTTTTACATAACCAAGATGTTTGGGAATTTAGGTAGAGAAAATATAACTTGCAAATCTCCTTCATTTTTCTTTACGGACTTTTCCAGTCTTGTTCTAAAATTAATCAACACATTATTGTTAAGCGACGTTAGATGATCCCTTGAAAATCAGTTACATGCCGGAAGGTCGAGTGGGATGTATCCATGAAGTGAAATTAGGTGTAGGTGGGATGACTACCATGACACCCCATGGTGCATTGAGGTATAATACATCGTCCTACTGCAACAACAATTAGAAGTTTCAAATTCACCCACTGTCCCATCTACACGAAGGGGAAAGGGGGAACAATTTCCTTTTATATCAGCCATACAATACGAATATTATGCTTTAAAACAGTATATACCTTGAATATATCAAAGTAAGGGATCGAGTTTGGTATCACTGGATTTCCCCCTCAAAACGAACAATTTTCATTACCAACTTTTTCTATCCAATTCGTAGTTTTTGTTTTATATTTCAATGTCTTAAATAAAATGAGCACCCTTATTATAAAGGCTACATTTTTGAGCACCACCACGAATTATTCTAATTGATGGAAAACTAATAATTGATGTCGAAAATAAAGCAACAACTCATTACCCCACTATTGTTCATATTCACAATTTGTGACCTGAAGGCTTTTTTTAGGAGAAACAGTTTGCCAGGCAGCGAGTTCTTAACACGTATTATATGTGTGTGATACGGAAATGCATCTACCTACACTACGGCCTAGAAGATCTTTTGTCTTTTCACACTGGCAGTACATATTGAGACTCTGAAATCGTGACTGCGATCGACTAAGTTTTTTAGCATCAGGGTACTATCTTCTTCCAGTCGTCTCACCAATGCCGCTTCGATTTCTGGTTCTTCTTCTTTAATCTGACACCAACTTAAAAAAAAAAAAACGATAAGCATTATACAGGTAGAGAGAATTTGCTTAAGGAGAATTTCTAGAAGCAAGACCATTTTCATGCAGATCTCAGAGCATGAAGGGATCATTATGAATGCCTTCTTAGAATTATCCGCCAACAAATTCTGGTCTACCAGTACCTTCATATTTATTCATGAGAAGTAAGAAAGTAATAGATAAGTACATCTGGAAATCATTAAAACCAGATATGTGTATAGTAAATGGAAACAATATTAATTTGAGAACTTGAAAAGATATTCCTCAGCCTTCACCACAGGTGTCCGGGTCAGTTATTATTTCTATAAGGGATTATAGTTATTGACTTAGGACCTGTAATAAATTATCTCAAGTGGGGTAGAAAAATTTTCAAGTATTCTTTCAAAGTTATAATAATAATTATTAGCATGAAATATATTTTTAGGTGGATAAATCTAAATTTATTTGAATAGGCAAGAATAGGCATTTTTTGTGAAAATAAGGACCAGATACTCAAATAGGCAAAAAAGGCACAGATAGGCACTTTGCCTATAATCCGTTCTCTAGTGATTTCAAATGTCTATTACAATAGTATACGTCTTTTATTAGTTTTATTTTTTTTTAGTTTTTTATTATCAGTTACGGAGAAACAAGCTTTAAAATTAGTCAAATTCCCCCAGCCTAATATAATTTGTCAATGTGACATTGTTGTTCAAGCTGCGAGACTTAATAATTGAATAATTATTGAAGCTTTTTATTGCAAAAATATATATATATATATATTTATGTTATAGGCAATGTATATAATCCTGTATTGTATATAATACCTAGTCATTGTATACATTGAAATAAAAATATAAAAATAAAATTGTATACATTGCCTAAAACGTCCAGGCAATGTGTGAAATACGATTTATTTCATACATTGCCTAGGTATTGTATAGAATACCAGAAGCGCATCAGGCAATGTGTATAATGAACGACAACGGGCAGCGAAACGTGCACCCTACTACTAAGGGCTAAACTTAATTTGCCCTCCAATAAGTCATATATTCGTATAGGTATAAGGTAGTCAAGTTTATTTTATTTTTTTTTGTTAAATAAGTAAGTTATACAACAGGTATAGGTACTTCCATTACCTACGCAGTTAGGTACGTGAATAACGCTTTTCTGATTGTTGATATCATTATCTAAAGGGACAGTCAAAGTAAATGACCTGACCTGACCTGACCTGACCTGACTTGACCTGACCAATTTGTAAAACATGTATACCTACTTAATTGTTTAAAAACTCTATTTCATACATTGCCCATGGTTCAACGGGCATTCTATACAATGCCTAGGCATTGTATACATTACCTAGGTAAAGTATGAAATAGTTTAAGAAATTAAAATCATTTCATACATTGCCTGAACGATCCCGGTATTGTATACATTGCCTAGGTATTGTATAGAATCCTTGCACTATACACATTACCTATAACATATACTGTTATGGTTCGCAGGGACTGTGCTTTCTCTACTCTTTTTTGAAAATTTATTTTCCTCTTTGATTCCCTCTTACCATAAACAAATTATTTATTTAGGGGGCCTTTCTTTTTTAAAAACTAATAAAAGTTTAGTCTGTATGAGACCTCTATTACTCAGAGTGAGTTCAAGTACCTTTTTTTTTATAAATTTTTTAAAATTTTCATAACCTATAAACTTCTATTGAAACTCAATTTAAATTTGTTTGGGTTTTATTACAATAAGAAATTTTCCAAACAATAACACTTACAACAACTAACTTAAAAATAACTTAAAATTACTCACAGTTTGTTCCCTTAATGAATCTTCTTCGTCACTGACTTTCTGTCATTAATTTTTGACAGAAGTCCCTCGTAGGCTAACGAAAGGAATAACCCACGGAATCAGCTGTTGAACAAAGCTTGAAGTCAACTCTAGTAGCCTTGCTGTTTGCGTGTCAGCAATTTCAATGTAGATCTCTGCACGGATATATCCAATTCGCTGCTACGTTTTTCTATCTTCTATGTCAAAATCGCAGAATCCAAATCGCTGCACGGCTGTACCCAAATCAAACTGCAATTGTCAGCTGCCTGCGAGCCAAATCTCTGCACGGCTGTATCCAAATCAAATTGCAGTTGTCAGCTACCAGCTAACCAAATCTCTCCTTCTAACCTAAATGTTTCTTCTTGTAGTCAGCTACGGCCTCTGTTCTTTTCCAAATTCTTGATGTTCGAAAATTTTCTAGATGTTCACGATGTTCACGATGTTTACGATGTTTGGTTATGATTTCGTGGTCTACACTGATTAACTTCTGTTTTAGGAATCTCCACAAATAATCGTTGTTTTTCTATTTATAGTTTTTCTTGTAACTATGTAAATTCGATTGTTATCTGCTTGACAACATATTATTTCTCACTATGACAGCGGATAATTTTTGTATTTTCCTTCCAATCAACATCTATGAAATTCATTTCTCTTCTGGAGTATAACACACAAAATCCTCTTTGGACATGTTATGTTTTCCCCCTTCTAACAGCCAATTTCCCTGCTACTAGAGTTGCTGTTCTTTCCTTCCAAATTGTGACTTTTAATCATTTACTGCCTGTCATTTCTCCCATACACTCTAGCTAACTTATTCTAATTATTCTAATTATTTTACAAAAACTATTCTATGACATTTCACCTTATTATTACAATATTTACTATTTTACTCTCCCAAACAAATCTAAATATTCTGTTCCAATAGAACTTCTCAAAAACTAAAGACTATTTTTCATGAAAGAAAAAAAAACTATTATTACGTAAATAAGCGTAATGAGCTTTTTATAACAAATTCCCCTAAATTTGTATGAAGTTAATTTTCAATGTCCATTTATAATTAACTGCATACCAATTTATAAATAACCTTTTTCTCTATAAATCATCTTATTCTCTTTTCATTGTCTATTTCCATTTAACTCCTTTTTTCTTTAATTTGTATCCCAGGAAGATCATTTCTTTTCGATAAAATTGTAATTTTTCAATATTTATTTTTAATCCTGCATCATCCAATTCTTTAAATATTATTTCGATGTGCTTCTTATGTTCTGTCTCATTCTTCGAGTATATCAAAATATCGTCTATGTAATGTAACGCAAAATCTTCATGTTTGTCCATGAAACTATGTAGTGCCCTAACTAACGCTGAACTTGCACTTTGTAAACCAAACGGGACTACCTTAAACCTATACAACACCCCATCAACGGTGAAACCAGTATAATCTCTACACTTTTCTTCTAACGGAATTAACCAAAAACTGTGTTTTAAATCTATTTTAGTGAACCATTTTGCTTCTGTTATTCTGCCAAATATAGCTTCTGTATTCATCGGAGCTTCATATTGCGGAACTGTGTACTTATTTATATTTCTTGCATCCAAACATAATCGTAATTCTCCATTACTTTTCTTTACAACTACTAGTGGGTTTATAAATCTTGTATTGCTTCTTTCAATTATTCCTTTTTCTATCATTTCTTGTAGATTTTCATATACTTCTTTCCTATATTTATACGGTATTGGGTACGTTCTTGTTTTAAAATTTTCTATTCCTTTTACTTCTATTCTGTGTACATAATTTTCTGCAAATCTATTCTCCTTCCTTACTAATCCCCTATACTTCATTAATAACTCTTTTATTTCTTCTTTATACTTTTCATCATATTTCATTTTACTCATGCTTTCTTCTATACTATCATCACATTTTTTTATATTCATATTATATAACACATTTTTACTCCATCTTCTACCTCACTTTCTTCATTTTCATTCTTATTATGTACCACAAACTTTATTTCTTCCCCATTTATATTTATTATTTTCTTCCTATAATTTATTATTGCTTTATTTCTATTTAATTCGTCTGTACCCATTACAATATCATTGTTCATACTTTTTACCACTAATAGTTGCGTATCGATGCTTGTTTCCTGAAATGCTATTTTTGCCGCTACTGATCTGTTTGTTTCAAATATTTTCTTGCCATTTGTACTAATTAACGTTAACATTGGCACTTTAATTATATTTTCTTCTAAATTAAATTTTTCTATAATTTCTTCGTTTATAATTGAAGCTTCCGATCCTGTATCCACTAAAATTTTTGCTTGCTTATTATTTATTTTTCCGTTAATGTAAATTAAACTGTCTAAATCGTTGTTATTTTCTAATCCTGGTTCATTGACATATTCTTTGGGATGTTCGTATTGATGTATGTTTAAATTTGGTTTGTGCCTTGGGGAAAAACCTGCTGCTCCCCATTTCTTACTTCTTCATGACTTTCTCTTCTGTCATTTACTTGCTCCTGCTCATATCTTCTTATATTGTTAATTTGTCTGTCCCTTCCTTCATTGTCAACATTATGTTGTGATCTTGGATATACTTGTCTGTTACTTTGTTCTCGTCCTTCCCCTCTATTCCATCGCGATGTGTCATTATTCCTATTTCCGTTGTTTCCATCGTATCTCGGTCTGAAATTATTTCCATTACCATTCCATCTCATTCTATTTTCAGTTTGCCCTCCGTTTTCATATCTTTGATTCCTATTCATATTGAAATTCGTATTCTGTGGGAAGTTTCTTTGAAAATTTCTATCTCCTGGTTCTTTCCTATCCTCCCCAGTTCTGTATGTTCTTTCTATTCTCATCAAATAGTTTGTTAATTGATCCAAAGTTTTTATGTTTTGGATGGAAATTGTCTCTGAGATTTGTGGACTGAAATGTCTTGCAATGTATAGTATCAAATCTTCTTGTCTCAATTTTGGCTCTAGATGTTGTCCAGTATTGTACAAATATATTGCATAGTTTGTCATACTTTTATTCCCTTTTTTATCATATTTCCCCCAATATAATTTTTCTTGAATTCTTGCCTGTTGCACTTCTCCCCAAAAATACTTCAAAAATTGCTGCTCGAAATCTTCTAAACTGTTTATTTCACTTTCTTTTGCTGCATACCACAGCGATGCATTTCCAATTAATTTTGTCCTGATAACATCCTTTACCTCGTCTATATCTTCCATGTTCCTTACTCTATTCTTTATCATTTTCATAAAAGTGTTAGGATGTATTTTTCTACTGTCTCCATCAAAATTTATTCCGTCTTCCACTGTTGGCATTACTACTCTGATTTCTTGCCTTGCTCCTCCAGTTCCTACACAGTTTTTTCTACTTATTTCTTGTTTCATTTCTTGATTTTCCTTTTCTCTATTCTTTCTTTCTTTATCTATAATTTCTGATAAATTATGCACTTGTTTATCTATCACTATCACATCACTCTGTATAACTTGCACTCTAGAATTTGTTTCATTCAAATTCTTTTCAATGACATCAACGACACTATTTAACTTCTGATCTGTATCTTCTTGAATTTCTACTCTCACTTCTTCTATTTTCTCATAAATGATCGCTTTATTCTTCTCTATTTTATCATTTACTTCTTCTTTAATTTTTTCTACAATCCCTTTAACACTCTGTATTTCATCCGTAATCTCCTTACTATTTTCATCCATCTTCTTACTAATTTCGTCCACCTTCTTACTATTTTCATCCATCTTCTTACTATTTTCATCCATCTTCTTCATTAACATCGCCATCATATTATCGATTTTTTCATTTGATACTTGTACTTCTTGTTCTTTTTCCTCTTTGTCTAATTGTTCACTTTGCTTCCTTGTGTGTGACATTTTAACTGGTATAAATTGTTATAAAATTAATTTCTATGAATTCCTTTACTTATCTACTAAGTTAAATCAAACTTGAGTCTAGTTATCAATAAAATAAAAATAAAAAACTTACTAATACATAAGTTTACTAGACCGAAGTCTTCGTGTTGGGAATTACTTTATTCTGATTATTCTGAACTGTTAAAATGAAAGAGCCCCACGTTGGGCGCCAATTTTGTTATGGTTCGCTTGGACTGTGCTTTCTCTACTCTTTTTTGAAAATTTATTTTCCTCTTTGATTCCCTCTTACCATAAACAAATTATTTATTTAGGGGGCCTTTCTTTTTTAAAAACTAATAAAAGTTTAGTCTGTATGAGACCTCTATTACTCAGAGTGAGTTCAAGTACCTTTTTTTTTATAAATTTTTTAAAATTTTCATAACCTATAAACTTCTATTGAAACTCAATTTAAATTTGTTTGGGTTTTATTACAATAAGAAATTTTCCAAACAATAACACTTACAACAACTAACTTAAAAATAACTTAAAATTACTCACAGTTTGTTCCCTTAATGAATCTTCTTCGTCACTGACTTTCTGTCATTAATTTTTGACAGAAGTCCCTCGTAGGCTAACGAAAGGAATAACCCACGGAATCAGCTGTTGAACAAAGCTTGAAGTCAACTCTAGTAGCCTTGCTGTTTGCGTGTCAGCAATTTCAATGTAGATCTCTGCACGGATATATCCAATTCGCTGCTACGTTTTTCTATCTTCTATGTCAAAATCGCAGAATCCAAATCGCTGCACGGCTGTACCCAAATCAAACTGCAATTGTCAGCTGCCTGCGAGCCAAATCTCTGCACGGCTGTATCCAAATCAAATTGCAGTTGTCAGCTACCAGCTAACCAAATCTCTCCTTCTAACCTAAATGTTTCTTCTTGTAGTCAGCTACGGCCTCTGTTCTTTTCCAAATTCTTGATGTTCGAAAATTTTCTAGATGTTCACGATGTTCACGATGTTTACGATGTTTGGTTATGATTTCGTGGTCTACACTGATTAACTTCTGTTTTAGGAATCTCCACAAATAATCGTTGTTTTTCTATTTATAGTTTTTCTTGTAACTATGTAAATTCGATTGTTATCTGCTTGACAACATATTATTTCTCACTATGACAGCGGATAATTTTTGTATTTTCCTTCCAATCAACATCTATGAAATTCATTTCTCTTCTGGAGTATAACACACAAAATCCTCTTTGGACATGTTATGTTTTCCCCCTTCTAACAGCCAATTTCCCTGCTACTAGAGTTGCTGTTCTTTCCTTCCAAATTGTGACTTTTAATCATTTACTGCCTGTCATTTCTCCCATACACTCTAGCTAACTTATTCTAATTATTCTAATTATTTTACAAAAACTATTCTATGACATTTCACCTTATTATTACAATATTTACTATTTTACTCTCCCAAACAAATCTAAATATTCTGTTCCAATAGAACTTCTCAAAAACTAAAGACTATTTTTCATGAAAGAAAAAAAAAACTATTATTACGTAAATAAGCGTAATGAGCTTTTTATAACAATACATATAAAAGGCAGATAAGTGATTCGTCATTTACGAAAAAACTATGAAAGAAAAGAATACCAGTCCGTAGGTAACATTGGGATATTTTCAAGACAGATGTTGCTAAAATTTAAACTTAAATTATGTAGTACCTATAATATTACAGTTATTCAAGGCGACTGCACTGCATTGTAAGGGCGAAAACAGAAGGCACTAATATTTCAATAGCAGAAGTGATGTTGCATACGATAAAGCTTGGTTTGTTAGAACTGTCCACTACGGACGGCATACGCGTACGACAGAATCTGCAGCGTACAACTTTATCGGTTTTGAAGAGAGGGTGGTTTGTTAGATTAGTGCGTGATTGTATGTTGGTATGCACAGACAACAAATATTTATTATTACTTTTGGCAAAATTTCTTTATATGATCAGTCATTGATCACAATGCCTGAATTTTTTTTTCTGGCAACACTTATTGCGGAAGAAGAACATGAAGAATCTTCTTTAGAGTTTAATTAGTTGTTCGCCACAATATAAATATGTGAAGATAGAATGTTTTCTAATAGAAGTTTGGAAGGGACTTAAAAATTACAGCTTTTGACTGTGCATAATGTAGAAGGTTATTCTCGTATGAGGTCTATCAATTTGTCATCTTCATCTGCCGAAAACTTGGATACCACTTTAAAATTTTCAAATAATGGCTTTTTTAACACTGTCAGCTCAGCTGAACGACTGCGTCGAAATCAAATCGAGTTTGATTCCGACCGAAGCAACGACGCAGATAATTTTACGCCTACCGTGAGTATATCTGCGCAGATTCTAACAAACCGGCTATGCATCTTCCTGTGTTCTAGATTTCAACAGAAGTCCGAGGCGCACAACTACTGACTGCCTGCTTCGCGTCGCCTACTATCCTAACAAACCATAGTTTTATTTGGAATCACGTGGACTCCAGTTTTTTGGTTGGTTTGTAAAATAGGCATATTGCTCGAATGAATATTATACAGACTGTTATTTAAGTATGTGGCCAAACTCCAAGGGGTGCTTCTTTAAGTGATTTTCAGAAGAAAAGTTCATACAAACATGAGTTCGAAAATGCATAGTTTTTGCCATACAGGGTGGCAAACTTAAAAAAAAAAATGGATGTTCGTAAATATCTCAATACTCTTTCATTCAATTTTGTTAAAATTTGTCAGTTCTGTTTGTAGTAACTAGAGGATAATTTAGCCTCAATTATTAATAAAATTAATAAGTCCAGTGGCGTCACGGAAGAAAGTCTAACTAATATTTTGGCAAAAAATTGCGCGCCACTGACTTTTTTTTAGAATTAAGCAACTACAAATACAACTTTTTTATCTTCGAAGTTTTTTCATATCTTGCTTTTTTTTCTAGAAAAAAAAATAAAAGCCACTTGACTGCATGTCCCCGGGACAATAAGCGTAAAAATTTAAACTACTTACCAAACTGTTAAGCAACTAAAATTACACGAAAGTCCCTTTTGAATTTTTTTGCACAAAATAAAATTATCATAAAATAATCGTATAACGTAATAATTAACATAACGTAATAATAATACATACAGTAAAGTGGGAAATGTTTAATTGTTCTGCACTTTTGCGTGTACTTGTATCAGGGCTACGTTCAACTTCATGTAGAGCTACCTCCTCCATCTCCACTAATCTTATTATGGCTGGTCTCCCAATAATTACAACAGCAGCCCACATTTGAAAGGTGCCTGATCTGCAGAGCCTTTCATGTATTGTATTCTC
The DNA here is from genome assembly GCA_910589415.1 of Malachius bipustulatus. Lineage (NCBI taxonomy): Eukaryota > Metazoa > Arthropoda > Insecta > Coleoptera > Melyridae > Malachius > Malachius bipustulatus. The sequence goes on along the minus strand of OU342630.1, from coordinate 3,637,456 downwards.
ACAAATGTTTGTTTATTTGGTACGATACGATGTGGATATCCTTCTTGATAACTGCGCACAGCCTCTCTGGAATTGCCTTGGGCCATTCCATAAACAAAATGTATATCGGCCATTTTTGAGTTTATAAATTGAACCATTTTACAATAATTAATAATTTTATTATCTTAAAACTTATTTTTTTTTATCGAAAACAAAGCAAGATATAATGAAAAAGTTGTATTTGTAGTTGCTTAATTCTAAAAAAAAAAAAACATAATTTTAAAAAAAGTCAGTGGCGCGGAATTTTTTTGTCAGAAATATTAGTTAGACTGTCTTCCGTGACGCCACTGGACTTGATAATTTTAATAATAATTGAGGATTGTCCTCTTGTTACTACAAACGGAATTACCAAATTTCAACAAAAACGAATAAAAAAGATTGAGATATTTACGAACATCCGTTTTTTTTTTAAAGCTTGACATCCTGTATCGTAAAAAGTATGCATTTTCGTACCAATGTTTATATGAACTTTTCTTCTTAAAATCAATCAAAGAAGCACCCCTTGGAGTTTGACCACATACTTAAATAACACCCTGTATATGCATCAATGCTAAAGAAATGACAAACAAATGAAATTTCATTATTGACTAGTAATATTATTATGAGACATGAATGAGGAATAACCTGAATACTACTTCGGCCGAGAATGGCTTATAAGATATTCAATCAACCTAATCAGTATGTAGATAATTCTCGCTTACGGGCTAAATAGGTACGAATGTTTTGTTCGTTAAATATCTGTTTACTTTCAAAGCATTTCTCTAATTTATATCTGTTTCTGTCAGTAAGTAAGGGATGAATATTTCGGAATGGTGATTGCTCTTTATTGAATTCCGCAATGCCGGTGTAATCGTATTGCATCAGAATGAGAAACTCGGGAAGCAGATGCTCATTTATTTAGTCCCCGCACAGGACAAACACCGACACGCTAGATTTAGCTCTGAATTAACCAAAATTGAAACCAAACAAGTAAAATTACATCACAACGGGGTTCGTTAAAATCGGGAATACGTTCACTGCGTACAACGAAATTAAGCAACAAGTGTACAAGAAGTGTGCTTTTTAAAGCGTCGTATTTTCAATGAGACAATGACATGAAGATTCACATTAATAATTGCTAGGTATAAGAGTCGAGAAGATCATACGTTTTGAGAAGATTGTAATGTAAAATACGGTTAGACCCAATGAGACTTTTAAGGGAGTTTTAAGACTCACAGCTTCCCATGGAAAATGTTTTGAAGTTGAATAGACAGCAAAATACGAATACATTCCCCAAAAAGTCATCCGAATACCATGAAACACTGTTGTCCAATAAAAGTTATAAGTACTCTCTTTTTACTATCTTAAATACAAAGTGACCACGAGGACGAGAATAATTTTATACATTTTAAATGGGACGGTGCTCCGTTTGTGATTGCTGGACGGAAATTACTGACATTTATAAAATAAAAAATATGAATATAAATATTTATACTTATATAAATATAAATATTATAATATAAATAATAAAATAAAAAATAAATATTTAATATAATATGTATAATGGATTAGAAAGAAGTGATCTTATTTTGATATTTTTGGCGAGTAGCCGATATCTTGCAGATGATATGAAGTTCTAAGTAGTTATTGTTTCTTTATTTAAAGGAATTGTTTGGTGTGTAGGTTGACCAGAAGATTGAGTTTTTCACGAGCATGTAGTGCACAATTTACTAGGTATATCTATGCCCATGGACTTTCAAGACCTTACTTATTAGCGTTAGATTCCCTGGAGATTTCTTACAAAAAAAGATTTACTTATAAATATTCGAAATTCCCCATAATTTTTAAAGTAAATTGCATCTAAACAACCTCATACCATTTAATTAGCTATACAAAATCATTAAATTTTTTAAATTATTATTTTACTTAAAAAAAAACCATTAATGTAGAAAAAAATAACTTTTGTGGTATGATGAAGCTGCAATTTACTAAAAAAATGTGGGATATTTCGAATATTCATAAGTATGCATTTTCTGGTAAGAAATCTCCAGGGGATCCAACGCTCATAAATAAGGTCTTGTGAGTTCATGGGCGTAGAAGTTGTTGGGCGAAGAACAGGCTCTATACCCTGTATCTACACCACTGATGATTTTTTCAACCGTGTTTTTATTCGTTTTGCGTGCTCTAAACTATAATAATAAATAACTGGTATAAATTGGTATAATTGGTATAAAATTAAAATATTGAGAAATGTCCAAGTTAATCACCAAAAATGAAAAAGAATAAAAATTCAACACCCTGTATCTTTTTTACAACCTTTCCCGGACATCTTTTTATGGTAACTTTTATTCAATAAAACAGGTTTTATATAAACTGATGAGTCCTGATACAAAAAACTGACTCACCCTGTATGCTTGGTTGATGCGAACCTGAGACAACTTAATATTAAAGAGATCGACGGGTGAAAATAAGTCACACAAGTTCACGCGCATTCCGGTAGCGCATGGCGCATAGCGGACGATTTACAAACTAAAATGAAGCTGCCTTTAGACATTAATTCTCAAATTGGAGCATTTTATCAAACTAAAAGTTTAGATAGAACTTTACCTTTAAAGTCAAACGTCAATCATCCAGGAAATTTGAATAAAAAGTAATTTATTTTGTAAGGGTTAATTTTGTTTAGTTTATTTAATTGAATTTGATTTTTGTTAATTAAAAAAAAAATGAATGGATATCAGTCTGCTTAGCTGGAATATATCTCAGACAAAATTCATGGGTTTTATTTTTACAGCGGTAGGGCAACGATACAGAAATTATCTATCTGTTCACGCACTAAAATGTAATTCAAGAGGTCCCTGTGGATGCCCAAAAATCGAATAAGTAGACCCATTCAAATACTTGGGAATCACAATTATTGTTAAGTATTTGAAATGGAAACCACATAATATCGATTCACTGATAGTAAAGCTAAGGAGACTGATTCCTTTATTTTCTATGTTAAGACCTATCTTCGATAAAAAAAACCCTAATAATGCTATAGGTATCCGCTCTGGCAGAAAGTATCTTGATATATTGTATGGGTAGGTGCATTTGATGCAACGTTTCGGAGACTAGAGATTACACAGAAACTAATTCTCAAAATTTTGTTTTTTAAAGAAATCTACGTTTTCTAACGAGAAGCTTTTTAAAATCGCAGGTTATTTACCGATTAGGAAAATATACAGGGTTATTCACGGTATACGCCACGGAAGATTATGGCCGTGTCTCTGGATTCTAGGATCATTTTATTTTTGGAGTGGATAGAGATCCGGCAGAGGTACTTTTTAAAATTATATTCATAATGTACAGGGGTTCCCAAAAGCATGAAACATATCAAAGGTATGTTTTTCTAAATGGAATGCTCCTATGTTATTGCATTTTTAGATTGTCTGAGAAGAAAAAATAAGATTGGTTTTTACAGTTGGTGTTTAAATTCAGAAGTTTTTGAGTTATAAACAAGTGAAAATCGTCATTTTCAAGTTCAAGGCCCTGTACAACGAAAACGGCTGAAGATAGAGAAAAACGGCTGACATGTCCCTTTTAACTTTTCATGTACTATCCTATGGTATAGAAACATTTGTACTTTCTTTGATTTATTTATTTGTCGACGCGTGGAAAAATCTCATAATTTTTCAATTTTTTTATCACCCTGTATAAATATTTCATCTACATCATTGGATAGTACATGAAAAGTTAGAATAGGGACATGTAAGCCGTTTTTCTCTATCTTAAGCCGTTTTCCTTGTACAGGGCCTTGAACTTGAACAATGACGATTTTCACTTGTTTATAACTCACAAACTTCTAAATTTAAACACTAAATGTAAAAGCTAATCTTCTTTTTTCTTCCCAGGCAATATAAAAATGCAATAACATAGGAGCATTCCATTTAAAAAAACATAACTTTGATATGTTTCGTGCTTTTGGGATACTCTGTACATTATGAATATAATTTCAAAACGTACCTCTGCCGGGTCTCCATCCACTCCAAAAATAAAAAGATCCTAAAATCCAGAGACACGGCCATAAACTTCCGTGGCGTATACCGTGAATAACCCTGTATACACTGTGTATTATATACGTATACACCAGGTTTCAGCATGGATGCTGAACACAACAGCTCTTTACCCAGACCTATACACGAGTACTTTACTAGAGTACTGAAGAGTAACCCAATCAGTTTGCCTAGATGCAGAAATTCAAATACAGGGTGATCCCGAAATGACGGACACGGACAACACCACAGCATCCATTGGGGATTAAAGATTCTAAGTTCCTTTACTTTTTTCTCCAGTATGGCTCACTTAAGAAGATATGACCACTTTTGTGGAAAATAAAGTGACAACACTGCACTGGATACCCTTCTTCAGACGGAAAAATAATGTGTAGGTCTACAATACCCAAGATAGATGTTACCATGGAAACATATGAAAAGGTAAGTTCAACAAAGCTTAAAACAAGTGTCGTTGCGGGGATACATATTCGATAATATTATTCAAAATCTCGAATTGGAACAACGATGCCACATTGAAAAATTTTGTTGAACACAGGGAATATGTAAACTTTGAATGCCTGTAATTCCGTTTCAGATAATAGAAAAAATAAAGAGCAAACATTATCGTAATAGTTATGTCAAATAATGTGCTTTGCCAGTGGAGGTTGTTTAAATTTGACTGCCATTTTGATTTTAATTTAAAAAAAAGAACACCCTATATCTCGGTAATGAAGCCCGGGAAATAATTTTTCTTTTAAATTTACAGTCTTTCTGAACATCCTCTACAATACCCTGTGGTCCCTAAGGTCCACTCACAACTGGTCAAAGCCTAGGCGATTCCAGTCATGTGGTGGACAAGCCAACCTTACGTCCAAGATCGTGGGGAGCCTGCAATGCTGCGGGCTCTCCAGATCAACCTGCAGCATAGCAAAGCTGCCTCCGCATCTCTGTGCAGACTTCTAGCTGCCGGAGATGTAGACGTAGCCCTAATTCAAGAACCCTGGCTGGTAGCCGGGCGCGTAGCAGGTTTAGGAGCAGCCAGAGGTAAGATCATTTACAATAGGGCCTACGGTAACAGCAGAACATGCATTTACGTGAAAAACGGACTAAGAGTCCTGGTTATAACGCAATTATGCTTCAGGGACTTAACCACAGTAATACTGAAATATCATATGGATGGGGCAGCCAAGGAGCTTGTAGTAGCTTCATTATACCTACCATATGACTCCACCAGTCCTCCTCCGTCACAGGAAATGGAACTACTGGTTAAGTACTGCGAGGACCATAACCTCCAGGTCATTATTGGTGTCGATGCAAACTCCCATCACGCAGTGTGGGGCAGCAGCGACACAAACAACAGAGGTGAGTCGCTGTTACAGTTTATGGTATCCAGGAAACTGGAACTTCTGAATAGGGGCAGGGAACCCACCTTTGTAACATCGAGACGGAAAGAAATAATTGACATCACCTTAGCTTCCCCTCGTATCGGCGCCCGGGTAGGCAAGTGGCGTGTATCTGATGAACCGTCTCACTCAGATCACAGATACATTCAGCTGGAAATCAACTCCGTTGTTAAGACAGCAGAGCTGTATCGCAATCCACGAAAGACTGACTGGGCGAGGTACAGGGCGGAGTTGAGGGCAAATCTAACCAATGTCAAAAGCAACATTGCATACATATACGATATCGAGGTAGCTACAGAACAACTCCAAGTAGCCATTACAACCTCATATCACAACAACTGTGCTCAGACACCCCGTCGGAAAGGTGGGGATGTCAGTTGGTGGAACCCCAAACTGGCGGAAATGAGACAGAAAACACGTAAGCTTTTTAACAAAGCCAAGAAAACAGGAAAGTGGGACGAATATAAGACCACCATTACTGAATACAACAAGGAGATCAGATTTGCAAGAAGAGCTGCGTGGAGGAAGCTCTGTCAGGATGTGGAAACGACATCCGAAGGAGCAAGACTCTACAAACTCATGGCAAAAGATCCCCTGAACCCCATTGGTACCTTAAAAAGTAGCAATGGTAATTACACAGAAACCGGGAGGGAAACTCTTAAGGTACTCCTCAGAGCACACTTTCCGGACTGCAATGTAATTGAAGTGGAAAATGGCCTACAGAACACTCTGGAAAACCTGAATCACAGGGTCACCAGGGAAGACATCAAGACACATAATTACATATGAAAAAGTTAAATGGGCCATAAGCTCATTTGAGCCTTACAAGTCACCTGGCCCGGACGGGATCTATCCTGCCCTTTTGGAGCAGGCGAGTGAAGATCTCACGCCGGTGCTTTGTAGGATATTCAGAGCCAGTTTGGCACTTGGTTACATTCCGCTGGCCTGGAGAGAAATAAAAGAGGTCTTTATACCGAAACCTGGACGTAATGACTACGACGAGGCCAAGGCATATAGACCGATTAGTCTGACATCCTTTTTCTAAAAGCGATGGAAAAACTGGTTGAGAAGCATCTCAGGCAAACCTTTCTTACAGAGAGGCCATTAAGCCAGAGGCAACATGCTTTTCAACAAGGTAAATCATGCGAATCAGCTTTGCACCAGCTAGTGATGAGAATTGAAAAATCACTAGACAACACAGAAATTGCCCTCGGGGCTTTTCTAGACATAGAGGGGGCGTTTGACAACACCGCCTTCAGCTGCATGGTATCGGCCGCTAGAAGACATGGCGTCGATGACACCACAACTAGGTGGCTGAGCGCTATGTTGGAAGGCAGAAGAGTCCAAGCAACTCTGTTTGGCGAGACGATGCGGGTCACCGTCACCAAAGGATGCCCACAGGGCGGAGTCCTATCTCCGTTGCTGTGGGACATGGTGGTGGATGACCTGCTCATCAAGCTAAGCAACAAAGGTTATTATACCCAAGGCTATGCGGATGACATAGTCATACTGGTCATGGGGAAATACACTAAAACCATCTCAGAGCTCATGCAAGGGGCTCTGAATATCGTGGAGGAATGGTGCTTCGGGGCGGAGCTCGCGTGAACCCTGTCAAAACGGCACTGGTCCCCTTCACCAAAAGAAGCAAGATGAAGGAATTAACCCCACCCATCTTCTTCAATGAACGGCTGTAGGTGAACGACCGGGTCAAATATCTGGGAATAACCCTGGATGCAAAACTGACCTGGAATATTCACCTGCAGAAGGCGATTAATAAAAGTAAAATGGCACTGATGGCTTGTAGAAGGTCATTCAGTAAAACATGGGGACTAAAACCACGCATGGTACATTGGCTGTATATTGCCGTGGTCAGACCCATACTAACATATGGCTATCTAGTCTGGTGGCCAAAGATCGACCAGAAACAAGCCATTATGAAAATTCAAAGTGTTCAAAGGCTTGCATGCTTAGGCATCACGGGAGCCATGAACACTACATCAACGACAGCACTGGAGGCCATACTTGACCTGCCTCCTCTTGACATTCATATTAAGAGCGAGGCACGTTTGGGCGCCTACAGGCTGCAACAAAACCAAAACTGGGATAAACCTGGGAAAACCGGGCATTCCAGAATAACTGATATCATCGCAGATCCTATCCTGGAAATGCAATCCGATGGTATGAGTACTACGATATCATTTGTAAAACCATTCAAGGTTCTAATGGACTGGAAAGAATGGCAACAAATGGAACACCTGTGCCTGAAAAAAGGGCTGGTCTGGTACACGAACGGTTCAAAGACAGGGACAGGTACCGTAGCTGGAGTGCATGGGGTGGTCCCCGGATGCAATATTTACGTGCCACTGGGGACTCATCTTCCAGGCCGAAATAAATGCAATTAGGCTATGCGTTGGAGAGTATACCAGAAGGAACTATCGAGGTAGGGAAATCTACATCCTCTCCGACAGTCAGGCTAGCCTGAAAGCCCTTGCAGCTTATGAAATCAGATCAAAACTGGTCTGGGAATGCCTGCAAGACCTCATTGACTTAGCCAGGTGTAACGTGGTGACACTAGTTTGGGTTCCGGGTCACCGTATGACGCCTGGTAATGAGGCTGCAGATCAACTAGCCAAGAAAGGCGCTGGGATAAACTACACTGGGCCCGAACCAGTGTTTGGCATCCCAAAGAACACTGTACGCGGGGCGGTGGCTCAGTGGATAAGAACACAACATAGAGGACACTGGAACCGTATAACAGGAAACAAACATGGTAAGGTGATGATCAAGGAGCCCTCTCAAAACTTTGCCAGACAGATACTGCAACTAAATAGAATGCAGATCAGAACGGTGGTGGGTCTTCTCACAGGACACTGCCACCTAAGAGTACACCTACATAAACTGGGGATATACAGAGAAGACCCAGTTTGTAGACTCTGCAATGAAGAAGACGAGACAGCTTCTCATGTGATATTCGAGTGTCCAGCACTCGCTAGAACGCGCTATGCGGTCCTGGGACCAATCAGTCCCGGGAGCCATCGGGCGGAAGAAACCTTGGTTAGCGGACTGCTGAACCTTGTCAAAGGAACGGAGCTCTTCTAATCAAGGAGAATCTAAATGTGAGAAATACAATAAGCCCGCTGGCTTCAGTGTTTGGGACCATATAAACCATCTCTCACATTTAGTTAAAATACCAAATACCAAATACCAATACAATTCCCTGTGTCGTCTATTCTGCTATCAATAATACACAGTAGAATTTTATAAAACATTAGTGTTTTATTCATAATCATTAAGTCTATTCTGCTATTTATTTGGTTTACTTGAAGATGGGTAGGATGAGTAAGTTCTCAAAGCCCATTATTACCGGAGTGGACCGACTTTGTCTTACCTACATAGTTATGACCTGTGTTCCCTCCTTAAAAAAAAGCATTTTATTGAGCAATAAGTTTTATACGATTTATGTACACGATTTAGGTATTCACTAATGAAGGTACCGCCATTAGTGGAACATCAGTGGAAACTTATTCTTATTATTTCACCCTGTGAAGGCATTTTATCCGCCATCGGAACAAATTTAATCAAGAATCTTCTATTCACAAGCTTTGAGGGTGGCCTTGTGGATTCACATATCCAATCCGGGACAGTTACACGCGTTATCCCTCAAATGTAGGTTGATTCACATCACCTATTTTTATGTAATTTTCTGAAATATCTGTTATTGGGACATGTATATTATTCGTATTTTTAATTGATTGGTATTGAACTATTTTGTTTATCAAATTTTTTATTAATTACAAATAGGCTCAACTAAAAATAGCAACACTGAAAACAAAACTCGTAAGCTTAGGTACACGGATATTATTATTAGGAATTAAAATCAGAATAAATAATAAAGTTTGGAATATGTTTATTAATGAGTCTTTATGGCCTCTATAAAAAAAAAAATTAAAATTTCATCAAATTATACAGGTCGGTTCAAAAGTTAGAGCCAAAAAAGTAAATCTTAGGGTACCATTTTGGGGCTCTGTATCTCCGTTTAGGGACACTTTAGGAATGTTTTTTTTTTATGACAGACTAGGTTTATTTTGACCTCCCCTGTATGCTACCGAGAGATTAAGAGGTACTTACCGGACACCCTGTAGATTATTTAATTTTTTTTAATCTAGTGCATCCTTAGTTAAAATACAGATGAAACGTTACAAATTGGGGATCACGAGGGGCTGGTGCGGTTCAGCTTTACCGTTTACGGCACCATTCTAATATTTGAACTGGAATCTTTTGACTTCTGAGTTCAAATTAAATAAGAATCTGAAAATAGTTACGATTTTTCTAGAAAATTTAGAAGACCCTAATTCTAGGAAAGATATTCCAGGGATTAGGAAATTTCTAAGTTTATCCATGCGAGTATTATTACTGAAAATTGATAATTTATTATTGTTTGTATGTTTAAATTAGATTTAGATTCATCATGAGTGGGTCATTGAGAAACCTCCACTGCGACCAAAAGTCTATTGTGGCTCTCAACTAGTTGTGCTACATTCACCTTATCAGGTCAGTGTCTTTGAGGAAATTGGGCTATCTTGACCATTGGTCCCAATCCATATCCTCCGGTGTGAGGAACTTTCTCCCGAAGGTTTGTAGACGGGTTAATTCCAAAGCGAGACACTATCATAAGATGTGTTTAGCTGTTCCATCATCCTCCAAGCACAGGTGGCATTCAGCGCTGATCGCTAACCCATCCTATGCAGATGATGGTCCAGGATGCAAAGCCTAGGATATAGGCCCATTAAGGCTTTCAGCTCTTTTCTGTTAAGCTCCAATAGTCCTTGGGTCTTTTTTTCGATGTGCCCTGTATAAAGGCCTTCGAATGGTCCAATATTGGTAAGTTTGGGATTGCTGGCTGATTTCCTTCTCAGACAAGTTTCGTATTGTTGTTTTGGCAATATTCGGTGATATGCCAAATGCTGATTCTGGTACAAAAAGTTCAGTTGGTAATTTTTGGTTTTCGTATTTTTTAACATTTTTTCGACATAAAAAAGCAATATGGCGAAAAAAGAAAGCAAAAACTAACAATGAAAACTTTAAGATCTAGTCGGCTATGCAAAGTTTTGTGATATCAAATGGCTAGCCGGTGATGATTTATGTTAACCTACGAAAAATAAATCATTAATTCTCGATTATCGCACCCAGTGATATCCTTCGAGCAGCCTCCTCAAAGCAAACGTCGCAGGTATTTGGAATCTTGTAAGTAAAGGTAAGTTGACTCATTATTTTGAGGCGAACAACTTGTTGTGCTGCAGTCAGTATGGCTTTAGAGCGGGACATTCAACTGTTGAGGCAGTTTCTGGGGTAATGAATCATATAGTTCAGGGTTTGGAGAGAGGCGAATGTGTGGGTCTAACTCTGTGTGACCTTAGTAAGGCCTTCGACTGTGTGTTCCATGACTTGCTGCTTGAAAAAATGTATCGTTATGGGGTCAGGGGAATTCCACTACAGCTTATTGGTTCCTATTTGTCTCATAGAAAGCAGTGTGTTTCTTTAAATTATGCATCTAGATCAAGCATGAAAATAGTTAAAAGTGTTAAAAGTAACCCCAGGGATCCGTCCTTGGTCCCTTACTGTTCATCATATACAGGGTGTCCCAGCTTATTCGAAGCGGTCTCTGTAGGCCAAACGATGGACTTTTTCAAAAAAAAAAATTGAAAATTCAAGTACAGAATCACAATGGCCATAATTTAAAATTATTTTGGAGTATACAGAGTGTCCCATATGAGAGTGGCACATCAAAGTTATGTTTTTTTTTAAATGGAATGCTCCTATGTTATTGCATTTTTAGATTGTCTGAGAAGAGGAAATAAGATTGGCTTTTACAGTTGGTGTTTAAATTCAGAAGTTTTTGAGTTATAAACAAGTGAAAATCGTCATTTTTCAAGTTCAAGGCCCTGTACAACGAAAATGGTTCAACATAGAGAAAAACGGCTTACATGTCCCTATTTTACTTTTTCATGTACTATCCTATGGTATAGAAACATTTGTACTTTCTTTGATTTTTTTATTTGGCGACGCGTAGAGGAATCTCAGAATTTTTCAAATTTTTTATCACCCTGTATAAACATTTCATGCACATCATAGGATAGTACATGAAAAGTTAAAATAGGGACATGTAAGCCGTTTTTCTCTATCTTGAACCGTTTTCGTTGTACAGGGCCTTGAACTTGAAAAATGACGATTTTCACTTGTTTATAACTCAAAAACTTCTGAATTTAAACACCAACTGTGTCATTGCTTGTGAGGGCATTGGATGACGTTGAGCGCCGGGCTAAGGAATGGTTCTCTAGTAATCTGCTGAAGCTCAATAGAGATAAGACTCAGAGACTTGTGTTTTCTGGTCGGACGTCCCTACATGGTGGGAAATCCGCGACTACTCTAGGCATAACTCTGGATGGGTCTCTGAACTGGTCTCCTCATGTGACCTCACTGGAGAGGAAGTTATCTTATGTGACCTTCGTTATCAGGAGACTTAAAATACATCTGAATCCTTCTGCACTTCTTACGGTATATTTCCCGCTATTCCACTCTCTTATTTGCTACGGTGTTATTCTGTGGGGGAATTCAAGCTCCGCCTCTCGTGTCTTCAAGATTCAGAAAAGGGTTGTCAGGGTGTTGACGGGCTCGGCATATTCTGCTCATTGTAGACCTCTTTTCATAGATTTGAGAATCATGTCTCTTCCTTCTCTTTACATATATGTTATCAGTTACTTGAGATACACGAGAATAAAAATGTGATGAACACTCATAGTGATTTTCATGATTATAGTACTAGAAGTCGTGACCTTCTGCGTGTTCCTCGCTATCGTTTGACAAAGTCGTCCAGAAATACTTTGGACTTACATCTTTACAATGCTCTGCCAAGGAGCCTCACCGACCTGAGTTCTGTTAGATTTAAGACTGCAGTGAGGTCATATATCTGCTCTGTCAGTGTTTTTATACGGTGCAGGAGTTTTTACATGCTTGTGAGACCCGCCATGACTCTTTGTGATGGTTTTTGATAGGCGTTTGTTTTGTGTATTTTGATTCTTGTATTTAAATTTTTAATATTATGTGTTTATTTTAATATGTCTTGACGTACCTACTACAATTGTTCCTCACAAAACGTAGCTAATAAATTATCTATCTATCTATCTATCTTGACTGAACATTCAGAACTTTTCAAGTAATACCTAAATAATGGAGACTATTGAGACCTGGATAACGATGATAAGCATAATTATGTAATGGAAGTAAGGCCAGAATTACCGAACTGTTCCGAAGATCAATATCTGATCCACCCCCCCCCCCCATGAGGACACCGTCACCGTCTAGAAACTTGTCGAATTTTCCTAGATACTTTTGGCAAATTTTTAATCAAGAAAGCCTTTTTATATTTATTTTTAACTTCACACTCGTTAAAATAGAACTCATTCCACCCATGGTACACATGGTACTATTTGGCCATAATTTATTCGTTAATATACTTTATACGTTGGGCCTTTGTGTGTGTACAAATTCACAAACAAAAATGCAGCTCACTCTTTTCATTCTAATGCCTCTAAAGGGTGAACGTATTGTTAAGAAACCTAAAAGTATGTCCACTGGAGCTCAGACATCCGATGAGAATAAGATAGTAAGAGAAACTAAAACAGAGCATGTAAACGTCAGCTTAGCTTACTACAAAATGTCCCTGGTTTTGCTATTGCCTTCACACAAATACGTGGCATCTATTTTTGAGTATTTTTTATTTAAATTATATTAAACCGTGACTTAGCTTATTGCATTATTGTGACACGGTAAGAAACTCGTAGCGAGTAGTGCATAACTCTCTACCGCATTGCTATCTGGATGGAGCTAGAAGAAGGTGTCCTGTGGGACAATAGCACGTGCCAAGTGCACATAAAGCGACCGGCGCACCCGGTAGGCTTTCACCGACTAATGCAGGACCCGTGTAGGGAGCCGAGATGGCCTCTGGGCCCCTTCAGGATCGAAACTTAGGATATGCAAGTTCTTTCAGGCATGTCAAACGGTTTTCAGTGCATCATGACGGGTCATAATAATATGTAATAGAAAAGGTCCTATAAATAAACCTAGCAATACAGGATCTGAATTACTCACAAATGAAAAAAAAACTAATTTCGTTGCTTGATTCATAATTTGAAAATTCATAAAATAACTTATATATATAAATAATTAAAATTAATGTTATGAATGCAATAATTATTCTTGAAATCAATGGAAAAGTTTCTAATTTTATATTGGAACTTCTCTCTAATTATTTATCTGGGTCCCTAGTATGCATTTTAGTGGCTGCCTTGATGAACAAGTAGGTATTGCATTGTGTCTATCTGGGATGTTGTACAGGCTGGTCCATTACTTATATGTTCACCCCCGAAATAGAGGTTAATCTTAAAGTTAAAAAATTGAAACTTTGAGGATTTGTTTAATTAATATTGAACCATATACAGTGCGCGAGAAAAGTAAGGAATAAATTCGATAAAACGGAGAGGGCTGTTTTTTTTTGAAAAAATAAAAAAACAGGTCGATTTTGTTTTTGAGTTCTTGGACTTTTGACATAATATTGGGGTATACAGGGTGATGCGCGAAAAAGTGGTGACGTCATTGGCATTTTTTTAATATATAATAATATAATAATAATGTTTATTTTTGAAGAATATTACATTCTTTATAACTATAATACTATAATATAATACTTAATTAAATCTACATTAAATCAACCTACTTTCGTATACATTTTTTTCCTATACTAGCTAATTATTTCTTTTTGCTTATTTTGCACTATCATGTTTTATTTTTATTCTCAATACCTATGTTTATGTCTAAGATCGCGTGGTCAGTAATTTTATCGTCGTTATTGTTGTTTACAATATCCATTTCATACCTATACTTATGTGTAATGTTTATCAACAATGCAACAATCTGATAGTGTCCTACTTTCACTTGTCCATTCATTTCTACCAAATATTCACCATTTTCTTCTTTTTCTGTTCTATTTTCTTCTTGTATACACCACAATTTACATCAAAAACATCATGACTTACATCCATATTCAAATTTAATTTTCTATTCACCTCAACACAATTGATACATTTCTTCTTTTTTTCGCAGTCTTTTGATAAATGTTCTCCGCTGCATCTAAAACACGCCATTCTATTTTTACATTCTTCTTTTTTATGATTGTATCCCCCACAATTGAAGCATCGCTTTATATATACGTGCTCGTAAACATAACAGCGATCCCAACCAATGTTAATTTTTTGCATCTCCATTATCTGCTTGAACGATGACTCATCCACTTCTGCAATCAAGTCCCAGTATCTCTTTTTCTTTGTTTCTAACAATTTAACTATCTTTATTTGACTCACATAGTTGTTCTGTTGTTTAATTTGACTGATTATTTCTTCGTCTTCATTTACTTCACTCAGTCCACATATTTTTATTCTTCTTTTTACCTTCTCAATCATATCTGCTTTATAATCTGTCATCTTCTTACTAACTTCTGCTTTGAGATTTTCGCCATCCTGTTTTGTTTCACAATTTACTATAATAGCACCACCTTTTGTTTTCTTTATGCTTTTCACTTTGTTGGAGACAGGATCAACAGTATCCCTCAATTCCTTTTCAATTTTTTCATGTTCCTTTTTAACTTCATTTTTCTTTATCTCATTTTTAGGTTTAATAATCACAGGTGTGATTGTTTCCTTAATTGCATCCTTATATGATATCTTCTCCTTTTTATCTTCCAACTTTTTTACTATCTTATCTATATTATTTGCTAATACCTTTTGTTCTGCCGCCTGTTCTTGCATTTTTGCATCCATTTTGTAAATGAATTGAACTATCATGTCCAATCCGCCTTCTAAAATCCTTTGTTTGTAAATTTTATAATCATTTCTACAGGGTTGACAAATAAACCAAAGTGCAGTACTTTTCTTCAGTACCTTGCATTCATTGTCTGAAATATTCATACACACTTTGTGTACTGGTTTTCTACATAATCCACAATTCCAACCTTGCTCTCCACTTTCAACCTCTTTTGTACACACACTACACTTGCTACTCATTTCAGTAATATTTTTATCCTTTTACATTTAAATTATTCGGTTTGTTCATACTATACGACTATATCGCAGTCCGGCAACGATGTGCATCGTGCCGCTGCTAACACTAAACTTTAAATGGCAACCCTTATTTTTAATTCCATTTTTTGATACCTCATTCAATTGTCAGTGTGGTAATGTAATCAATTTGTAACCTTAAATAAGGAAAATTCTGAGAAAACAGCTTGTGAGTCGAAATTGTGCACTTTTTACTGATGTGAAAATCATGATGATAAAAATAAAGAAAATATCAAATAAAAATGACTGTTTCCATGGTAATTTTATAAGATCTGTCTATTAAATTAAGTCTATTAAATTAAATCTGTTAAATTAAATTAAATTAAATCTATTAAATCTGTCTATTAAATTGAATCTGTCTAAATTAAGTTCTTTTCACAGAAATTTCGTCATTTAAGGTTACAAAATGATTACCATACTGGTAATTGAATGAAGTATCAAAAAATGGAATAAAAAATAAGGGTTGCCATTTAAAAAAAATACCGATGACGTCACCACCTTTTTGCGTATCACCCTGTATACCTCAATATTATGTCAAAAGTTGAACAACTCAAAAACAAAATCGACCTGTTTTTTATTTTTTCAAAAAAACAGCCCTCTCCGTTTTATCGAATTTATTCCTTACTTTTCTCGCGCACTGTATTAGCATATTAGCATCAGTTTAATTATTTTTTTTTCATTGGGGCAGCGATAAAAACTGTAATTTGGTAGTAAATTGGCAAAAAAAAAATCAATTTTTCTTCAATGCATCGGTAGAAATCGATTGAAAAATCAAAATCGCTTAAAATAAATATCAAAAAACTAATTACATGCCTTTAATTAAATAAAATACATATGATATGGAAATGACAGGTAGAATGATTGATATATGAAAGCAATAAAACTGACCAGGATTTTGAAAGGGTTAGGTATAGCACAAATCTTAAGTAAACATTTTAAGTGAAGTAAGCAGTCATAAAAGAAACCACATTCAAGTTCAATGGCACACTGCATTGGGCATTCTTCTGACTAATTATTGAAGATTTATGGTAAGTACACACCCTTTTTAGAATGGTCGGTTTTATTACTCTACTATACAGGGTGCGGCGCGAGAACCTTAGGGCATTTTTATATGGAGAAGTCCTGGGAGTAGAAGTCTGAAAATTTGTACGTGTATAATTTCGGTTTTGACGAGCTGAACTAAAATATTCACAACCCCTCACCATTTCCGGTTATACCGGAAGTTGCCATCATCTATCTTATTTTAAATAGGACAACCTGTATATTATTACATTTTCAGATTGCCTGAAAAAATGTAATAAAAATGGTCTTTATAGTTCAAAATTGGAAAGAGTGGTTTATGAGTTATAAACAAATGAAAATCGCAATTTTCTATTTTCAAAGCAGCTTAGGTCGAAAACGGGTCAAGATATTGGAAAACGGCTTACATGTCCCTATCTTAACTTTTCACGTAGTATCCTATGGTGCTAATGAAATTTGTATACAAAGTGATGAAAAAAGAGCGATTTTCAAAAAAAAAAATAATAAAAAATATTTTTTTTGTAGGTACTCCAGTGTAGTATACAAAAAGTTATGATAGGGACATGTAAGCCGTTTTCCGATATCTTGACCCGTTTTCAAGCTAAGCTGCTTTGAAAATGGAAAATTGCAATTTTCATTTGTTTATAACTCATTAACTGGTCGTTAAAATTTTGAACTGTAAACACCATTTTTATTACTGTTTTTCAGGCAATCTGAAAATGTAATAATATACAGGGTGTACCATTAAAAAAAAAAAAAGTATGGCAACTTCCGGTATAACCGGAAGTGGTGTGGGGTTGTGAATATTTTAGTTCAGCTCGTCAAAACCGGAATTATACACGTACAAATTTTTAGACTTCTACTCCCAGGACTTCTCCATATAAAAATGCCCTAAGGTTTTCGCGCCTCACCCTGTATATTTATCATTCTACCTGACATTTTCATATTTTATATCAGGGTGGGCCATTGGAAAGGTAACAAGCCTAATAATTTGGAAAGTGAAGATGTATGCGAAAACGCCGAAGCAGGTCGATTTTGTTATCAAAGTAGGCATATTTTCGTGAGAAATTTAACCACCCTAGTTCACCCCCTTGACAGGGGTAGCTACCCCTTTGCTTATCATCATAGGGAACAGCTATCGAGTGATACATCATTTGTAAGCTACTTGAATTCTCTTTACAACATATCCAACAAAAACAAGTCTCTAAAATTTTAAGTCTTCCTATGAAAAAAATTGCGTTTATATTTATTCGGATTTTGAATTTTAAAATGAAATGACATCTCAGCTAATATAAGTACATAACCTAAGTTAGTTTAGGAACTATTCTAATGACAATCTTAGTAACAACTATCACCATAACCAACCTAATCAGTCTTGTTGCCATTGTCATCATTCCCCTGGTAAAAGTTTTATTTTTATAATAATATTTTATTCACCATATCAAAGGGACAACGTCGCAAGTCATTAGATTAGATTTGAAGTTTTGGTGGATTGTTGACATTACGATAGTTGCCTAAGCGTCTTGCTGTAAATGTTTCAACGTATTATTGGTTCAACGTATTATTGGCTATGTTGAATGTTTTCAGTTTATTTGATTTTAATCGAAAAAAAAAATAATTTTTGAAAGTTATGTTACACATTTAAGAAATAAAACTGGTAAAACGTGCTCAAAGAATATATTCTGGTAACTTATTTATTGAGTGTCGACAATGCAGTTCGCCCAGAAAATCGTGATAAACGACCTTCAATCTGAACCAAAAAATTTAATTTAAAAGAGCTTTAAGGTGTTTTTTTCTTTTTTTTTTAATTTATGGATCATGCGCACTTTTTTTGCTTATATATAATCTATTTTTGTTGCCTCCTGCATATAAATTTTCCTGAAATTCAGAGTGAGTTATATCTTTCAAATGATGTCAATTATTGTCAAAGCCAGCTATTAGAGAACAATCAAAAAATTTACATTAATCATTATTCGAATTTTTTCTTAATTGCTACGCCACTGCATTTTTTCAAAAAAAAAAGTATTTCAAAAATATGTAACTTACATCTTTCTAATAATTCTATAAATAAATAAGAAAGAAAAAAAGACGAAAAACCGGAAAATCAAGTAATCAAAAACAAAAGACGATAATACAACTTTAGTTTTCACCATCAATGTGGCATCAATGTGAGAGTTTTTCATACTAAATGTTTCGAGTTTTCTCGGTAGGATTGACGAATTAAATTTGTTTTTAGACAAGCTTAAGTGTGACATTGTTTGCTTTAGTGAACAGTGAACATTGGTTTGTGAATTCAGATAATTTACTTAGTGCTAATTTGATTGGTTATACAGGGTGTTACAAAAAAGGAGGTCAAGCTCTTGGCCACAGATTGTTGGGCCAAAAATAATGACACTTTCCTTATGCCATTTTTCACATAGGCGTCCCATTTTCAAGATACAGGGTGTCAAACTTTAAATAAAAAAAAGTTTTTTATCAATAACTCCGTTATTTTTTAAGATACTCACTTGAAAATTTGCATAGCCTCCTTTCTTATGCAGACACACATTTTTAGGGAAAAAAATCAAAGAAAATCCAAGCGCGAGCGCACGAAAGGGGGTTTATGGCAGACCTTGGCCCCCCAACATTTTTCTGCGTACGCCTATGGCTCCGATGTGTGGTTTTTTTGATTGAGAGTTTATTTGTTTTACTATCCTCACTCTTATAACATTTTGATTTAGGCCTTCGTTTACGAGATATATCAACATGTTTGGGTGTGTGTCATTGATCAACTTACTGATATTTTAATTTCCCAATTTCTTTTTAGAGCGGTGATTCGGTGGTGGCTGATTCGGATATGTTTCTGCATAACGTGTTTGTCTAATAGTCAAAGTATAATAGGCAAATTCGGATTAAAATGCTGACTGTAATTTATTTAAGACTTACTTAGACGGGACAACCGAATTTTCTAAGCAGACCTTGAAAATAAAAACAAATGAGGCGTTTAGTTGTCAAAACAGAGAAAAGGTAATTTAATACACCGCCATGTTTAATTATTATTGAAAATAAAAAAGAAATTGGGAAATTTAAATATCAGTAAGTTGATCAATGACACACACCCAAACATGTTGATATATCTCGTAAACGAAGGCCTAAATCAAAATGATATAAGAGTGAGGATAGTAAAACAAATAAACGCTCAATCAAAAAAACCATACATCAGAGCCATAGGCGTACGCAGAAAAATGTTGGGGGGCCAAGGTCTGCCATAAACCCCCTTTCGTGCGCTCGCGCTTGGATTTTCTTTGATTTTTTTTCCTAAAAATGTGTTTCTGCATAAGAAAGAAGGCTATGCAAATTTTCAAGTGCGTATCTTAAAAAATAACGGAGTTATTGATAAAAAACTTTTTTTTATTTAAAGTTTGACACCCTGTATCTTGAAAATGGGACGCCTATGTGAAAAATGGCATAAGGAAAGTGTCATTATTTTTGGCCCAACAATCTGTGGCCAAGAGCTTGACCTCCTTTTTTGTAACACCCTGCAGACTTATCGTCTATTATACAGGGTGTCCCAATATTCCAAGGACATGGAGCAACCACAGATTACTGAGGTAAAAAAAAAGTCGCTCGGACCAAACTTATCTCTATACCAAAATGCTTCGTTTGTCCGTTAGAGGGCTTCAAAGTCTTTTGAAAATTTTAGTTTTTTTGAAATAGCTCAAAGACGGCTAATTCAAATTCGATGAAATTTGGTAGGTAAATTTCTTATTAAAAGTACTAACTTCTGATGTACATGATAATTTGACGGAAACCCGGGAAGGGGTGAAACGACCTGAGTTCTGTTAGATTTAAGGGCATATCTGCTCTGTCAATGTTTTTATACGGTGCAGGAGTTCTTACATGCTTGTGTCGCCCGCCGTGACTCTTTAAAAATATAACATATAAAAATATAACATTAAAGATATAAACCTCTTGATACCTTCAGACATCTTAACTTTCATCTGCAGGTACGTTAATGATCATGGATTTCTACGATTGAAATTGAATAAAAAGTCACCACTATTTAAATGACAAATTACAACTAAGTAACTCGAAATAAAATAATTCAAGCATAAAGAATTCATTTTCCAGAATTCCAGTGCCAGAAAGTTTCAATACCCCGATTTGTGGGTTTTACATCAGATGTGGGATTGCGACTCTTGAGCCCTAGCTATGAAAAATGCTGACTTGAATTTTTTTTCAGAGGGATTTTGCTGAGAATTTCCTGATTTATTTTCCCCTTTCCTGCAGAATAACAGTTGTAATTCGAGTCTAGAGAATTGCCGGCTGCTTAGTTTTTGTGCGCCAATGCTGATTTATTATTCCGCTGTCTAGATATATGCTTCATTTATCTTTGTTAATATACTGGAATGCGATGACATGCTGACACATTTCATTGTGTATTTTGTCAGCGATTCATATTCGCAAATGTTAAGTTATTACTTAACACTTCAAGAGTCAATTAATAGATAAAATGATATAAAACGATTAATTTTGCAAATAATCAGGACAGTGAGATACGTAAAACTGTCGAGTACTCTATTAATCCATTACAATTTATGTCTTAAATCTTAATTAGTTTTAAACTGAAGCTCTAGGAGCTGAAAAACACATAATTCTTGACGTCTATTAATTTTTTCAAATATTCTAATAATCTAAACTACTTGAACTTATTGTAGGGAATAAATAAACGTGAATTTGTTGAACGGTTTTCCGTAAAAAGGAACTCAATTTACTACTGCGAATTACATACTAGGTGTCTTTTTTTTTGTTTCTCGGGGGACACCTTTTGACACCAAATTTAAAACAAAACACCAACGGAGTTATTCAGGGTAGATAGTTTTCAAAAAGACATCCGGTAATGTTGTTTCCAATTATCCTCACCTTTCTTACCTCTCCAATCACCTTTCTTAACTAACAATGATTGATATTGATGAAAATAATGGTTAGGGTTGCTCGAAAAGAAATCCGTTGTGGAGTAGGCCCTGACAGAAGGAGGTTTATCTTAACTTAATCAATTCTTTACAACTGACAGGTCTTGAGTTTGTTAGGTTAGGACAGTCGTCAAAACATTCAAGAACCTTAATAAAATAGACACTCACTTTATCGACATGTTTATAAAACACATAAATAAAATCAACAATTAATCCATTTGGGGATTCTCCTGGACACATTTTAATACACGGTTTTTCACTTCATTAGGCAATCTTGTTCGCCGGATGTATAGTTTATCTCGATGAACTTCTCTCGATTACTTGACTTGACTTCGTTAACAGTCTCACACACAATATCGCGTGCTCGATATAAGTGCATAGAAAGAAATTATATATAAGCTTGCAGAATCTGACTGGCTATGGTATCGGTATATTACGACAGATACGTCGATTTTCACAGATCTCTTTCACTAAATCTGCTGCTTCGGAAGTTTTCAAACCAACAAAACCTTGTGCTGTAACTCTAGAACTTACACTAAAGCTGCAAAAAACTCTTGGTGAAAACTGTAAGTTTGGGAAAACTATTGACAAAAATTCTAGCTGCCAGGGATATCTCGGAGTAGGTATATTTTCACTGCTAAATCACTGGATAAGGACAAAAGTGAGCACCTTTTTTAAGAAGCTTGTAAGCAGGTTCATACAAACATTCCATCCAAGCACCGACCACCTAGTTTGCTGAGGAACTAAAAGTAATTCATGGGTACCACCACATGATGATTTTTCCAGACAGACCCAAGAAAACAACATCCACATTCCATGAAGCTTACTCTCATTGTGAAAATAACTTCCAAGCTATTGCTGTTTTTCGCTCTTACGGTCTTACGTGAGCGCTTTTAATTATTATTTTCTACAATATTAAATAAATAACCAAATACATATTAGTAATTATGTTCTTCGTCTAATTCTGATTGTACAGGCAATTAGTATTGTTTATTTCTTTGAATATTAAATTCATAAATTCGCGGTAAATCAAAAGCCATACAGGTTCGACCTCCGAATGGCGCCGAGAAGATAAGAGGAGATATCCCCGCTCCTCATGAGAAGAAGAAGAAGGCCTCTCGGCGGAGACCCAACCCGGCACGGTATCGTAGCATTAGAAAAATCATTTGCATTCGAAAATCCTTACATTCGAAAAATCTCTCGCCTATCGTTAGTCAAAGTGTCATTACTCATTAGATTACCTATTCCGAAATTTGTGTCTATGAAATCATCCCGCCAGAATACTAGTGACTCCAGAAAACACTCATCCAGTCAAGCTCCATACGACCCGGACACCAGGTAGGTGCCATTCAGTTTTTTTCTATTGTTTCTGTATGGCTCGGTTTATTTTTGGTTAATTCTAGTTTACAACATATGCCTATTTAGGTACATTTTCTGGTCCTTCGACCCATATTTTCTACCAGCAAAGTAGTTAAAATTAATAATTAATCAATTCATTCGATGTGAAAAATTCGCTATTCGTAAATCATTATTAGAATTCACATAAAAATATACCTACCTACCGGTTTTCAAATCGTTCGACGGGCAGATCGGCTGGAAAGTGTTATCAGACCTCGCCGGTGTACTCGTTATCATTTAATTTACTTTCGCAGAGAATAAAATAATTCAATAATTCTTTAGTTTATTATCTTTAGTTGTTCATTATTAATAAATCTATGAAAAGTGATTCAGGGTGGAACTGTTATTTAATACAATAGGAATTAAATAAAATTTAGCATAAATTATTACTTATACTAAGTATCCGTTTTTCAATAATTGAAGTAATATTCCTATAACTTTGAAAATTTTTCAAAATTAAATCTTTGTTTATTAGTAACTATTTCATTAGCTGATTCTAATAAATAAATAAATAAATAAATAGTTTCAAAATGACCATTAAAAATCTTAGTAAGAACCGAAAAGTCTTTGTAACCCGTATAGTAGAAACTTATAATTGGGGCCTGAAGGCGAAAACCGATCAGACTCAAGTAAATCTTTTTAAAGCATCATACGATCATTTGGAAGCGACATATGAAGAATTTAAAGAAATTCATAATCAGATTGTAGGCCTGATAGAAACCGATGAAGACTTTGCGGCACATGACGTTGTTAGGAGAGATACCGATAAATATTATTATTTAACTAAAGCTTTGTTTATGGAAATCTGTGCAACACCACAGGTAGAATCAAACCTAGTTCGTGAGAGTAGTAATAGAGAAGTTAGGTAACCCAAACTTACTGTGCCAGTTTT
Source organism: Malachius bipustulatus (assembly GCA_910589415.1). Lineage (NCBI taxonomy): Eukaryota > Metazoa > Arthropoda > Insecta > Coleoptera > Melyridae > Malachius > Malachius bipustulatus. The sequence continues at coordinate 3,613,573 of OU342630.1, read as the reverse complement.
CAATGGAGATCTTCGTAAATGGCCCACATTTTACGATATTTATCGTTCATTAGTTCATGAAAATGCCTCGCTGACTAATATTCAGAGATTTCAGTACCTTGTTTCGTTTTTGGAAGGCGAACCATTGAATATTTTAAGGTCTATTCCTACGCTTGATTCAAATTACAGTATAGCTTTTCAAACTTTGTTAGATCGTTATCAAAACAAACGCATTTTAGCTACATCTTATTGGAATACCATCACCAAAGCACCGGCCTTGAAAACTAGTTCGGGAAAAGATTTGAGAAATCTTCTAGACACATTTTCAGAAAATATATCAGCTTTAGAAAACTTAAAATTTCCTGTGAAGCATTGGTGTTTTGTTCTATTCAATATTTTACTACAAAAGCTAGATAACGATACAAGAACTGCATTCGAAGTAGAATACAGTAGGGTCGATCTTCCGACGTTTGTAAATCTGAAAGATTTTTTGACGAACCGATGTAAAGCTTTGGAGTCTCTTCAATACATGCCCTCGCATACTAATCCTATTAGTAAAACTTCTAAATATCAACCCTATTCATCGTCAGTTAATTTAAAAAATAACTCGGGTCATCAAAATTCTCAATTTGCTTCAGCCTTTGTTGCCAATACTAATGCTCAGCCGTATACTAAGCATCTGCAAAATTCAAACTTCGCTACAAATAGTTCATTATCTAAGACAACACAAGACTTTACGGAAATCAGTAAATGCAGACTTTGTAGTAATAATTCACATCCATTGTCACAGTGCCCTGTATTCATTTCTAAGAATCCAAGCGATCGTTACGCATACCTCAAGCAACAGAATGCTTGTTTAAATTGTCTTCGATTCAATCACCTATTAAAAGATTGCCCCTCAACATATAACTGTCGAATTTGCCGCTATCGGCACCACACTATGGTGCATTTATCGCAACCATCTGATTCTTATCGTTCGAATAATAAATCTTCGCAGAAACCTAGCTTTGTTCAGCAAGCACAACCTAGCTTTGTTCAACAATCACAACCTAGCTTTGTTCAGCAAGCACATCAAGGAGCACCTCCAAGTGTGTCTCAAGGTACCTACCAAAATGTAGCTCAAAATTTGAATCAAAACGTTATACATCAAAATAGCTCGAATGTTAATTGAGGTTGTACATCTTTATCGAATTCTAGACCTCATACAACTATTCTTTTGTCTACCACAACGGTGGAAGTTTTGGATGCTTGGGGAAACTACCAAAGGGTTAGAGCTGTTTTGGATTCTGCTAGTCAGGCGAACTTCATTAGCCAGAGATGTTTAAGTCGATTCGGATTACCTAAGCAGGGACACTCTGTATCCATTCTAGGCTTGAATCAGTCTTCGTCTATCGCCAAAGGCGTATCAACTTGTTGTGTTAAACCAGTTGGAGAAAATTTACTTACATTTTCAGTCGAGGCCTTGGTCTTACCAAAAGTATGTTCCGACATGCCAGCAGTTAAAATAAACCCGAAAAATTGGTCCCATATTTCTAATCTAAAACTGGGCGATGAATCGTTCCACGTCCCCGCTCCTGTCGATATGTTATTCGGGGCCGACGTCTATGCAAAAATTCTCAAATCGGGGCGTGTCATAGGACAGGATGGCCAGCCAAGTGCTTTCGAGACGGTCTTCGGTTGGGTTTTGCTAGGGAAAACTCAAGACATTTGCTCCACCCCTGTAACAGTAGAGACTTATTTCACTTCCTTCGAACCCTCACTTGATTCCACCATTCGAAAATTTTGGGAACTGGAGGCCATTGCGCCAAAAGTTTATAAATCTCCTGAAGATCAAAAATGTGAAAACATATATCAAAACACTACCGTTCGTGACCGTTCTGGTCGTTTTATCGTTGATTTACCTTTTCGCTATGATAATCCAAATTTAGGAGACACTTACACATTAGCTCACCGTTGTCTATTGTCATTAGAATCGAAACTTAGAAAACGTCCAGATTTAAAACTTCAGTATGACGATTTTATGAGGGACTATTTAAAGAATGGTCACATGTCATTGATCTTAGAGGATACTCCCAGACCTTCAGAGGCAAGTTATCTTCCGCATCTTTGTGTCGTTAATCCTAGTAAAACAACTACCAAGCTTCGGGTGGTTTTTAATGCATCTGCTAAGGGATCCAAGGGCTTAAGTCTGAACGATGTCCTTCTAACGGGCCCTAAGCTGCAGAGCGATATTTTGGAGGTCTTACTCAGGTTTAGATTTCATCATGTAGTATTCTTAGCCGATATAAAACAAATGTATTTGCAGATTCTTGTGAATACAAATCATAGAAAGTTCCAACGATTACTTTGGCGTTTTAGTCCCGACCAGCCAATTCAGGAATATGAGTTAAACTGTGTTACCTTCGGCGTTAGTTCCAGTCCATATTTAGCCATTCGCACTATAAAAGAGCTGGCAACTCGTGAAAATGAGAAATATCCAGAGGCGGCAAAAGTTCTTCGCGATAACATCTTTATGGATGACATTTGTGCTGGAAGCTCCACTGTAGATGGTGCCTTATCTTTGAAGCAGGATTTAATTGCCCTACTAAAATCCGGAGGCTTTGAACTCAGGAAATGGGCTAGCAACTGCCCACAATTCCTCTCAGGGTTATCCCCCACGGATTGTCAAATGCCGGTTTCCCTTGATAAGGAGGAACCTACTTCGATCAAGGTATTAGGGTTGCAGTGGAACCCATCTTCTGATTCATTTTCATATTCATGTCACCCTGCTAACAAGCCCTGCACTAAACGCAATATACTTTCTGAAATCGCTAGAATCTATGATCCGTTAGGATTTTTGTCTCCGGTGACCTTCCTAGCTAAGCACATAATGCAGAGGCTGTGGATTTCGGGAGTGAATTGGGACGAACTTCCTTCACAAGCTATTATAGATCTTTGGACCAATTTTCAAAGTGAACTCTCATGTCTTTCGCATATATCGCTGCCTCGCCACTCCTTTAGTAATAATATGCAACGCTGTCAACTTTTTGGGTTCTGTGATGCATCCGAAAAAGGTTATGCAGCCGCAGTTAACCTACGCATAGAGGCTCCGGGAAACATAGTCAAAGTTTCCTTGGTAGCCGGAAAGTCGAAAGTCGCACCACTTCGCACGATATCGTTACCTAGACTCGAGTTGTTGGGAGCCGCGCTCCTAGCAGACTTACTTGATTTTGTCATTCGAACCTATTCTTCATTAGTTACCATACACGAATCTTTCGCTTTTTCGGACTCCCAGGTGGTCTTAGCATGGATAGCATCTTCACCACATCTTTGGAAGACCTTTGTCGTTAACCGGGTAAGCCATATTCAAGAGACGATCCCGAACGTCCCTTGGTACCACATAGCTTCCTTAGAAAATCCAGCAGACTGTGCCAGTCGCGGTTTGACACCAGGAAATCTACTGACGCATCCCTTGTGGTTTAAAGGTCCCGCTTGGATGTCTTCAATGATTCCTGAAGAGAAATTCAAAAGAATTCTTACCAAGGACGACGAATTAGTTGCGGTTCGTCTCGAAGAAAAGCCGGTAGTCCTTTCCATAGTGATGGAAGATCATTTTCTCGACCACTTACTGGATCGAATTTCTAGCTTATCAAAGATTCAACGAATCGTTTCTTATTGTCTTCGATTCGCGTATAACGTTCGAAACGCAATTGATCGTCATTCGTCATCTCTTTCTTCTTTGGAATTGCAAAAATCCATGTTAGTTCTTGTCAAAAGAGTTCAAGAACAATCTTTTTGTGATATAATATCGCAAATCAAAAACAATCAAGTTTTACCAAAGCCACTTCGCAAGCTCGCTTTGTTCTTAGATAAAGAAGGTTTCGTCAGAGTGGGCGGACGCCTACGCAATGCGGAGCTTCCATTCGAAACCAAACATCCTCTACTCTTACCTCGTACTCATCGATTCACAGAGATGCTAATCGAACAGATTCATCGAGAAAATTTGCATCCGGGAGTAAATACTGTGCAGTATCTACTGCGACAGCAGTTTTGGATCCTGTCGGCTCGTAGAGCCATTCAAAAGATGCTGTCAAGATGTCTCAAATGCTTCCGTGTGAAACCTAAGACCTATACTCCCTACATGGGTGATTTACCCTCATTTCGAGCTTCCCAATTGAAATGTTTTTCGCACGTAACTTTAGACTACGCGGGACCCCTAAATATTACCATGAGCAGACTTCGCGGTGCCAAAGTACTTAAAGCTTATGTGTGTATTTTTGTATGTTGTGCCACAAAAGCTATGCATATAGAGCTTGTGTCTGATTTGACCGCCGACGCCTTCATTGCAGCTTTGCGGCGATTTGTAGCCCGACGCGGCACTTGCTCTCACATTCTTAGCGATTGCGGAACAAATTTCAAAGGAGCCAATCGGCAACTGCAGGAACTATCAAGGTTAGCTTCGGAAAGGTTAAAAATAAATTGGCATTTCAATCCACCCGCTGCTCCCCACTTTAATGGCTTGAGTGAAGTCGGAGTCAAGTCGGTGAAATCTCATTTGTATCGGGTTATAGGAAACCAAATTTTAACATTCGAAGAGCTTTACACACTTTTGGCCCAGATAGAAGCGTTGTTGAACTCGCGACCGCTTTGTGAGCAAAGCTCAGATCCGAACGATTTGTCCTCTCTAACTCCAGGTCATTTCTTGACCATGGAGGCTTTGAATTCTTGTCCTGACTCAGACCTCTCCCATTTAAAATTAAATACTTTGTCACGTTGGCAGTTAGTTCAACGTCTTCACTCAGATTTTTGGAAACACTGGAAGACGGAATATTTACATACCCTGCAACAGCGTTCAAAATGGACACAGCCATCTATCGAAATAAAACTGGGTACTTTGGTCTTAATAAAAGATGAAACCAGATCTCCATTGAATTGGACACTGGCTAGGATAGTGGCTGTACATCCCGGTCAAGACAAGCAAGTTCGCGTAGCCACAGTTCGAACACAATCCGGCCTCCTCAAGCGTCCGGTAGTGAAATTGTGTCCTCTGCCCTTACAATCACAGTATTTCGAAAAATCTCTCGCCTATCGTTAGTCAAAGTGTCATTACTCATTAGATTACCTATTCCGAAATTTGTGTCTATGAAATCATCCCGCCAGAATACTAGTGAAACCAGAAAACACTCATCCAGTCCAGCTCCATACGACCCGGACACCAGGTAGGTGCCATTCAGTCTTTTTCTATTGTTTCTGTATGGCTCGGTTTATTTTTAATTAATTCTAGTTTACAATCTATACCTAATTAGGTACACTGATGAAAAAGTTCGTTTGAAAAAGAATAGCCTTCAATCAATATCAATAGCCAATCAATAATTAATCTATATTGTTACATGTCAAAAACGTCAAATTACATCACAATCATAGAAAGTCGAATGAATAGTCTACGAATAAGTCTATTATTCCCCTTCAATAGAAATTTTTTTTTTTTTGAAGAATAACATTTTTTTCCTTAAAAAGTTTTAAAAATGACTCCAAAATACGTATAGGTGGACACACTGTATAATTTAGAAATTTTGATTTTGTTCATAATATGCATCCCACTTTGTAACTAATTTAAAAAATTCAGTTCCTTCAGATTCTTAAAAAATTACAGAAGCTTGTTAAAAATCGTAAATTTGAAATTTCCAGAGAAATAAATATCATGTAAAAAAATTTGAATATCTCCGTGATTTTTCTTACTTGCTTCTTGAAATTTCAGGGTTAAAGGTTATTTAGTATAGTTGCCTACCGTAAAAACTTCAGTTCAAATCCATAAAAAATGTGCTCATCAACGGTTATAGAGACTTAGCCAATTTTACCATTTTCCTACCCACGCCACTAGCTTATTGAAACAATGCAAGATTTATTGCATTAAGATTAATAATTAATTTTCTTCCAATGCCGTTAATTCGGTTTGGAATTTTTTTTATCTCGCTCATACGGGGGCTCAGAAATAGCAATTTTCAAAAAATTCAAATAGCCGCCATTTTGCAACTGCTTGGCTGATTTTGCTCAAATCAAACCATCCCATTGCTGATTGATATCTTAAACCCACAAAAATTTCAGTACCCGAGATTTAAATCTGCGACCTGAAATGAGGTGACTAGAACAAGTTTATTCGAATTTTGAAGAAATGTAGAAGTAACGCGACTTTTGGGAATTTTTCCAAAGAAAATCCAAATTACTTCAAAGGTTTTACAAAAGTGCACAATTTCGTTCATTAAACTTGAAATATGACCCTACAGGAGCGGTCTTTTTTTATTAAAAAAGAGGAAGCATCGGTCTTAACTGTGTAGGTAAGACATAGTCGCACCAATCTGCTAGTTTGGCTTCGAGAGAACTCATACAGACAGCCACACACACTTTAAATTATACATATATTATTTGCCTTTTAAACCTTCAATCGCTTGTTTTACTTTTCACAGACATTCGAAAATGAATCTGAAAAGTAATGCGGGCCGAGGTGAGTTTCGAACCCGAGATCTGTGGCTTCGTGGGCCAGCGGAGAAACACTAGGCCATGCAATAGGAGCGGTCTTGAAATTCCCGATTTCCCAGGATTGGTGGATAGTTTTTGACGATTTTGGGTGATTTTCGTAAAGTAATTCTCAATAGTGTTTGTTTTTTACTAAAAAATATATTATATCCAATATACTTTCACTTATTTCTTAGTGAAATAGTAAAATATTTCATTTGATATTTTTTGAATTAATGTGTTTTTTCGTCTTTTGTTTGGATATGGAACTCTCGTTCTTCATGTCGCTGACAGGCTTCAATGTCGACGTTTTCTCTCCCCTGAGAAACGTAGAAATAGCTAACCGTATGTAACTTGTCAGCTTGTGCGTATGTCTCTGTCTCTTAACAGATTGTAAATTTATGTGAAGTGATTTGTGATGTTTATAGTATTAGTTGTGACTAGAAGAACGTGAAAAGGGTATTGTATATTATTTATTGTCGTTGTGTAAACAATAAATTTAGTAGATATCTAAATTCATCTTAATAAATATTTACATACTGTACATAGTTTCTGTTTATGCACTTTAAATTCCACGAGTCTTTTCGAATAGATACGATGAATTAGTGGACTACTCAAGGAAGGGTTTTTTAACAATAGATATAATAGATATAATAGATAAGTACATAAGAAAAATGAATGACCCGAAGCCGTCACTATCTAAATTTTACGCCTCATTTTCGATGTCGGGACGCGTAATTTGTATACATCGTGTTATTGATTTAAGTGCTTTTAAAACAAAATACCAGTCGAGCCATTGATTAGATTCATTGGCTCTTTGAATTTGATAAGATTGAGACGAATTTCTACCTTATCTTCAGGACCAGACACGCTCCTGCGTCCCTGTGTTCACCTGGTTCTGGTTCGAGATCGATGGGTTTGGTTTGGAAGACATTTAATTACGAAACTACAATAAGACACGATCTTTCTCACATAGCTCGAAATATTCAGTTTTGAGAACAAGTAATTATCACAAATCAAATTGTATGAAAAATCACAGAATTTATGTGTCTTTTCCTTCGAGCTGCTACATGGAGGGGGAGATGGGTGCTAAGTGCTAGGAAAACCAATCGGAAAAACCTAGCCCATCTATGAAATTGCTATTTTTCGTTCTAATTAGTTCAATTCAAATGAATTTCTACACTGAAAACGACTCATAGGCGGCCCATGACTGGTGGAGGACTGCCATCATGCTGATTAGCTTCCCAATGGTCATACTGTAACTAGGGAAAAGGTAGCGCCCAGAATACGTTTTGATAAACAAATTCTATTTTTAACACGGCACGTAATAAAACTGCGCAAATTTATTACCTGGACTGAGAACTACTGTGGAGTTAAGTACCTGGACTGGAAACTTGAAGTTTTAATAATTATTGTAATTTAATGATCTGTACGGTTTGTCACTTCTGGATGGTCTCAGTGGCGTGCGCACCACGGCACTGGGCACCTAAGCACGACACTATTTGTTGATGCTGTAGCAACTTATTAGTGGTTTCAGAATTTTATTATGCTGTAGCAGCTTAGTGGTTTCAGATTTTATTATGCTTTCTCTCAGTCAGTAAGTCTTGGTTGTTGTATCTTATAGACTTTGGTTAGACTTTATTTATAACTCCGTGTACTCAGTAATTGTTTCTGTATTAATGACACGTTGCGATTGTTAACTGACGAAAGATTTTCCCTAGGCTTTATTTATTAGATCTTGTTTGAAGGAACTTACTTTAGCTTGATCTAAAGAAGAGCTCAGTTTTGATCGACCAAATTGTGGTAAATTTTACGTTATCTAGATCGGAATCAGATATTATAATCTGGCGTCAAACTCGGAGAATTTATCCCTCATCGGTGTCTGTGTTAGAATGAACGTGCATACGGATTCGTACGTAATTTGTAAGCGAGTAGGAAACTGAGCTTGGTCCAGATTGTGTCAACGTTCTGAGATAATCTCGCGGAATTTTCTTTATTCCCCAGCCAATACGCCAATACGCGACTCTGAATAAATATACAACCACCGGAACTAGATAGATTCGATATAGTCTAGCATATATCCTGCCCGTCGGAATAGTGCCGGTATATGCAAGAAGGTCCTAGTGTGAGCATAGGTGAGAAAAGCGTAGTTTTCCGATGACTATTTCTGCACGAGAATAAAGTGGAATTAATACTTTCCAATTGCCAGAAAGTTTGCAGAAAGTTGGTTTTTTGAGATTTAAGAGAGAGTTTCAGCTTCAAATAAGGCGAACGTCGCCATTGCAGAAAACCTGGATGCCCGCTAGAAAGGCGGACACCAATTTTCTCGATGTCGGAGAGAGTCATCAAACTACGAAAAGTTACTCTGAAGTTTCAGTGAATTTGAGAGTACCGAGCCTGTTTTGCGTGCCCACCCGCGGCGGCTTTGTTCTTATTACTGCCAAATACGCCAGTTAAGACACCAGACACTCCTTGCTGTTATGTAGGTATAGGAAAATAGATTACAAGATCAAATAAATGTATGAGCTGTTTCGTGGACACTTTTGACGGTCAATACTCTGGATTTCCACACGTGGCTAAACACTCTGCACACTACTCTACTCTATGTACAGGGTGAGGCGCGAGAACCTTAGGGCATTTTTATACGAAGAAGTGTTGGGAGTAGAAGTCTAAAAATTTGTACATGTATAATTTAAATTTTCACGAGCTGAACTTAAATATTTACAACCCCTCACCATTTCCGGTTATACCGGAAGTTGCCATCAACTTTCATTTTTTTAATGGAACACCTGTATATTATTACATTTTCAGTTTGCCTGAAAAAATGTAATAAAAATGATGCTTACAGTTTCAATTTGTAACGAGTGATTAATGACTTATAAACAAATGAAAACAGCAATTTTCCATTTTCAAAGCAGCTAAGCTTGAAAACGGGTCAAGATATCGAAAAACGGCTTAGATTTTCCATTTTCAAAGCAGCTAAGCTTGAAAACGGGTCAAGATAAAAATGGAACTCACAATGGGACGAACACACACACAAGTTGGGCCTTTAGTATTCTGCGGAATCGAATTAGATTATCTAGTAGTTGCCACAGAAAATAACTCAAAAAAAAAGTAACTCAATTTTTGATCAGACGTATTAGTAAATACGACTCACTGGGTCGTCGTTCCGTAGTAGGTACCGTTATTCTTTTCACGACGAAGACTAGAGGTCCCGGCTACTCCGGGGTTGTCAGGCGGTCGTCTTTCATTTCCGTCGCCTGGCCCTCGGTAAAGTGGTCACGGCTCTCGAAAAAGTGGGTAGGTAAGTAGAATGAGTAACTAAGTCACTGGAGTACTGGACACTAGATTTTCACAGCTCTTCATACGCGATTAGTGATTACCGAAATTAAAGAAACAACTTATTTCACAAGTTGATATTACAAAAAGGGAATGTTGAACAAATCGAAACAAGAACGTTTATTAGAACGGAAAAGCCGTTCCGATGCGTACACAAAGTCATAGTCGCCGGTACTACGGTATTACTGCTTCTCTCGCTCCTCTTGTCCTTGGCCGGCTAGTCTTGCGGGAAGTCCCTGCTTGCGGGAAATCCCAGCCTACACGCAGATATAACGTCGGTGTGCATGACTACGGGTCAACGAATCATGATGTTTCCTTCTTATAAATTCTACATTCTAAAAACTTTTAGTCGACACGCACATCTTCCCGTGTCGCTGGTATTTTTATTTTTAATACTTCCCGTCTATGTCACGAGCTCATCTCGTCAGCTATCTTTTCAGCCCTCGTTTCTTTCTTATATAAATGCTCTACTCCTAGGGAATTGTGTATTTTGCTTACTTCAAAATAGGGTCAAAATTCAGTACCGTCACAAAGTCCTATTTCAAAGATTGTTCTAGGTCCTGTTTCTTTTTAATTTTTTGTATTGGACCTATAATCAATTGCTATGCTTTCATTTTTATTGATTATCCTTAACACGCGCTTCATGAACTGCAAGTGTTTTTAACGAATATATTATATTGATTTTTTTTAACTGTAGAAGGAAATTATGTATTAATTATCATCTTTTTCGGTAAAATCTTCCTGTTTGACCTCCCATAATGCTGCACTTTTTTGTAAAATCGAAAATATTATTTATTTTGTTTACTTTGAAGGTAACGTACCTACTTTACTGTAACGCTTATGTACATTTTTCTTAATTTCCTTATTCATCTCGAAAGTTAAAAAGGGTTAAACCTTCGCAACGTTAAACTATGGTGGCATATGCAGGGTGTTATTTGAGTATGTGGCCAAACTCCAAGGTTTGCTTTTTTCAGTGATTTTAAGAAGAAAAGTTCATATAAACATGGTTCCGAAAATGCATAGTTTTTACAATACAGTAATCTCGTGTTAAAAATAATCCCGCTGAAATCAACGTGATGAGTCATTTCAGCAATCCAAAGTCCATCAATTATTCATGTTGCATTCTCAGACTAGACATGGTGAGTACTGGCACATATCCAATCAGATTGTGATTCCCTCGGATGTGATATCGACACTCCTTGGGCCCCAGATAAACCTTATGTGTACCTTAATTTGTACATTTATAATAATTATTATGTTTTTATCGAACCACTAATTTTGATTATACAATATTTAAGCTTTCTTGGAAGTTAGGTTCTAATTTTAATTTTCCACGATAGGTTCTTTGCCGAACAAATTAGAAACTTTTGCAAAGCATGCGAGGCGCAGACTGAAGATATGGACGGTAACGTTTCGTCCTTGTTAAGGACTCATCAGCATATCATATCAGTCAGACCCACGCTAAACATACTGTACGAAAGTTAAAAATTATAATTATTCTAACTGGTATATAAACAGAAAGTATCATAATCAAAGGTGTACATATTGTAAATAACCAAGCGAGTAACCCAGCGTGCATTAACTTTTCTCGTCTCTAGTTACGAATCAGAAGATAAAATAAAGTCGTGTTTGAAAATTTTTCAAATGTCATATGGATAGCTCTTGACGCCTTATGTAGGCCTACAATTTTTATTAATTTTATTAATTTTCAATAATAAAAAAATTTATGAAGAAGATAAGAAATCTCGATTTTGCAGTTTTTTCAGGATATTTCAGGAACGGTCACAGATGATTATCTTCCATGTCTTGACGGATTCGAGATAACCACAAAATAAACCATATTTTCTCTAATTTAACATACCCTGTATCTCTTAGCGTTTACGAGATACCCATAGTGAGCTCTAAAATAAGCCACTGTATAATCTAAAACGCCTACATTTCAAAGAAGTAGGCTTTACCTTCCTTTTGATGTCACTACCTATATCCTTCCTAGGACTAGGAGTTATATCGGCGAGCAATAATCGAGAAAATGGAACATCAAAATGCTAAATCCCAATGCCGGAGTTAGAGGTTTTATTCAATGTAACTGTTTTCCATATTTACCTAGGACATGCTCACAAATGTTCATGCAAGAGACACTGTACTTACTTACACAATCTTTCTTTAAAATATTTAAAATATGGACGATTTACGAATTCGGTGAAAACGTTCGTCTTATGATAGTTGAATAATACTTATTATATTTTTCAAGCTTGTGTTGAGTAATAGTATACCCTTTAACTAATGGAAAATAAATTATAGGTAAAATTTAGGAGGATGAAACTTTCAACATGAGCCGCAGACGAGTGTTGTAACATCCAAGGGAATAATGGCCATTCTCCGCGAGATGAAACGGTATTTTCTCAACGTTTTTATGTAGAAAGGATCACACCTACAATACATTTTTTAAAAACCACTACGATATTAGGCATAGGCAAGCGTGTCTAAACACGCTTTGCGCGTTGCTGTTGCTGGACTCTGGCGCTCAAAGCTGCTACGAGCTGCTGCCGTCTGGTTCTCCGGCCGCAGTGTAAAGTATCAATGTAAGGAAAAAATACTACTTATAAATAATGAAGTACGATCGTATTGTTTTGTTTGCTGTTCGAAGGTCTTTGTGTTAATAACATCTTAATGGGCATCCACACGTTGGCCCAACTATTTGGCGAATGATTCGGTGAATGTTTCGCCAAATAGTTGGGCCAACGTGTGGATGCCCATTCGTGTACAAACTTGCCGTCCACACATTTGCGATTGCAGTTGGCCTCAGGCTTGGTCGAACTGCATGCGAACGACCATAGCGAATTGATAATGGAATATAACGAGATTATTATACAGGTACAACGACAGTGGCGGTTCTGATCTATCTCACGGTAGCAAACGCCGTGGTTAAAAATAAAAAGCCTGAGTATTACAAAATATTTTCGTTAAAAAAATGAATAATATCAAGTAAAAATACTTGACAGATTTTTTATCATTTTTAAGCTTAATTAGAATGTTATTATACAGGGTGCTTCATTAATCAGTGCAGAAATTTCATCTGGAGAGTCCTTGCTGAATTTTAAGGGGATTTGTCATAAAAAAAATTCTTAAAGCCTCCCCTAAGAAGTAACAGCCCCTTAAAGTAGGGTAAAAAATTCACATTTATTGACTTTTTTCTGAAATGACTTGAAATAAAAAAAGACGGCTAGGTATTCGAACACTACTACCAGGAAGCCTCCATATATAATTACATAATTTTATCCACCTTTGTTCTCGGCAAGGGTGTGAACTCGGGTGTGAATCATACTGCCCCTAAAAGTTTTTTTCCAGTACTTTTTTCCAAATATATTTTTTTTATCTTTAAATTCACACTTTGGAGGGCCAGTTCACTTGAAAAAAATTTGGCTCTTAAAAATTTTACGGAAACTCAATACTTTTCCACTAAAGAAATAAATTAAGCGGACTTACATAAATTATAAATTGTGATTTTACATACCTACATCAGGGCCGGATTTAGAGGTATAGAGGCCCTGGGGCAACAAAGGAGTGGAGGCCCCTAATAATTTTCCAAATAGATTAAACGATGTTTTTTTAAAGTGTAAACGATAAAGTGTAAATTTAAACTGAGCTAAGAAAAGAACCCGGGAACAAACGTAAAATCGCTACACTACACTACTATATAAGAAAATTAATGTTAAAAATGGAAAATGAAAAGAAAAATTTTTGGAAAATTCTTTTGTGGGGGCCCCTCACTTGTGGAGACCCCGGGGCAGTAGCCCCGGTTGCCCTCCCCTAAACCCGGCCCTGACCTACATGTTTATAAAAATATGTAAATATGTAAAATATTTATAAAAATAAATAAACATTAAATAACACAAAAAAAGACAATAAACAATAAACAAATCATATTTAACTAAATTAGCAATATTTTGTTTAAGACAGAGCTCAAAATGGGCACCATTTTCTTGGATACATGCCCTCATTTTATTTCTTTAGTGGAAAAGTATTGAGTTTCCGGGAAATTTTTAAGAGACAAATTTCTTTTCAATTGAACTGGCCCTCCAAACTGTGATTTAAAGATAAAAAAAATATATTAGGAAAAAAGTACTGGAAAAAAACAACTTTTAAGGGTAGTATGATTCACACCCTTGCAGAGAACAAGGGTGCATAAAATTATGTAATTATGGAGGCTTCCTGTCCTGGTACCTAGTAGTGTTCGAATACCTAGCCGTCTTTTTTTTAATTTTAAGTCATTTCAGAAAAAAGTCGATAAATGTGAGTTTTTTACCCTACTTTAAGGGGATGTAACTTCTTAGGGGAGACTTTAAGATTTTTTTTTATGACAAACCCCCTTAAAATTCAGCAAGGAATCTCCAGTTGAATTTTATGCACTGATTATTGAAACACCCTGTATATTGTCGTCTATGAGTCGGAAAAAACCCGAGATTTCCTAATTTTTAGACGCAACGAAACAATTTTACCTCCCCCCCCCCTGTTTTCGAGGGTGCTGAACACGATGACGTAGGGCAAATAATTTATTTTTCAGGTCCCATATCATTGGTTCACTTTGATAAAGTTCGAGAAACTGGAAAACTCTTTCGTCATTCCAGGTTGTCATTGTTGTTGTATTTATTTTAATTTCAGTTATTACCATAAATACACTGCACTGTGCAGTGAATAGTCGAGCGTAAATGACAAGCTCGAACGGGCCAACGTGTGGGCAGCGCAAATAGAGTGAATTTGACGATAGCCGAATCTCTTTGAATTCGTGCATTTGCCGACAGTTGGCCGAATGTTTGGGCAATCGAGATGAACTTACCGTCCACACGTTCGTGTTGCCGCTGATTTCCCGGAGTTGGGCCAACGTGTGGAGCCGGCATTTATATGTGTTTGGCCTGTGCTATGACAGAATTCGATGCGGTGTTGTCTTTTATCTGTGAGTTGTGATTGGCTCTAACTGATGACAGTTTTTATTACTTTACTTTGATTGACTTGACTGCTTGAATGCAAGTCGATTATCTTACCTATCGAGGAATGCACGTCATTATTAAATTGAAATCAGCAGGATGATGAACGTTTTATTCAATAGTCATAGAGAAAATGCGTAAAGTATTATAGTGGTATAGCAGATGAATATTTTCACTTGCTACTTCCAGCTGTTTCGGTTCCGAGATAGGAATAAGTTCCACACAACAGTTCTGAAATAACGAGAAATATCAAGAAAATGCAGATGTTCGATTTTTTGCATGGTTGCTGGAAATATTGCTTTGGAATGATTCTTATACAGCTACCAAAACAAAATCTATAATTCATCGCTTATCACTTTTTCAACTAAAATTACGGGCTCACTACATACTGCCTTAGAAGAAGAGAACTAGAATTACACGTCACTGGCAGTAGAACAGGAGCAGCTAAAATACTGGGTGAGTCCCCTAAGATGGAAAGCTCGATTACACCTACACCATTGAAGATGTCGAAATGAACCAAAAAGTGTTGTAAATGGGAGGGTAAAGTGCAGTTTGTAAAATTATTTACAGATACACAGGATGGCCCAATATCGCTGTACGCTATACAACTTTGTTTTTTTTTTAATAGGACACCCTCTATATTATTACATCTTCAGATTACTTGAGAAAAGTAAAAAAGAATGGTTTGTAAAGTAAAAGTTTGTAACGAGTGATTTATGAGTTATAAACAAATGAAATTCTCGATTTTCCATTTTCAAAGCAACTTATCTTAAAAACACCTCAAGATAGAGGAAAACGGCTTACATGTTCCTATCTCAATTTTTCATTTGGTATCCTATCATGTAGCTGAAATTTCTATACCGGGTGATAAAAATAATCAAACTTTTTACTACTCTGTATAAAAATTTCATCCATCCAATAGGACACCGGATGAAAATTTCTGATAGGGACATGTGAGCCGTTTGCCCATATCTTGAGCCGTTTTCAATATAAGCTGCTTTGAAAATGGAAAATCGTGATTTTCATTAATTTATAACTGATAAATTGTTCATTACAAACTTCAACTTTACAAACCATTCTTTTTTACTTTCCTCAAAAAATCTGAAGATGTAATAATATATAGGGTGTCCTATTTAAAATAACAAGGTTGTATGGCGTACAGCGATATTGGGCCATCCTGTGTATCTGTAAATAATTTTACAAACTGCACTTTACCCTCCCATTTACAACACTTTTTGGTTCATTTCGATATCTTTAATGGTGTAGATGTAATCGAGCTTTCCATCTTAGGGGACTCACCCTGTATAAACGCACCAACCGGAACAGTCTGTTCCACAAGCGGAATAGTTCCAATATAACAAATACCTACGCTATTTTTCTCACACCACTATAATATTATCGACCTAATGTCTGATCTTTAGGATATTCGCCTACAGGGGATGTGAGTGAAAGAGTGATTCTCCCATTATTCCTCTTACATCATATCTGCATATTACTGGGTCTTTCGGTTAATTCGCAGACGTACGGAATTTCGTAAAAAATATTTTATTCATGATAGTTAAGAGTTTTTTTTTATACAAAAGAGAGGTAAGGATAGCAAAAAATCTTATCTCAATGAAGCTATATTTCAACTGGCAATTTTTTTGAACATTAAATTAGATTTTCAAATGTTGAATTTTTTTAACATCACCACTCTGCCGCACATCCTGTGTATACATTTTTTAAAAAGGAGACTTACTACTTAGCGTAGTTTTAATAACTATTTTACATGAAGAGTAACCAGCTGAACCAAAACATCCAAATACAATTTTTAAATTAACAATAATTATAACTGTGATACCTGCTGCTGGTGGGTGCATTTTAATGAAATAATTTTTTTAGTAAGCCAATTTTCCACAAACAAAACTAATTAATCAGTTTAACCTTCTGTATCTATTATATTTCGCAAGTAAGCACTTGTATCTCGTTCGAACTGTAATTTATCAAGCTTTGTTTGTTTCAGATGTAAATATGGTCGCCGAACCTAAACCACACCAAACTGGCAGGAAAAGACAAAATGTTGCAAAAACTGGAAATGATTGGTAAGTTTGTTTTTAATCATATCTTGCAAATAATAGTATATTACATTACATTACATTACATACATTACACGAATGGAAGATTTTTATTGTAGGTACAAGGCGCCAGTCGACTACGACAATCCCACCAGTGTGAAATGACACTTTCCACACAAGTAATGTACACTATATTTTCCCAACGACCACCTATTAATGCACAACTTCAATTTTTTTAACACTTTTTTTTTTTTTTTTTATTTAAAGAAAATTCCGCTTCAACTACTAGAGAGTTATTAGCGGTGTGGTTACATTCTCATACTTATGTTTAACTTATACATTTATGTTAGCTACATTTCGGTTATTTTAGATATTATGTATTTACATTAAGTACTATTGTAGAGATTTGTGTTTTTCATGTATTGGATTGTGGCCAGGATTCCTTCTTTCGTTGTCAGTAGTAGTTCCATTGGATTTGTACCGTGGTTTGATAGGTACCCTTGGTGTTTACGAGTGGTGCATTCGTTTCCCATTATGTGTTTGACTGTGAGTGGGGCGTTGCAGGGTTCACAGATTGGGGCATCCTGTTTCTTCAAGAGGTGTTCATGGGTAAATCTGGTGTGTCCTATTCTTAGTCTGGATATGACGACTTGGTCTCTTCTGTTTTCTGGCAGTGGGAGCTGAGTTTTTAGTTTGTTCTTTATTTTCCTAAGCTTTGATGAGCTGTTGTTCCATGCTGTGTCCCAGTTGTTTATTATAGTTGATTTTATATGCTCTTTGAAGTCTGTGTCGTTTTCGATGGCGTCTTCAGTTGTCTCAAGTTTGCTTGCTTCTTTTGCGGCTCGGTCTGCTTTTTCGTTTCCTGTTATTCCGATGTGGGATGGTGTATAAACAAACAGGAGGTCGATACTTGTTAATATTTCTGCTGCTTTTACTTTTATTTGGTTTACCAACTTGCTACTAGGGTTGTTAGATTTGATCGCATGTAGGGAACTCAGTGAATCCGTGCATATAACGTATCTCTCTTTTGGGTGTTTTGCAATATATTTTAGGCCTTCTAATAATGCATATAGTTCTGCAGTGAAATTGCTACATTGATCTGGCAGTTTCTTTTTTATTGTTTCTGTACAAGTTATTATGCCTATTCCACCACTTCCACTTTTGGAGGCGTCTGTATATATTGTCTGCTCTTCGCTGTAGGGGGAGAGAACAGAGAGCAGTTCTCTCTTGATTATTTGAGGGTGTGTTTGCTTTTTTGGATAGGAGGTTAGCTGGAGGTTTACTTTCAGATGTGGCGAGTTCCATGGGGCTATGCTTCTATCTATTGCGAGGTCAGGGATCGTGATATTCAGGTCAGAGGTTATTCTTCTTATTCTCTCGTATAGAGGCAGATCTCTGTTCTTCTGAAGTAGTATGTTTTTGTATTTGACAGAGAAGGTATTCTTGTTATATGGGTTTTTTGGGTTTGAGGACAGCTTTGCTGCATATATTAGTGCCTGTTGGTATACTCTGTGGGATAAGGGCAGTTCACTTGCTAGGCAGTGTAGACTTTCTGTTGGACTTGTTCTATAAGCGCCAAGAGCAATTCTTAGGGCTGAGTTCTCTATGGATTTAATGGTTTTTAATAGTTTGTTGCTTGCCGTAGAATACGATATGAGTCCATAGTCTATTCTGGATCTAATTAATGATCTGTATATTTTAATAAGAGAGTTTGTGTCCGCTCCCCAGTCATTGCTCGCAATGGTTTTCATCAGATTTAGGATATTATTACATGTGAACTTTAGGTCTTGGATATGTTTTCTCCATGATAATTTATCGTCAAAGTATACGCCTAGATGTTTTATGATTGATACGTATTCTAGTTGCTGGCCGTATAATATAATCGGAAGTTGTCTTGTCTGTCTAGAGTGTTTTGAAAAGAGGATACATTTGGTTTTTTCAGGCGAGAACTTGAAGCCAGTGTTACTGGACCACTCTTCTAGATTTCCAACAGCGGTTTGAATGTGTTGTTTTAGTTGTTGGATGTTTTTTCCTTTGGTATATATAACAATGTCATCTGCGTATAGATTAATTTTAATAGGCGATTGTACTTGTTCAAATATATTGTTAACTGCTATGAGAAATAATGTGACGCTGAGCACAGATCCTTGGGGTATTCCGTTTTCTTGGGTAAATTTTCTTGATATGCAGCTATTTGCTTTTACTTGGAATGATCTTTCCTTCAGGAAGTTAGCTACGAATGCTGTGAGATTTCCTTGTAAGCCCCAATCCCGTAGTTGTCGTATAATGGGGTATCTCCAGGTTAGATCATATGCTTTTTCTATGTCGAAGAATACCGCCAATATCTTTGACTTGTTTGTGAAAGCTTCATGTATATTAGATTCGAGATCTATGATACTATCCTGGGTTGAGCGATGTTTTCTGAATCCATTTTGATATGGATTCAGGAGATTTTCTCGTTCCAGGTGATACATTAGCCTATTGTTGATAATCTTTTCTAGGAGTTTGCACATTGTACAAGTTAGGGAGATGGGTCGATAAGAACTCGCCCTATTTACTTGTTTTCCAGGTTTTAATATTGGCAGGATTGTTGACTCAGACCATCTTCTAGGAAAGACTTGGTTTGTCCATATGTTGTTGTATAAGTCTAGCAGATAGGCTCTTGCTTGTAGTGGTAGATTTTGAAGAAAGGCATATGGGATATTATCAGGGCCAGGGGAGCTGTTATTTACCGAGCCTAAGGCATTTTCTAATTCCTTACTGGTGAGTGGGGCATTGATAGGGAGATGCATTTCGTCAGTATGGATTATTTTTTCTGACTCTTCTTGTCCTTTTTTTTCTAGGAAGTTGTTGTCGTAGTTTCTACTGCTTGCTGCTTTTTGAAATTGTTCTCCCAAGATATTGGCGATGTCCGAGTTTGAGGAGTATACTACATCATTAGAGGTCAGGTGTTGGATGTTGCTCATTTTATTGATTCCCTTGATTTTTCTGATCCTTTTCCATACTTCTGTTATGGGTGTAGTGGTCGTTATTCCCGATACATACTCTCTCCACGAGTTTCTTTTGCTGGTTTTTAGGATATATCTTGCTTCGGCTCGTAGTCTTTTGAATTCATCTAAATTTTCGGGTGTTTTGTGTTTTTTGTATCTGTAAAAAGATTTCTTTGATTTTGTAACTGCTTCTGTGCAGTCTCTGTTCCACCAGGGTAGGCTCTTATATCTGCTTGGGGGCCTGAATTTTTTGATTGTTTCTGTTGCAGCACGTAGGATCATTGTTTCAAAATGTTCCACTTTTTCGTCGATACTTGATGTGTTTGGGATCTCTGAGAAAAGGTGTTCTAGGTGTTTTGAGTATTGGGAGTAGTTTACTTGTTTGAGATTCCAGGATTGCGATTGCTGAGCTTCTGTTTGTCTGGAGTGGCCTAAATGGTGGATTTTGATTGGGAAATGATCGCTTCCATATAGGTGGTCATATGTTTCCCAGGTTAGATACGGGGTTAGCGTTGGATCGGATATTGATAGGTCTATGGCAGAGAATTTCCCGTTGAAAGCATTGAAGCGTGTCTGAGCTCCAGTATTTAATAATGAGAGGTTATTAACATCTAGAAGCCTCTCTATCATTTTACCTCGAGGGTCAGTGTGTTCAGAGCCCCATATGATGTTGTGTGCATTTATATCTCCGATTATAATACACGGGGGTGGAATTTGGTTGAGCAGGTGTTGCAAGTCATTTTCTTCCACTGCTTGGCTGTTTGGCAGGTAGATATTGAGGAGGGTGAAATTTTGTAGTGATTCGATTCTAACAGCTACTGCTTCAAGTCGTGTTACTAGATTTATTTCTTTGGAGTGGAGTGTTTGTCTTACATATGTGGCTACCCCTCCGCTTGCTTTGTTGCTCTCTTGGCGATTTTTATGATAACAGTTGAAACCTTTTGATGGGCAGGGGTTATTTTTGAAATTGGTTTCTTGAAGTGAGACTATATCATAATTGTTCTCTTTGAGAATTGCTTGTAAGTTTTCTAAGTTGTTATCTTATTCCACTGAATTATTCCATATTTCATATTATATATTCTAATCATATTTCTAGTCATATTTCTAATATTCCACTGAAGAATGAATGTGGAAATTTTAATTTGAAGATGTTTAATTAGTAACTACTTTGGGAACAGTCTGTGTCCATTCCACTCTGCTCATCTCCGCATATTTGTTTGTTAATTTTCTTCTTGATGCGTGTGATTCTGTTTTTGATACTTTTGTTGTCTAGTAGTGGGTATATTCTCATGAGAGACTCTAAGAGGTTTTCGGTGCTATCTGTATATTCTAGCGCAATGCTAAGAGGGTCAGGGCTTCCTGTGACGTTATCTAGAAAAGCAGTGATTTCATTGAAGGATAGCATGGTGGTAGGTTTGTTGTTTTCATATTGTTCTCTCGCAGATTCGATCGTTGTTTCAATTGGACAGTGTGAGCTTGTGTTTGAGTCACTTCTCCTCATCCTCTTAGGTTTTTGTTTCATTAATTCATTGATGATATTGGCGCCTGGAGATGTCGTGTCTTCTGTTCCTGTAGGGTCTTGTTTTCTGTCTTTGGAGGTATCTGATATGGTGGTTGCAGTTCTTTTTACTTGTTTTATGGGTATTTGAGGGGTGAGGAAGAGTGTGTCTCCTTCTTGTGTTGGTCGCGTGACTTTGGTTGGAGCTTGGTGTTCTTTATTGCTGCGGTTATCGTTATCTTCGTTATCTGAAATATTGTCATTTTCTTCAGTAGACTCTGTTTGCATATTTTGAATGTTTGATTGATTAGGGCACCTTTTTGCAATATGACCGGTTTTCTTGCAGAGAAAGCATGTCAGATCATCCGATGTAAGAAATATACGGTAACTTGTGTTGTCGTGTTCTACTAAAATAGATGGTGGGATTTCCAGGTCTGGGTCGGTTTGTACATATATTTGACGCCGGAAACTAAGAATGTGGTTGAACTCTGATTCTTGGAGGCCTGCTCGGAGGAAAGAGACAGGTGATACAGTTTGGAGGCCTAATTTTTTTATTGCTTCTTCCAAAGGTTCGTGTGGGATGGTCGGGCACACATTTGAGAGGATTATTCTATTTGCAGGCGTTATGAGGCGACGAACATTGACATTATGTCCGTTTATGTGTACCGTTTTATGGTTACTGACTAAATCATCCACATAGCTAACATTGATAAGGTACATGCACATGCGATTATTAGATATTCTTGACGCGAAGATTATGTTTTTGGCTCCAATGATTTTTCCGACAGCAGTTACATAGTCCAGCAGTTTAAGGTCTTCTATGGCATTGAGTATCACGGCTTGTTCTTTCTTAGGGAAAGAGTAGCTAATTTTGGGTGCCTTACTTACGGCTTGAGAGTAGTTTAGGGTTGTATTTGGTTGTTGAGACTGAGACATTGTTGCAGGCATTGATTGGATTTCACTAAGTTTTGGGTTGCTGTGGGACATCCTGTTTAACAGGAGTCCGATTTATTGTTTCTTATTAGTAAATTAATAAATAGAATAATCAGCTGTGTACCTTTTTTCCTTCATCATAATATTTTATACTTTATGCGGCCGATTTATCGGATCACGCTGTTATCTTCCTGACACTTGATAAGTAGTAGGTTTCTTGTATATTATTATTGGCAGGTTTTACACTAAATAGTTCTATTTATCTGCACTTTTAGTTACATTAAAGGATTTTTAACTATCGTTTGGCCTAGGGCACTATTAGTTCTGTGTAACAGTATATGAATTAGCTTTATAGTATCACTCATTCACTCTGAAACTTTGTTTTATTCACAGTGAGATCGGAACACGTATTTTCGTGATGCTCACTCACCTTGAACTGATTTAACACTTTTATTTGGAAACTTTACAAAGAAAACCAATGATTGAATTAGGAAAACTTAAAATAACAACTATTTAGAATTGTAGAAATTAAAAATATATCCCATTCTTGATGTTTTTAAATTCAGAGTTGGCTATGGGAAATTTGAATTATGTTGGTACGTCTTGGAATACTGAGGTTTGAACTACCTTTGACAACCAAAATTTTTTAAGGTTATGGATATTTTTGATCAAATTTGACGTCGATTGTGTATTTTAAAACTATACGCTGCCAAATAGCAAAATAATATTTGGTAGGTAGGTATATTAGGTATATCAAACTTACATTAATAGGTTTAATTTGGAATTTGGGATTCATCTCTTTCATT
This sequence comes from Malachius bipustulatus, assembly GCA_910589415.1. Lineage (NCBI taxonomy): Eukaryota > Metazoa > Arthropoda > Insecta > Coleoptera > Melyridae > Malachius > Malachius bipustulatus. The sequence continues at coordinate 3,590,497 of OU342630.1, read as the reverse complement.
GTTTTTAACGTGTTTATAATAAGTATGCTGTTTAGTTTTTTTTTCCTCGAATAAAGTATTTAACTACCTAAGTAGTTTTAGAATGATTGACAGGTAATTAAATGGGATGGAACTTTTTGATTTAGTTAAAACTTTAATAATGGAAGACTAATAATTAGATAATTTTTACTCATCCATAGCAACCAAAGTCACATATTATTGAATTTTTTGTTTCCATTCTTCAAAATTATTTTATTTTTAGAAATATAGAAAAATGATTCCTAAGGGCATAATATGAGCATAGTGTGAAAGTAAGATTTAAACTTTTTTTGCTCAAATCGCCTCTCCAAGGCTTACAACTTTTGAGAAAAAATATCACATCCAGAATAATTTGAACACATCTGGAATGGGAGATAGACCATATTATTATCAGGTAACCATAAGTACAATTATTTTAATTGTACTTATTTGGGGTTTGCAACAAATATAGAAATTTCTCTTTAAAAAATTTATGTTTTCAACCCTTACTTTGTAGAATCTCTGCATTCTGATTGATGATAAATAAAACACTAATGTTTTAAAAAATTCTACTGATGTTTATTGCTGGATATTAACGTTACACGTGTTTCACTACTTTGTAGCATCTTCAGACGTATGTAAATAAAATTATTTATAATTAGTTTTATTGAACCACTTATTTGATTATATAATATATTTGATGAATTTTATTGGGATTTAGGTTCTAATTTAAATTTGCCACTAAAGATTCTTTACAGAACAAATTAGAAAAACTTTCGTACAGCATGCGAGGAGAAGACTGAAGACATGGACGGTACCGTTTCGTCTTTATTATGGACTCATCAGCATATCATATCAGTCAGCTCTAAACCACACATGCTATACGAAATTTGGAAGTTCCATCTATTCTAACTGGTGTTTTCGTTTTGTAGTGCTTTTAATTTTCAAATGAGTGAGTTTGGCAACCAGAGAAACGTGCGTGTCTTTATATAGTATTATCCTCGCTATAACAGTAGAGTTTTCATGGATTTATGAATTTTACACTACCAATGCAGAGGTTTCTATTAATTCAAGAACTACACATTGACTCTCATAAGTATATACCTACCCACATTCATTTTTCAAGCTAATTTTATTGAATTTTTACTGATGTGTATTTATAAATTAGATGTTACAAAAGTTTTTCTAATTTGTTCTGTAAAGAATCTTTAGTGGCAAGTTTAAATTAGAACCTAAATCCCAATAAAATTCATCAAATATATTAAATAAAATTATTGATATAGTAACATAGCAGCAGTATGGTAACCTAAGTGATCATAAAACAAGTAACTAGATATAAATGAATTTTTAACAGAACTAACTATAGATCATAATATAATTTCTTCAGAATCTTCTTAGTTGTTTATATCAAGAAGAAAATCAAGTAGTGGAGAACGATATGTGTCTAGCTGTTCATTTATTACTGTGTATTGTTGATTATGTAAATTTCGGTGAATCTCTAGAGATTCAAGAAAATTTAATTTAAAATAATGGATTACAATGATGAAGTAATTCAATTTTGTTGTTTGCTGTTAGAGTGTGATTGTTTTCTATTAAGTGCTTTGCAAAATTTGATCTTTATAAATTTAAACACCTAAACTCCTACAAACTCAAACATCCATAAGTTCAACTTTCTTTTTTTTACTACTAAGGGTTATTCTTGTACAAGATTCGTACCTTGTTAGATAGCTACTACACTAAGAAAGTTTTTAAAACAATTTGTACGCAAGTTGCCTTGACAATTTTGCGAAAACTACTTGTAAAAGCTTTTAAATCTTATTTAAAAAAAAATAGTTTGTGAAAGTTTTTCTTTAAAATTTTCACACGATCGAAATACCTCAGGATATTTTTCATTACAGAAGGAAGCATAGTATTGGACAAGTATTCCAGCAAAAAAAAATCAAAAAGTTAAAGTATATTTTTGAAAATTACATTTCAAGACATTTGAAATCATTTTTTTAAGAAAAGTTGAAAATCGAAATATCTCAAAATCTATTGAGTTTTGTATAATGCATGTTGGGGTTAATTTCCTCCTTACCTCTTGTTTCATCAGATCACCAAAGGAATATATCCAGTTACCAGTAACCCTGTATTATGACATAAAGAGAACACAATTACAAATTTGTCACCAACAAATTACAACTTAAATTCTAGCATGAAATCAATAAAGCTCAATATGGTTAAATATTCACGGTACCATCCAGGGTTGGAGCTCTTGACTGCCACTTTACTTTAATTATTAAAAGTAATATTCCTCGAACTGATGAGTACTCGCTGTTTGGTAATTAATAATTGTTAAACTGAAGAATACGCTGCTTTACAATTCTTAATAACTAAACGATGAATACTTCAGATTAGGCACGTAGTATACCTTATTCTTATTATACTTGCTTAGTATACTTATTAATTATTATGAAAATTAACACTTCTGTATATTTATCCCGGCAACCTTTTTAAGTTGACTGGACAATAACACCACAGATACACGCAAAGAGGCACCGATCTGCCTATTTTGCAGGAAAGGGTCTACACACCTTCATCGAGCACCGCTGGTACCCGACTCCCTTTACAACAGTCGAAACTTGCATTTTACCCTTACACCATCCAGCTTCGTGGTGGTTCTTTCCTTAGTTTCACCCCCACAACTCACTATATTCACTCTTAGTCTATACAACACCAGTGTTCAAATCATTGGCGTGCCTCAAAATCTACCCATTTATATAGATTACTTGCGTCTTATTGTTTCTTTCTCTTAAGTAACATGTTTCTTTCTGTAATTTTTAACTCTAAAAGCTTCAAAAAACTACTGGTTTACAAAATTAAAACGTATTTAATCTGAAGCTGCACCAGAAATAGTTCGATTGGAAACCATCTTCTCGCACGAACCGCGTCGTATTCAGTTAGGACACACTCAAAATTTCGTGCGATTTTGCGTTGCGTGCGTTCCCCGCATCGCACGCAATGCACTACCCGGATGCAGCTAGGACACGGCGTTAGAAGTGTTTTTATTTTTTTATTTTAATAATTACTTTTCGTTCTAGTTTGAGTCACTTGTAGATAAAATTTTGTATGCATAAAGCGCCTTTTTAGTGACGCACCCGCATACGGCTCGTGCGGTCAGTCAAATTACCAGTCGTGAAAAAAAGTACCACTTTATGCACTTGTAAATAACAATTATTGCATCTATATTTTTCTCTTATATCTGCAAAGCAATAATAGAATTTTTCTTATTCTGAACTGTGCCGCGCACCGCGCAAGTAATGTAGTCAAATACACTAGATAATAATACGTGCAGCTCTCCGCTGTTTACATGTAATAAAAAGTGGGTAAGAAAAAGTAGCGTCATCTGTTGCATGGATCGTTAACTACACACAACCGGAAATTAATTTTAAAAATCACGGATAGAGTTCTTGGTTTCCGGTAATAATAATTATCACTTTCATGTAAGTATTTAGTAATGAATACAAGTCAATAATTAATTATTTCTGCATTCTGATTAGGTATACAGTTTATTTGCATTAGAAAAAGATTGAGACAACTGATTACGTAATTATTTGGTAATTATCGTTTGTGAATACGGGCATAAGTCTGATTTACTATGATAAAATTCAGCCGAATTTGAAAACAAAAATTCTTTCACATCTTGAGTAGCCGCGACTGTACAATCATGACAATAATTAACAGTTCTCACCTCAAATAGTTTCACTGTTATCTGAGTATCGTTTTCGAACAGTTTTGCTATGATTCGTAGCTGTATTACAGCTTTATACATTCATTTTTCTGTTAATGAGTATGAGCCATGTTCACAAGTGCCATACCTAAAAAAGCTAATTAAGTTTTCAATAATAGAATTAAAATTTCCACTGAGTGAAATCAACAGACATAAGTACTGAAGATTATTTTTTTATTAAAATAGCACGTAAAGAAACTCTTTACGTACGTGAAGAAAGAGGGTGATTTTGATATACTTATTATTGGTTGATATTAATGTTGAGGTATTGTTCTTTTAATAAATGTATATGTAAGTACATGTATGTAAATTATCAAGTTCTGATATAATTTTGCTTCAATCATGAGCAAGCGAGTTTTTTTAATTTATTTTTCAAATACGAGTGCTGGAATCATATCATCGAGTAAAGTACTTCTAACTGAAATTCACTCAGGAAGCTCTAAACGTGATCTACGAACCATCGCTCTATACAGAACTATTCGAATTTTTATTAAAACTCGAGACATTTCCCGAAGCGGACTAGTAAAGAAATTCTTTCCTTTGATGAAAAGTACTGAGGCCCTTTGCCCTCTTTTAGGAGCTGCTTTAATAAACGAAACGGCTCGAATTCATATTACATGTCTGTGTAGTCTGTAATGCTTCACTATCATCGGTGTACGATTTCCTATGAATGTGGAAGGTGGGATTGTATGTCGGAAACCTCGCAAAATTCCTGAAAACTATGACTCTGTGAGCAAACACACCGCATCAGTCCGGTTTTATATTGTGTTCTTCCAGTTAACTACTAAAGACCTGGTACGAAATTTTAACCGATTTAAAAAATGTTTCGAAAATTTATTTATTTATTTATTTATTTATTTATTTATTTATTGAACCAGTTTTGTTTTAAATATACACAGAAAAGTACATGCTTCTTCTCCAGCATATTCTCACAGAGGTAAACATGTTACCTGTTTGTGAGACTGGCTACCTACATCTAAACATTCTAAACCACTAATAAATCTAAACTTAAAAACTAAATCAGGTTAGTTGAAGACTTAATTATCAGATATATTTATGTCAAAATTAGTAGACACGAATTATTTTTCTTGGAAACGCTAATATGACTTACATCACATGTAGGAACTCCACTTTAATTGTGCATAAATGATTCTATAATTTTCTGATTAGTTGTTACCAGTTCCAATTATTGCTCCTGGTTTTATATGTGACATTTTTTCTTTTCTGCTTTGCTTTAATTAACTATCGATGAAATGAATCTTCCTTCAGCAGTTACTAAAGAGTTTTCATTATATCTCCATTACGAAAGAAGCATTCTGTAACGTCACTCGCTTTTGAAAAGTAACACTTGATAAATTAAATAAAAGTTGTAGATAAAAAACTTTAATTAGATATTAGTTGTAGGTATATTCAAGGATCTCGTTGCAAAAACAAGCAGCTATGAGACGAGTTAGCTACAAAAGGCAGGCTGCCGGTCCGTCATGACAACCGGACCCTGTGTTGTTACCAGGGAATGACTCGATCTGTTCTGAGTGTTGATCGCAGAAGGAGCTCGCTATCCTTTTCCTAACAGGTGAGCTGAGTCGATAGGAAAAGTTCTTGGCCTAGCGAATGTGTTGAATTCCCCAGGTAACCGTACCAGACTTGTCTTTGTCTTTTTTCATAAAAAGAAAGCATCGGTCTTATCTGTGTAATTAAGACATAATAGTCGGTCCTCTCTCGTAATTTGGCTAGATCAAGCTCATTTTTTAACGTTAGCGCCCGCTTCAGACCTGTCTTCTGCAGGGTGCGATGAACCCTTTCTCGACGAGGCGAAACATCGCGAAGGCCAGGAGAAAGCGAGCAGCGTGACATACCCGCGAGCGTTGGGACAGTAGGTCTGGTGCCGGTGCCCATCGCCCTGCCTGTCCATGAAGCAACAGTCCCAACGCTGACCGAAAAGTCCACCCCACTCATGATGAAGAAAATCATCCTGACGGCACCAGCAATGGTCTAACTTAGCAGAGCGGAACAGCTATCGACGGCGAAAGTGTGCTGAGTTTATTCCCTTTGGATACCTTGTTTGCATTATTATTTTTTCATGGATTACTTATAGTTAATATCAATAAGTTATTTTTTGTGCAATTGGACGCGAAGTGGAAACTTCACGTACGCCATGCAGGCCGAAAAATTAAATTTCGCGGCCGTTGTCGTAGCAAGAGCTTTTGAAGTAATAATAATTATTGTAACTTATATTATTATTTTGACACATATGAGAATGGACAGCAAATAATAATTTCCATGGTATAACATGAAAGCTGGCCGTCATTCTATTCACATCAATAATTATTAATAATCAAAAGTCATCAATAATTAGGTATCAAGGATTCTATACGATTTCACAAAATATGTTGTGTACATTGCGGTCGCGTCATTCTTTAAGTCCTCGAGATTGCCTTTTCTCGACCGCAAGCGGCTTCGGCGTCAATCTTCCTCTCGGTATGTTAAAGAATGACTTCGCAGCCCAAGTATACAAATAACTATTTCGAGACTTTGGGGCTACGAACCATCCGTTCCATTTGTATAAATAACAAAGTTATTTATCGTATAAGTGTCTAACATGTGAAATACAAAAATGCAATACCTATTTTTTTACACAATCGATATTTATTAAGACTGTCAAGCGTTCTTCTTATAGAGTCTGTTGAGTCGCGCAAAAAACTAAATAAAATACTGGTTAACACAAATATTCACCTGTGACTCAGGGTAGAAAACTAACTTGTGATTTGCCAGAGCAAATTTCAATTCGTTTGCCAGAGCAAGGAAAACGTTCATATTCGTCCAGAAAATTGAGATATTAAACATATCGCTTGTCTTGGTTCACGTTTTAATTAATTTATTTTGTAAATAGGACTCGATAGTGTGAGAGTTACTATCAGCACGTCTTCCTCACAAATATCTCGTCGAATGTGATAGTGTGATAGTTCCATTGCGAGAGCGTGAACGTGATTATCGAACAGTTTACACGAGACAAGTGAACTGAGAGTTACTGTCATGAGCAACTCTCACGCTGAATTATCATTTGTCTTTACAACCTACATTATGTGAGTTTACAAGTATAAACCTATTTTGGCTTCCATCTTTGAAAAGGATAATCTTGAATTGGCGGACAGGATGTTATTGATTGTGGATTGAGAATTCTAAGTTTATTTTTATTTTTCTGCAGGATGGCTTGATTAAGGCCAGCTTTGTGAAAAAAATTGTCAACCTTGAACTCGATAAAATATTTTTCGTGTAGGTCTATAATACCCAGATTAAAATATTATCATAGGAAAGTTCAATTATCTCTTATTATATTATATATTATATATTATATTATATATTATATTATATGTATATTATATTATCTCAATTATATTATCTCTTTTACTTGAACAACGATGCCACGTTGATAAATTTTATTGGATTCCAGGAGTAGGTACAATTTGAATGTCCATAATTTCGTTCTACATAATAAACAAATTAAAGACAAATATTAATATATTAGTTACGTGAAATCATGTGTGTTGCCAGTGGAAGGTTGTTTAAAGTTGACGTCCATGTTGGTTTAAATTTTTGAAAAGTCAACCTTAAATCTCGGTAAATGAAGCCGAGGAAACAATTTTTGTTTAAAATTTGCAGTCTTTGTAAATATCCCCATACAACACTCCCATACAACCGAAATGCCGTGTCCGCCATTTCGGGATCATCCTGTATTATAGATTGTAATAAATGAGCAACTTACATTAAGTTCATGTAAATTTGAAAGCTTAATTTTAACGTGAATATATCTGAGGCTGACCATTCTATTGCCCAATTTAGTTTTTGCAGTTTATTTAACTTCTTCATGTTGGTTTTATATTCAATTTTCGTATCATCTTCTGGATTTATTTCCGAATAATTTACAGCAAGCACCTGATTTAGCTTCCACATACTCTGCTTTAGACACAACATTAAACACGACTACACATCGTTCTAATCTTAATAACTGCCAGTTGCGGAAATTAAATTTCTTTGTTTGCCAGCCTGATAAATGCAAATATTGACAGGGACGATGCTGGAGGAGGGGACAAATAGGGAGATAACACCCTCTATGGTCGTTGCACTGCATTCTGTGCCAGGGACATTGCTAGGGAGCGTAATATGTAACCTCTCCACTAGTTAACAATACTCATTGTCTCAGTTTACAGTCACATCTTCATATCTACGTACCTATATACCTACTATATGCATTAATATCGTCCTTATCTATTAAATACGTCCTAAATTATTTGTTACGCTTTTAGTTTATTTTTAATAAATAATACCTACACTATTGAGAACATCACGTCACGAAAATCACCCAAACTCATCGAATGTCCACCGGTTCTGGTTCCCAGACTTAGAATTACTCAGCATTAAAGAAGAATATATTATATGCATTCAATTTTTTTCTAGTTACCCTGGATATAAAATTGCCCTAAGACAACTTTAAATTCTAATATCCAGTGCACAAATTAAAATTATATTGAAATTTGAATATAAAAAGACATTTTAAGACAAATGGTACCAAAGATATTTGTTAAAATTGTAGTTGAACACAAATTTATTTTCCAAACATATAAAAAATACAGGTTCGGGAAATAATAATTTACATCTATGGTACGATTAAGTTTAAAAAGTCATATGTGACGTCATACTAACCGTCCGAATTAAGATTTTTCATTTCACCAGAAAATGTCAAACAATGAATTGAAGAATGGTTAATGTCAGTTTAAGAGCCACTGACAACTACATAAAATTTATTCACGTAATGACAGTCTATCCTCTGTGTTGTGCATTTAATTCTCATTCAAAACTAATGTTGACGTATATTTATTTATGCGGGATGGAGTGTTTAGACAAACTTGACGGTTTCCATGAGAACCACGTAAATTAAACAAAATAAATCGAACTATCAGAAGGATGAGTACTCTTTATCGATACATGTGACTTTTTAAACTTAATCGTAGTACATCCAAATTTGCATTTGCAAGTTGGGAAAATTGATTTTAGTAATAGTTTTTCAATGATTTTGCACAATTTTGCCTGTGGTTTCAGTTTTTTAACGAGAATTCTAATATTGTCACCAAAATCTAACACATTAGTAGGACATTCACTAATGCATCTTCATTCTAACACTAATGAATCATCATTATAATTTATGCAATCGTACGTAATCATGTAATCTTTATTAAATTTCTCCATTTATGGAAAATTTATAGGTGCCTTTGTTTGCCTAAAAATTGCAAAAATTATTATACAAGGTTCTTACTGTAAGCTTGGCCAAACAAGAATACAGCTATTGTGTGTCCTGAATTTTTTTCGTATCTTGGGTAGTTTTTGAAAAAAAAAATTAACTTTATTGAACAGAAGAAACTATCCAAGTAAGGATGCCTACCGGGGTGAAAAATTTTACTACCTACCGTGAAATTGGTAGGAACCATCCAACTGTTTATTGGATGTTACTATAAATTACATTACTATAAGTACATTACTATGAACGGTTTATTGCTCTGCAAACTGAAAGAAAGCGACCTAAATAAACAAATTTCCGTGCCGTCTAGGTTAATGGCCTGGGAAAATACCTTCAAGAAGTAATTGGCAAATTTCAAAGTGAGTTCTGGGAACCGAGCCGACCATAGAGTCAAATGGTAAAAGACGCCGAAATTGAGGTAAAGTGTGATTGAGGGACAGAAGAAGCCACGAGCACTAATAAAAATCTTGTTATCCAGAGTGCGGGTGTCTGAAGAAAATATATCGAACGGAATCGGCTAGGCAAGACTCAGGGAACCAATTAGCGAGAACCCGGACTATTTCCACCCACCGTCGGAGATATTTTTGACAAAAGCAAGGAGTTGAAACGAGAACAGGAGACAGTTTGTTGGAAGTTAGATTCCGATTAATAATTACCAACCAATATGGCAAAGCTATAGAAAATATTTCATTAACTATTATGACGTTCACTCCTAGAAATAAAGCTTAATTCACTAATTTGTGGATTGGATCTCAAAATTAACGTGAAGACACGTAGAACAAAATGCGAAATGACCATGCGCTTAAAAAAGTAATTAATCCGCCTTAAGAAAAGCTGTTGTTTCTTTTTGTAAAACCTCTCTTTCGATTTTTGCAACTCCTATCACCGGGATGTTGAGATAAAGCAACTGGGATATTAAGAATGGCAAAGCAATGAATCTGTAGTAGAGTAGCATTTTTGGAACCTGGACACTATGACGTCATGTAATTATCTTTCGTAATTAGGACCCTTTTAATGAAATACGATTCTCTTTTTGCGCTGGTGCCCGCAGAATAGGACGGTGCGATGTAAATACACATACATTTTTTAAGCATAATGTGTTCTGATTTTTTTTAAGATCCTCTGACGGTAATTGTGAGGGGGAGATTTACAGTATACTAAAGAGAAAATATTCTATTATAACTCCACAAATAGTACGAGCACACATGGTTGAATAAGCTGAATAAGATCAGTTAATCAACATCCTATAGAAAATTTGGTGCAAAATAGGTTTCAAGAGTATTCCTTACAATCGAAACAGTAACTAACCGAGTTTTTGCGGAAGACTCCCGGAGTCGAAACATACCGATCGAACCATTTCCTTCATTAAATTTTTCATCAATATTCTTTTCCTAAATTAGTCTCATTATCAGTGATATGTCTTAGCATTCATAATCCTTACAACGAAACAGAACAAAAGCAAAACCTTTTTTTTTTTTTTCGAATATTTTTTTTTTCGATGTTCTTATGCAAATAAGTTAATAACTTCTAATTATCGGACGTATCTGGAAAGTAATCAAAAGTGATAACTGCTGTGTTCACGGGATCCCATCAAGTAATTTATTATTCTATTCAACAAGCATCCTTTAAATGAAACTACGAGTACATCTGTGTACATTATTATTGTTTTTTACATTCATTTCAGAAAAGGTCAGAAGATAGAGAACATCTCCTAAACTTGATCAATCAAAATCCAACTAAATTCCAAACATTTATTCATCTTCATGGATTCCTATCCACATGCTTTTCATGGAATCTCTTTCTAATAAGTTGGCAGCATCGCTATGGAAGAAAATAGAGATCGAACGCCCCTTTGGTGATCATAGTATCAATTCAATATTGTCAAAAGATTCAGGGAAATTTGGCAATTTTTTTTTTGTGTAACTTTGAAAGGAAGGAGAAGTTAAGGAACACTGCTTATATTGTAAAATCATTAATAAGAGAGTTAGAGAATCATTAAGATTTTGAAATTAAAATGGTTTGTGAAATGGAAACTTCTTTTTATTTCTCCCAGCATCACTTCTCATAAAAACACTACATCTCGCCCTAAAGAATCAGGTCAAATTTTGGGTAAGCTTTTCCAGAAAGACAACGGAGTTTTCAACAAGGTTTTTGTATAAGGCCCACTGTAAGATACGTTTCAGTAACAACAACAACTAATAAATTCCAAATTAAGTACATTTTTAATGGTGGTGAAATGGAAGATTCTTGGTTTAAAAATATTACGATCTGACACTACTTGCTCTAACAAAATTTTGATAATAAAAAAGATACAGGATGGCAAAGTTGAGACTTAAAAATTTGCTTTTCAAAATATCTTGAAAAATTGTAAAGGTACGAACGTGAAAATTTGGGGATAGATGTTTTACTGTATAAGAAATCATAATTTGATATCCGTGTCGATGTATTTTATAGAAGGCGCCACTTAGGTCATGTTGACGACGTAAATGAACACATAACTTTTTTATCCTTCAGGCTATCGCGCATTTTATTGTGAAATATTAAAACTACATCATTGTTGAGAAAAAAAGTTATACCGATTGTCAGTCTCAAAAGTTCTTTGTTTTCGAGATAATCACGTTTTAATAATCTCCTGCATTATTTCTATTTTATGACATAATAATACTGTTGTCAACAATATTTACACTTCAGATTTGACAGTGAATAATTTTCTCTACTAGGTACTGTTTAGAATTTTTTGTACAACTGTCAATAAAAGTCAATCTTTTAGCGACAGCTGACAGTGTTAAAAGTGATTGTTTACATGGAAGCGTGGTAAAAATATTTTTAACACTAATGTTAAAAATATTTCTATCTACTTTTTCTGTACATTCTTTTTTTAATTTACATTTTCTCATGATTTAATCAGACAAAATTATAAATAGGTGATAAGATTTTTTCATATTCTTTTTATTACTGGCAAACATATTAATAAAAAATAAACCTAGTCAAGAATACAAGAGACAATAATAATTGTTCAGGAATTTCAATTAATAATAATTATTATTACAAGACAATAATAATTGTTCAGAAATTTCAATTAATAATAATTATTATTGTAGCGTCTTTTTTATTTGTATACACACATTTGTTAGTAACCATAGCGTCGGCAACGGTTGCTATGCATAGTACACTTGTACTTGTTTGAATATTTTAAAATGCAATTTGAAGTTGAGTGTCATTCTAAGTTCATCAATTTTATTATCAAAATCGAGCAGTTTTACAAAAATCATTGTATGATATTCGTCTTAAAAGTGATTTTATTTTGTTTGTGAAAATATTATATATGAGCTTCGCTCATTTCACAAACCTTTTCACTCACAACATAAAACTTTACTTTTAACACTAATATCATAAATAGCTATTTTGCTTACTGCTATTGGTAGTTAGAAAATTAAAAAATTCCGAGACATAATAATTTTTCAAACTCAGATAAGAGAGATACGATTTCCATTTATTGCAAACAAAACTCCAATGGGCAAGCTGCAAAACAAGAATACCTGCGACGATATCCAAACAGACTGCAAGCTGGTAATCGACTATTTCAAAATCTATGTATAGGAATTTAGGTGAATATGGTTCATTTGTTTGCTTTTTTAATATGTCAAAATGAAAAATGTTTAATTGCCAAAATGCTGGTTATTATCTTAACCTACTGCGTTAAGATTTCTGATATAAAAAAAAATAGAAATAATGCAGGAGATTATTAAAACGTGATTATCTCGAAAACCACTAACTTTTGAGACTGACAATTGGTATACCTTTTTTTCTCAACAATGACGTAGCTTTAATATTTCACAACAAAATGTGCGATAGTCTGAAGGATAAAAAAAGTTATGTGTTTATTTAGGTCGTCAACATGACCTAAGTGTAATAACTCTATAAAATACATCGACACGGGTATCAAATTATGATTTCTCATACCGTAAAACATCTATCCCCAAGTTTTCACGTTCGTACCTTTACAATTTTCCCTTTACAAGATATTTTGAAAAGCAAATTTTTAAGTCTCAACTTTGCCACCCTGTATCTTTTTTATTATCAAGATTTTGTTAGAGCAAGTAGTGTCAGATCGTAATATTCTAAAGCCAAGAATCTCCCATTTCACCACGGACCATTACTTACGGGACACCCTGTATAGGGTACTCCAATATCGCTGTATGCCATACAACTTTTGTTATTTTCAAAGGAACATTCTGTCACATTCTGTCACACAGATTTTCCATAACCCTGTATAAGAATTTCAGAAAAAGAATAGGATACCACATGAAAAGTTTAGATACGAACATAGCCATTTTCAATATCGACGCCGTCACGACAAAAGGGCGTAAGCGGCAAACATAAAATTTTACAGGAGAAGCAAAAAACCGTTTATAGGGTGAAATCTTCACGTTGAAGTTAAAATTTTTTTGCTAGTGAACAGATTGTTTAAGCAGATAATTTATTTTGATAAACAATGGCGTTCAATTTTTACAATGTTTATTTTATTTAAATAAATGTCGCTTAAGCCTTTTTAAAATTTTAGCGTTGGTGAATACGCCTTTTTGAGGGTACTTACGTCTTTGCAACTGCACATTTTTTTATTTTGATTGGAGCTTACGCCCTCGTATTTTTGACACCGATTTAGGTCTTTCTACTGTGTTTTTTGCTATAAAGTAAAATCCAACAAAAGTTATGAAAATTAAAAGCCACGATGTTTCGTATTTTTTAATGATAAACATAACAAAGATAAAATAACAAAACAATAACTATTCTTCATAAACTCGAAATTCATATAAGTTCAAAAAACTAAAACTAAAATTTAATAACTCTAAAAAATAATACCTGTAGCATACAAAAATTTATAAAAATCAGTAGATACACTGAACACAATTGATTTTTGTATCAACGGTTTCGCATTGATCCAGGAAAACTATATCATTTAATAAAGCCTCATTTAATAAGTGATCGATGTTATTATCTTCAATATTATTATGACAATTATTTGTAACGAGATTCGTTGTCTCTTCTTTCAAAACCAAATTCAAAATTCTTCGCCCGCGAGTTTCCATTTTCTGAAAAAGGCGTAAGCACTATTCAGAAACATTTTTTTAATACAGCATTATTAAAATAAATCACGATGTAGATTTAAATAGTATGAGTGTTTTTGGTACATAATTAAGAGGTTTTATCATGAGATAGTTAGTTTTCCCTCAATAGATCATAATTAAAGTAAAAACAGTCAATTGAAAATTCATTGATAATGCACAGGAAAATGTCGTTTACGCCTTCTTAAAATAAAACATCAAAAAGGCTTAAGCGACAAATCTCTTTTTTCTCAATTTCTCTCTTTGATTATTAAGGAAAACGACTAGAAGCTAGTATTTCTTCATTCATTTCTTTAAAATAAAGTAGTACTATTATTATATTACTTATCATAGTCATAAATTATTCACAATTCGTTAAAGGCGTAACGGCTACAAACACCATGCGTTTAGTGTGTCACTTGTCGCTTACCGGTTCTCATCCGCACTTAAAAATGTTTGCAGATTGTCGCTTACACAAGTTTGAACTGGGATATTTCACGATACGAATTTATGGCGGTTATAGCAGTCGTGTTAGTCGATTGGGCGTATTTTCCTCTTCAAGTAGATACCATAACGTAATTTTACAAATTTTGGCACTTACGCCTTTTTGTCGTGACGGCGTCGATATGATCTGATATGGAAAGAGAAAATTATTTTAATTTATTTATAACTCATAAGTTACTCGTTATAAACTTCAAAGTTACCATTCTTACTGAATTTTCTCGGATAATTTGAAAATGTAATAATAGGTGTACAGGGCTAAAAAAAGTTCCATTAAAAAAAAAAATGGATTAATTTTTGGACCACGTTGTATGCCTAGATTGACGAAGATGTGCCTATCGTATTCGGATCATTTTTTTTAATCTCCTCCAGCCAATTTTAAATAAAATCGGTCACCCTGTAAGTGTACCTATGAGAGAAAAGCAGTATTCTATAATATTTGCCACCATGTATTTATGGTGGCAAATAGTATAATACTAAGAAATATAATATGAAATTCAATCAAAAACTATATAGTAATAAGTGCAATTTAAAAGGTAATAAATACAGGTGAAATACAGAAGACATGTAACCGGTTCTCTGACAAATTCTATCAAATTATAAGAGCAAGATCATATCATTAACAACCAGTCATTTTGACGACTTCCCACAATGTTCTCTTCAAGGAGTTACATTCCCTGCTTGGTCAACGGACATGTAATCGCAAATTCAGCATCTCCCTTAGAAACCCTCATGGCCCCCGTCATCCTCACATATCCATTGTCGGTCCGTGTTCACGTCGCAGACTGATTGCTTACACGATCATTTCATTGCCGCTCGTTTCTCTCAGCCACAGACGCTTGAATTCGGTCCATCACCCTACGAAGGGTTGGCATGGGTTAGAATTATTTCAGTTAAAAGACTTATAGGTATCTAGATACTAGCAAGTTCGATAGGGATACCAAACATATTGGATGTTGTCGTACGTCTGTAATTCAAATATTTAGTTTATGTCACTTTTTTAGTGATAGATCAATGATAATAGTTGCGTCAATGAATACTTAAAACAGGCATTAGTTGGAAGTCCTCATATACAGCACTGCAGCACTGATTTTGATGATTCTGGTTGCATAAAAATAGTCTTTTTATATTATTTAAAATAAGAAACCTCTTGGAGCGGGGAAGAAGTCATTATATACTGATCACTTTTGGCTGGCTCAACATTGGGATCTCCTAAAGCATAGGAGATAAAGAGTCGGTTTTTAGAGAAAAGTTGTACAATTGTATGCTTAATAAAAATCTAAAACAAAATTTATGAAAACTTCATTTGTTGCTGGAAAATGCTGAAAAAAACTGAACATATACAGGATGTCCCAATATTCCATGGACATGGAGCAACCACAGATTACTGGGGTAATTACCGGAATTACCGGGATTACCGGGAAGGGGTAGTTTAACCCCTTCCCGGGTTTCCGTCAAATTATCATGTACATCAGAAGTTAGTACTTTTAATAAGAAATTTACCTACCAAATTTCATCGAATTGGAATCAGCCGACTTTGAGCTATTTCAAAAAAACTAAAATTTTCAAAAGACTTTGAAGCCCTCTAACGGACAAACGAAGCACTTTGGTATAGAGATAAGTTTGGTCCGAGCGACTTTTTTTTACCTCAGTAATCTGTGGTTGCTCCATGTCCATGGAATATTGGGACACCCTGTATCTTTATTATCATTGAGAATAACTTGATAATAATATTGTGAAGTTTATACAGAAGTAATCAAAACCCATTTAACGTTATAAATTTTTTCTTTGTACCAAAAATTTTCTAAGCTGTCAAGATCCTAGAGATTTCAAAGTCCAGTTTTCTTTGTCTAATGACCGCCGTATTGTTTATTCATGTCGCTCAATATTAAGAAAATCAATTAAAATCAAATCAATGACATGAAAAACAATTGAAGGCTTTAAGAAAAACAAAAGTTGGCTATGAATTCTCTGGGATCTATTCGGCTTAGAAAATTCACCACGGAGCCACGTTCCGGTTCCTGAAGCAAAATTTTAATGAGGTGCAGCTGTTGCATGATTGATCTCTGATTCCGAATTGATGATTATGTGTGAAATCAACTTGCCAGCCCTTGGGACAATTTAAACCGCTCTGCTTTCAGCCGTCCGTTGCCCCTGATGATGGTCTTTGCACCGAAACCGGTAGGGCATTGAACGTTGTAGCCAATAAAGAATAAGTCATTCCACAACAAAACTCTACTCATTTACCGATCATTCATGATGAATTAGGGTGTCTACATAGGGGATTTGAGAAGAAAACTAGAAATGCATAACAATCGACGTTATCTATAATATATTCTAGCATAATATAATAAATATGCTAGATTTCAGTACTTCCAGTCTTTTATAAAGGTATATTTTTGCACCGAGAAAAATTATTTTCTTCTCCTAAGTATTCGCCAATCTGTCTGGTCAAATAATGCGCCATACCCTCTTTCTCATCCACACTTTAATCCTGAAGCTGCGCTGTTAGCACATCGACAGCAATAATTGACGGTGAGCGATGAAGGCTACGAAGAATCTTGTGAAGGATCCGTTACTCCCTAGGAGCTTACCGATCACAAACCACTTACAGCTCCTGGATTAATCCCTAAGTCCCTGACTGAACACTTCGAAGCGCTTGTGGAAACAGAGCTACATTTTATAGATATTTTAAGGGAATTTTCATGACATTTTAATTTTCTGATGCGATTTTTGTGGAATTTCCGCAGCGTGATCCAAATTAAGTGGCTTGATTAATGCTAAAGGTAAATATTTTATTTATTTAATCAAAAAAAATTGTATTTGGGTTAAATTTTATTATTTTCAACATGCAACGGTCGAATCATTCACAACGTGTTGCAATTTCAATGTATCGTGTGAACAAATAAAGACTTCATTATTAAGGTGAGCGTCGGAAAAAATTCTTGTGTAAGATTGAATCTGTAAAACTCTGAATAATCATAATCTTTAATTTTATAGTTTTATCAACTGAAAAGACTCTATGTGCTGTAGCTAACTTTCGGAGTGTTGAAGCATGTTGTGTATTAAAACCTAAAATAAAGGGCTAAAAGCCTGAAAGTATAGAGAGAGTTTTCTTAGCAAGAAATATTTTATTTACCGTTGACCTACAAATCAAGAATGAAAAAATAATCAATGACATCCCCAAGCGGCGTATTAATATCTACTGCTTCCTGCAGAATCTACATGAGTAACTCACTTACTGGAAATTCTCTGGGGGTACGCGTGAATACTCTCCTGATTAAAGCAGTCTCAGTACCGAATCTTGTACAGAATGGGCCGCGCGTGGAATATGCAAATGTGTATCGAGACGAGTTTGGACTGAAGCAAGGCGTTTCAGAATCCGGAAATGCCCCAGCGGATCAGGGACGAAATGGAATATTTGATTTCTGATTTCGGTGGCTTCAAGCGAAAGCACAGCTTCGCTGCGGTAAAGTAGGAAATGTCAAATTAAGCACATTCCTAAACAGAGACAATCAAACAGTATATATAGTATTTTTTTTGTAGATAATACTACTTAAGGACGTTATTACTTTCCAAGAAGTCACGTTGTGTATCAATAGATAAAATAGATTATGTACTTGCAAAACTGGTAAGAATTACACCTAAAGGATTATACAGGATGCTCTATAAGCTCTATGACAAACTTTGACAGATGATAGATCACCTAATTTTATCATTTTATTTTTAATAAACATGAATGTGTCCGATACGCTTTAGTTTAGATGTGAAAAGCGTATTAAATAATAGAGTGCACGTCATAAGTAATGAATAAATTCCATAAATAAATTCCAATTGAAGTATCATTTTTTGGTACAGGATGTACTTTTAGTAAGTAATGATGATATTCTGTTTTTTTTTTTTTTTTTTTTTTTTTTTTTTTTTTTTTTTTTTTTTAATAGGACACCATGTATATTTTGGTATTGTATTTTAAATTGAGCAGTTCATGAGTTATAGACATACAAGCGAAAATTGCAATTTCTCATTTTGAAATCGAAAACGGCTCAAAATACCAGAAAACGGCTAACATGTCACTATCTTAACTTTTCATAACATGTGATTCAAATTTTAATACAGGGTGATGAAAACTATCGGATTTCAATAATAAAATTTCAAGCACACTGTAAAGTAACAAATGAAAAATGAAGATTGACACAATATGTAAGCCGTTTTGCGATATTTGGAGCTGTTACAGATGTAACAGTCTGTATCTGTAACAGTCTGTAACAATCTGTATTTATCTAGGGTGTTAACTATATACTTAATTCATGACAAATTAAACAGATGTATATTATTCAAACCGAAATAATGGTCAAACATTATGTGTGTGGATTGAGTAGACACCAAAAACCATCCCACAAAGTGATATGTTATTTATTCGTTATAGTGATATATAAAAATGGTATTTGGTTGTATAGATTACCCATATAGTATATTTTACAGAATTAGTATAAAATAGTTTATTAATAACCATATTCCATCAAAATTGGTATTAGGTATATAACATTATAGTATATTATGCAACGAGCTTATAATGAAGGCTATTCGCGTAGGCGAGTGTCTTAACCATCATAAGAGCGTATTAATAGACATTATCTGCGAGTTCCATACACTATTTTTTCTACGACCCTTTTTTATTTCATAGAAAAGATTAATAGATTTTTTCATACATTTTCCTTGATTTTATTGGTAGTAAATCATTCGCGACTACTGATGCTCTTGCAACAATATCGGGTGGTGTGTACATAATCTCTTCGTCGGTAAGATTATTCGGCTGAGACATGTTTTAGTATCAAGTTTAAAGGGCATTACTCACTGCTGCGCAATTTTTATTACGCGAAGTTCGAATTCCGAATTCTACGCTTTGATTTTGAGATTTTTAACTCTTTAACAACTGAACCAATTCACAAGAAGAAAACCAATTATCGGCGGTAACGTTCCTATTGGTGCCATAAATTGGTTTGCATAATTGTAGCACTGATTGTGTAGGCACAGCTAATTTTCTCTCGGCATCAGAAAGACCACGACCATCACTGTTTTTACCTGTATATATGTATGCATTATACATACAGTGCATTTCTTTTTCAATGCACCATAGGGATTTACATGTAAAAAATGGACCTCGTGTTAATGGTTTTCCTGGGGTAAATTTCTGAATTTTTTTTTGTGGAATCTTAAAACACAGTATTCTACACCTTATTTTGAAGATCTGCTACCACTGGGAGCAATACTTATTTAGATAAAAATTAAAAAGTGGAACCATTTCTACTGATTTTTTAAAATAGGTGGGATAGACAAAATAGGATTTTTTAAAATGCTCGTTCACTGACATCTATCATTCCTATGACATTTTAAGAGCCCTGGATCTTGAATTTTTTCGAGGCGGGGCAAAAACTGAAAAATGCCGCCCCCGCCAGTCTATATTTTTATTTTTATCATCATCATTATTTCAGCAATCAGATGCCTAATGATGGACATAGGCCTCGCGGATAGAACATCACAAGGTCCTTGACTAGTTCGGAAGTTGTTGCAGATCCTGACAGGCCACTTCCTTCGCTAGCCATTTTTTCATCATGGTCGCAAATTGTTTCCCCTGCAACCCCTTAAGTTTAGCTTTTTTCCTAAATTCTGCTCCCGATAGTTTTCTTCTTGGCACGCTCATAATGTCAACCTGTAAACACAGGTACTAGTAGTACAGGTACTCAATGGTCAAAGTTACGTTATTGGTGAGTTGTATCGTTACATTAACGCAGCTTTGACAGTTTGACCATACGTCTACCAAGCTGGAATTTGCCGCCCCCTAAATTTGCCGCCGGGGGCATGGGCCCTGGCTTGCCCCCCCCCCATAGATCCGGCGCTGCATTTTAATCATTACTTTATTATTATTTAAATCAATTTAAACAACAAAATCAAACAAAGTAGCTACTAGCTACCTAAGAATGCCTAACTTATGCTTAGCAAAAAAGACAGAAGGGAACACAGCGTGTATTAAACAATTTATTTGTAAAACAATAAATTAAAAATCTAAATCAAATATTCAAACTGTCGTCCAGAAGCTGCTAAACAATGTCCTAATCTTTCCCGAAAATGCCGCTTTACATTTTGTAATTGTCTAACAACTATTGTATTAGAAGCTTCATTAATTCTTTGCTTTAGTTCTTCCAAATTGTTTGGTCTTTCTCTTATGTCGTCAAAAACTTTGCTGGCCAAGTATCCAAAAAAAAAAAATCAAGAGGTGTCAAATCTGGGCTTCTAGCGGGCCATTTCAATGGTCCAAACCGACCAATCCATTCATCAAACTCAGCATTTAAGAACTGTGTAATTTCACGTGTACTATGAGGGGGTGCTCCGTCTTGCTGTAAAATTACTTGCCCATTTAAAGGAAGTCTGCGTACAGACGGGAGGACTTTTTCTCAAAGTAACTGCAAATATTTTGCGCTATTTAAAGACCCGTCAATAAAAAAGGGCCCAATGATGTGATTTCCTAGAATTCCTGCCCATACGTTAAGTTTCTGTGGCCACTGAGTGTGAGTTTCATGAAAAATGTATGGGTTTTTTCGCGACCATATTCTGATGTTTGTTTATTGACGCTACCATTCAGCATAAACGTTTTTTCATCAGAAAACAAAATCAAATTTTGTACATTTGGGTTTCTATTAATTCGTTCCATCCAAAACTCGCAAAATTCCATTCTCGGATAAAAGTCACGCTCTAAAAGTTCCTGTGAGTTGTGAACTTTGTAGCTCTTGAACTTTTCATTTTTTAAAGCCCTGTAGCAGCTGCTTCTAGATACTCCCAGTTGGTTGGACATTTTTGATAAACTAGTTGAAGGCTGTTCTTCTATCACTAAGCAAACATCTTGTCTGAGAGCTTCGGTAACAACTGTTTTTCTTGGTTTCTTATGCTGGTGTTCCAAATTTACACAGCCATTTTTTAAGAAATTATTGTAATAATTCCTTAAAACGCTAGCGTGATCAGGAATAGGTCTGTTTGGGAATTGCACAGCAAAATTATCGCACACTTCTCTACAAGAAAGACCTCTTATGTAAGAAATCACCATACCCACTTTTTCTTCGGTAGTATACACTTCCGGCATTCTGCTTGTTCTATTTTTTCACACTGATTTCAAACTGATTTTGAAAATTAGAAAATTATTATTAAAATGTCATAGGCTTGATAGATGTCAGTGAACGAGCATGGCAACCTATTTTAAAAAATCAGTAGAAATGGTTCCACTTTTTAATTTTTATCTAAATAAGTATTGCTCCCAGTGGTAGCAGATCTTCAAAATAAGGTGTAGAATACTGTATTTTAAAATTCCACAAAAAAAAATTTCAGAAATTTACCCCAGGAAAACCATTAACACGAGATCCATTTTTTACATGTAAATCCCTATGGTGCATTGAAAAAGAAATGCACTGTATATGATGTTCGTGCGTCAGCTAAGATCATAATTTTCAAGCCATATTTATTAGGTTTATTTGGCATATACATGCGGAAGTGGCATCTACCCCTGAAACCTACCAGCATTTCATCAATGCACGCATAATGCCCTATACAGTAGCACTGCTGTGAATTAGTTACTAATTTGTCAAATAGTCCTGATATCGCAACAGCTTTGTCTCCAAGTACTCGCATAATCCTGTCATCAGCATTGTCAAATCTCAAATGGGATAAGATAGTCGAAGATCGTTTCAGCGACATTGTATTTCTAATTATGTCGCGACCGGTGCCATCTGTTGAAAACATAGCATCTAAGTGCTCGTGGTTTGATTTGAAGACACCGGAGTAATAAAGCAGGCCTAAGAAAGCTTTTAGTTCTATTATGTCTAAGTCTCTCATTTCAGGTTTATCTATTCTCTTGTATTTTGTCCTTTCCGTGCGTAACTTCTCATTCGTCCTGTTGACCACTTCCTCTATCATGTTCTCACTAAATAAATGCTTCCAAATAGTATATGGTTCTGCATTCTTGTCTAAATTTCTCATTGGTCCCCTTAGTCCTGGAAGGAACCTAACAATATTGTGAGCTTCTGTTCTCCTGCTCCGCGTAGGCTCAGACCGAGACCACTTGAAGTTATTTTTCCCATAAAAAGCTAGATCGTTTTCTGAATCCTCAGTTACTGATGGGTGCTCATCATCTTCGCTAGAATAACTTGCTTCTGTAGCTGTATTGTCATCCTGTACGATATCATCTATGGTTTCTTCTTCGCCTTCGTCTAAGCTACCATTTTGTCGGCCAGAGTCCCTTTCATTTGCATCATCTTCATCAAAAATTTCATTATTGGGATCCTCGAACCATTGTAGTACTGTACTTTCAAAGTTGGGGTCTTCATACTGAACTATCTTGGAATTATTTGACATTATTCTGTAAAAAATTAACATCTGCATGAACCCAAATAAAGTTACATAACTGGTGACGTGGGGTCATGGAAGACCCCACTCTGTCTTTACTTACCTATATTGCTAATATTACGCATACAATCGACGTGAACCTATCGGCAGTACACTCACAACTGATCAACTTGAAGGTACTGAAGCGCTGGTAAAAATTCGCGTTTGCGCATAAGCGGTGTGCGGTTTTGGATATTCTCTGGGGTCACAAATGGCACCACGTCACCAGTTAAGGGTTAAGATAGGTTGCTATTTGCTTACGCATATTAGGTACCAAATTTTCTCTTCGTCGCTAAGATTATTCTGCTGAGACATGTTTTAGTATCATGTTTAAAGGGCACTACTCACTACTGCGTAATTTTTATTATGCGAAGTTCGAATTCCGAATTTTACGCTTTGATTTTCAGATTAATAATAATGTTAATAACATTGACAGCCATTAATTACGATATTGTTTACCTGCGCAACGCGACGGTCGCAGCTTTGAATACTATCACGGAGCGCTACGAATGATATAATACTTTATCTTCCTATCTTTTACACGATATACCTATACCTATCAAATTAATTAAGGTAACATAAAATCTTGATAAATTTTCTTTTAATGTTACTTATGTTCTAAATTAAATAAACGTTCAGAATTTATTTTCAGAAATACAGAACTTATATCACAAGGCAATTTTTGTCGTGAGTGTGACAACTCTGTGACTTTGGCTGGTTTGCCGACCCGATTGTGAGCGAAAGGGAACCGATTCGATTGCAAATGCTCCTCTGCCATTGGATAGCTTGACCAGTGCTTTAATGAAAATTTTTATCTTAATGAGAACCATTAAAGAACTGGTGATTCATATTTAATATGCAGATTAAAGGTTGGGAGTAGAAAAAATATATTAAAACAATAATGCATTTCGTATGTAATATTGTTCATTTTTATTGTGCTTCAATCTGAAAAAATTTTACTTTCAGTGATATTTGCTATTTTTTCTTGTTTCCTTGATACAGGAATTTAGATACATTTTTTTCCAAAACGAAGAAGTTAAGTAAAAAATTTATGAGACATTTTTTATTTACACATACCTACAAACTGGCTTATCAGAATAACTAGATTTGACAGTTTTGTTGTACTAATAATTGATATATCCATTTACAAAGGTTGAGTTCATTTCGAACTTCGGACCCAGGTATCTCTGTTGGTAATCCAGATACAAAAATATTATGCAGACAAAAGTTGTTCAATACAATGTGGGTCATCTGATTGTACTGATGACATTGACCTTGTGGATCAATTTCATTGTAATTTGAAGGTGAAGGTTGTTTTTTAAATAGAACACCCTGTATATTTTTGTTTTTTCATATTTCCCGAGAAAATCGAATAAGAATGGTTTTTACAGCTGCAGTCTAAAATGAGTACCTATGTTATGACTTACAAACAATTAACTGAAAATCGCAGTTTCTTATTTTGAGAGCCGTGTACATCGGAAATTGTTCCAGATATCAAAAAAAAAAATGCTTACATGTCCCTATCTTAACTTTTCACGTGGTATCCTACTGTTGTTTAAATTTTAATACAGAGTGAAGAAAATTATCAGATTTTTAACCACCCTGTATAAAAATTTCATCCACACAATAGGATACTACATGAAAAATTTGGATAAGGGCATGTAAGCCGTTTTCCGATAGTTAGAACCGTATTTTTATGCGATTCAATTATGAATATTTTCACTGTTTTTTAAATTGACTTTCTGAAATTCTCCATAGTCAGGTCACATTAGCAAAGTCGTTAACTGCGAAAATTATATTCAATTTCGTTTGAAAACTGTCACAAAATGTATTTTTAAATTTAACAAAACAAAGGTTTAACAATTTTACCCCTTTTCCTATGTGCGCCACTGGCTAACTTTATTTAAAAAATGTTCTTTTTTAGGCTACCTTTAAATTCGAAAAAAAGTTACAAGGAAGTTTTAAAATTGAAAATTTTAAAGTAATAAAGTCATTGAAAAAATTCGAATATCTCGGCCATTCTTCTTATTTGCTTCTTGAAATTCTTAAAGGTTAAAGTTTTTGGTGTCTACTGTAAAAACTTCAGTTGAATTCCTTCAAAAATATGCTCATAAATGGTTATAGAAAATGTGAAAAGGTGAAAATGTAAAATGTAACCCTGCTTGCCTGCTTCCAGTTTCAGGTGTGCAGGAAAGACTTCGATTTCGTACGTCGAGTAGGAAGGATGGTCCTGCAGACTTTAAAATAACAAAAGAACGTTCGTTTGTGTGTTGACAAAAATAATTACCATAGGCTAAATAAGTAACTATAGTGGCGCCACCACGTAGGCAAACTTGTCAATTCGATGCGTCAAGTACCGCGTTCCCGCTAGACATTTTAATGTATTTCTTATTGCAAACATGAGATCGTTCCTGGATAAAAAAAAAGTCGGGAAGGCGAACTTGTTGGCGGAAGTCTTTTCTTCATACTCTTCCGTCGACTTTCGGGGATGAACTTCGCGAATGATCCCTTCCGTGGAACCCAAAATGTCAGACATTGTTTTACGACAGCGTGTCATAAACCACATTATGTTAGCTTTTGGGCCCGATGACGTACCGGTTATCATACTTAAAAAATGCGCCACTGAGATGTCATCTGTTTTCTGTCGACTTTTCAATCTGTCGTATACAGAGTAAATATTTCCTTCTTGCTGAAAATGTGCACGAATCCAACCTATTCCTAATAAACGCAAAAAAACTATACCAAATAACTATCGACCAGTAGCTGCTTTCAGTAATATCCAAGATTATGGTTAAAGCTATTAACCAACATCTTTTAAAGTACTTGGAAGGAGCTAATATAATCAGCGACCGCCAATACGGATTCCGCAAACAGAGGTGACCTCCTCACCTACGTCACCGAGGTGTGGAATAGCGCAATCGAACACCATGGGGAGTCTCGAGGGGTTGCGCTTGATATTTCTAGAACTTTCGAGCGTGTCTGGCATGATGGACTGTTGGAAAAACTGCAGGCTTATGGCATGCCCGAAAAATTCTGCTTGTGGCTTGCTAGTTATCTCAGAGATCGTTCATTACAGGTGGCAGTCGATAGAGTTCTTTCTGAGACCTTTTCTATCAATGCCGGTGTGCCTCAGGGATCCATTTTATCTCCGACTCTCTTTCTTATATTTATAAATGACTTGCTTGAAACAACAAAAAATCCAATATACAGTTTTTCCGACGACAGTACACTCATATCTTCTTATATCTTAGACGCGCGAACATCTGACATCGACGCACAGACTCGCAGGGAGCAAGAAGTTGCCATACTTAACATAGACTTACAAAACATTCTAGCTTGGAGCGATATAAATCTTCTCCATAAAAACCAACGTTTTGGAGCCAGATATATGGTGATGGCGGGATACTCTCTTACTCAGCGTCATCTCTTCGTTTACTTGGAGGGAGCCTCGGAGCGAACATATCTTGGCATGATTATGTTGCAAGTCTGGCGAAGAGCGCTTCTCAAAAACTTGGAACACTCTTCCGCACGAAGAATGAATACTGATCACATATTTGGAGCTCAGCTCCTAAACATACGCTGAGACTACTCGACTCTATTCAGAAAAGAGCCATCCGCTTGATTGGGGACCCAGATTTGACAAAAAATTTAGACACTCTCGAACATCGAAGAAGAGTAGCTGACCTGAGTCTGTTTTACAGATATTTTAATGGAAAGTGTTCAAAAGACGTGGCTCACTTGATCCCACCAAGATCAAGACCGCGCAGAAATACACGCCGAGCCGCAGACGCTCATCCGTATCAGGTTCAGCTCGTTACACCTCGTACCACCCTATTTCAGACTTCTTTTATGTATAGAACCGCATCACTTTGGAATAGCATTCCAAAGGGAGTGTTTCCCGAAGTATACAACCTGCAGCAATTCAAGGCCAACGTGAATCGGCAGTGCATGTGCATTTTCAATAAAAAAAAATCGTGGGAAATTGAACGACGGTAAGAGTGGATTGTTGCGGTACGTCGGATCACAAGTATATGCTTAATGTACGCATATATTACTCCTGAATCATTCTTTAGATAGCAAATTAAAGTTAAAGAATTTAATTTAAGTCATTTAAATAATACTGATAAACAATAATACTGCAAAAAAATTTCTAGCTTTATTTCAGGCGAAGGGTTCCAAATCATAGCCAATAAATCAGTTTCTGAGCAGCGGAATGCTTACAGCAAATACACTAGACTATAATACGTCCAACTCCGGCAATTTTACATGCATTTCGAAGGCAGCCGCTGTGCCAGCGCCATCGAGTGTCGCGAGTTGCAACTTACACACTGCACCATAGTGATGTGCAACAGATAACAGTATCGAGTAGATATTGATACATTAGTCACAAGTATCTGATACGTTGAGTTGATTACTTGATTACTTTTGCTTGCTTGATACTTAATCATTATACCCAGACCCCGGACCCGATATTTCTCTATGGGATCGTTGAGCACCTACTGACTAGTTATGCAAGGCTACTTCGGTCCTCTAAGAAAATTTAAAAAAGTAAAAATTTCAAGCCAGAAAACAAAAAAGGAATAATTATAGAATAGGTATACTTGATT
Organism: Malachius bipustulatus; assembly: GCA_910589415.1. NCBI lineage: Eukaryota > Metazoa > Arthropoda > Insecta > Coleoptera > Melyridae > Malachius > Malachius bipustulatus. The sequence continues at coordinate 3,562,795 of OU342630.1, read as the reverse complement.
CTTTAAAAATTATAAGTAATAACATAATAATTATCAAATAAAAATGTAAATATGTAACTGTATTACATATAATGAAAAAATACTTGAGATGGAATGTGAAATAAGCAAAAAAAAAAATTTTTTCATTTATTTCAGTCTTGGGAGAAAAAAAAATTAAGATACCTACATAGGTATACGTATAATACCTACCTAAATATGTATGCTAGAAAACAAAAAAAGAAAAAAAAACAATAATTAGCCTCGTTACTCTTTAAAAAATTTAACATTTTATTAACAAATAAATCTAACTCCTACCTACTGTAATGATCCGGGACTATCATGCCATCGATTTTTAAATTCATGCTCGACTAGGACTGGGTGAGACCACCGGGGATGCTGTTGAAAATCTGATTTGCACGAATGGTAGAGGCACAGAATTAAGTCTATTCTGTGCTGGAACCGTCTAAGAAATACCGTTTAGAGAAATACCAAATACATTAGACTATAGTCATATAAGATATAGTCATGTAAATGTTCAAAAGTACAATTTTTTTAAATCATAAATTTTTATGTTTTTTTTCAAATATCAAAGTCGTGACCTACCCAAAAATGTCGTAAATAGCCGTTTTGAATGCAAAATTATGCAATGAACAAAACCTATTAGGTCTGACCTGGTTATACGTCAAAAAAAAAAAAATCGATAACGGAGCGACTTTTACACCGAATTTCGCTCCACTAACAGTATTTCCCATCTCTATTCCGGGCCCAGTGAACAACTGTAGCGGTCCTCAAGCCGCCAGGTTCGCTAGCGTCGCCTCGCTGCCGGTTTTCAGTCGAAGTTGGACGTATTATAGTCTAGCGTATTTGCTTACAGTAATATTTCCCAGTTTTACAGCTGCAAAATATGTCTACAACTCTTCGACTTATTAATCATAAGCTGAATAAAAACCCCGAAAACATGAATAAATGACGAGGAAATGTGAACTTATTATGTTGATTAGAATGGTGATATTTTTAAATGAAACTTTCCTTTTTTATAAATTATATCACCCGAACAATGGAAAATTAATAGGTATTTTAATTTTTACGAGTGCTATGTGCACCTCTCAACGATTTAGAATAAAAGCGGTCAAGACTGACTGCTTGAAAATGACTTTAAATAATAAAGACACAAGTTAATAAAGGGCCTATGTAACACTTATTTAAAAACCGATGTTTTTCCATAAATGAAGGGTCTATACCGTTTAAAATATCTTCCGTTAAAATACATCATGAAATAAAGGAGTTATAAGTGTATAAAGGACCCATGTACTAGGTAGTAATATTTTTTATTTATTAACTTCAAACTGAACTATCTTGAAAAACTGATTTTGCTACATAGGCCCTTTATCTACTGGTGTCTTCAATTATTATAGTCATAATAAATAAAAAAAATCTAGAAATACACTGACAAAAAATAATAAAAAAAAAATATTTTATTTTAGCGAAACAAGATCTCAAAGACTAGGATGTCGCATCGAATTGCGGACTAAATCCACGAGGAGGCGAGGAGGCGCGCTGCGCGAACAGCCGATTCTTACTTAGCGTATACCCCCAGTTAATTCAAACCTTAAAGGCCGGTTCTCACTTGTACGACACCCGACGACAACGACAACGCGACAACACGACAAAATTGCGGGGGGAATTCACCCTGAGTCTTGAGTCTGGTTCCCACTTTTACGACACCCGATGACGTGCCATGTCGTCGACACTATCCATATTATTAATTCACTCCTCGAAAACTTACAAGCAAAATTTTTTTCAATTTTGGTTAATAAATTATGACATTTATGGAGTTAAATCGTTTCATTACCAGGCAACGTCGATTACTACAAAAGTTGACCAGTTTGAAAATTCAAATTCAACATTGATATCATACAGTCATAGATTCAACGTTCCAAAAATATTTTCAGTTATCCAATTAATATTAATGTTCTTCGATGGGGTTTTCCGCTAACGCGTCGGGGACGAAATCACTTCTAGAGCTACAATAATACTTTTTTCCTTGTATAATAATATATAACTATTAGTTATCTGCAAAATGTCAATAAAGTAAGCTTGTATTTTCAAGATTGACATCTGTAATCCTATCAAAATCAAGAGCTGTCCGTTGTAAAAATTCTATTCAGTTAAGACAAACATCTTCGCTGTCAGGGCCTACTCCTAACGGATTCGTTTTCGAACATCCTTTATAATGTAAATAAAAAGATTGTGGTGAATGTTACCGTCCTATGCTCTATGAATGGTAAGTCATGTTCCCAATTTTCACATTTCCAACCTCCTTTTTTTAACAATCTAGTACGTAGATCCTCTCCATTCATAAACTTTCACCCCAGATCTTTATCTGGCTGCCATCGGTCTCCATCGATATTCCGTAGCGGGATCGGACAATTACCTGACTGTGGGAGACGGCGGTGTGTCATTGTTGTTCTGACTGATCCTCGGCTATTCATCCTGATAGCCGGTTCATCCTTTCATTATCCTCACCCTCGTCACCCCCCTCTGCCGATCCTGGACAGTCGGATGGACAGGCCTACGGCGAAGTGGGATAATCAGCTGGATGATACGGGGGAAAATAAACTTCATTGTGGTTTGTAAGGAATTATATCGAGTGGCGAGACGGAGCTTTTCTGTCTGATTTGTTATCAGTGGGATGGTTTCTATTTTCCACTATCTTGGTTCAATAGTTGCATTGATTGAACTAATCGATGATTTAGGTATATACGCTAAGTAAGTATCGGCTGTTCGCGGAACGCGCGCCTCCTCGTGGATTTTTTCCGCACTTTTGTGCAGCATGCTAATCCTTGACGCTCGTTTCCATAAAATAAAACCTTTTTTAAAATCATTATTTGGAAGTGTATTTCTAGATTTTTGAATTTATTATGACTACAATTATTATTAAAAGTCATTTCCAAGCACCCAGTCTCGACTGCTTTCGTTCTAAATCATTGAGAAATGGGCGAAATCTCATGATGAGTTTTCACATGAGCGATGTTAGAGAATAGGTTTACATGGAACTTTTCTTCAAGAAACCGCTCATTTAGAGAGACTCCTGGTGCACATAACACTCGTAAAAATGAAAAAACCTATTATTATTTCCCTATCGTTCAGGTGATATAATTGTTCCATTTAAAAAATATCACCTTTCCTATCAACATAATAAGTTCATATTTCATCTCATGTTGTCGGGTTTTTTATTCAGCTTATGTAAAAAGTCGAAGAGTTTTGGACATATTTTGCAACCGTAAAGCAGGAAAATATACATTCGGCTGCTCAGAAACTGATTTATTGACCATGATTTAGAACCCTTTACCTGAAATACAGCTCGAAAAAAATTATAGCAGAAGTTATTGTTTTATTAGTATTACTTAAATGTCTTAAATTAACTAAATTTTTTAACTTTAATTTACTATCTAAAAAAAGATTCAGGAGTAATAAATGCGTATGTAATCAAGCACATAAGGTACTCTCGTATACAAAAACCCTTCCCGATTTTTTTTTATCCCTGAACGACCTCATATTTGCAATAACAAATAAATTAAAATGAATAGCGGGCACGCAGGACTTGCCGCATGAAAATGTCAAATTTGCCTACTTGGTGGCGCCACAATAGTTACTTATTTAGCCTATAGGTTAATAAATAACTCGATCCGATTGTTTAAGTTGAACAATAATTTTTCACGTTTACAAACCAAACATGAGAAATACGTTTATAAAAGCGTTCGGTAAAGTGACATAAGGCAAACCCAAAGTTCATTACAGTGCAGTTTTGTAGTTATGACAGTGACGCTGACAAAAAAAATTGCCATAAATAATCCTAACCAAATCCTAACCATTGAATAAACACGTAGGATCACCTAAGTAGACAACATTTTTTGATGACAACAATAGTGATAGATAAAACAGTCGCTTTTAAAACAGTATTTACTTTTACTATATCACATATTAATGCTGATTTATGCAATAGAAGTATTATTTACTAGTATACACTCAAGATATGTTCAACTGAATTATTGAGAGGCCAGGTATTTTAAAATACTAAAATATTATATTATCTGACACTCGCAATCAGATGGACCAGTGACTGTAAAATACTCGATTTTTCGATGTTTATTATTTATAGGATCATAGGTCATATAATACTATTACGATTATTAAATAATAATCAATATTGTTACCTATTAATTTGAGATTTATATCATCAAATATTATACTATTAATTTAATACAGGGTGTCCCAGCTTATTCGAAGCGATCTCTGTAGGCCAAACGATGGACTTTTCCAAAAAACTTTTTGAAAATTCAAGTACAGAATCACAATGGCCATAATTTAAAATTATTTTGGAGTATACAGAGTGTCCCATATGACAGTGGCATATCAAAGTTATGTTTTTTTAAACGGAGTGCTCCTATGTTATTGCATTTTTAGAGTGTCTGAAAAGAGAAAATAAGATTGGCTTTTACAGTTGTTGTTTAAATTCAGAAATTTTTGAGTTATAAACAAGTGAAAATCGTTAATTTTCAAGTTCAAGTTCGAGTTCAAAGTAGTACAACGAAAACGGCTGAAGATAGAGAAAAACGGCTTACATGTCCCTATTTTAACTTTTTATGTACTATCCTATGGTATAGAAACATTTGTACTTTATTTGATTTTTTTATTTGGCGACGCGTGGAGAAATCTCTGAATTTTTCAAATTTTTTATCACCCTGTATAAACATTTCATCTACATCATAGGATAGTACATCAAAAAGTAAGATAGGGACATATAAGCCGTTTTTCTCTATCTTCAGCCGTTTTCGTTGTACAGGGCCTTGAACTTGAAAAATGACGATTTTCACTTGTTTATAACTCAAAAACTTCTGAATTTAAACACCAACTGTAAAAACCAATCTTATTTTCTCTTATCAAACAATCTAAAAATGCAATAACATAGAAGCATTCCATTTAAAAAAACATAACTTTGATATGCCACTGTCATATGGGACACTCTGTATACTTGCAAAAAGTTTTTGGAAAAAGTCCATCGTTTGGCCTAAAGAGACCGCTTCGAATAAGCTGGGACACCCTGTATAGGTACATTTATCTACTTATGTCAAGTTCGTAAGTGAATTGAAATATTATTCGCTAAACGTTAAAGTGAAGTGAATGGTTTCAGTTTCTTGGCGTAATGGATACTATTGACACTGAGGGTCATTCCGATTATAATGTAGGCACCACCGTTTAATTATATAAAAAATGGTCGCGTTATGCTCGAAGGAAATTTATAGTGTGAAACATGTACACAAAATCAATTTTTCACTCGTGTGAAATGCGGTACTTGACTTCGTCTCGCACCGCAACATTTTCGTACTCGTTAGAAATATGCCACTTTGTGCACTTGTTTCACAATATACTATTACCTAAGAGTTCCGTACACACCTGAAATTGCTACAGTAGGCTGAGAAACAAGTGCATAAAGTTGAGAATTTCACACGAATGAACTTGCCATTTCATATGTTTCCATGGTAACATCTTACTGGGTATTATTATAGACCACCACACTACTTTTCTGCCTGAAGAAAAGATGCAGTGCAGTGTTTTGACTTTCCTTCCGCAAAAGTGGTCATAACTGCTTAAGGGAGCCATACTGGAGGAAAAAGTAAATGAACTTAGAATCTATAATCGACAATGGATGCTATATCCACAACTATTTCGGGATTAGCCTGTATACAGAGTGTCTGGTAAGTACTTCGGCGAAATTAATCCTGAGCTGCAGGAGAGAGACACATTTCGCGTCTCGCTGTACTTACGTGGTCACTGGTCATGGTTCCGGTTGATTTACCTGGTTCTGGTCTGGTTCTGGTTCGAGATCGATGGAATTTGGTTGGAAAGACTTTTTAAACGAACTTCCATAAAACACGGAACTCCTCACGTAGCTCGATATATTCATTTGTTATATAAGTCTGTGACTAAAAATCACAATTATCTAATCAATATTGTGTATAATTCAAAATCTACTTAAGAATAAATTGAACTTCTAAGATTTGACTTGAACTGCTTGAACACTTATTTCTTATCAGTTTATCTTTTCTTCGAGCTACATGGAAGGGAGATGGATGGGTGCTGTACTAGGGAAAACCCCTCGAAAGCCTAGTCCATCAGTGAAATGTTACAATGCTAATTTCAATGCTAATTTACAGAGTGCTTCACGCAGCACGGAAAATGACTCATCGGGTGCTCATGGCTGGTAGGTACTGCCCGACAATATCCGAGCCATCAGGAATGGTCTTACTGTAACAAGGAAAAGAAACAGCGCACAGTATATCGTTTTGACAAACAAGTTTCTATTTGAAACATGAAATGGGCGGCATTCAATCAACTGGGTAACAATGACTTGAAAGTTGAATTTTAGTGACCTGTCTAATTTGTCACTTCTGGATTGTCACACTGTGTGCGAGAGTTATTTGCTTGTATTGATTACTTTCTCATTGATTGCCGTAAATAATTGATTCAGCGTAATTTTATTATATTTCTGTCTAAAAAGACATTAAAGAAAACTTATCCTGGTTTAATTTACAATTTGCAATCGGAGATTTCATTGATATGCTCCGTAAAGAATTATTATGACACATGGTCTTATTTATTGACGAGAGATTTTCCCACGGCTTTATTTATTGGATCTTGTTTGGAGGATCTTACAATCTAACTTAACCTAAGGGTGGTTTTGATGGTGTGCACAGGATGAGGGAAGCTATAGCTTTGATCGTTGATAATAATGATTTATTGTTTATAATGCTGTTTATATAGTTTATTTATAGGGCCGTAGCCCCTCGAGATCGGAATGTTACTTCGAAATCGGAATATTTCATCGAGATCGGAATTTTGCGTCGAAATCGGAAAATTTATCCCTCGTCGGTGCCTGTGTCCGTCAAGTGTTAGTATACGTACAGAGTACGCAATTTAGAGCGGAAGTGGGAAACAGAGCTAGGTCCAGGTTTCTTCAACGTTCTGTGATAATCCCTCAGCGAGAAGCTTTATCCTCCAGTCCATGTACCCCAATACACACGACTGAAGAACAAAGACGACTACTACTGGAACTGTATCCGATACAATCTTACTATATACCATGCCCGTGGGAATAGAGCACGTATATTCTAAGAAGGTCCTATGAGCAATTACTAGAAAAGTGTAGTTTATCGGTAACCATAAAATCTGTCTGGGAGAATTACATGGAAGAAGTATTTATTTTTCCTTTGACAGGAAGTTTGCAGGGTTTTGGCTTTTGGTGAGATTCCTCTTCAGTGGAAGAGTGAGTATATTTCCTGCTGTCAGAAAGTTGTAGGAATTGTGTTTTGGCTTTTGGGAGTAATTCATCGTTGGAGCGAAATTCGCCCGTTGTAGCAAATTTGGATTTTAGCAAACTTGGAAGAGTTTTATCTTCAGACTGGGCGGACTTCGCCCATTGTAGAAAACTCAGATGTCCGCGGAAAAGGCGGACACCGCCTTTCTCAAGGTCGTAGAAAGTCACCAAACTACGGAAAATGTTGCTCTAATGGTTTGTGATTTAGAGTACCAAGTCTGTTGTCTGCCCACTCACGACTTAGGTTAGTTTGCTTGCCAGCCAAAGGCAATAGTTAGGATGCCAGGCACTCCTGCTGTAAGGGGGGAGATTGGTAAATGTCGAGGGAACTGTATTACAAGATCAAATAAATTGTTGAACTATTTCGTGGACGTTTTACGTGAACAGTACTCAGGGTTTCCACATGAGGCGAAACATACTCTGCTCTACTACTCTTTCTACATGCTACATGCAATAAGCGCAACACACACTCCTTTGCCTACAAATTCATTCGTTTTCGCTTTTCCTTTCTTGACGAAAACACCCAGACGAACTGCCGAGCAAAAGTCCTTATCGAGAACTTTCCTTCATTTTAGGTGGTCCTCGAGCGCACACGGAGAATAATAGAAGCCATTTTTTGTTGTAGGGAAAACCGCTACGTGCATATTATTTTGCTTTGTTTAAAAAGTCAAATATTTCATTAGCACAATCGCTTATAAGTAGCTTGCTTTTCGATTTTATGGTTAAATATTTTTCTGGTATAAATAGTTGTGTGCACTTGCACTAGCCAGTTGGCGGAAGTATTGTTTGGTGATAAATATTTTTATTTTATAGGTGCACTTGCACTAGCCATTTGGCAGATTTAATAGTTTGGTATAATATATTTACAATAGCCAGTTGGCGGTAAATATTATTTGGTGGTGCACTATTTTTAATAGTGTGATAAATTATGGCCGTAGGTATTTATAAATAGTTGTTGTTAATATTTTCCTTTTTTATTAAGCCAGGGAGCGTAAAAAGCTACAACGAGGTCCGAATAGGGACGTCTATTTCTTTTTGTTATTCGAGTAGAACCAGTTTGAAAAGCATCAAGATGTGTCACTTTGTAAAGTCCCGTTTAACAAGTTTCGGGATTGGTTTGGCCTTATTTATTTTCACATAATACACAACCACACTTATCCGTAAATTTGAAATTCCCGCTATCCTTTTACCTACTCCTCTAAGTTACCGATCGTCCGCGCAGCGAGAAGGTACAACAAGAGAAGAAGAAGAAGACACTCTCCGCCGCAGTCGAAAATCGCCGCTACTTAGAACTATCATTTTTTATTTAAAAAACCCGCTTATCCGCTGTTAAAAGTGAAATCAAAAGTTGATCCCGCTGTAGAACAATTACGCGATCATTATCGTAATAGTGCCTGTCGGAGGGAAAGTGCTATAACAAGAATTACGGTTTGGGAAAAGGAAAATCTCCAGCGACCAACCAAATAAGGTAACTCCTTTTTTTATCAAAAATTTCCCACCATAATTTTTGGTCCTATGACCCGATCATTACATATCACAGTCCATATATCCTCAATAATACATAATACACGCTTAATATTAAATCTTTTTGATAAATTTAAATCATTCATTTATTCATAAAATTAAACGCCGACATTGTCGCTGTCTTATCAAGTAGATATCACTTTTGAAATGTCTACATTAAAAGTATTAGAAGCTAAGCAACAGAGCTTATTTTCTATTGCTCAAAATTTATATGAATTAAGTAAATCAGTTGGAACCTCAGAGGGAAATCAAAGATTTCTAACACGTACAAAAACTCTAGATAAAGTTAGGGATGAATATATGCAGGTTGTGCAGGATGTGAACCTTGAAAAATTAAAATTAAAACCCGAATATACTCCCTCCTTTAAAGCTGCAGAAGCATTTGATGAGATCTATTGTCATATAAAAACTACTGAGCAAAGTTTAGCCGACTTGACCAAAATCAAAACCGAACCCAATATTCCTGCTGTAACTAAACCGCAACAAAAACTACCGGTATTAGAACTAGTAGGATTTAATGGTAACCCTATTCGTTGGCCATTATTTTATCAAAATTTTAAAGAATTGATTCACGAAAATAAACAGCTCACAGACGCTGAACGTGTTCAGTACTTAATATCAAAACTTTCCGGATCGGCCTTGTCGGTCACCGCCGGGGTGCTGCCAACTGCTTCTAACTACCCTATTATTTGGAACTTGCTGATTGAAAAATATCAAGATTCTCGCACTCTCGCTGTTCAGTACTTAGATAATATGTTTAAGTTTAAACCCATTCTCAATGCTTCACCGCAAAATTTAGACAATTTTCTGGAACACTTTTGTGCTTCAGTTGCCGCTTTAAAAGCCGTCAACCTACCAGATTTGGCTGATTTTATTATCACGAATATCGCTCTAAATAAACTCGATAAGGGCACTGTTAACATTTTTGAGCAAGATTCTCGCTTGGAAAAAATACCTACGTACTTACGCTTCATTAGAAAAATTTGTTAAAGAACAAACTAGAGTCTTGACGCGCACCCAACAACTTATCAGACCATTAACGTATATTTCTCCCTCGAAAACCGCATCCTCCTCACAAAATATCTCAAAAGGCAAGCAATCCTCTTTCCATTCATTTGTAATAAATAGTAACTCATCAGTTCGCTCATGCAATGTTTGTCAATCAGATGACAAGCACCCTCTATTCCGCTGTCCAAAGTTTGTTAGCTTGGATGTTTCCGCTAGGTACGATATAGTGTCAAAAAACGCATACTGTAAAAGCTGTCTAGGTTTTCATAAAACTAGACAGTGTAGATCCTCAAGAACCTGCTTCAAATGTAACAGACGTCATCATTCGTTATTACATTTCAGTAGTTTCAATTCCTCCCAGGCCTCTCAAGATAATAAACCATTATCGCTGTCGACCACGACAAAAATCGTTCCTGCAACTGAGTTGCACGCTACTGTCCCAGATGTGAACGCGGCAGATAGTGTTTTTAAAAATAAAATGCAAATGCATGAAACCCCGAGCAAGGAGTGCTTATTTACGAATACAAATTCTTCGAGTCCTTATACTGATGTTTCACCTACCGCTCGAGTTTATGTTTGTGATAACAGTAAAGCCGACTTGAACTGCAGTATTCGAATATTATTAGACACCGGCTCAAATGCTAATTTTATTACTGAATCTTGCTGTAAACGATTAAACTTGATCATTAATTATCAATCATCATCAGTACATGGGATCGGTATGTTGGTACGTCCTATCCTAGGATATACTCTTATTAGTTTTCGATCTAGATTTGACTCTCGCTATCAATACACGATAAAATCCGCAGTTGTTGAAAAGATTACAGGGAATTTGCCCACCGCGCAACTAAGCACAGAAGCTCTAGATTATTTCAAGGGCACACTCTTAGCAGACGACAAATTTTTCTCTCCTTCAGAAATCGATTGCGTCATCGGTTCAGGGTTGTTTCCGCATCTATTGTTATCAAAAAAGATCATTCACCCTAACTCCGGAATAATCGCGGTCCAATCCACACTTGGTTATTTAATGATGGGCGAAGCTAAATGTGCGGAAATTAAGCCAAATAATTCTTACGGCCTACACGCAGTCATCCAGGGAAAGGAAACAAGCTTAGATGACATGCTACAGAAATTCTGGGATTTAGAATCGGTTCCTTCACGTAAATTTCTTAGTCCTGAGGAACAAAGATGCGAGGAAATCTTCAATAATCATGTTTTGCGCGAACCAGATGGTCGATACGTCGTTTCATTGCCCTTTAGAGAGACTCCTGATCAATTGGGGGACTCATATTTTACCGCTAAGCGCAGATTATTATCGTTGGAAAAGAAACTAGATTCAGACATAGTTTTACGCACAGGTTATAACGCAACAATTCAAGAATACATTGATAAAGGTTTCTTAAATAAAGTAATTGAATCAAGACCGCCCCCTCATGCATATTATATACCGCACAGAGCCGTATATCGGCCTGATAAGGATACTTCAAAGGTTAGAGTTGTTCTTGATGCTGGCAGTAAGACATCTTCTGGAAAGAGTCTTAACGATATTTTGTATTGTGGGCCTAACCTTCAGTCCAATATTTTCGATTTGCTTATCAATTTTCGACTCTTCGCTATCGCGGTATCAGCTGATTTAGAAAAGATGTTCTTCTCGATCAAAGTCGAACGGGAACACCGCCGCTTCCAACGAATACTTTTCAGATTTAATGCTGAGCAGCCCATGGACATCTATGAGTTTGAACGTGTACCATTCGGATTAAAATGCTCGCCTTATCTCGCCATGCGCGTGATCAAAAGGTTAGTTAGTGACGAAGGTGATAAATATCCACAAGCGGCACCCATTGCTTCAACTTACGGTTAGATGGATGACTATTTGCATTCAGTACATACCCCTGTAGAAGCCCTCGAACTGTATAAGCAGTTAAACGCTCTCTTCGGAAGTGCAGGTTTCAACCTGACTAAATGGATCTCTAATTCATTGGAATTTTTGGGACATATTCCCGAGGAACTTCGCTTATGTAAGAATGTCCGATTTGACTCTGATTCAGAAACTAAGCTAATAGGCTTACGCTGGAACCCGGCTGACGATAATTTTATTTTCAGAGCTAACTCTGATTCTCAATATTTCAACGCTACTAAACGTTCGATATTATCAGCTACTGCATCGCTTTTTGATCCCCTAGGTATGATCGCTCCATTAACAGCATGCATGAAACTTCTAGTACAAGAGTGCTGGAAGCGTGAGCTGGGCTGGGATGAAGAGCTGCCAGACGACCTTTCAAGAATGTGGTTTCAAATTCACTATGAGCTCGTTAATTTTTCGCAGGTTAATATTCCTCGTCACATAGGTATTTTTGAAGACTCATTTATAACTCTATTAGGTTTCGCAGACGCTAGCGAAAAGTGTTATGGTGCGGTGATATATATTCGCATTGGTTCGCTGACTTCGAAAGCAACTAATGTTTCTCTTCTCTGCGCGAAATCTCGTGTTGCACCCTTAACCCTCCAGTACTCGCACCCTGTTTTATAGCATCAGTTCTCGCATGGATTACAATAGTAGTTAAACCTAAAATATCTTCTGTATTATTTCTTAAAGTATTTATTGAAATAGGTATTGCTAATTATGATTAACTGTACTTTAGTTCATAAAATAAAACAAATCTAAGAAAAAAAACCACTTTTTTCTATAATATAAAAAGATGTGCATGAGGTATACATTTTTAATTTGATTCGTCCGGAATCTCCTCACTTGGACCCTCACTGCAGCTCAGGCATATTTCTTGAAGATGAACAGGACACACCCAATTTGTACAAGTATGACACCATTTTCGAGTACTCTTATTTCGGCTTCTTCCGCAAAGGTAGCATCTTCCTACTGAGCTTTTTCTTACGAACGTGAGTTCTCGCGTGGATTACAATAGTAGCAATACACAATTTTTTTCTAGCTGCGCACTAACCGGAGACCTCTGAACTACTGAAACAGCTGATTGGAAAGTTTTAGGAAGGTACTGAAGGATAGGGAACCCAAAAAAATTTCTTGCGTGAATTATAGTCTAATTTGTAACCCTGGACTACGTATGTAATCCGCGCGAGCACTGAAGGGTTAAAAAAGCTATCACTCGCAAGATTGGAATTGTGTGCTGCTCATCTTCTCGCATTACTCATACAATCAGTCATTAATAGTTTCCATTCTCGTTGCGCAATTGATAAAATATTTGCATTCTCTGACTCCACTATCACTTTGGCCTGGATACACTCGTCCCCGCATAGATGGCAAACATTTATTGCCAATAGAACCGCCGCTATTCAAGAAATTGTCGATCCTGAGCATTGGCATCATGTGCCAGGAAAGGACAATCCCAGTGACATAATATCTCGCCCTGTTACTCCCGGTAAATTGATCGATAATGAAATGTGGTTCCAAGGACCTTCTTGGATCTCCTCCCCGCAACACCAATGGTCTATCACGCCTTTCAAAAAAGAATCCGCTCCCGCTGATATGCCTGAAACTAAGGCATTGTCACTAGTTGTACAAATCGCTAATCCCGAGCCTCATCCAATCTATACTCTCGCTGATCGAGTTTCCTCATGGAGTAAATTACTCAGGGTAGTAGTTTTAATTTTACGCTTCCCGAAAAAACTGAGTTCTAAGGGACCAGTTTCAGTTTCGGACTTGGACAAAGCCGAGAATTACATTTTAAAATGTGTTCAGCAGTCACATTTTCAAGACGATATCCAAGCTTTGAAGTCAGGAAAGTCCTGTCGTCTCAAACTACGCAAACTCAACCCATTTATAGAAAACGAGATCCTCAGAGTAGGAGGTCGCTTACAGAATGCACCGCTTAGTTATGAACAACAACACCCTATTTTGTTACCATCCAGAGATCGCATCGTTCAGTTATTGGTCGAGTATCATCATATATTACGATGTCATGCAGGACCTACTTTATTGTTAGCTCTAGTACGCCATAGATATTGGATATTGTCTGGTCGCAGTCTTGTACGCAGGGTGGTTCATTCTTGCAACCCTTGTTTTAAAAATAATCCAAAATCATCATCGCCTTTGATGGGAAGCCTACCTGAATTTCGCGTCAGTCAACACAAACCTTTCGCTAAGTGTGGTGTTGATTACGCAGGACCTTTAGCTATCACACTAACTAGAAAACGCGGAGTTTAAAGCCAAAAAGCTTATATTTGCTTATTCGTATGCTTGGTCACTAAGGCCTTACATATTGAATTAGTGTCGGATCTTTCGAAAGATCTGTTTCTAGCCGCCTTTAAACGATTCATCTCTCGTCGGGGTCCCGTGTCTCTCATTATCAGTGACGGAGGCAGAAACTTCGTCGGGGCACGCAGACGATTGGATGAAATTTATTCTTTGGTATATTCCAAGGACTTCGCTAGAGAGATCGTTAAAGATTTAACGCCGCAAAAGATCGAATTCAAGTTGAACCCTCCATACGCCCCTCACATGGGCGGCCTATGGGAAAGTAATATTAAGAGTGTAAAAACTCACCTCTTTAGAGTAATCGGCAATCAGATTTTAACCTACGAGGAACTCAATACCATTCTCATTCAAATCGAAGCGCTAATGAATTCGCGTCCTCCCTGTTGTCTAAGTAATGATCCTTCGGATCCAACTGCATTTACGCCCTCCCATTTTCTTAATCTTACTCCGCTGAAATTTATTCCCGCTGAAAATTTAGACAATGTTCCAGTAAATCTTTTACAGCGATATGCTCTGATTGACAAGTTAGTCCAATCTTACTGGCAAAGATGGCATATTGAATACCTCTCGACTCTTCAAGCTAGGGAAAAGTGGAACACTGAAGCATGTCCCGCGGCACAAGGACAGGTTGTAATAATTCGCGAAGATAAACTCCCGCCATTATGCTGGCCCTTAGGGGTGATAGAGGAGGTCTATCCGGGAAAGGATGGAGTAGTTCGCGTAGTAAAGGTGAAGACCAAAACGGGCAGCTATGTTCGCCCTGTGGTTCGCATTTGTCCTCTGCCAAGTCAATAAATCCGCATCCTACCCTGCTTGTATATATTCGTTTAGTTATTAATATTTTTAGTTTAAGTTTAAGGTTTATTCTCGTTTAGATTGTAATCATTTATTCTGTTGAAGTATTACAATACTTCAAGGCCGCCGGCTATGGTTTGGCCTTATTTATTTTCACATAATACACGACCACACTTATCCGTAAATTTGAAATTCCCGCTATCCTTTTACCTACTCCTCTAAGTTACCGATCGTCCGCGCAGCGAGAAGGTACAACAAGAGAAGAAGAAGAAGACACTCTCCGCCGCAGTCGAAAATCGCCGCTACTTAGAACTATCATTTTTTATTTAAAAAACCCGCTTATCCGCTGTTAAAAGTGAAATCAAAAGTTGATCCCGCTGTAGAGCAATTACGCGATCATTATCGTAATAGTACCTGTCGGAAGGAAAGTGCTATAACAAGAATTACGGTTTGGGAAAAGGAAAATCTCCAGCGACCAACCAAATAAGGTAACTCCTTTTTTTATCAAAAATTTCCCACCAGGGATTAATAATAATAATTTACACCTGAGACAATCAATTTACGGATGATCTTTCAAAAGATCAAAAGGTACTTAATAATTATGTTAGTACCAATTTTGGAAATATTTGTGTAAAATATTTTGCAAACCGTATAACAAACCAGTGACAAATAATTAAAGACTTAAATTCAGCACAAATTTGATTATTTATCCTTTTGGGAGCAGTTCCCAGTCAATGCTAATGCCCTAATTATTTTTATAGGTAACTACCTTAAAATGCACATGAACGGGACGCACACATACACAAGCTTGGCCTTGAATATAAAACAAATAATTGAAATAAGCCGAATTGATGTAACTTATATTTTGATATGCCGTTGATAGGTTTTTAAAAAGGAATTTATTCAAAAAGTTACATCTATTCGTTACGAGTTACAATTCTAGACTGAATTATTATAATATTATTTCTAAGATGCTTAAAATGCTAAATTGCACAATTGCATTACACACAGGTCTCTGACCAAGTTCCTTGACTTATTTACTAGAACTACACAACAGGAAATATAAGAATACTGCTGATGTTGGTGTCATATTCTAGGTGGATGGAACTATAACTCCCCCATCGTTAGAATGAAGCTTCTTCTGGAAGATGAATTTTCCGTCGCGTTGTTGCCACTTGTACTGTCGGCATGTCCTTGTTTTGATTTTCGGCAGGTGCCCGGGTTTTCTTAAACTTTATGTAGAGGATCACTGCTGTTATAATTATGACAATGTACAGGATGATGGTCCAGGCACTTGGTATTCGAAGATCTGGTATGATTGGTTCTTCGTCAATTGAAATCATTGGGTTGATCGGTAGTTCTCGAAGGTCTAATTTTTTCAATTCGACTTTGAATTTTTGTTGGTGGATTTTCTTTGGTGTCAGTTTCAATGAGTTAACAATTACTGGTTTTGCATGAGTAGACTCTTGAAATGAAAGTTCTTCTCCACGAAATATTTTCTTGCATGATTTTCCTTCGATCAAATATATTCCAATCAAACTTTTTGTTTCTATCTGGTTTTCACATTGAATTTTCAGCTTTTCTTCTTTCGGAAGTACTGCTAGGTATTGATTCACTTCGGCGACAATTTCTATGTGATTTTCCAGAATTTCTAATTTGCTAAATTGGCATCGGCTTGTGTTTTCGTGCAATAGTATATCTTCTTCACAGGCGGTGTTGTGACTACTTTGTAGATGACTTGGACAGTGATACAGTTTGCCTTGAGTACGTGTACATACATCCCTTAGGGGTTTCACGATATCATTATTGATTGATTTTAGAAAATACCTTGAGCTAGGTATTAGAGTAACAAATTCTGATTCGTGTTTGGTAGGGATAGGAAGAATATAATATAATTCGAAATTCTTTTCGAAGTCAATGGGGACTGATAAGAAATATGTAATCCTATCATGATCTAGTTTACAATTAAGCTTGATTATGCTTTCGAAGTCCAGAATATTATCGAATTTTATTTCGAATGGAAATTGATTTGTATAATGTGAGGAGATTTTTTGAAGTTCTGAAAATAATTCTCTAGAAGTGATTATGCTAGGATGCAACGTATTTAATTTGCAAAACGTAACCGAAGTTTCAATTTCTTGCAAGGTATTGAGAATTGTATTGTAAAGAATTACCAATTGATTAAAAATATCTTTTGCGAACAGCAAATTGATATGATCTATTTCTTCCTTTACCATTTGGCTGAGTTGCATAATTCTAGATTTCAGGATAAGTTGATTATGCTGAATATCATGAATCGTATCGTTAAAATTTTGGACAATGTTATGGCTTAAGCTATACTCCATTTTAATTTGTTCTTGTAAATTCTTTTCATTTTTTATCTAAATGACTTAAAATTTTATAAATTCTTTCGCCATCGTTGGCATCTAAATTTCCAGTAATCCCTTTTACTACTGTTCCTAAGAAATCTACTAAGCCTCTCTTATCTCTAGTATTAATTCTAAGATTATCTATTTTTTCAAAAATTAACTTTTGAGTGTAACTTAGTGTACTATCATAATTTCCTAATTCATTACTATAAATTAAATTATTATTATAAGATGATTTAAGATCATCATATTGATTGTTAAGACTTTTAAATTCATCGAACAATGATTGAAGATGATAAAAGTGAACAAACGTATGCTGCGTGCGTTGAAGTTTTGCAGGTCCTAGGTCGATTGGAAGAACTCCTAAGTTCCTGGTAATATTATTTATTTCTGTCCCTTGTCCGATCATGAGGAACCTGAAATAATTTTCCTTTTACTATGAGCTTTCTTTCTCGGTCTTTTAATATTAGAAATGTGAATATTTTCGGAAGTATTCCCATGTTGGGGTATAATCTTTGCTGTTTTTAATTTTGGATTAATTTTTCCCACCGTTTCCTTTTTATATTTGTTCAAAGTTTTACTTTGTTTTTGCTTATTCTTAACAAATATTTTCTCAGGAATTTCGGGAAGCTTTTCGCGAGTCTCATTTGTTTTATTAATAATTTGTTCTTTCCTACTCTGAAGGTGTTCATTTAATTGTTCGTATAAGATTTTCACCTTATTTTTATGATCAATAACGTAATTATTTACTAATTGTTTATCGATTTCAATATCAAATGGGGACTCTGTATCTAGATGACCGGTTATAATCTCATATGGTTTCAAATTTGTCGCGGAATGTACGCTGTTATTATACGCTAAAATCGCATAATTAATTTTCGTTTCTATTGGCTCATTTTTATACTCATTTTGATTATTTAAGAGTCTGATGTGTTCAATAAGAGTTGAATGAAATCTTTCAATTAGTCCGTTGGACTCGGAATGTTGGGAACTAATGAAGTGAATTTTAATTTTATGAGTTTCGAGCAATTCTTTCACTAACGAATTTTTGAATTCGACCCCATTATCGGAGATCACCTGTTCTGGGATACAATGGTGTGAAAAGAATTTTACTAGATTATTTGCGACTTCTATTCCTTGTGAGGAACTTAATTTGTAAGCTTGCGCGTATTTTGAAAAAGAATCAATAATTGTGAAAAATTTACAATTTTCTAAGGTTATGCTATCAACGTGTAAAATTTGGAAGGGCTTGATAGCTGTCGGAGTTATATTATATTCCAACTTCAATGGATTTCTATCGTACTTAGTAACTTGGCAAATTTCGCAATTATTTATATAATTTTGTATCGATTTTCTTTGATTGGGCCAATAATATTGAGCTTTTATTCGCTTTTCTGTTTCATCAAGACCACGGTGATTTGTTTTGCCTTCATGATACATTAGTATGTGGTTTTTAATTTCATCGTCGTCCAGAATGTCAATTAATTTCTTAGTACATTTAATCATGGAAATTTGAGAATTCCTAAAATATTTTTGAAGTACGGTACTGAATTTTTCGTAAATTGGGTTTTCAAAATAAACATAATATTTCACCTTTGGTACTACAAATTCTTTCAAGAATTTAATAATTTCTTCTTCGTAATTATTTTTAGAAAATTGAATGTATATTCGTTGTTTCGTTTTATACAGCTTAACTACTATAGGTCTTTCTAGCAGGGCCATAATTTACTTCGGATATTATAATTTGATTTTTCCCATAATTTACAGGACAATCAACTATTGGAATCTCTGCGATTGGATTCTCTAAATTTGAATGTACAGTTTCGTCATCTTCGAGGGCATTTTCCTCGTCATCTAAGTTTCCTGGTTCAGCGAAAAGTGATTCAATTTCACTGCGATCAGTATGATTTTTATTTTTAAGATCTTGAATTATATCCTCAATTTCATCACCTACGGGTTTAATTGATTTACCTTTCTTTGAATTATGTGATTCATTAATGTGAAGTTCAATCCTAGATAAAGCGTCTGCATTTTTATTTAAAATGCCTTTCTTGTACAGAATTTCGTAGTCAAACTCTTCGAGTTTTAGACGCCACCTAACTAATTTGGAATCTGGGTCTTTAGTTGAAAACAAATATTGTAACGGTTGATGATCAGTTACAATTTTGAATTTTCTGCCAAATAGATAAGGCCTAAAATACTTGACTGACCAGACAATCGCCAAAAGTTCTTTGTGTATTGTCGAATAATTTATTTCTGAAGTATTTAGTGTTCTACTTGCATATGCAATGGGTAGATCTGACCCTATTTTACCTTGCGATAAAATACTGCCAATCGCATAGTTTGATGCGTCAGTAGTGAGTATGAAAGGTTCTTCAAAATTGGGATATTGAAGAATTGGTTCATTTATTAAAAGATTTTTACAAAGTTCAAAACATTTAACGTATTCAGGATCTTTCGGATTAATTATGGAATCTTTCTTTAAGCATTTGGTCAATGGTTTCGTTATTTTTGCAAAGTCCCTAATAAATTTTCTGTAATATCCTAATAATCCTAAAAAGCCTTTTAATTGCTTGGAATTTTTGGGTATCGGATAATTTTTAATTGCTTTAATCTTATCTGGATTTGGTTTGACTCCTTCTCTGGTTACAACATGTCCAAGATAAGCTACTTCCTTTCTGAGAAATTCAGATTTATCGATTTGAATTTTAAAATTAGCCTGTCTTAATCTTTCGAAAACTTCTCGCAATCTACTAATATGTTCCTGGAGGCTAGTGCTGAAAATAATTATGTCATCTAAATAAACAAGACACCTTTCGTTTTGAATGCCCCTAAGAATATTGTCCATTACTCTCTGAAAAGTCGCAGGAGCATTTTTCAGACCAAATGGCATTCGTAAGAATTCATAATGCCCGTTTTCTGCATTGAAAGCGGTTTTTTGAATATCTTCTTCATTCATTTCAATCTGGTGAAAGCCTGAAGCCAGATCGAGAGTTGTAAAATATTGGCATCGTCCTAATTTATCGAGTAAGTCGTTAATATTAGGAAGGGAGTATCGATCTCCGATAGTTTTCTCGTTCAACTTTCGGTAGTCGACTACGATACGCCACTTTCTTTTACCAGATGAGTCAAGTTTCCTTGGAACTATCCAAATTGGTGCGCTCCAAGGACTGTGACTTGGCCTAATAATTTTTTGATCTAACATTGTTTGAATTTGGGTTTGCACTTCTTTTCTATGAACCTCAGGGTATCTATAGGACTTAGTGTAGATTGGTAATTCATCGGAAGTTTTAATGCTGTGCTTGACTTTATTTGTAAAAGATAATTGATTACCATCAATATGAAAAATATCTGAATATTCTTTTACAAGATCTATAATTGATTTTCGTTCTTCCGAATTCATATGTTCGGTGCGAACTTTAGAAATGTCAAATTTAAATTTTTCAACATTAAAATTGTTGAAATTTGGACTGTTTTGTTCGTATTCGTCGAACTTATCAGCCAAAATAGGTTTCGAAGTATCGATAAATTTTTTCGAATCTGATCGATTCAAAATCGAGCATATAGCTACATTATTGACAACTTTTGTCAAACATTCAGGAATTTCAAGATCTGAAATCCTAGTATATGGAATAATTATATCTCCATTATCAACATTTTTTACATTTAATGTAATAATTTGTTCCGATCTCGGCTCCACTACTGTACAATTCGTGTTAGGCGAGATGTTATGAAACAATATTTTAATTTCACTGTTAGGGGTAACTAGAAGATTTCTACTTAAGTCTATACTTGCATTAAGTAGTTTCAATGTGTCTATTTCCAATAAACAGTCAAAATATTTATGAAAATCAAATAAATGAAATTTCAGAAAATTATTTTTATTTTTTAAATTAAAAATTTTTGAACAGGGTATCATTGTACTAAACTG
This sequence comes from Malachius bipustulatus, assembly GCA_910589415.1. NCBI lineage: Eukaryota > Metazoa > Arthropoda > Insecta > Coleoptera > Melyridae > Malachius > Malachius bipustulatus. The sequence goes on along the minus strand of OU342630.1, from coordinate 3,541,583 downwards.
TTCAACAGATGTTCCATGTGCCGTGGAAATCTGGAAAGGGTCTTTTACGACTAACTTATTAAAATATTTCCGGGCTATTTCCGGTTTAACAAAAGATTTAGTGCTACCTGTATCTATGAGAACTTTTAAATTATTCTCAGGAAAAATTATATAAGGTAGTTTACTATCATTATTTGTTAGATTTAATAATTGAAATTTTGGTATTTTTATTTCTGTTCGGAGGCTTCTAACTGAAAAAACTTTGATTCATCACATTCATCGATTATTGGTTCAATAACTGGTTCAGATGGATCGTCACCTATGTTATGTAATTCTTCAATAGTATAATTTTGCCTATTATTAAAAGAATTATTTCTAAAGTTATTTTGACCAAATCTATTAATTTGAGGCTGTCTGAAAGTATTTCTTGTCGATATGCTCATAGGAGTAGGTTTATTAAATTGCTGCGAATTATTTTGACCAGGTGCAAAAACATTTTTATTTCTAAAATTAACATTACCACTGTGATGAGGCTGCGGGTTATTAGAGAAATTTTGTCTTTCTGGTACTTGAGAATTATGTGCAAAGTTTGTTAACTGTAGCGGTCGGAATGATTTAGATTTTGCTGAGAAATTATTTTTTTGTTGATAATTATTGTGATTCTGATTTACTTTATTTTTTTGTGATTTTTCTTGACTAGCTTCGATTTGGAAATCGTTAGTCAGCATATTTAAAGCAGAATTTAAATCAGGTGGATTCTTTGTTCTCATTAAAGATCCAATTGGTTCCTTTAAACCGCGAAGTAACACTCTACAAGCAAGTGCTCTGAAATAACCTGATAGCACTGTTTGCGTATTTATCTCATAATGTGCAGCTAAATGTGATATTTGCATGTTTAGAATATGTTGAACTCGGTTGAAGAAGTCAAACGCGGATTCATTTCCTTGCTTGAGTTCTATCATTTCTATGTTTAAAGTATACGCATCACGTTTATCTGAGTAAGCGTTAAGTAATGCTGTTTTAAGATCAGCCCAACATTTAATGGTGCAAGAAGAAATATTAATTGCAGCTTCTCCTTTGATTTTAGCAAGTATGCTTGACATCAAATATTCATTTTGAAAATCATTGGCATCTGCTAAATTATAAAATTTGATAACTAATTTTTCACAAATCTCTAGAAACCTTGGAAGTAATTGTTGTTCTCCGTGAAATTCTGGGATCATACTTAAATATTCTTGCTTTAAAACTGGGACTTGAATTACTGGAGGTACTTGAGGTACTCGAGGTACTTGAGGTACTTGAGGTTCAGTCATTTTTATGGTATTTTTTGTTACTTTAATGTCAATAAGAGATAATCTAGAAATATCAAAAATTGATTCGTCCACAGGAATTTCTTTAATTAAAGGAGATGATGGGTGAGATGAGTCAGAATCAGAACTTGAACTGTCAGTTGAACTTTCTGAGGAAAACCTATCTTTCGGACCCCTAAAAGACATAAATAAGGGTACTTACAGCAATATCACTATCCGTTCCATGTGTGTACTCAACAGGATGTTGATTCGATGTCCTCTCGAAATCTGGGTTGGTCCTGGGCCACACACCTCCGATGTACACTCGAAGGCTTCTCGCTAGGCTACTTAGTTCACCTAACTGGAACTGGACGTGGGAACTTCGAACTTTCGCGAGTTTGAAAATCCCGGAACTTTTGATAGCCAATAAATCGTTAAAACGAACCGAATTTATATTCCCTAAATCGATTGGCTATCCTACTTATATTTTGCCACTTATATTTTGATATGCCGTTGATAGGTTTTTAAAAAGGAATTTATTCAAAAAGTTACATCTATTCGTTACGAGTTACAATTCTAGACTGAATTATTATAATATTATTTCTAAGATGCTTAAAATGCTAAATTGCACAATTGCATTACACACAGGTCTCTGACCAAGTTCCTTGACTTATTTACTAGAACTACACAACAGGAAATATAAGAATACTGCTGATGTTGGTGTCATATTCTAGGTGGATGGAACTATAACTTGTATGAACTATGATGAACTAATGTATTGCCACATAAATAACATAATGATTGTAGATACACTTGACGCATAAATAAATAATAAAACGGGAAGCTTAAATAGACTTACCGGGAGAACCTTCTCGTGGTAGCGCGGCTACTGTAGTCTCCGCCATCTCCGCGGAATTTCCACGACGATGGGCATCCTTCGTCCTCTTCCAGTCGGGCCGCTGGGTGGCCTTAGCGGTCGGTTTTGTGACCCCCTTTGTCTTAGGCCTGGTTCTCGTGTTGTAGTCTATCACGCGAGTCGCCTGCTTCGATGTTCTCGCACACACCCTGACGCGATATCCGAGTTTTTCAATCTCGATCTCTTCGCACCGAGAACCAACTTTCTACTACCTCCTCTCCTCACGGCAACGCGAGACCCGAGAGTCTGGGGTTCCCTCTTCTCTCTCTCGTTCCTGCCATACGCGCAGAGTCGCTCATCCTTATTTTACAAACAACTAAAAAGTGGTTTTCTACGCTTCAGTTTAAAGTCTCCACATCCGTCCGCGTCGCATTTCGAGACTAATGACCCCGATTGGTATTTTTACGACATCCTCCCTAACTTGAACGCACTTCTGTCGGATGGATATCATAATAATATTCTCAGAGAGCATATTTTTTTCCAGAGGGACCTATTTGGTCCGTCTCAGTACCTCCTAATTTCTCGTCTGTCTAAACCAAGTCTGTCTTAAAAAAAATCCTCAAGTGTCCCTAAACGGAGATACAGAGCCCCAAAAGGGTACCCAGCGATTTACTTTTTTGGCTCTAACTTTTGAACCATCCTGTATATTTCGATGAAATTTTAATATTTTATATGTAGAGATCATAGAAAGTCGTTCAGCCATATCAGAGTGGATGTTTGACGTCTTACCAGACGTATCAGCACACTCGTTCGGTCAAAGTTTTGACAGGTATTATTTATTAAACATATTTCCTTGTTGCACTGTTATAAAATGGAAATTAGAAAATTTTAACTCGATTTTCTTTGAAAATAGTTCATTGCTAATAGTTATTCATCTTTTGAGCATAAATTTAACTGTTGCTTAGCATGTTATATAATGATGTTTTGCGAAAACAGAGGCGGGCTCTACTACAGTCGCTACTCTAGTCACAGCGAAAACGCCAAGGAACTTATTGAACAGTTTGTTGAAGTTGTCAAACTGACAAACTAAATTAAGTTCAAAATTAATAAAATGCTGAAGCAGAGGTAAATTTATTTCAAAAGAAAGAATAGAATGAATGCTAAAATGTTATGAACAATAATTATTATTCTTATTGAAAGATATTTCTCTAAATTAAACAACAATACGGTTTAATCGAATTCCTTGAAATATCTAAAGAGAATCTTGAAACATGATTGAATAATGTAAGTACCTATTTGTCACTAAGGTCCGTATTCATCAATAAATATAACCCCTGGGGTTATATTTTGAGACATGTCATTGGTTTAAAATTCGTAGCGTTCGTAGGGTTTGAGTATTTGACCAATCAGCTGTCAGAAAATTCAAAATATAACCCCAGAGTTATATTTTGAAGTTTGATGAATACGGACATAAATCTTCTATTTTCAATATTTTTACATAAAATTAAGAAGCGAAGGGTATAATCCTGTATACATAAGACTTGTAAAAGTAAATAAAAAAAAAGTACATATAAAGTACACTTATAAATGCCTCTAAACTTTTGAAGTCTAATATGAAAAAATTGCGTTTGAGAGTGTAGTTTTTTGGATTTTGAATTTTGAAGTGAAATGACATCTCAAGTAATCGACATAACCTAATATCTTAGGAACTATTCTAGTGACTATTCTGGTAACAACTATCACTGGTACCAACCTAATCAGTCTTGTTGCCAATCGTACCCCTAGAATTTTGACTTGGTGGAATTCATCTAAATAAAAAATAAAGTATATTTATCTCGAAAACCGCTAGGTAGTTTTATCGATAAAAACGTCGGTCGAGACGCAACGACTAATTGAACGACATGTTGAATCAGACAAAATAAATCAAGTAAAATGGAATGTGCGGACCGCAAAACGTACGTTTAGTCTAAACGGAATGAGATGGGAAGCTAAATCGAAAGACTGAAGATCGAGGCATCATTTTCCGAGAACTGATACGACATGTCGTAGCATGTGGACGGGCGAAGCAACTTACAGTTCAATTTTATGTTTATGTTTATTATAATTTAACCTTGTGTTTTATTGTATTATTTATTTATTTATTTATTATTTATTGTATTATGATTATACCTCAGGTATAATCTCACTCAATGCTTGCTTGGACATTATAGTTGTAAATTTCATATCCTTGTAACTTCTTCCGGTTGCAAGCAGTGGCGGTTTTCCGATTATAATAGGTAGGCTATAGCCTACGGTGGCAAATTTTTGTAGGCGGCAAATTTTCGAAGACCAAAAATATTTTCCAAGTGCTGGGAAATTGCGTGACCTTGGATATTGAAAAAATTTTTGCCTGCGGCGCTTTATCGAGAGGGAAACACCGTTTTCGAAACCCCGTTTCGCCATTGAATTCATATTCTATTTGAAGCCCACAAGAACACGGCCTGATTTACCTACAGGCAAATAAGGCTAGAGCCTATAGAGCGCAAGGCCTGAAGGGACGCTGAACTTGCCTTTGTAAGCAGCTAAACTTATTTACAGAATAAAAATTCTGGCATTTTTGCGATCTTTTCATCACTTTTTTTCGCAAATAATTCTAAAAATTTCCCGAGGGACCCTAGGCGACGGGAGTTAAATAATACCATATTAGTGTATTTTTTTAAATAATACCATAGGCGGTGATTTGATTCAGCCTGTAGGCGGCACATTTTTCGTAAATCCGCCTCTGGTTGCAAGGAATCTTCATTTTAAAAGGTGGCGCTTAATCTCTCGTGAGGTGAAATCGCTTTTCTCATATATCTCGTTTTTGAATGTGTGGCGTCACCAAATTTAACACATTCATGTAAGTTTCAACATCCATTCTCAAATAATTGGGCCAATCATCAGGTTCACCACGAAGTTCGTTTAATAGTCTTAACATGAGAAAATTCGGATCTTTTTAACAGCCATTCTCTGGACCATACCTTGTTCTTCGATTTTTATTTTTGTTATTTCGAAATTTTCTTGCAATACAAACAGCATAAATTGACCACAGTATTACTTCTTCCATGATAGCGATCGTCGCGAAACTGAAAGTCGTACTAAGTTTTTACGATAAGATGAAACTGTTTGGACGCACCATTTTAATACGTCTTGTCGAACGACTTATATGACCGTTTTATCGTGCGATTAGTCGTTGCGTCTGGACTGGCCTATTTAGACAAGAGTAACTTCTTTGAGGATGATGACAGGTGTATTTAAAAAATAAGCCTTTAACTCTGTAAAATGACAGCTGTCAACGAGTGTGGTGGTAAGTCCGTTCCCGGCTTCCCCACTTTTTCGTGTTCTGGGGGTCAGGATGGGTGGACATCAGATGTTTTCGGGTGATTTTCGTAAAGCGATGTCGGCCTCAATTGTATTTTGTGTATTTTTTATAAAAAATTTTTCTATTAAATTAACAGTAAACTAACAGTTAAACACTAACAGTAGATATTTTTTTATTATTGTAACGCAGAGGACCCGGGTCCCCTCGTCTTTCGCGAAAAGCAGTCGTGATCGTCTAGTTTTCCGAATTTCTCCTAATAGGACCGCTGTGATTTCTTACGTTGTGTTTGCCGTTGTCTTTACCGTAGTCACCCCTGCTCTTTGATTGAGGTATGCCAAGATTACTATGACCGAAACGGATGCTTAAAAGAACCTACTGGGATTTTCTTCTATCTCTGTTGATTGGGATTTCTTTCGAAAAAGCGGGGAAATTAACTGAGACTTGTTGTTAACTGTTGACTTCCTGTCAGGGAGTTTAAAAGCGAGTGATGAGCGAGAGAATTTGTTTGCAAGGGCGTAAAATGGTGAAAAGCGAGAGAGGCTGTGATTTTGCATAGAGAGTACAAAAAAAATGGAAAGCGAAGAGAGATCCCTTTCATGCATTTTTCAAACTCTAATACATTTCGCATTCCACTCTTTTGCACACCTGTGCTTCCTTATTATTTCGTTTTGCTTTTGTTTTGTTTACAGACTACCCGGTATATTGCGGGAATGTCTGTCTGGTTTTATTTCGGTTACAGACTATCCGGTATATTGCGGAAATGTCTGTGTGATTCACCTATTCAACGATTTTCCTTGCCTAATTTCCTTTTTCTAGTTTCTTGATTTCATTTCAAGCAACTGCTTGAATTAATTAAAGAATACAACCACTTTGGTTACAGACGATCCGGGATAAGGCGGAAATGTCTGTCTTGTTTGCTATTCAATTTCTCGTACGAAATACCGTCGATTTTCGACCGTGAGAATCACCCTGTATGTCTAGTGGAGTCGCCCTGTGAGTGTGGGTCTGACTCGGTTTAAATAACGCGCCTAGACGGCTGGCGGCAGTTCGGTTACCGAGCTACAGCGATTCGTGTTCGGATGCGGTGGTTCGGGCCGCTTATAATATGGTCATGCCTTTCGAGTGGTTATTCAAGTACGGGGTTGCCATTCTCCTGAATGTTGATTCGTATCTTTTATAAAACCGTTCCTTCCGATTCTCTTTTATTCAATGATTTTATTTTCACAGTTGATTTACCTGGGAGAGGGAATTATTTCGCCTCCGTTTATTTTTACTAGTGACCTGCTTGATAACTCATATTATTGTTATTTGGTATACCTTGTTTGTTTACTTGGGTCTGACTTTTTGATTAACCTTTTGCCCCTGTGGGCTACCTAGCGAAGAATTGAAGTGTTGGAATTTTTAGTTTGGTACCTCCTGGAACCGGCATATTTGCGGATATCGAGACCAACCATCGATTCTACCGTGTTCCTGGTTTCTACCCCTAACTAGTCAGTTCTGATAGAAATGCTGGAATTTGTAATTGGTACCTACTGGTGCCGGCTTGGTTTCGGGATTACAATTGTAACGAGACCAGCAATCGCCCCCGCCGTGCTGCCCAGTCTTGCCCTATACACCTGTTGACAGTACTGATTGTTATTCTATTGGTTGCTACCTGTTTGTTTTACCTTGCCTCACGAGGCAATGAGTTATTTGATTGGTCATTAGAGTTTTTCTATTGTTGCTTTGATCAACTGTGAATGTGGAGATTCTACGGAATACCTGGTTTGATTGCACAGGACAATTTTGTCTCTGTGCGAATAGAAGAGCTTCGGAAAAACGATCTCATAATGATACTTTGGTTTCTTGACTTCTTTATTGGCTTTCCCATACTCGAGATTAATTTTGAGTTACTTTGAATTCCTATTTGCTGATTTGTGATTTATAATCCGAGGTTTATTTCGGTTATTGGATATGTGATATGTGAGGGCGGTTATTACACTTGACAACCCTGCTGTGGTTTACTTTACTCTGTCCTGCTCTGAGGGTGCTTTTTGCCCCGTTGTGCTCTACGATTTCCACTTTAAAGAGTCATACTCCTTTTACTGGTTCAACGGAGGTCTTCACCTGGACATCGAGGTGAATGCCTCCCCCAACGTGGGATAATCGAGTACCTACTATAAATCCTAATCGGTTGTTGTGATGGAATTAGTATTTCCCGATAATGTATGCGAGTGGCAGATGCTAAATCTGACAACCCTGCCTACTGTGGCTGCTAGTTCCAGTTATGGCGCTTACAATGGGATGAAATGAATAGCTCCTTTCCTTTTCGTTTTCTAGAATGTCGTATAATTTAAAGGGACTGCTTCCTGCCTAACTTGGTTTATTTCTAATAACGTGCCGCTTTAACCTTTAAGTGGTAACGCGGTGTCTCTCAGACACTGACACATTTTCAATGTGCTATATTTTTGTTATTACTTTTGAAATAATTTTTTCCGTTCGTGTATTCTTTCACTGTACCTTTAGGAAACTAAAGCCAAAATTTCATAATTTTTGTGCACACAGGAAGCGAGTAATAAATTTTTTAAGTATAGCATGTCCTGTTCTGTGTCTGGCAGACACCGGGTTACCGTAAAGAATACTTTATTTTTATGATTAATTACACCGAATTGTGGGTAAAGCAAACATAAATATTGCTTTGTATAAACTTTTCATTCATCGAAAGGAAGTAAATAACTGTCTCATAAAGAACAATATTTTCTATTATCCTCTTCAGGTTCCTAAAAGAACTATGCAATTACGTTTGCTTCAATTTATTGCACATCTCGGAAAGTAACATAATGCAGTTTATTGCAGCCATAAATAAAAAAAAATATAATCAAATATTATTTGATTATATTTTATTGTCACCTGTTGACTAGGAATTTTAACTTAATTTTTTGAGATTGTTATTTTAAAAGTGAAATTTTTTATTTTTTGTCAAATAAAAAATAATTAAACACAAATGTATCCGATTATTATAGGTTCAAAAAATTAAATAACAAGCATATATTAACACAAAAATATTGCATAACCCCCCAATGATGCATTAATGTCTTCCGTGCCTGTGAGACACCGCGTTGGCGTAAGAGTAAGTCGTTCCACCTTACCACTTAAAGGTTAATTAAATCACAGGTTATTTTATTCCTGACCTGGGTCCATTTTCTTCCTACCTCTATCTCGATTTCCTATAAGTGAATTTGTAATTATTTGTTGAAGTATTCCTTTCCTGCCTAACTTGGTTTATTTCTATTTATTGACGTAATTGCGTAGGTACCTACTGTGGTGCCGCCTAATACCTAACTGATTATTTTACTCGAATTAAAATGGGATCTGCGCTCATGGATTTGGCGAATCTGTTTGATTATTTATTTATTTGGATTTTGTTTTGAAGAGAGATCTTCCCTAACTATTTTCTCAATGGGTTATCCCTAGTTTGTGAAGGAAATTCCTTCAGGATATGCGCTTTGTCATCTATTAGTGATATGGTTCGAAGAGAAGTTGCCAACTGCGAATATTGAGTTCGAGATGAGATTGAAGTATGTTTCACTGGGATTTCCCGGGATAGGTGAAGGAAACTCGACCGGAGTCCACTAAATGCCATCTCTGGTCGAATTTTATTAGAATTGTGATTAGAAATTGGCGTGAAACGATTGTTTTGCCCCTTTCGGGTTTTCAACTGGAATTTTTCCAAGGTAGATAAGGGAAATTCGACCGGAGTCCGCTAAAGCCATCTCTGGATTCGAATTTTATTGAGGAAATTTAGAATTGTGATTTGAAATTGGCGTGAAACGATATTTGCCCTTTTCGGGTTTTCAACTGGAATTTTTCCAAAGTAGATAAAGGAAATTCTACCGGAGTCCACTAAAGCCATCTCTGGATTTGAATTTTCAGATTTAGATAAGGATTAGGTATCCCGGAATCCGCTATGTGCCATCTCTGGGTACCGTATAAAGGGTTAGGAAGTCAGATTTTGTCTGAGAGTGAACTGCTGTGAGACGTCTGCTTTTATAGAAGCGGTGGTCCGCCTTCTAAACACGACAAGTAACAATGCACCTTACTGGCACTGCCTTATACCGTGATTTATTTCTTAATCATATTTCCCTAATCACGAGACTTAGCGCGTTGACCTCGCGGCTACCTTACTGGATTGTCCTAAACCTGAACTATACCTAAATTTTCCTTCAAATCGGCCGACGCGTTCTGCACCTTTCCATTGTGTCTAGCTATTATAATTACACCGGTTCCATCTTCATTTTGCATTTTCACCTACTTGCAGTTTTGGGACCGCAGTAAATTTTCGGCTGTTGTCATTTATTTCTTCGTTTTATCGATTAGCGTCATTTTCCTTCTCGTAGGTATAATACTTAACGAGTTACTATTGTCTTTTCATGGAGTTATTGTTTGATTCATGATTTCACATTCTTTCACCCGGTCTGAATCTAGGTCATCCTTTTCTCCGTCACGCGTTTCGAGATTGTCTTTTACAATACCCTGCCTTACCATCTGGTCAACTTCTACCCTAGCTTCGCCGTCTCTTCGATGTTGTTAAAAGTGCTGGAACTCCACTAGCTAGAGCGCTTCTATTTTATGAATATTTAATGAGCTGACGGGGATCGTTTACTTGATGTAACGGCGGGTGTTTTTCCTAACAATTTTACCTTTAGGTATTTACGTACCTATGTTATGGATGTGTCCAATCAAATTTGACTTTGTTTTAGATTTCACCTCCCTGCTGCGTTGCCAAAACAGGAATATATTATCTGAAGTAGTAAACATTCGAGGAAATATTTATTTGCGTAAAATCAGATAAGGAGGATTTATTTTTGGTCGACTTTTTTCAACTACCTATACGTGAAATTAATAACGATTCATTTAAATATGATTTCTGTATTTCAAAACTTTAATTTTTGCCCAAAAAAATACGGAATATGAAAATTATCATAATTTAATGTTTGTTTTAAGTTTAGTAATACAAGATAAAAATACAAGTTATGTTTTTTGTCAATAAAATTTCTTGTAAAACGTTTAAAATAAGATTCATATATTATTATAAGGTAAGCTATATCTTCTACACTTCTACAGTTCTACACTTCTACATGCTTCATAGTTATATTGAACCATTATATTCAACTAGAAAACTAAGAAATGTTATCCAGAGAAGTAATAATTTAAAGTCTAGCGGTTACAACATTATTTATAAAAATCTACATAATATTATTTCTGATTTTTTTGCTCCCGAGACTTCTTGATTTTACTCTCAATTTTATAGAGCCTGCTGTTTGGATGAAAATCCTGCTTTTTCAGTTTAGGAATTTTTGCTGTCTTATTAATTAAATTACTACTTAATTTTCCCTGTGGAAGATAGAGATTATGCCCTGGAAATTTAAAACAAATTTCAACAAATTTTTTCAACTGACTTCAATTTTCAATTATCAAAGTTTTTTTTTAAGAAAAACCATTGGTCTTAACCGTGTAAAGACCTAGTCATTCCAATCTAGTAATTTGGCTCTCAGAACTAGCTCATTTGGCCAGACAAATTTTTTTTATTTATAAATAGTTAAATTAACGCTCACAGATAACCATATATGTTGAGCTGGGATTTGAACCCAGACGGTGGCAGCGTCAACGGCTCAGTATAGTCAGCGACCTAAACCGCCGCGATCAAACTCAAAGTTATTTAATAATAATATAATAAAAAACTCAATCACATTTACATTTTTATGATCTTCGATTTGTTCTCTATTTTCTTAAATAACTTAAAATGCTGGACTTCTGTCTCTCGCGTCATGTGGTGAAATCCAGGAACATGTCATGTTATGTCGCCGACTCTTGAAATACCTAATGTTGACGAGAACATTTTGAATAATAAGTAGGTACTCTTTATTTCTTTATCAGCTAATGTAATTCAAATTTTGAAGAAAGTAGTTGGTATGAGCCTCATGAACTGTAGGTTGCCAATAAGTTTTTCTTCATTTTCAATTTATTGTAGGGAGTTGGAGGATTATTTTGCTAGTTGAGGAAAGTCTTGCTAATTCGGTTGAGGATGAGTTATGACAAATTCTTATCTCGTTGTCGTTTGATACTGAGGCTGCCTAAAATATATGAACAAAAATTATATGTGGGTAGAACTATAAATTTCCTGAATCCAATCGGTTTAATTTAGGTATGGTTATTGGTTACTCTACCTTTATATTTTATGGATTCAATTTGATACAAAACAGTATATGGATGCAATAGTCGTGTGACGTAGTGGACAAGATTTTCGTCTTTTTGTAGCACACGGCGTGAGGTCATCCTGAAGCAAAGCATTCATGCATGGTGTAGCCATTCGCCGCCAGAGCATGATCTAGATGATAGAGCTCTTCTTGGAAGTAGGTACTGAGTCTCACAAAATGGGATATATTATATGTTGAATGTGAATTTTCGAACTGGTCGACTATTGTAGTAATTGACACGAAACGATTTAATTCGATAAATAATGTCATAATTTAATTAAAATTGAAGAAAGTTTTGCAAAGATTCTTGTAAGTTTTCGATGAGTGTATTTAACAATATGGATAGTGAATATTATCACTGTTTCACTCATCTTAAAATGTATTGCACTTTATCAACAACAGGACTATGCAGCATTACGTAATAAAATTTAAAATCTAAACGTGTGAAATTTTTGAACTGTGACACTCGAAAAACTGATCTAAAGTATCGATTCTCACACATTTCATAAAATTACCATCATCTCGAAAATAATAAAATGAATTAAAAAAATTCTAAATTATTTGAGGATTAGGATTTCGAATACACCCTTAAACAGAAAAATACGGAGAAACTACCAATTTAACGGATATTTTAGAACCTCAAAAATATTTTCCAGCGATTTTTCGGAGCCACTTTCCTAATAAATTTGTTTACCCTAAAGCTGTGCGACGAGCCGTTACTGAGATATCGCCGGCGTCCATTCTTAGTTGCCCACTCGGTACAATTTTTTTTTTTTTATTGAAAATGCACATTCACTGCAGGGAAATCCCTATGACGCTCTGGGAGCGGAGCATGAGCGGAGATATCGATTCACGTTGGCCTTGAATCTCTGTAGGTTGTATACTTCGGGAAACACGCCCTTTGGAATGCTATTCCAAAGTGATGCGGTTCTATACATAAAAGAAGTCTGAAATAGGGTGGTACGAGGTGTAACGAGCTGAACCTGATACTGATGAGCGTCTGCGGCTCGACGTGTATATCTGCCCGGTCTTGTTCTTGGTGGGATCAAGCGGGCCACGTCTTTTGAACACCTTCCATTAAAATATCTGTAAAACAGACTCAGGTCAGCTACTCTTCTTCCATGTTCGAGAGTGTCTAAATTTTTTGTCAAATCTGGGTCCCCAATCAAACGGATGGCTCTTTTCTGATAGAGTCGAGTAGTCTCAGCGTATGTTTGGGAGCTGAGCTCCAAACATGTGAGCAGTACTCCAAGGATGGTCGGATTTGAGCCTTGTATAAGAGGAGAAGCTGTTGTGGTGTATAAAATTTCTTCGTGCGGAAGAGTGTTTTTGAGAAGCACTCTTTGCCAGACCTGCAACATGATCATGCCAAGAGATTAAACAATAAATTTAACAGCCGATTTGTTTGATGATTTTAAAATTTAAAGTTTACAGAAAGATATAATTGTCAGGAATTAGTGGGTCAAGCTCTTGGTTACAGATTATTTCGCCAAAAATAATGATACTTTCGTCATACGAGTCTTTCTCATGACGACACAGTTTTCGCTGGATTTAATTTATAGAGAATTGAAGCGCGGGTTGCCGAATATGTTACCTCCAAACTTTTTACTGCGTACGTATCTGTTTAGGCTTTTGATCCAGTATTCATAACTTTTATTTTTTTCACTATTGTAAAATTTCGATACAGGGCTTGATTTACGAGATTTTGCAACTTATTTGACTATAAGTCTTTGATCAACTGTTTTATGCTATGCCTAGAAGTTTGCATTATCAAAAAGAATTATTTGAAAATTATGTATAAGTTTTAGTGAGTTACCAGAGTCCTGTTTCATAAAAATCTACTACAGTGTTTACTACTGTATTAGTAGTAAAATTTTCGGAGTAACTACTGTGACTCGTTTCATAAAGTTACCAGAGTAAAGAAATTTTTACTATAGTAGTCACATATTTACAACTGCTTTTTACTAAGGTAAATAAGATTACGTTGTATAAAGAAAGGATATAAAATTACTTTAGTAAAAGCCAGAATTATTTTACTCTAGTTGATGCGATCGTAAATAGTTGACACGACATGTATGTTTTATAACCGAAGTCTGTTTACTATTTTCTTATTTAATAAAATACCGTTACTTAATTAATTATAATTATGTCTTCAAGTGAATCAGAAGACGAAGTGGTTGAATATAGAAGGCACAGGACATTTCGCGAAAGAATAAGTTACCATAGGATGGAATTAACATACGAGTACAATGAGCGGCTTAGGGTACGTTCGCAAGTCTTTATCATACCTAATACTCGAAAATATTCTACCACAATTAGAACACCCACAACTCAAAGAAATAAAGACCAAGACAAAAAAAAACAAGGCAACAGCTAGAAGTAACTTTGCATTGGTTGGGGACGGTTCCTCCATACCATGCAATCGGCGATATGCATTCAATATCAAAAGCTTCTGTTTGTCGTACAACTAAATGAGTTGTGTATGGTATCAACAATACCATTTCTCCGTCAAAAATTTAAATGACCGGAAAATATTAATGATGTTGTGCAAAATTTTTATTAATGTCTGGAATTTCACTTTTTGTGGAGTATTTCGTGCATTCTTGGGCAATTTTTAAGTCAGCAATGAATTTTCATTGTGTGAAGTCAAAGCATTTTCTTTTACCAAGTAGTAGTAGTATGGTGGGTTGGGGTGGTGCACCCCATCTAGGACCCTTTTAGCCATACCCGAACTATGGTGGAACTCCTACTCGAACCTGACCGACCTTTTAATAAAGGCCAGAAGGTTGTTGTATGAGAAGAGTTCATTTCTTTCTCTCGTAGCTCCTCAGATCCAAAAATGTGGAGCCTGAGGCTGCTGTATACTTCGCATACGCCTATATAATGGTATAGGAGTCCTCGTCATCCATTCCGCATTTAGGGCAGATCGGGTCCCGATCTCCGACTAGTAGTCTGAGTTCTTTCCGGTTCATTCTGGACATGCTGGTCCATCTGTTTCCGATCGGACCAGCCAGAAACAGCCTGGCCTGTCTGCAGCCTGATGCTGCTTCCCAGTGATCCTCTAAACCCTTGCGAGTCCATTCTTTTATAGATTATTTGAGAAGAATTTTGGGCAGACTCAGTACAGGCTCTGGTCCGCAAAAGGTTTCCCTGGTCCCGAGCTTCGCGTTTCTTTTACCAAAATTTCTAGCTTTTTTATAATTTATTTATATTTATATATTTATTTTATATTTATTTTTATTTATTATATTTATAATTTATAATAGGCCATTGTTAACTGTTCGATTACCAAGCAAAGTTTTATCTTTTTTAATTCATTTATATCCTGTTGAACTGACTTTATAGATTTCATGTTTATTAATTTCTTCTTTTTTACTAATAATTTTGGATAAAGATTCAGAATTTTTGTTGCTATACTGTCGAATTTTTCACTTCGGGAGCATCTTCGGGCATTCCCCAATGGGAAGTTATACTTTCATCACTTTCCAAACTATCTGTAACGCCTGAACCTTCTACTCGTACTATCGGAGGTCTGTTCCTAAAATACTTAAAATCAATGTATCTACTATCTGTCCACTGAGTGTTGTTCGTTGTCATGCCACACTGATTCTGACTAAACAATTTCATTTAATTCGATTTGATTCGTACACTTATTTCTAAGTCGAACCAGATGTGGTATCGAAGTTCGTGTCAGTGGCGTGTGTTGAGGAATAATGAATATCCTACAAATATATTATTTCGACAAGTTATTGACGAAGTAGAGCCTTGCAACTTTTTGATAACAAATATATATAATGCAAGTAAATAAGAATGATAATAATTATTGTTATCATCATAATAGAAATATCATGTCACCTACCTGCTGGTTGCCGTTTAAAAGAAAGAATAACACCTCCGTTTTCTTATTCTGCAAGTAAAATATTCCAGAAATTTAACCACAAGACCACGTACTAGGGAGTTCAATCGTTTCCCAGGCAAAACAAGGAAATAGATTTTTAGGCATTCGCGCAATTAATAAGTTACTTACTCATAGTTTATCACATTGTACAATATCACAGGAAGGTAAGTCTGCTAATTTCGTATTAAAAACGTTTCAAATCACATTACAAATCTTATTAGTATATTTAGCGCTGACACTGACACTACTGACAGTAGCGACGACAATCTTATCGTAATATCGTATCAATCTAAGCGTATCAAGACGCGAGTCGGTACTTCCGTCTCACTCTCGCTCATCTTTTTAGAATTACTGACGTTTCAAACGTATTTCTGACAATACATCCCATTTTAACTGGATTGACTTATATGCAATGCAATAGAAGGAGTAAGAAACATAACGAGATGATGTATCCTTAGTTATCACAACAGACAACTCTCAGTGTACAGACAGTATTTCTGTTTTTACACATTCTGTGCCGCCCGCACTACCTATTTTTCCGTCAATTTTGCAAAAAAAATACATAGTGACATTTTATAGTAACTTTAATTAAAAAAAAAAACGGTAAAAGACTGGGAAACATTAGCTTGATGTTTAAGCGATTGTAGTTAATTAGTTAATAGTTAATAATTATGAAAGATAATAATACTCGCAAGCGTTTTCTCCTAATATTTCCCCAGGTAATATTTACGAGCATATTTCGAACAAGAATTTATAGCCTTTGTCATTAGTGACTAGTCCAGTTTTGCGACTACGTATTTTCTGACTTTCCATTTGTCTCTTTCTCATTTCTTGTTAGAATGTCGGAAAATATTCCAAACAAAATTTCATTTTCTTCTTTTCTGTTCTCGCGCAAACATTTTGACTATTTTTTAAAACTGTTGCCGTTAGATTACGTGCTTGGACAAAAGTAAAAAATAATTGATTCCTACGACAGTCAAAATTTATTTATGAAACATGTTTATTTACTATGGTAAAAAATTTCGAGCTACTATAGTACTTAGCTATAGTACAAACCAGGTACGAGTTTTATGAAACAGGGCCCAGGTAATAGAAAGTACCAATGTCCAAAACTTTTGCCAAACTTACAGTCAATTATTAGGTATTATTTAGGAAAAAAAAATTCTTGAACGTGGAATTTATTTCAAACACAGACAAATAAGTTGCAATTTCTCGTAAACCAAGCCCTGTATAAAAATTTTACAAGAGTGACACAAAGAATAGAAACTATTGCTTGATCTAAAAAACAATGACTTCGATGTAGTAACAAAGTTGGGGGTGCTCTGCAACCCCCTGTTCCCTCTGGACGCGCTTCGATTGTCTATGAACAAAATCTAACAAAAAGTGTGTGGTCATGAGGAAGAAATTTGTGCAAAATTTCAAATCAATATGTTGAAAAGCAACATAGATTTGATTAAAAAAATCAGCTTTAAAAATTTGACTTTCAAGAAAAACGCCTATACGAAAAATGACATGAGGAAAGTCCCTGTTTGAAACATGACATCATTGATTTTGTTTTTGTTATTTGACCCAAATAAATCAGTTTTTCGTTTTTGTTTTACGAGAATAACAAGTCTGTCAAGTTTGTAGAAGAAATAAAAAATATTCGAAGTTTAGGCTTGTTTTCATAACTGTACGACGAGTAGGATTCAACGAAGCAGTACCCATAGGGAACGGCGGGTAGCCTTTCATCTGGGGTGCGAAAGTCCCATTATTTTTGGGCAAATAATCTGTGGCCAATAGCTTGACCTACTAATTTATGACATCCTGTATAAAAATGGGTCCCCAAATGGTTTTCAAGATACGGGGTGTTAAGCAGAAAATAAAAATAGCTTTTTCGTAAATACCTTAAAAATCCTTTACCTAATTTTGTTGGAATTTTTCAGTGTTATTCGTAGTGAAAACTAGTCATTTACGGAACCATGTTTATATGACCTTTCAATTTTAAAATCACTCAAATAATCGGCTGTTATTTATTGTACCGGGTGGGCAACTAAGTGTTGGACGCCAACCCATATCTCAGGAACGGCTCGTCACACAGCTTTAGCGTAAAAGTTTTTAGGAGGAGAGTGATCCCAAAAAAATGCTGGAAAATATTTTTGAGCTTCTAAAACTACCGCTAGTGGGCGTAATAGTCATGATATAATGGAAAATGGGTAGTTTCTCCGAATTTTTTCAATTAAGGGTGTATTCAAAACACATGTAGTCTAATCCTATAATAGTTTAGATATTTTTTACTTAAAACTTTTTCTCATAACCTCAAAAATAAAGTGGTGGGAGTACGTCAAAAGTTGTTGTCTATTCAAAGATCGATTATTCCGGTTAACCTCAACGGAATTTAAGAAGATTAGCGTCGTTACAAAGCGTTTTCCTTCCTCTGTCGACTACATTTTTCGAATTTTGGATCCCAAAAAAGCAATTATGGATATAAAAACAGGAATAACTCATAACCTAAACTTTCAATTATTGGTTTTCTGTTTTCACCACTGTAATAAACGAAAAAAAATATTCATGTTTGCTAATTGAACCGACTTCATAGCTCCAATAGTAACGAAGTTACCAATGGTGAACAGAAAAAAATAGAGAATAGGCGATTTTTCATCACCCTGTATACATATTCACTTCACGCTCATGGAGACATTTGATCGTCATAAACATGCTTGAATTTCAACAATTTTAACCGTGGAATGATTTCCATTTGATCCGTGCGGAGGCCAAACTCTAAAAATTCATAACATCAACTTTACTGGCAGATATCTACAGTTGGGCGCAAGATATTAAGCTGCGATTTTTATAACACCTTAAGAATATAATTCTCTTTTCCACTATGTAAAAATAAATATCCTTTTCTATTTAATTTTTTTAAGAAAAATCGCCATATTTCCTTGCATGTCAAATACCGCCCTCTGGCGGTTGCGGTGGTGAAAAAATGAAAAATTCGAAACATGTAATCGACAGAGGAAGGAAAACGCTTTGTAACGAGACTAATGTTGTTAAATTCCGTTGAATTTAACTGAAAAAATTTGAATAAAAAAAAATTGACGTACTCTCTCTCACCACTTTATTTTTGAGGTTACGGCAAGAAGTTTTGAATTTAAAAAATCCAAATTACTTAAGGATTAGACTACGTGTGTTTTGAATACACCCTATTGTAATTGAAAAAATACGGAGAAACTACCCATTTTCCATTCAAATATGACTATTACGCCCCCTAGCGGTAGTTTTGGAAGCTCAAAAATATTTTCTAGCGATCTTTTGGCGAGCCGTTCCTGAGATATGGTTGGCGTCCATTCTTAGTTGCCTACCAGGTACACACTCGAAACACCCTATTTACCTACTATTTTATAGATCAAGAACAAATTTTATTATTATTTTTCGATAGAGAAAATATAATATTTTTTCTTCAAACGTCAGTAAATCAGACATTACTCGACTCAGTAGCCGGTCTCAAAGTTTCACTTTTCCTCCGCCGGAGCTAAAGTGTTGCCAAGCAACACTTTACCTCCGCCGGAGCTAAAGTGGTGCCATAGCAACATCAACATACAAACACATAGCTACCTGTATTAAGAATCAACTATTGAAATTTTATTAATGTAGGCCCGTATATTCATCAATAAAATTCAACCTAAGATATGAAAACTCTCTAGTTTATTATTATCTAATAAGGTTAAAAGGAATTCGGTATTAATCAAACATAATCTTTGGAAAATCTACACCGAACGAAGTAATTCTGTGAAACGTCATAATTATACCCGAAGCCGGACGGTCGACAGTCGACTTTAGTCGAGTCGAGCTCGTGCTCGGCTCAGTCGGCTCAAACGTCAGAAAAAAAGTTGGGTTATTGCGAGGTAAGCAAAAATAATTATTATTCCGTATTGAAATTTGAATATTGAACACAAGGATAATAATTATAACCATATAGGTACCTAGGTACATAAAGGAATCCAACATCTTTTATTTTTATTATTAGGTAAGTATTAGTGCACAGTTATGACCTACCTGGAATTCGTTGCTCACTTCACCGTGGTAACAGACAATGAAAAAATTGACCAAGCAGGGTCTAGCAAGAGGTAGGTAGATGTTATCATTAATTTTATAACTTACTTACAAACTTTTATAACGTTTTTAATTTTGATTTTGCGATGATTAGTAGTTTAGTTACATAATTATTATTTTATTATTTTTCTTTAATAATTTCAATAATAATTTCTCGATGTTCACTGACGTTGATGACAGTGTCAATTTGACAGCGCCGCGTTTCTATAGAAGCAGCCCATACTCCATACTCACCTACTTATACCAGTCCAAACCTTTTGAAAATTCGCTTTCCTTCAATTAAAAATGATGTTCTTGCTTAAATTTGCCCACGTTTGAAGAAAAAATAGTATATTTTATTTGGAGGAAAAGTGACTTTTCATGGCTTGCTCTCTATTATCAGCCTCACTTCGTTCGGCTGATAAACACGAGCGCGCCATGAAAAGTGTCACTTTCCCTCCGTATAAAATAATATACTATTTTCCGCAAGCGTTCTAAAATGCGGCAATTATCATACTGTACACACCTTGTAGAACGATCTCATTATGTTACTAGTAACAATATTTTCATTATTGTCCTAGCATAATAATAATTAACGTATGACATCGTCAAAATACATTGAATTCGGACAACTGGAAGTACCCGCGGATTATCTAGCTACTATTGCTACGACTATACGCTTTCTAATCATGGCGAGTGCTGTCAATCTAGCATAGGGTTAGAGTTCAATGTTCAATGACAAAATGTGTTATTGACATTGACGTAATAAACGTCAACGCAATTTTTTTAATTTTAATTAATAATTATTCTGAGTGACACTATTAAATTAAAAAGTACATTATAAAATCTACGGTGCATTATAATAGTTTGTGTTGCAGTCCTTTATAAAATATAAATAAATAAATTCAGAAAATTTTATGTTTCAATACTACGCTTGCGGAAAAAATCGTATATGTCACTTGGAGTAGAATGCTCATTTTGTGTTTCGGTCAATTATTGCACTGCCTCGGTTTCGCCTCGGCTGCAATAATTGCGCTCAACACAAAATGATCGCCTTCTACTCCTAGTAATATAATATACTATTATGTCCTATTAAATAGGCAGTTTTCATTATTTATTCGTAGTACCTAACTCGATAATGACAAACTTAATTGTTTCGATTGATGAATGCATTATATAAATGCAGTGGTCATAAAAATCTCACGTGAGTGCTGTTCTTACCTGAATTCTTTTCCAATCAACACTTCAATTAGATGAGTCGAAAATCGATTACAGAGGGTCAACAGTAGTGTCACGTAACTCCGGTCAGCACTCCTGGGGTTCCAGAGTTCTACCACAATGGCTCCAGGCTATTGTATGTGTCAAATGGAGCTCCCATTGTCAGCTCAGAGAGGTCCTTTCCATAGGAATTAAGTAAACATTGCGTTTCAATATCACTTTAGAAGAGCTTCATTCCTGTATAGGTGAGATTGGATTGATCAGGACTACTATCAGATTAGGAGCGAGTGTAGGGCACATCTTCTTAAAAAAATTGTTTCTTTTCTTAGCAATTTAATGAGAATTATTTTGTGTGAACAAAATATGTAAGCAGAATTAAAGAAAATAATAAGTGAAGTAAATAAGCAAGTAAAACAAAATTATAAGCAGAATATACAGGGTGATTATTATAGATCCTGTAGCATTCAGGCATACAACTTTTTCAAATAACTTTTCTCAGTTGGGTAAGTCAAAGATTTTTCTCTCATACAACAATTTGAACAGATAATCTCCCGCTTTCCCAATTTTATTCCAGTATTCACTGACGGCTCCAAGGTTGATGACAAGGTGGCCTGAGCAGTTTAGACCCCAACTCTCGAACTGGGAATTCGACCGCCTAGCTTGTGCAGTATTTTCACCGCAGAGCTGTACGGTAGTATTTTCACCGCAGAGCACTACGCTATTCTTCGGGCAATCGAACTTGTAAGCTCTTCTCACTAGCAGCGCTTTATCATATGCTCCGACTCTCTGAGCGCCCTTCTCGTAATTAAACAAATTTACCCTTCCAATCCTCTTTCCAAACTAATAATTAAAACCAAACTTGCCTACCACCCTTCTAGATTCATCCTTTTGTATAGCCCCTCCCATCTAGGCATCCCAGAAAACAAAGCAGCTGACTTCATATCTAAAAGAACTGCCTCTACGGATACATCATCATCACACCAATCCACCAGTCCCGCGACCTACGGACACTCTACAGATCTAAAATTATGAAACTTTGGCAAGATAGCTGGAACCTCAATGATTCCTTTCTCAAATCCATCAAACCTTCGGTTTCTGACTGTCTACCCCCTCCCTCCCTCCAGACCAGACCAAATCAAATTGAGCTGACTCCGACTTGGCCACACCAGACTTACCCACTCTTTTCTGATTTCCAAACAACCTCCTCCTAACTGCCCCTCTTGCGGCACTAGACTGACTATGGCCCACATTCTTCTCGAATGCCAAACTCTGCAATCAATCTGTTCTAAACACAGTATAGTTACCACCAATGTAATTCTTACTAGCTAGTGTTTTTTCACCCCTCTTGTTTTCTTAAAGAGGCAGATTTTTATGATCTGATTTAACCCACCGTTCCGGCTGCTAATAATCCCCTGCGGTTGATGCAGCCATGCAGTCTAATCAACCAAAAGAAAAAAAAGTTAAAAATAAAAGAGATGTAGCCTTTATTAGTAAAAAAATTGAAAGTCCATCCCTGTGATAAATGAGGTGATGAATTTAGCTAACTACACAAATGTATATCGATAAATGGATGTAAAGAAATCGATCAAAGGAGACAAAAATTGCATCATCTAAGGTTACCCATCAAACAAGAAAAAAAATAGGAATAAAAAGGAAATAAAATAAAACAATTAATGTTTGCAAGTTGAGAGAAAAACAAAGACTAAAAATTCAACTAAATTGCACATTGCACGTAATAATGTCATTGCACTTAAAACCATTTTCTCAAAACGTAGGAAAATTTATAAGTTTTCAAAAATGTGATTTATTGAAACGAAAAAAACACAAAACAAAAAGTCGTTAGGTTACGTCAGAGACCGTGGGCTATTCGATCAATGGAAATTGACACTTTTATCCAATTCTAGTCCAGCAGGGGGATTCAGAACATTCGATACGATACTAATCCGCCATTTTTTTTTCGATACTAGTGATTCAGAACACACTCGATATCGTTTATGTATCGTTGGTTTGTCGTATTTTATTGATACTCAACTAGGTGAGTAGGTGTCGAACTAGATTCCCTTCTCTGTTGCACATACACACCGGGTACGCAAAGGTTGTTTCTCTCACTCTCACAATTATTACTATTATTATTATTATTATTTCTTATTATTTCATAAAGAAGAATTTCAATACAAAATAAATAATAATGATAATGTTTCCTTCCCTTCTCATCAAATCATCAAATAGTCCTTCATTTTAAAATCAATATTCCCACCCTATTATAAATTGCACTTCGAACCTTGTCCGAGTTGTTGGTTATTAACGAGTGCACATTCGGCAACGACGAGTTCTGTAAATTTTGTTTTTAAGGAAACCCCAAGATCACAAGAAAAGTCACAACAAGGATAAGGTGCTATCTTATATTATCTCAAGAATCAGGCGATCTTCCACGACGATAAACATATCCTTCATTTTTCTTGTAAGTTTTTTTTTGACATTATCCTATGGATAACCAGTTATTAGCAAAAAAATACTTTTTCAACAAACTCTTCAGTAACAATAATTATTGAAGGAAAATCTTAGGTAAGATTTTTTATGAGTTTTTGGTACATTTTTTACTTTAGCGACTGCACTAAGTAAATATCTAATCACCTTTTTTAATTTCATGATAAACATAGTAAATCAAAAAACCATTGACTAAATTTTGCCTGTAATAATTTTTGTTGCCTAGTGCAAAGTCGATAGAATAGTGCCTTATAAAAAACTAGCATTCTATAAAACAATAATAGATAGTCTTAATATGTAGTACCTTAAACCTTGCAAGGCAGGGATTAATAATTGTGAAAGTTACGCCTATGTGTTTGTTAAAGACACACATCCACCTTAACATTTACCCGGCAATCGGTGTTCACTGGAGGACTCATGACTAAATATTTGCACGGGTGTTGAGTTCATTAGGCGCCCACTGACAAACCCAGTCAGCTTTTACGCACGTCAGATTCTGAATACCTGCGGGATAAACGACGGAGTTGATAAATATGATTTGCCACTTCCACTCCAGCTGAAAATCACTGTTAGTAAAGAGATTCAACAGGATTTCCGGTTTTAATTCATTTATCATTGTGGATTAATGGGACTGATTTCAAACGAACAGCTTGACGACCTCATAAATATATTTTTGCAATTATTGTTATTGCCGATGATTTTGAAATTTGATTAAAATGAAACGCTGAGTTATTCAGGGATATTCTGTAAGCATTTTTCATAACAATTGTTACGTATCCAATATTGATATGAAATAAATTACAATAATAATTCTTATAGCGAGTGTACCTTTTACGCATGCGCATCTGACAGGAGAGCTTATTTTTTTCGGAAGTGTCAGATAAATTAATTTCTTATCACATAGGTATGAACCGAGGTATGAACATATTATTTTAAAATAAATAAAAGAAACGCCAAAACAACAGACAAACAGTGGGATTTGATGCTTGATTTCATAATAGCTGCATGATAAGTTTTATTGACTGGCAAATTAAGCGCAAACAATGGGCCAGAAACAACTAAAAAACTTTGGGAGGAACTGGCAGGAATTCTAATACCTGTGATTTTGGGGCATCCAAATCTGCGGACGAATAGAACACAGTAACTGAAACTGAAAACTTACTTTGCAAGCGCTGCTTACAGTAAAAATAGCAGAAACTCGAACAGGGGTTCATTCCCACGTGGTCAACTGATAATGTGAGTGACTAGATTGGGCTGAAGGCCTTTTTTAGTTTAATTACGAGACACTACATGAAATTAAAACAAACAAATATACAATACTGGTAAAACACTATGCTCAAAAATAAAAAATAAACAATTACATGGTGTATAATGACTACAACGATTTATTATAATAGATAATATAAATATATGTATATTATTTAGGTTATGATTTATATATAGGTATATAGGTCAGGTCAGGTCAGGTCAGGTCAGATCAGGTCAGGTCAGGTCAGGTCAGGTCATGTCCGGTCAGGTCAGGTCAGGTTAGGTATGGAATTCTTGGGTCATTCTTGTAGACGGCTACTGTCAAAATTTCAGCCAAATAGGATTCGTAGTAGTCGTAGTTTTGTTTTCACCGCGCGTGGAAGCGGGCGTGTGCGCAAAAATTGAAAAAGAACAAGATCAGTCGGTGATTCGATTCTTGTTTTTGGAAGGTAAATCACGCAGCGAAATCAAAGAACGCTTGGATGCTGTGTACGGGTACGGTAACTCTTCTCCTTCGACGGCGACTTTTCGAAGGTATCCCGAAAACGGCTACTATGGAGGACAACGTGACAAAAATCCAGGACACGTATTGACACACCGCCGATTGAAGTTTCGCGAGATAGCTGAGACAGTAGGAATCTCAAAAGACCGCGTGGGTCATTGTATTTGTATTTTTATTTGTATATTGAGGGTGATCTAGTTACTGCGACCTAAAAGATCTATTGTATCCCCTCTACTGTGCTTCGCCTGGTGTGGAATCCCTTTCAGGATTTTGAGAGGATCAAGGTCGGGTAAGTTCCCGGCCTCTAGCTGGTGGTGGCCCAGAACATTACTTCTTTTGAGTTCTAACGCATCGCAGTTGAGCAGTAGGTGACGTGGTGTCTCGTCTCCTTTCCCGCAGAATCTGCAGACGCCATTCTCTTCTATGCCTAACTTCCTCAGGTGTTCTTTGAGCTTACAATGTCCCGTTCTGAGATGTTCCTTGTTGAGGTTAAAGAGTATCTTCGATCCCTCCCGGTTAAAATTCCCGAGAAGTTCTTTGGCTTGTCTTTGGAGTTCTGCCTTGAAGAATGTATCTTCGAAGCCACAGAATGGTTCTGGTCCTATGAAGGGTGTCGATGCTCCTTTTCTTGCCAATGAGTGGGCATATTCGTTTCCCTCGATTCCGGTATGACCGCGTGGGTCATGTCCTGCATGATATTTTGGGCATGAGAAAGCTGTCGGCACGATGGGTGCCGCGTTTGCTCATTCCGGACAACAAGCGCAACCGTGAGGCCACTTCAGAGCAGTGTTTGACGCTGTTTAAGTGCAATCCGAAGGAGTTTCTGCGTCGCTTCGTGACCACGAAACATGAATCCACTGGTACACGCCAGAGACCAAGGAAGTCAAAGCAGTGGACTTCTCCCGGCGAACGTGCTCCGAAGAAGGCGACTACTGTCTTATCAGCCGGAAAGGTGATGGCCACCGTTTTCTGGGATTCACAAGGTGTGATCTACATCGACTACCTGGAGAAGGGCAAAACGATCACATGGCTGTACTATGCCGAATTATAGGGCCGATTCGAAGTTGAATTAAAAAAAAAAACGGCCTCATTTGGCGAAGAAAAAAGTGCTTTCACCATGACAACGCACCGGCTCACACCTCCGCTCTCGCCACGGCCAAATTGGTGAAACTGGGCTACGAACTGCTGCCCCATCCACCGTATTCTCCAGATTTGGCCCCGTGCGACTTCTATTTATTACCAAACTTGAAAAAGTCACTCGCCGGGTAGAAATTTGAGTCGAATGAGGAGGTCATTTGAGAAAACGTATTTTTCAGACGGTTTAAAGAAGTTGAAGCATCGCTGGGTCAAATGTATTGAGCTAACAGGAGACTTACGTTGAGAAATAAATCGCCACTATTCAAAAATTTTTGTTTTTCTTTTGTAGGCTAAGTACTTATCGGACCGCATTCAAAACATCCGGTTCTTGTCATACCATTTCAGGTCGTAGTTTTCAATCTAGGAGACTGAAATTTTTTTGCTAGTAAGATATCCACAAGGAGTGGTCTGGGATTGCATTTGAGCAAAATCGGTTAGGTCGTTCAAAATGATGGCCTTTTGAATTTTAGGAAAAATGACTATTTTTTTAACCCCTGCATGAGCAAGATGGAAAAACAAAAAATAACATGACTGGAAGAAAATTATTTGAAATTTGAGTTAGTGCAATAAAATTTGCATTATTTCTATTAATAAGCCAGTGGCGTAAGTAGGAAAAGGGTTAAAAAGGCTAAATTTCTATAAACAGTTATGAGGACATTTTTGAAGGAATTGAACTCAAATTTTTACAGTAGCTTACTACCTAATATCTTCTAACCCTAAATAATTTCAAGAAGCAAAAATTAGAAAAATGACGCAGATATTCTAAAAATTTTTACAGGATGTTTAATTTTTCGAAAATTTAATATTACGCTAATATGATCTGACTATGGAAAATTTCACAAGGTCAAATTAAAAAGCAGTGAAAATATTCATAATTCAACCACATTTAAATACACTATTTATGCGATTGATGCGCAAGAAGGTTTTTGGGTTTCGCCTGAATATTACAAGGCGAATCAATAAAAATGTCAGCTTCTTTTTTACTTTCTTTTTTTTTTGGAAATAACTTAACAGATTTTTTTTCATACAAACTCGCACTTCAGTTGCTACCATGAAGTAAGCAGTGAAGAGCGATATTTTATTAAAAATTATTCTCTCGGCACATTTGCGAAGAAACAGGACCAATCATTGTTAATAAAACCTGTTTTATTGATTCGTGCTGTAGTATTTAGGCAAAACTCAATAATTGAAATATTATTGTAGAGAGAATTCAAGTAGCTTTTAAATGATGTATCACTCGTTATCTTTTCCCTACGATGATAAGCTACCCCTGTCAAGGGGATGAATTTGGATGGTTAATTTTGTTACCCAAACATGTACCCCCTCAATAACAAAAATGAACTGTTTCGGCGTTTTTCGCGTACATCTTCAGTTTTTAAGTTATTAGCCCTGTTACGTTTTAGTTGGACAACACTTTTTTTATTGAAAATGCACATGCACTGCAGGGAAATCCCTATGGCGCTCTGGGAGCGGTGCATGAGCGGAGATGTCGATTGACGTTCGCCTTGAATCGTTGTAGCACCTCCACTGCGACCAAGTGGTCTATTGTGGCTCACACCTAAGTGCTTTACATCCAAACTGAAATAGGGTGGTACGAGCTCTAACGAGTTGAACCTGATACGGATGAACGTCTGCAGCTCGACGTGTATTTCTGCCCGATCTTGTTTTAGATGGGATCAAGCGGGCCACGTCTTTTGAACACTTTCCATAAAAATATCTGTCAAACAGACTCAGGTCAGCTACTCCTTTTCGATGTTCGAGAGTGCCTTAATTTTTTTGTCAAATCTCCCCAATCAAGTGTATGTATGGCTCTTTTCTGGATAGAGTCGAATAGTCTCAGCGTATATTTAGGTGCTGAGCTCCAAACATGTGAGCAGTACTCAAAGGATGGTCGGATTTGAGCCTTGTATGAGAGGGAAGCTGTTGTTGTGTATAAAATTTGTTCGTGCGGAAGAGTGTTCCAATTTTTTAAGAAGCACTCTTCGCCAGACCTGCAACATGATCATGCCAAGGCATGTTCGCTCCGAGGCTCACTCCAAGTAAACAAAGAGATGAGGCTGGAGTAAGAGAGTGTCCCGCCATCATCATATCTGGCTCCAAAACGTTGACCTTTTTGAAGAAGATGACTGCTTAGGTTTTTCCAGCATTAAATTGAACTTGGTTTCTATCGCCCCAAGCTAGAATATCTTGTAAGTCATTGTTAAGTAGGGCAACTTCTTGCTCCATGCGAGTCTGTGCGTCGATGGCAGATGTTCGCGCATCTAATGTACTTATAAGAAGATATGAGTGTACTGTCGTCGGCAAAACTGTATAATTGGATTTTTTGTTCTTTCAAGCAAGCAGTTTATAAATATAAGATAGAGAGTCGGATATAAAATGGATCCAGACAGAGTGGTCATCACACTGTCAACAGATGACATTGGCGCATTTTTTAAGTACGATAACTGGTACGTCATCTGTCCCAGAAGCTTTATTTGGGTCTAAGGCTAACATAATGTGCTTTATGAAACGCTGTCGGAAAACATGGTCTGACATTTTGGACTCCACGGAAGGGATCATTGGCGGAGTTCTTCACCGAAAGTCGACGGGAGAGTATGAAGAAAAGACTCCCGCCAACAAGTTCGCCTTCTCAGTAGCCGTAGATGCAATAGTTCCGTCTATCCGTGTAAGTGGTGGAATCGTGGATCTGGTGAAGTTCTTGCTGACTGCCTTAGTTACCGACCAAAAAGATTTCGAACCGTTAGGACAGGAGAGAAGTTTATTCCTAATTCTTTGGTTGTGAGTTTCCTTGGTTTGATCTATTATTTCTTTGCATCTGTTTCGAGCAAGTATGTAATTGTGGTGGTTTATGCCGTCGGGGCGCTCTCGCCATTGGCAAAAAGCCAGTTGTTTGGAAACGACAGCTTCCTTGCATCTTTTGTTTAAGCAAGGTTTGCTGTTTGAGGGCTGTTTTTTGAAAAGGGAATGTAGGCTTCCATGCCTGTTAGGATGACTTGAGCAACTTCCCCAGCACAAACAGATGGATCATCAGAGCAGAAAAAAACACTCCTCCATGGAAAATTTCGATAATATTCCCTGAGTTCTTCCCATTTAGCAGATCTATTGTGCCAGACTACACGCGGTTTACTTGCTTTTTTAATACTAGCAATAATAAATAATTGGTAGTATTGGTAGTATTAGTAGTATTATTGGTAGTAGTACACTGTATAAATATTTACTGTTAAAATTAATATAATTTTAATTTAATTGTTTTAATCAAGAACGGTGCCATCGACGAGAAAAATGCAGAGACCGTTTTCATCTTGATTTGACCATACTAACAAAAAAATCCGCATTGAAAAATGTCAAATGTCAGTGATGAACCATTTTTTTTTTTGTAAAAAATGTCAGAGTACATGTTCGTAAGGACGCCACTGGTGGAGCAATCGAAAAACTTTGCAAACTGAAATATGTGGTTTTACATCCTATCAACACCTACTTTAATTGAAAAATAATATAAACTATTTTTGAAGATATAATAAAAAATAACTCTTAAAAACAAAAATTTAGCAAAAAATTGAGGCCATTGCGGACATGTGTTCATACGAAATTTTCTTCATAAAATTACTTGGGGAAGCACATCCTGAAGTATTACTTATGTTATTAAGAAACACCCTGTACTATAAAATATTTTTATAGTTTGTTTCTATTATTGTTCTTGCATTAGTTAGTTTTAGTTTCAGTTTAGTTTTAGCATAAGTTAGCCATTTTATTTTCTTATCTTGATGATTGATAGGCACTACATAATTTCACAATCTGTTGTCATGTTGTCAAAAAAATTCACTCGCCCTGCAGACTGGTGAAATTAAAGTTTGATACCCAGTTCATGTTAACTTATGAACTTATCGATATGAATGATTTCGTTAATGCCACCTCGGTATTATTATTATATTGTGCAAAAACTGGGAATATATTGATATACAGGGTGTCCGTAAATTAATGGGACATAGCTCAGCTACAGCTTTGTGACCTCAATGAAGATCGAATAAACGAAACATATCTTAGTACAAAAGTGCTTCCTCAAGAAGTTATGGCACCTCGAAGAAGAAAATTTGAAATTTAAAATTGTGTATATTTCGGTAACCAAAGTATCGATCAAGCTGAAAATTGGTACTTATACACTTTCAGAGGCAGTCAAACGATATTAGCGTCAAAGTCTTGTAGCATACATAATGCAGAGGGCGCTGTCGGCAGAATTTTTTCGTGTGTCTTTTATCATATTTTTTTATTATTAATAATTTTCGTTACTATTAGTAAACTTTATGGAGCATACGTTATTTTTACATAAAAAAGGGAAACTTATTTCATGTCAAGAAAATGTATCGTTTTCAAGGAAAACGCATCTAAGCGTTTCTAAACATTTTCAAGAATTATGATATTTCATTCAGTTACACTTCAAACAACAATCGTTAAGCATGTTGTTACTTTTTTCAATTTGTCATCTGTCAGTTAAAGCTGATGGAGTAGTTTATTATTGTTATTTTGACTAATATGTCTATAAAATTATTCTCAAATTTTTCAAAGATAAAGTTTTTTTATCAAAAACTCGTTTTATTTACGAAAGATTTTCAAAATGGCCACCATTGCTTCAATGCATTTCTGACAACGTTTTCCTAGATTCATGAAAAATGAAAACGAATTGAGAGATAGATATCGACTAAGACTATAACGCAACGTAACAATAACTTTATCTTTGAAAAATTTGAGAATAATTTTATGAACATATTTGTCAAAATAACAATAATAAGATACTCCATCAGTTTTAACTGACATAATGACAAATTGAAAAAAGTAACAACATGCTTAATGATTGCTGTTTGAAATGTAACTGAAAAAAATATCATTAATTCTTGAAAATGCTTAGAAACGCTTAGATGCGTTTTCCTTGAAAACGATACATTTTCTCGAAATGAAATAAGTATATCTTTTTTATGTAAAAATAACGTGCGCTCCATAAAGTTTACCAATAGTAACGAAAATTATTAATAATAAAAAAATATGATAAAAGACACACGAAAAAATTCTGCCGACAGCGCCCTCTGCATTATGTATGCTACAAGACTTTGACGCTAATATCGTTTGACTGCCTCTGAAAGTGTATAAGTACCAATTTTCAGCTTGATCGCTACTTTGATTACCGAAATGTACACAATTTTAAATTTCAAATTTTTTTCTTCGAGGTGCCATAACCTCTTGAGGAAGCACTTTTGTACTAAGATATGTTTCGTTTAATCGCTCTGCCTTGAGGTCGCAAAGCTGTAGTTGAGCTATGTCCCATTAATTTACGGACACCTTGTATAATTATTTCCCTGCACGATTATGCTGTATATTGATGAACGTTTACACATACTGAAATAATTTATTGTGGTGTCTATTTCAAAGAGTTAGCAAAGATACCTGATACCTACTCAATTATTGTTGGCATTGCTACAAACAATCCTATTGAAACAATTTACCATAAAAACTATTATTTACAATTTGCTTATGTACACAGACTCAGTACTCGCACGGTATATGATAATCATGTTAGGAAAAGCCAGAAACGGCCAGAAAGAGCCATTTCCCAATATCGGTAAATTCATTCTGCTTACCTCCACTATGAATAGTGAAATGAATGTAGGCAATTTCTCACTGGTAGTGTGTATTTGTTCCAGAGGCTTTTGTAGCAAACTCGTCGAGTTTAGTTTAGGCAATCCACAATTCCGGAAATAGTATATGATATTACAGTCTGTGAATACAAATGTGTACATAATATGAGCAAACATTAATAATAGTCGTTGGTACCTGAATAATAATAGGCATCGGACTGCAAGCTACAGAAAGGAAACAATTTTATAATTCTTTTTTGCGAGTTTTTTCCATTTGTGGTTTTTGTAAATAAAACTTTCTTACAAAAAAATACATAAACTTGGTATAGAATGATATAAAGCTATTTTATGTAAGGGAATTATTTATTTATGCTATCGCGTATGTTACTTTCCCACTTACTACTCACTCCTATATTTACTTTGCATTGAAACCACAAAAGGCTTGCAATTAATTAGTTATTACTATGATATACTGGCTTTTTCTATTACTCAATAATCAGCCCTATTCCCTAACTCTGGCGTCAAATCGAGTTGACTTCGTTAGTCGAAGTGAAGTCGACCCACAAACATCGACTCAACCGGGTTTTCGTATTCCGTAACTCGGATCGATGTGGGGATGACGCTTGATGATTTTGGAACTACTAATGACAAGTAAAGTGACAACAAGTAAGTGACAATATTGAAATTCCAATATTTCGCGATTTATCTCTCATTATTCTGCGAGGTTGTCAACTCTGCTCTGGCCAATTTTTATAATGTTGTCTACAACGCCTTTGATAAGTTTGTACCCAGGTCTTCACCCTCAGCATCCCATAAATACCCACCTTGGTTCAACAAGAGCATCATTGGGAATATCAAGCGAAAGCATAGGCTCTGGCGACTCTTTAAATTATCTGGAGACAACTCTCACTACGACCACTTTAGGTTGCTTCGTTCCCAAGTTAAAAAAATACATCTACTTATCTCACGCCACCTACCGAGCAAACATAGAATCCAACATTCGTAATGATCCTACAAAGTTCTGGTCCTTTGTAAACAACAAAAAGTCGTGCAACATTATACCGCAGCATATGGTTTACTCTGGGTCAGAGTTCAATGGTATTGAGGAGTCAGTACATGGCTTTGCTGACTTTTTCGCCTCATGTTTCTCAAGTACAAACCATAACACACCCGACTCTTCCCGATTACAAAACGTGCAGAACACTGTCACCATCGATATTCCCTATCTCTTGACCGAAAATGAACTCCTCTTTGCTGCCAGAAAACTTAAGCCGAAACTCACTGCGGGCCCTGACAGGGTTCCAGCCTTTATAGTTAGGGACTGCTCCAGAGTCATGTCAACTCCCCTTTTGCACATTTTCAACATTATTTTGAAGTCAGGCGTCTTCCCAGATAGGTGGAAATCGACGAAAATTATCCCTATATTCAAAAAGGGAAAAAGATGCGATGTTTCTAACTATAGACCAATTGCTTTACTCAGTAACTTTGAAAAACTTTTTGAGTTCTGTGTTTACCATCTCATGCAGTGAACCAGTTGCACACCGACTCTCATTTCCTTGGTTGTTTTGTGTTGTGTTGTGTTCTTGTGTTTCCTGTCGAACTTCATTCAGAATAATATTAATCTGCTATTAATAAGAAAAATGGCAGGTGTTTCAAAAAAGAAGAACTTTAGGGAATCGATACCCTCGGGAATTTCAAACGGATTACTTGCGTCTCGCAAAGTATGTCTTTCTAATCTAAATAATTGCCTATAATAATAAATAATTAACTAGAAAGAACTTACAATATAATAAACAGGTACTTACATTTCAATTATTCTTCTTTCAATTTCTTCAGCAATTGCAACTCCCACCAGTGCATCCGTGGTAAAAGGTGAAAATTAGGTGAAATGGGTGAAAAGATTTCCTGTTTTCCGTTATATATGTACTATATTATGGTTAAGTAGAATTAAATGAGTTTTAAATGAGGAACATTAAAATCTCGTAAATTGATAATTAAAATATTCCGCAAATTTGATCTTCGTGAACTACACGTCCATGATGATCTGCGCATGTCTGATGTCAATTTCGATCGCTCCGTGACGACGTCGACCACATTTTGGCTATCGAGTAGATTTCGATCGCGTGGCTTCGGTTTTTGCTTTCGATTTCAATCTCGATTACGTTAGGGAATACCAAACCGGTCGACTTACGTCACGTCGACTCTATCATCTCCGATCTCGACTCGATTTGAGTTAGGGAATACGGCTGATTATAGAGGCTGTTTAGTTCAAAATTTTCGCCAAAATAACTTATCGTATCGTATGACGTGATTCATAATAATTTGTTGATTAAATAAACTGCGTCTATTCAGATATAAAAGGGGACGTTGAAAAATGGTATCTAATGAATTTTTTGTTTCACCCTTTCATTCTCAACTACCCTCTACTTTGGAATTTCAAATGGCTCCCCTACCTTGTGATACGTAATTTTTAAGAGTAATTCCAGTAGAAATTTAGCGGTGATTCGTGTGTTGAAATCTATTCATTTTTTACGGAAGTTATAAACAAATTTTAACAAATAAATTTACATTTTAACAGCAGCTTAGCTTGGAAACTGCCAAAGATATGGAAAAACTGCCAACATGTCCCTATCTTTGAAAACCGCTATGAAACATCCCTATGATGAAAAATCTGTTTATTTTCACTACCGTGCTTATACACATAGGAATATACGGTAATTGTTTACATCCTCGGCTCCTAAGTTTCATCAATTTTTTCGGGACCGAGGAACGAAATATGAGTGCTGGGTGGGTAAGAAGCTAAAAACAGCCATTGAAAACTAATGTTAAGGTCACAACTAAGGCCTCTTTGGCACTACGGTCGAATTTCTATTTTTTTCTTCACTTTCAGGGCAAGGAAAATCTTCGAGATTAACAGTAGCATGATTTTTATTTTCAAATTTGCATTTATTTTGCATTTATATTCTAAAAATCGTAACATCAAATCTTGTGTTCTGTTCACGAAATGAGAAAGCGGATATATTGGGAGTCCGCGTCTGTATATGTTTGGAAGCGGTTCCCATTATTGTCATAAGTGGTTTCATTCATAGTTAGATCCGAGACTAGTGGTATTTCTCGGCGCTTGTGTCAGGACCGTACTTTCGTTGCACTCCCAAAATCAATTTTTAAAGTCGTTTTGTGGCCTTACCTTTTATTTGCAAAGTTAATGAATACCTTCCTGGTGTTACTATAGGTATGTTCTCCACCCCTATACAGGGTTATTCACGGTATACGCCACGGAAGTTTATGGCCGTGTCTCTGGATTTTTGGATCTTTTTATTTTTGGAGTGGATAGAGACCCGGCAGAGGTACGTTTTAAAATTATATTCATAATGTACAGGATGTCCCAAAAACATGAAACATATCAAAGTTATGTTTTTTAAATGGAATGCTCCTATGTTATTGCATTTTTAGATTGTCTGAGAAGAAAAAATAAGATTGGTTTTTACAGTTGGTGTTTAAATTCAGAAGTTTTTGAGTTATAAACAAGTGAAAATCGTCATTTTTCAAGTTCAAGGCCCTGTACAACGAAAACTGCTTAAGATAGAGAAAAACGGCTTACATGTCCCTATTTTAACTTTTCATGTACTATCCAATGATGTAAATGAAATGTTTATACAGGGTGATAAAAAATTTGAAAAATTCTGAGATTTCTCCACGCGTCGACAAATAAAAAAATCAAAGAAAGTACAAATGTTTCTATACCATAGGATAGTACATGAAAAGTTAAAACAGGGACATGTAAGCCGTTTTTCTCTATCTTGAACCGTTTTCGTTGTACAGGGCCTTGAACTTGAAAAATGACGATTTTCACTTGTTTATAACTCAAAAACTTCTGAATTTAAACACCAACTGTAAAAGCCAATCTTATTTTCTCTTTTCAGACAATCTAAAAATGCAATAACATAGGAGCATTCCATTTAAAAAAAACATAACTTTGATATGTTTCATGCTTTTGGGACACCCTGTACATTATGAATATAATTTTAAAACGTACCTCTCCCGGGTCTCTATCCACTCCAAAAATAAAAAGATCCTAAAATCCAGAGACACGGCCATAATCTTCCGTGGCGTATACCGTGGCGTATAGATGTATAGGTGCCATAGTGAAACTGTAGGAGCCGCGGATGTATATAATGACCGAATATACTATTCAAACTTCTATTATTATGGTAAAGAAGAAGACAGAAGGCAAGTATACTCAACGA
Organism: Malachius bipustulatus; assembly: GCA_910589415.1. NCBI lineage: Eukaryota > Metazoa > Arthropoda > Insecta > Coleoptera > Melyridae > Malachius > Malachius bipustulatus. Next base: position 3,505,445 of record OU342630.1, on the reverse strand, counting down.
TTAATTCGTAAAATAGTGAATTGAAGGTCAATGAGTATAAAGCACATAGAGTGCCATTACTAGCCTGTTATGTGGGTTCGGAGAACTCCTCCATCGCCCATAACAGTTGTCATGCTCCAGACACTCCAGATGCAGCACACTGATGAGTTCCAGTAGAACGAAACACGTGTCTGTGCTTGATTTGGTACTCTGGAAGGCTCTGCTGTTGGATATTGGAAGCTCCTTCTCGATTGGAGTTTCGGGTACTGCCAGCATGACAACTGTTATGGGCGATGGAGGAATTCTCCGAACCCACCTAACAGGCTAGTAATTGCACTCTATGTGCTTTATACTCATTGACCTACAATTCACTATTTTACGAATTCTATTATAGTAGTTAGACAATCAAACTTCGAATATATGTTTACCATTTTCAGTTCAGAGGTCGCTATCAGAAATCAAGCAAAAACTACTAGCAGTTCGAAGAAGATGTAGCTCGATTAGTCCCACACTGGCTTACCGAGGAACAACCGAAAATGTATTACAGAAATTGTCGGTACAATCATTTTTAGAAGGTGTTCGCAATCCCTATATCAGGCAAGCGTTAACTTTGGCCCATTAGAGACATTGATTGACGCTCTAACATAGGCGTTCGAATTCGAAGCGGCGAAACAAGTCATCAGAAACTAGACTTCGAGAAAAGCAGGGAGACTTAGAGGTGGTATGTGATGAATATGAGGCGGTGTGAAGAATCATCTAGAGAGAAAAATGACAAATCCGATGCTGGGGTTGTGGGAAACTTGAACATATTGTGCTGAGTCGTTGTAACGTGAGCAACGGTGCAACGACTTCCGATGAGCAGAAGCCGTCGGAAAACTAAAAACTGTCGATCACAAGGGGCGATCATGAACCTGTCAGCAGTATGCCCCTAAGAAACACGCTTAAGTCGCCTGTCTCCAGCATAATTCAAATGCGTCGTGGTGGATGGTCTTATTGATGGCAAACTAAGGGCGCGGCTGTTGAACACAGGTGCAACTAAAACAATTGTCCGTCCTGATATTTTAACATCTGCGAAGAAGATTGCACCGACAAAATGGCGACTTCGTACGGCTACAGGAAATCCTGAGAAACTTTATGGACAGGCAAACGTTACCGTGGTGATCGGTAGCAAGACCTTCCAAGACCTTGAACACGGCTTCAAATTGGATTTTAAGCACGCCGTCCTACGAATTAATGAACAGGAAATTGGAAGGAGTATTCCACGGGAAAAATGAGCTAGCAGTTCGGGTCATCCCAACTGAAGATACCACACTACGAGCGAAGTAATTGAGAACGGCCAGTTAGCGGGTCTCACAATAATAAATCACCACCACTAAAAGTTTGCAAATTCCTTTATTGATTAACACACCTTATAACAGCAGACTTTGTATGTGAGCAGCATCATAATGGTGGAACTCTGAACCCGTGATGACGCCACTCAGAATCAGAACCCCACTTTGCCTTAATCCAGACTTAAGAAACATTGTGCAACCAGGCGTCATAAGCCATAGTCGCATTTTTTGCATTATTATTGTAGGGATTAGTTTAGGAAAAAGGAAAATAAGGTATCATTTCAAACCACAGTTTTCAATCTATGCGACTAAAATGTTTGTGGGAGTAAGACCTCCGCAAGGACTGGTCTGGGATTGCATACGAGCGAAATCAGCTGTTTTTTGAACCCCAGTTAGGCAACTGTAGGTACTAATAACCATTAATTTTAAAAGGTTAAAAAAACTTCAAAACTGCATGAAAAAAATTATGCAAATGGCGGTAAAAATTATAAAAATTATAAAAACTGGGAATTTTTATATGATCTTGATTTCACAAATTAAAATTTTCGCTTTCAAAAATACTCCTGTAACTTTTGTTTCAAGGTAGACTAAAAAAGTGCATTTTTTTAAATTAGCTAACGAGTGGCGTGCATATAAAAAGGGTCAAAATTCACAACATCTATATCCATATTTTATAGTCCGTTTTCAAAGCAATTGAACTGAAATTTCACAGTGAACAACTACGCTAATATGATATGATCATGGAAAATATTGTTTATCGTTTAATTTATTAAGTGAAAATGTCAAGCTTTAACAGTTGAGTAGATATTTCTTTATGTTCGAAAAGAACCTACTCACCACGTATGTTTCAAAATTTTATTTAAAAAGGCAGATAGCTGTAATCAGGGCTTCCATAATCTGGTAAGGGTCAGCATTGGCTATATATCCTATAGAAAGACAATTTAAAAAGCGGTGAAAATATTCACAATTGAATCGCATAAAAACGCACTATTTATGCGATTAATGCGCAAGAAGGTTTTTAAGATTGAGCGTGGGCTCTTCCACCACGAACACTGGCTTGAGATGAATAAAAAAAACCTTCTTGCGCATCAATCGCAAAAATAGTGTACTTATTTATGCGATTCAATTTTGAATATTATTGCCGCTTTTTAAATTGAATTTCTGAAATTTTACATAGTCAGGTCATAATAGCGTAGTGGTTTACTGTGAAAATTTTCATTTCGTTTCAAAACGTGCCGTGAAATTGATTTTTAAATTTAACAAAACAAAACAAAAACTGGCAAAATTTAACAACTTTGTCCTTTTCCTATGCGCGCCACTGGCTAACTTTATTTGAAAAATTCACTTCTTTACACTACCCCTAAATTCGGAAAACTTCCGAAAGGGGAAAAACGGAAAGGGGAAGTTTGAAAGACCGAAAATTTGGAAATTTATATAAATAAACAGGTAAAAAATTCGAATATCTCCGACTTTTTCTTCTTATTTGCTTCTTGAAATTATTTAGAGCTAATTATTTTTATAGTTGTCGACAGTAAAAATTTCACTTAAATTCCTTCAAAAATGTGCTCATAAACGGTTATAGAAATTAAAAATTAAACATTTTTACCCGTTTCCTACCCACGCCACTGGCTTATTGATAGAAATAATGCAAATTTTATTTCATTACTCAAAATTCAGATAATGTTCTTCCAATCCTGTTTTGTTCCAGTTATATTATTTTCAAATTACAACAATATGCTTTTAATAAAAATTCATGTTTTAAGAAATTTGGTTTTATTTAACTGACGCTTCCCAGATTTATATTTATTTTTTTCATTATTTTTTCAAAGACATGTAAATTTACCTGTCACTACCTTGTCAATTCAAGCTCTAGAATTGAAAAAATAATCATATTTTTTTACTGTAGTATTTTCAATTTTAAAATCGATATAGCCCACAATTAGAGATTTTTTCAAGAAATGTCAGCTTTTTGTAAATTTTAGACTATAAACCACACGTTAAAATCCCGGAAGAAAAGAATAAATTGATTCTCGAAAGCTCGGAATACAATAAAGAGTATACATTAACCTAAGGAAAATTTTTAATTGACAACGACCGCAAGAAAGCAACATGTTTAACTTTTTTTATATTGAAGATAAAAATAAAAAAAAATAAAAATTTACATTTTCTATACTACTTATTCATCTGTGATTTGTTAACAGATTAACAGCTCTTTAGCTTACTTACAAAATCTTGGGAAAAGTCATAGGTTTAAAAGATTTTTGAGTTTGAGTGGATCTGAGCAAAAGGTACGGTAGCGGCTTCGTACTCTGGTATCAGAGACCCCCGTCCAGCCAATTAGAGAAGCGCCTGTCGAGGTCACGGCACAAGCCGATGCGCCAGGACTTATATTAAATCCCGACTTGAGAGTTTTATAATGGAATGAATAATTTAGGTGACAGCCGAGATATATGAGCTTCTCGTTAGAACGTCTTTGCCCCCACAGGATGCTCTGAAAGTGGATCCTGTTAAGAGGTTGGATCATTTACTAGTAAGAACTCTTTCAATTAAGCTTGTTATTAAAGTATGATTAAGTATTTTCAGCAGCAGGATGTCATACGATATTTTAGCTTTCTGAGCAGTTCCGAGACATTTTACGATTCATCTATAACGAATACCTGGGTGACAATCGAATTATATCAACGCTTGTGTCCACAGATCGCGAAGGGAAGAAGTAATAAGTACTCAAAATAGTACACAACCTACAGTGTTTTAGGATAAGTAAGAATACTACATGAAATAAATGTTTTATTTGTTCAGAAGACCAGAGAAATTTTTTCAAACTATGAAAAAATACAATAAACAAACATGCACTAAAAGATCCACTCATCTATTTTACTTGCGCATACATAGATGTCTGACATCGTAGACATAGTAGATATCTGCATGATACAACTACACAAGGTATGTGAGCTTGAGACTGAAAACTCGTCGGCGCTGCGCATAACGTCAATGTGGTGATTGTTATCCAAGATCTAACGAAAAAATTAAAAATATTTTAAGGTGAAAGTGAACATTTGTTTGTGGAGTGTAATGAAAAGTGCTGGTGCTTACTGTGAGACGATACAAATCATTTATACATACTTGCCTTTTTTCATACTCGTTTTTCTTGCGTAATTCTCACACCCGCACTTACCGCACAATAAATTATTTTTGCTATCAGACAGTCAGGTACTGAATTCAAACTTATTAAAATTACTGGAACATCTTCAAACGTCGAAATAAGCTACTAAATCATGACTTTATGTCATTATTACTACCGAGTCGCATGTCGATATCACTACACTGACGTCACAGGCTGCGCGCTGTCATTTCTTGTTTATTTGTATCATGGATGTGCGAAGTAAAAAAAATTATTATGACATTTTGAATGTCATGGTGTCACAACATATTCGTCGATAAGTCGAAAAGAAATGTCTTGTAAATACATAATCGGCCTTAGAGAAACCTGCTATCTTAAAGAATAGAGATAGCGACTCATGTGACTTATTTAAATCCAGCAAGACACACCACGCTAGCTCGGACATTAGTAATCTCACATGGCTAGAAATACTTTACCACAATTATGACGTCATAGTTTTTTTTTATTAACAACCTATATTTTTTATTATTGTATAATGTATTAATTTAATTCTCCCCTTGCCATATTGAACCACGGATTAAGAAGAAATGAGTAAAATAATACGATTCAGTGATAACAATGGAATTATTATAAGGTGTCATATTTTTAACATTACCATAGTAACGATAGTTTTAAATTATTAATTTATGACACTGTCAAGTTTAAAACTCTGTACCGCTATAATTTTAGAATCTTTGATCGTAGCTTAGTTCAAAATGAATTTCATTCAAGAAGCTGCAAATTCCAGTAAATCTTTCTGGAACATATACAATAATAATTATTTGTATGTTCCAGAAAGATTTACTGGAATTTTTATTGTAGTTTTACATTTAATTTTCCATCTAAATAAACGTTAATCAAACTGACATTTCTACTTTTTTGTCCAGGCCACGAAAGTTTTTCATAGCTAGCAACCACCTAGCAACCTATTACCTGGGATGTTTTACTTTCGCTTTCGGTTGTCTTATCAAGACAGAAAGTTACAATTTCGTAAAGGGGAGAATGAAAATAACTATTTATTCCATTTCCAACCGTGTTAAATTTTGAGTACGTTTGAAATTTCCAACATTTGTAAAAAAATAGATAAAAACAGTCTAAAAAATTCAAATAAAAAATTTGTTTGAAATTATTGAAAGCAGTTGAAACAGTTGAAAAATAATATTGATAAATCATGGTTACGATGACTTCTTGAGCTAAACGCTTTAATAAAAAGAATAGTTATTTATACTGTGACGTCTCTCCTTTTTTTTGGCGACGTTTGGTTTCCCTTGAGGAGACTGTTTTTCGAGGTACTTAACCTCGGCCTGCTCTTCGCAGCACTCGACATCGGTCACTACCTCTATTAGGTTAATATTAGTGTCCACAATGTCGATCTTGGGGCCTGTGTCGGTAGGTCGATGCCTATCTTGGCGACTTTCGTACCGTTTGCCCTGTTGCTGCTGCCTATGTGACAACGCGTAATAAGGCCTCTCTGGGCGGTCGTCCCTGTCATTGTTTCCCGTGACTGGGGTTCGTTGGAAGCGTTCTTCTTTACATTTAGCTATTTCGCTTTGGATTTGTTCGAAGTTTTGCATTAGCTGCTGCAAACCCGAAAGCGTCGTAAAATCGCTTCTACAGACATAAATTTTGTATTGGGGGAGCATGTTTTTATATACCCTGTCGAGAGTTTGGATCTCGTTCAGGTTTCCTTCCCTGCGTATGAGGGTTAGGATATTATTAATATATGATCCAGGTGCTTCGTTGTGCTTCTGTTTTCGGTTTCTTATTATTTCTTCGAGCCTTTCGAAATAGTTGGCTGGGAAGAAATCCGTTGCGAAAATGTTTTTGAAACCTTCCCACGAGTGCCACTTGTGGGAATTGTTTCTGTGCCATAATAGCGCATCGTTTCGCAGACAGATTATTAATGCTTGTAGCATGTGCTCCTGTGGGATGCCGAACGTTGCTCGAAGTTCCTCGAGGCGTTCTATAAATTCAGGAGCTTCAGATGACCTACCGCTGAAATATACATTTCCTTTCTGGATAATGTTTATGGATTCCAATGGGTAGGAGGGCCCCATGATTGTCTGTCCTTGCGTCACGTTGCTGTTGCTTTGTGGCATTGATGCAGTATGTGCGGTTGCACGCTGCATTTTTTGTATGGTTTCTTGCGCTTCTCTTAATTGTCGTTTTAACAGCTCGGTTTCGCTTACGCATTTCTGGCTCTGCTCTTTTGGACGAGCCCCTTGAGCTCCTTGGACAATTGACTTTAATGCGAAATGTCCTCGCAAGCGGGCTCTTAGCTCATCTAATTTTCCAGTGCTGTCGAGACCTAATTTGTTGGTCTCTTCAATAGCTTGCTCTTTAGTGAGCTGGTGTATCCACGCGCTTGTCGTGGTTTGTGCTGTCGTACCCTCCTCGTCTGAATTTGGCATTATTATAAATTTTTAATTAGCTAAGGGTGCTAATTTTTAGGGAAAATCCCTGTATTTATTTTCTTTTTGCTCGGGCGCCAGTTGTGACGTCTCTCCTTTTTTTTTTGGCGAGGACGTCTTAATTATTGGGTTAATTTATTTCTTAACCAATGCCTTCAAACGGGATATTTGGGTGGATTTACACAAATGATACACGACATTTAAAAAAATAATGTAAATTTATTGTTTCCATAAACTGCGATAAACGTAAAATAATTAGTCGATTTGTTCAGCATGCTGGGTGAACGCCCGGTATATCTTCCCGGCCCAGCACCCGGTAAAAACAGTGTCCCGGCCGCCGCTCGACGATGAGATTATGCCAGTAGGTCGAGGAGGACAAGTTTTTCTGCGGAGTTCAGTCAACTGGAAAATAAAATGTTAGTGGTGCAATATGAGACGAGAACGGAATGATTTTTCGATTATTTTTATCGCGTCGATAAAAGAATGAGAAATAAACTGATTAAAACTCTGGATTAATATTATTTACATGAAATCTATTATGGTCTCAATTTGTGAAAAATTCCCATTTATTTAAATGAATAATTTAATTAATAAATTAAATTAGCTCGGGGGAAAATTCTAGCTATATGAAATGACCCCGGGTTTTATTATTTGATGAGTGACTGGGTTCGTCTTCGATTGCGTAACGGTCAATTCTCGTTCGCAACCGAAGGTTGACCTTCTATGTGCCTGTCTAACTCGTCGAGTCAATACTTCGACTCGTTAGGAAGTCACGGGGGGATGATACGCTTACTCAGAGTAATTGGACCAGGGACGCGAATCAATTCTTCGCTTCACCTGGGTCCACGTTCGAGACTGATAAGCTTTAGGGGGTGACGAAAGAGTATCAATACTACTCTCTCGCGTTATCCCAACTTGACTCCTGGTCAGTACCCAGGCTTCGCATTAGGGCAGGTTAAGGTGCGAGCTTGGAAGAGTCAATTCTTCTTCTTCGCTCTAGAAGAAGTCCCGATCAGTACTCGGGCCTCTGGGCAAGGGGGTGAGCCATGGATGGCGGACCGGCTATCCTAGATCAGTTCTCTAGGAAGGCCAGCTGCCATCTGCTACCGTTCCTTCCATCTCGGTCCCTTTATATAGGTACCGGACGTAAACAACAACAACTTCTTATCTTGTTTTCCTATCGGCTTCGCATTTATTCGGCTTGGATTTAATATTTTAATATTTCTCGCTGAATTAAATGTTGTTTCCGTTCCTTCCTAGAGGCACTTTCTGTAAACAACCACTGATACCAATATAAAAAACCTCCCTTATCTTGTTGTCGCCGATTTACCTGCTTTAATTTTAATAATTCACTACTTGAATAATTCCTACATGATTTCTTCTTGCCTTTCGTGGGAATAATATTTTATTTAAATTCTGGCGTCGCTTTCCAGCGTCGCGACGTTACTGTAACGTCACAATACATCAAGTGCATTAAGTGGTACTTTATTTCACGACTGGAAAATTTGACCGCACGAGCCGCCGGCGAGTGTGTATATATCCCAGAAATAAAATCACTTTATGCATAAATGTTGCATACAAAGTTTTATCTACTAGTGACTTTAATTAGAACGAAAAGTAATAATTAGTAAAACTAAAAAAAAACCTTCCAATATATTCATATAGGTAAGTATTGTGACGGACACAACTTTTACCTGGTTTTTACAAATCCTTATATTCAAATTCGGTTGCATAGTCTGAACAGCACAGGTAATATTATATTTTTACAAACTACTTCAGACTATCTTGTGTGATACAATAAAGCTCCTTAAAGAAAATAAATGGTAAAACAAAACCTGTACTGGCAGAATCATTTCTGTGTTTTATTTCATTTAACAACTCATTGATTCCTTCTAGCAAGGACTATTATGGGACCATCTACAGATCTTTCACATTACTTTAGACAGGCAAATATCAACAATCTTATTCAGAAACACCTTGTGTATCCTATTCTAGATGTTTTTAAATTAGAGTTGGTTGTAATATGTTTTTCTTAAAATACCTTAATAACCTGGACAGCCAATGTGAGCTACTTCTTCTCAAATATGTTCAAAGAATTTCAACTTTGCTCATATGCCATCAGAATAATTTTTTTTTATAGTTCTTAGAAAAATTGAATATTTTTGAATTATAAAAACAAATAATTCAATAGCAAGTTGTTTATATTACTGTGGTTTAGTATCTTATTACTGGCCTTCCATCATTAAAATTTTACCATCAATAGCTAATAAAATTCGGTCAAATTATCAATCAATTCACAATTTTATACTCAAAACTTAAATATCGTTTAAATATTTTATTCCATTATTTAAAATGGCAAAGGTAGTTGGAGTACGTAATATTAAAAACAACATTCAAAACAACGAAGCACCTAGGAGGAGATAAATTCCAAAATTCCAAATGAAACCATATTATGCAAAATTTCATGCATTATGTAAGTTCAATGATGCTACTCCAAATTATATTTTACTATTCTGGCAACAAAGCGTATAGTTAAGATATCAAATCAAAGTCGATTTTGATTAGAGACACACCTAACCTTTAACAATTTAGTTTGTCAAAAGTGTACCTATGTTATAATTAAGTTTAAAAAGTCATTTATGTGACATCATACTAACTGTCCGAATTAAGATTTTCCATTTCACCAGAACATGTCAAACAGTTAAATTTCAAGGTGTTAAGGGCCCCACTCACCTCGTTCTTCTCCGCCGTTTTCAACCGACGGTTAAAAACGTCAGGGTAAAAATGTCACAAAAACGAGGTGTATTGGCAAGAACGTCGTTTATGCACGTCGTTCCAAAATTTCAGGCGAGGCTTGATTTTTGTCGGTTATCGTGCCAACCGTTCGAGTAAACACGAGGTGTGTGTTCTCAACAGTTTGACTGGTCGGGCATTTATCAGTGGCAGTGACGTTCAGCATTTTTTTGTTGTTTACCTAATCTTAACAGAGACTTCTTATTAAAGTTTATCGAGCTTTATTTAGATCATTTCCTTGTGTGTGGAAAGTGAAATCGGCAGAATATCATAACCGAATCAAGAAAAACAAGGCGTATGAAGCATTACTGATGAAATACAAGGAAGTGGATGCTGATGGAAATTTGTTTGAGAAAAGTCTACTGCGTTTAAGTAGTAACCGCTGCCACTGCTAACAAGCACCACATCGTCATAAACTGACGCCAAAAAAACTGTTGTGTGTGGACATATCAGTCAACGTTCTTCCTTCCAACGTTTTTAGCTGTCGGTTAAAAACGGCGGAGAAGAACGAGGTGAGTGGGGCCCTTGAACGAGCGTAAGTAATTATTAAAGGAATCATTCAAACAATGAATTTTTTATTTTTTATTTTTATTGAAAATGCACATGCACTGCAGGGAAATCGTATGACGCTCTCGGAGCGGTGCATGAGCGGATATATCGATTCACGTTGGCCTTGAATCTCTGTAGGTGTAGATGCGGTTCTATACATAAAAGAAGTCTGAAATAGGGTGGTACGAGGTGTAACGAGCTGAACCTGATACGGATTAGCGTCTGCGGCTCGGCGTGTATTTCTGCCCGGTCTTGATCTTGGTGGGATCAAGCGGGCCACGTCATTTGAACACTTTCCAGATATTATTAGACATCTGTACAACAGACTCAGGTCAGCTACTCTTCTTCGATGTTCGAGAGTGTCTAAATTTTTTGTCAAATCTGGGTCCCCAATCAAGCGGATGACTCTTTTCTCAATAGAGTCGAGTAGTCTCAGCGTATGTTTAGGAGCTGAGCTCCAAATATGTGAGCAGTACTCCAAGGATGGTCGGATTTGAGCCTTGTATAAGAGGAGAAGCTGTTGTGGTGTATAAAATTTGTTCGTGCGGAAGAGTGTTCCAAGTTTTTGAGAAGCACTCTTCGCCAGACCTGCAGCATGATCATGTCAAGACATGTTCGCTCCAAGGCTCACTCCAAGTAAACGAAGAGATGACGCTGGGGTAAGAGAGTGTCCGGCCATCATCATATCTGGCTCCAAAACGTTGGTCTTTTTGGAGAAGATGACTGCTTGGGTTTTTCCAGCATTAAATTGGACTTGGTTTCTATCGCCCCAAGTTAGAATGTCTAGGAAGTCATTGTTAAGTATGGCAACTTCTTGCTCCCTGCGAGTCTGTGCGTCGATGGCAGATGTTCGCGCATCTAACGTATAAGAAGATATGAGGGTACTGTCGTCGGCAAAACTGTATATTGGATTTTTTGTTGTTTCAAGCAAGTCGTTTATAAATATTAGAAAGAGAGTCGGAGATAAAATGGATCCCTGAGGCACACCGGCATTGATGGAAAAGGTCTGAGAAAGAACTCCATCGACTGCCACCTGCAATGAACGATCTCCGAGATAACTCGCAAGCCACAAGCAGAATTTCTTGGGCATGTCATTGCCAACAGTCCATCATGCCAGACACGGTCGAAAGCTCTAGAAATATAAAGCGCCACTCCTCGAGACTCCCCATAGTGCTCGATTGCGCTGTTCCACAGCTCTGTGACGTAAGTGAGGAGGTCACCAGTTGACCTCTGTTTGCGGAATTCGTATTGGCGGTCGCTGATTATATTAGCTCCTTCCAAGTATTTTAAAAGATGTTGGTTAATAGCTTTCTCCATAATCTTGGATATTACTGAAAGCAGTGCCATTGGTCGATAGTTACTTGGTATAGTCTTTTTGCCTTTCTTGGGAATAGGTTGGATCCGTGCACATTTCCAGCAAGAAGGAAATATTCCCTGTTTATACGACAAGTTGAAAAGTCGGCAGAAAGCAGATGACAGCTCAGTGGCGCATTTTTTAAGTACGATAACCGGTACGTCATCGGGCTCAGAAGCTTTGTTTGGGTCTAAGGCTAACATAATGCTCTTTATGACACGCTGTCGGAAAACATTGTCTGACATTTTGGGCTCCACGGAAGGGATTATTGGCTAAGTTCTTCCATGAAAGTCGACGGAAGAGTATGAAGAAAAGACTCCCGCCAACAAGTTCGCCTTCTCGGTAGCCGTGGATGCGATAGTCCCATCTGTCCATGTAAGTCGGAATCGTGTAAGTAGAATCGTGGATCTGGTGAAGTTTTGGCTGACTGCCTTAGTTACAGACCAAAAAGATTTCAAACCGTTAGGGCAGGAGAGAAGTTTGTTCCTAATTCTTTGGTTGTGAGTTTCCTTGGTTTGACCTATTATTTCTTTACATCTGTTCCGAACAAGGATGAAATAGTGGTGGTTTATGCCATCAGGGCTCTCTCGCCATTGGCGAAAAGCCAGTTGTTTGGAGGCGACAGCTTTCTTTCAGCTTTTGTTGAACCAAGGTTTGCTGTTTGAGGGCTGTTTTTTTGAAAAGTTAATGTAGGCTTCCATGCCTGTTAGGATGACTTGAGCAACTTCCCGAGCACAAACAGATGGATCATTAGAGCCGAAACAAAAACTCCTCCATGGAAAACTCGATAATATTCCCTGAGTTCTTCCCATTTAGCAGATCTATAGTGCCAGACTACACGAGGTTTACTTGCTTCTTTAACACTAGTAATTGGTAGGACACAGGATGTTGAGACGAGTTTATGGTCTGAGGAACCTAGTGGGGCGTCAATTGAACGGTTTAAGTTAGTTTGACAACCACTTACAACTACATAAAATTTATTCAGGTAGTGACATTCTATCCTCTGTGTTGTGCATTTAATTCTCATTCAAAACCAATGTTGACGTATATTTATTTATGCGGGATGGAGTATTTAGACAAACTTGACGGTTTCTATGAGAATAACGTAAATGAAACAAAATAAATCGAACTATCAGAAGAATGAGTATTCTTAATCGATACATATGACTTTTTAAACTTAATCGTACTATAGTTCAAAGCAGGAAGCATTATTATGGAGATGCAACTGCGCTGGAAAAAGTGACTATTAAAGCCGTCAAAACTTGCAGGTTCGCAGAGCGCCCGTAAGTTAGCGCGTCAGTCTGTTTGCGTTTGATTATTGCAAAGCATTGATCGGCATAGGAATGCTACAACCATGAAACCATTCCATTTATTCCGTCAAAAAGAACCTCGAAAATACGAAGTCCTAGACCGACTGGCCGCGAACGATACAATTGTTACGCTTTTGTCAGTATCAAAATTAGTTTCCCGAAAACTTACTCCATTCAGAGACCTTTAGGTTTTATCGATGCATCATTTTTATCAGATTATGAATCATAATAATCGTCTAAACTAGTTGTTTTTGTATCGAGAGAGCCTTTTCCCTATATGTCAGCAATGCTATGCCTGTAATAATCAATTAAAATCAATCACCAAACGATCGAATCGCTAACTGGCGGGCGCTTATTTTACTCTAACTGACAGCGGGCGCTCTGCGAAGCTGCAAGTTTGGGCGAATTTGGTAGTTATTTTTATGAGCATTTAAACTACCCGCTGTTTCTTCATATATTATTTCGGCTCCTTGGTTTAAAGCTCAGCATTTCAAAGGGTACTTATCAGCATAATTGAAATTTTTCACAGCAAACTCTAATTTAAAAACATCTGAGATGGGATATGCTAATCTGGATTGTGAAGATTTGAAGATTGCTTCTACTCTGAGATCACTTTAAGATGCAGGGCAGCGTATGCGCGCCGTCCATGACCTATTATTGTAACAATCAAATATAGTGTAAAATGGAATGCAATTTTATTGTAACAATCACTAAGTAACTTTAAGGATTAAGTAACTGTTATTAATGCCATATATAGATATATGTAATTTATGAGATTTTTTTTGTAATTACAGAAGTACCAAATGACAATTTTCACTATGTAGGGAGGTATATATCGAAACAAAACACGTTATGAAGTCATAATCGTAAAGTTGGTCATATTAGTCTTTTTGATGTTATAGGCATGAAGCCACAATGCGAATGGAAACTTTATGTTCATTTACTACGGTTTTAATGTGCAATAAAAATATAAATCTGCATGTAGTAAGGAAGCCTATAAACTGACGTGAATAAAATGAAAGTCAGTTTATATGTTAATTATGATATTATGAAAATCATTCTAAGATAATTCGCATATTTAAATAATTTCTACTTCAAGATTTTTTCAAATATATAAGTGGACAAAATAAAGATAAATTGCATTAAAATCGGTTGATACCAATCTTACAATTTATTTATTATTTTACAATTTAAAATTGTCTTTCGATTTAGAATAAATGTGATAGACTTTGGGTAATATTGGAATAATACCTGTTGAAATTAATTGGCAACCCTGATGCGTGGCTTTCTAGGACAACGTGGCGACACGCTGCACGTTGTCATGGTAGGTGTGAAGCCAGGCAGGAAGGACTCACGTCGAGACTGTCGCCCGAGCAACCCCTACCCCGGGATAGGATAATACGATGTAACAAGTTTAAGGCTAGGCTATTATATAGGGTGATTCTGAAATGGCGGACTCGGACGGCATCACATCATCCATTGTGGATAAAATATTCTAAATTCACTTCCTTTTTTCTCTAGTATATCTCCCTTAAGAAGATATGATCACTTCTTGTTTAAAAAAAGTTACAACATTACTTACACTGGATACTCTTCTTTAGCCTGAAAAATAATGTGTAGGTCTAAAATACCCAGATAGATGTTACCATGGAAATAAATGAAATGGCAAGTACAACAAAGCTTAAAACAATACTATCGTTGCGTTGCGTTGCATAGCCGATAATAATATTCCAAATCTATTTCAGTTGCATTGTTGAGCTCAAATTCGAATAACGATGCCACATTGAAATATTTTGTTGAACTCGTCGAATAGTTAAAATTTGAATGCCTGTAATTCCGTTACCGGCAATAAAAACAATAAAAGACAAACACTATCGTAATAGTTATGTCAAATCATGTGCTTTGCCAGTGGAGGTTGAAATTTGACTGCCATTTTTATTTAAATTTTAGAAAAAGGACACCCTATATCTCAGTAACGAAGCCGAGGAAACAATAATTTATGTTTGAAATTTACAGTCTTCCTGAACATCCTCTACAACACCTTGTATACCGTTTCCGCCATTTCGAGATCACCCTGTATAATTAATATAAATAAAGAACTTTTGAATCAAAACGTTATAAATCAAAACGAGGATAATTTTAATTTTACATTAAGAGTCATTCTCGATCAAGGCTCGCAATTAAATATGATCACGGACGAAGCATGTAAGAAATTAGCTATCGGAAAGTTTCCTATAAACACTCCAATATCAGGCATAAACCAATCAAAATGAACTCCTTTAGAGCCACAAGACTATGCAAACAAATAATGCAAACAAAAACCTCTGGTGATGATGCGCAACAAGAATTAAATTGCGTCGTAATAAACACCATAAGGCATTATTTACCAGCATTTAAGGTGGATTTGACGAAAATAAAGCTTCCCGATAATATTAAATAGACAGACTCTAATTTTTATGTAAATGTGTAAATGGGCAGGTTGACATGTTAATAGGCGCAGCCTTTTTTGGATCTGCTGCTCATTGGTCAGCGCCATTTTAGAACAAACCACCCATTACTTTAAAATACACAATTGGGCCGGATCATTTCCGTAAAAACACCCTGTCCGCCTATGATGACGCGCAAGTCACAATCGATGTCATTAAACTGAAGAGGTGATGTATCAGAATTAAACAACACGCTAAATAAATTTGAACAAGAAACGTGTGACTCGCAACAACAATTTCTCTCACATGAAGAGGAAGCCTCCGAAAGGCGTTACAAGGAAAATGCAGTCCGTTCAGACTCGGGAAAATTCATAGTATCATTACCGTCTGAGGAGAACAAGGCCCCGTTGGGAGATTCACGAATGTCGACTCTAAAAAGATTTTGGTTTCTAGAAAAACTGTTATCGGCGCAACCTGACATCAAAAGTCAGTATTGCGAGCTTATGCGAGAATATGATCCCTCCTGGCCACAACAAAGATTCCTACCCGCACAAAAATATTTGCCAGACTTAAAAATATCTACATCTAAATTAATAGCATCCGCTATTCAAATCATGCCTGCGGGCCGTGATTTTGCAAAAAATATGCCTAACAGATATTCACATCTCGAAAAGCTTAGGCGTGTGAGAGCTCATTGTTTCAGATTCGTTGAAAATTGCAAATGAAAATTAGAAAATAGGATTACGATGCGCTAAGAGTTAAAGAACTAAACAAATAAATGGCTTCCCTGATTATGTAAGCTAGCGCAATACGAATTTCATGATAGAAAAACGAAATCGAAAGATCGTAGATCATTTCGTTCAAGCGAATTATTAGCTCTAAGTCAATTTTCTGACAATAATGGTTTAATTTCTCGTCGGAGGTAGGCTAAATAATCCAAACGTTTGCTACTATCAAAAGCACCCTGTCCTGTTACCTAATGGTAGTAACTTAACTAAGCTTATAATTAACAACATAAGATCGAGTTAATTTACATGGCGTGGTGGACACCGTTTTGGAAGTATGTCGGGTAAAATACTGACCTATTCGCGGAAAGGTGTTAATAAAGAAAACTCTAAGATAACGTGTTCGATGCGCGAAATTTTCTCGTAGCAAGATAAACCCCTTAATGGGAGCTTTATACATCAGGGACATAGTAATAATAATTAAAAATCTATTTGATGTATATGGGGTGGACTATACGGGTCCTTTTTCTATAAAAATTGGTTCGAGATCATGCGAAAAGGCCTATTTATGCTTATTCAAATTCTTCGCGACAAAGGCCTTTCATTTGGAGGTAGTGAGCAATTTAACAACAGCAGCTTTTTTTGAAGCCTTAGAAAGGCTTTTGGCAAGACGAGGTAGAGTTCCTCCTATATTTATGCAGATAACAGTAAAACCTTCGTGGGCGCAAGCAGCGAGTGGGAAAACTTTTTAAACAGTCGCCATTCCCGTGACCAGCTATTCAATTTCACATCAAAGCACTCAATAAATTAAAAGTTTATCCCGGCATACTTACTGCATTTCGGTGGTATTTAGGAAAGCGCGATAAAAAATGCAAAGCGCCTAATGTAAATGGTAATTGGGGATAATAAGCTATCATTTTTGAGGAATTATACATATTTTTCACTCAAATAAAAGCACTTTTGAACTCCCGTCCACTATGTCCTATTTCTGACGATTCTCGAGATCCAAGCCCACTCACTACCGCGCACTCCTGATTGGCGATCATCCTCATACCAGACCACAGCCAGATCTAACTGAGCAACCCATCAACCGTCTCAAGCAATATGTCCGTTACAAGCAGCAGAGATTCTGGAAGCAGTGGCATCAGCAAGTTCAGCAGCAAAGGAAGAAGTGGCTACCCGACCAACCAAACCTAAAAGTTGGTGCTTTTGTGTGAGTATTGGACGCCAACACCTCACCTTTGGTGTGGCCATTAGGTCGTATCGTTAAAGTGTAACCGGACTCCAGTAGTAAGATGGTGGTAGCTGTAAAAATAGCAACCAGTGAATGTAGACGAAGTGTCACACATTTGAAAACATTACCAATTGACTGAAAATTACGCTATTTAACTCTCTTAGTTTGCCATTTTTTTTTAGATTATTCTCTTAGCTTAAGTATACATTCACTTATTTAGGACTAAGCATTTGTTGGCCATTTATTTTATTATCGATGTCATACATACCTTAAGTTTTCTTCATTATGTTACGTCATTTCATTTTGAAATGTTATTTATTGTCATAACATTCCAAATGGGTTGGTTATGTTGAGATTATTTGGCAACCCTGATGCGTGGTTTTGTAGGACAACGTGGCAACACATTGCACGTTGTCATGGTAGGTGTGAGGCCAGTCAGCAAGGGCAAGGACTCACGTCGACACTCTCGCCCGAGCAACCCCTTACCTTGGGATACGATAATACAATGTAACAAGTTTAAAGTTAGGCTATTATATAATTTTATAATAAATAAAGAACTCTTGACCCAAGCGAACTATAATTTACATCATCAGATTATAAACATCAACAATACCGAAAGATAACCTTGAGTCGTTTTGCTAATTTGATTCCACAATATATGATCCAGTCTAGAGGAGTCTAGAGAAGAGGTAGCCTGAAAATATATTCTTGCACGGGTAAGTACTGTAAACTTTAGCTGCAGTCTGACACCATTGCTTTTTAATCCTTTTCATTTCCACATTTGTTTAGTAACACGAGCCTATAAATGCAAACAAAATAAAATATTATTATTATTGATATTATGAATGAAGAACAATTATTGGTCATGAGGATATTTAGATCAGGTCCGATATTTTGATGAGGCTCTCACCAAAGAAGTCTGCGAGTGTGACAAGACTTCCGGTACTCGGTACTACAGTATTGTAGGAAAACTCTAGCTTCCGCCTATGTTTTCACTTATTTTATGTAGCTCTACGTAAAATATCAATTATCTTGATTTATTTTTATTAAGTATGAGTTTTGTTAAATTGTAGAGAACTGAATCGAATCAGATTATAGCGACTTCTCATAAAATAAAATCAGAGTGTGTGCTCACTTTAAAAATATTGAAATAATCTTCTAAAAAATTATAGGTAGGTACTATTATAAAATAATCTAATATACAACTCACTAGTTCCGCAATAAGATAATTTAAGAACTTGAACGAGGAAGTGAAAATTTAAAATACATATCTGTCGATATTCTGAAACGAGGTATTTAATCAATTTTTATATTGGTACTACAGTACTTACTTAAATTACGCCTGAGCATATTTAAATCCAACTTTAAAACACGTGCGTGTTTTACAGTTACCATGGGCAACATCAACGTAATCCGAGAAACGTGTCGGTCAACAACGCCTTATGTCACTTTTTATTTATTGATCTCTAGGAGAGTAGGAAGGTACCTTGTAAGGTCAAATAAAATTTCGTACAGTATTCATGAATAAATGGTCTTTAAATAAAAGAATTTGTCTCTATCAAAAAAAGAAAAATTTTTGTGTTCTAAAGACCATAATATTCACTTATACTTTGAAATATTATTTTTAGAAATTTGACTCTCTTTAACAGGAGCCACATCAAAATAGCTCGGTTGTATTTAAATCACTTTAATAATACATTTTTTAGCATAGGAGTTCCAACATTTTTGCATTTTTCTTCGAATATGTATATCTTAAGCGGACTCCTACGACGAAGCGGATAATACAGTCAGATATGTTCATCTTTTTTCACTGACTATACTTTTATACAGCTGAATGATGTGGGTGACTAACATTACCGTGTCGCATTTTCGATGCGGCTGTTAGTATATTGGCACCCTTGCATCGACCAACATTCTGGACGTAAAACTTAATAGTCCCGAGGGAGAATTGATAGTAAAACCAATCGTAAAAATGCTCATATTACCTTTGCACGTATGTAGGCTTTTATTCCATGTTCCTTTTACCAAAGATGAACATGGCCTATGTAATAAATGTTTTAAATTATAGCCAGCAGTTAAACTGAATAACTCATACGAAATAAGAATAAAAAATCAAGTAATGAGGAATGTTATAAAAAAAAAGAATAGATTATTATTTTCTTTTGTTGTTAAAAACTAAATTTATCACAAATATTCTATCATATTTATCAAATAAAAAATTTAAAATTGCAAATTGATTAATATGTTCCTGATCAAGAAATAATTCTTTATTCTTTCTCGCATATGTGATGATTTTGATTTATTTGTTATTCCACACTCATGCACAATACCAGCTAATAGGTAATTATTATCAAAATACGTGTACTGATATGAGTCCAAATAATCTGGCTTGTCACCACAAAACATCAGTATTGAATTAGCTTAGCAGACTGTCGAGTGCAATCAGGTTTTGAATTGTACTAATTAACTTTTCAAACCTCATCATAGGCTTGTGACATCCCCGGTTATTGATGACATTATGTACACCACACAGAATCAGTAAGCCTCTTCAGCTGATGAGTTCTGCAATCACATCTGAATTGCGTTCTGTAAATTTCAGAGGAAGAGTAAATAGTGGAGGTATCTGATTGGAATCAGAACAACGCATACTGTATATCAACTTGCAAATGTAACCATAGGATTTTTATTTAAAACAATAATTTAAAACGGTAAAAGTAAAAAACGTGTTTGTAAATTTTATCCTCACTATTCGAAACCATATACATATACAGGTGTCCTTAAAAATGGCGAAGAAGCTCTGCAGTACGTTCAAATTACTGTGATCAGCCAGTTGGTATATATTCAAAAAGTATTATTTGTTTTTGAAGCAATTTAATACCTTTTATCTCGAAAACTAAAGCTCCAACGACACATGTCTACAGAAAATTTTTCGCCTATTTTTGCCTTCATACCCTTCAAGTTAAAAAAAAACTTTATACCCACTTCAAATATCTTGAGGAGTTATTTTATACCCGTTTTTCAGCTGTTACCTGCGAAAGCCACGATGATCCAAACTTCATAGTCGCTGAATTGTTCCTACTTGTGTTGGGGACATGCGCAGAGAAACTTTTAGCTTTTATAAAATGACGAAGGTCTGACAGTCTCTTAGTCTAAAATGAAAAGAACCCATATTGTTTATGAAGTATCATGTCAAAACTGCCCTAAAAATATACAGGGTGTTGATTTTCAAAGCGGGCCATAGGGGATTAGCATTGCGAAAGTGGTTTTTGAGGATTCCTGCTCGCCGTTTAAACTGACAGAAATGGTTTTGGTATCAAAATGAAGCTAAAATTATTGCGCATAACGCTTGAAAATTGATTTTAAAAATGCTTTCAATCTAATTAGACGTGACATTATTCTTGATGTTATATTTAATCAATTTCCTGAATTGTTTCATTATGTATTGGCAAGATATGGAGACAGGTCGTTTCTCTTATATGGTCAAGGTTACATAGACTCCGAAGAAGGAGTGCAGCAGGGTGATCCTCTTGCGCCCCTTTTATTTTGCATTGCTGCTCATCCATTATTTATAAAACTTAAATCATCATTCAATACTTGGTACCTTGATGATGGAACAATTATAGGTTCTCCTGAAGACGTTGAAACAGATTTTAAAGTATTAGATCAAGATGGCCCTAAATTTGGTCTATTCTTAAACAAAGAGAAATGTGAAATCTACCCAATGTTTGAAAGAACAGAAACAACAGATTCAATTCTTACAGCTCAATTTGAAGATTCAAGAATCATAAACCAAGAAAATTTAGAATTACTTGGATCCCCACTTGGCATGAAAACGGAATACTCGATTTTACAGAAGAAAATTGATGCGTTAACACACATGGTTCGACGTTTATCATATCTAGAACCACACCAAGCATTCTTTTTATTTAAAAACTGCATTGCAATGCCAAGACTACAATATTTATTAAGAACAACACCTCTATACGAACACAGCCTGCTACCAAAATTTGATCTATTACTTAGGTCTTCGGTCAGTGAAATCCTTAATATCAGACTCTCCAATAACGAATGGCTTCAAGCATCTCAACCAATACGTCATGGTGGTCTTGGAATTCTTTACTCCGTTGATGTTGCACTACCAAGTTTTATCTCATCTTGCAATTCATCAACAGATCTATTTAAAATCATATCATCAAAATTTGATGACCTAAAAATTTACGGTTTAAATGATGCGATAGATTCATGGAAAGCCAAGACACATTCCACTGATATCCCGAATAGTTGTAATCAAAGAGATTGGGATGATCCCCTAGTTAAGATGGCCACAAACCAATTAATTGAAAACGCCACTAATACGAAGGATCAAGCTCGATTATCAGCGATAACTCAAAAGGATTCAAGCCATTGGCTAAATACTTTACCGGTGTCAAGTCTTGGAACTCTTTTAAATCGACATATGATCAGAATAGCAATGAGTCTCAGACTTGGATCAAGAACGATTGAGCAACACATTTGTCGTTGTGGTGCAAACGTAGACCAATCTGGCACTCACGGCCTCTCGTGTAAATTCAGCAAAGGACGCCACAGTAGACACAAGGAGGTTAATAATATAATCAAACGAGCCTTGTGTACAATTGGTCTCCAACCTATCCTTGAGCCACCTGGTCTTCTAGCTCGTAGTGATGGTAAACGCCCAGACGGAATGACCTTAGTTCCCTTTAGACACGGCAAGAGTTTAGTATGGGACTTTACTGCAGTAGATACCGTAGCTCCGTCACACCTACTTAGAAGCGCCGACCGACCAGGCTCTGCCGCTGAGAATGCAGAGACTAATAAAAGAACCAAATACCACAACCTATCAAATGATTATCTTTTTGTTCCAATAGCAATCGAAACCTTTGGCTCTTATGGTCCAAGTGCAAAAATATTTATCGATGACATTTGCAAACGATTATGTGATGCGACCGGCAACATGAGTGAAGGCATTTGGTTCAAAGAACGTCTATCGATAGCTATTCAGAGAGGAAATGGTATTAGTGTGTTGGGAACTAGAGAACCAGAATCTTTCTTGGAGTTAGAATAAAATTTAGGTTTATAATAATTATTAGGAAGCCATTATTTAATATTTTATTTATTTATTATTTATTATTTTTATTTTTTAATATTTAGAATTATTATCTATTTCTACATAATTCATCTACTGTCCCAAACAAATCTAAATATTCTGTTCCAATAGAACCTTTTCAAAAATCTTAATTAGAAAGAAGAGGAATTTGTTTTAGATACGATTTAGATAGAAGAGGAGAACCAAAGGAAAAAGACTATTTAAAAAAAAATGAACATTGGTCTTAACCATGTAGATAATTATACAGGGTGTCCCGTATCGTTATGTTCAAAATTCTTGAGCATATAGTAGGCTTAATTTTGAGCCCAAAAAACCCAAAAGTGACAGGTCTATCTTTATTCGTTACGAAGTTACAGGCCTAAGAAAATTATGACTAGTAAATAACAAGATTCAACTTTGTAAGCCACAAAAATTGCCACACATGAGTAAACGTTACCGAAATAAACATTAGTAGAGACTAAAGAGTAGAGGTTCCCCTGCTCATACGAAATGGCATTAGGATTCAAATAGATGCGGCACAGCATATTTCGGAATTGGTGTTTGTAACTAAATACCAGAGAGAAATTACTATTTGATCGTATTCAGCAAGCTGGTCAAGAGATAGGTACGCGAAAAAAGACGAGAAAACTGTTACTTTTGCAATAGGCCTCCGAGCACAAGCTTCTATTCAGCAAGGAATAGGACATTTTTACCACATGATAAACTAAATATTTGGTTAATAAAATAAGTTTTATGTGGTTTTCAAAGTTAAATCTGGTATTTACTAGACATTATTTTCTTAGGCCTGTAACTTCGTAACGAATGCAGATAGACCTGCCACTTTTAGGTTTTTTAGGCTTAGAAATAAGCCTAATAAGCCAAATATGCTCACAAAATTTGAACATAACGATACGGGACACCCTGTATAGCCGCTCCACTCTGGTAATTTTTGGTCTTGAGATCAAGTTTATTTAGCCACATACATATTTTTTTAGTAGGTATATAAATCATTTCATAGACAAACACAACAGCCATGGCCAGACTGAGATTCGAACCCAAACAGTGGCAGCGTGAACGACCTAAAAGTCCGCAACCTTAACCGGCGCTACCACCAGCTCCTGCTTGAATTTATTATTGTTGATAAATTAAAAATGCGGCAAGCCAAACATGTCATTTTCTTCACAAAAAAAAACCTTTCACAAAACCGGGCTTCGTTTAATTTATTTATACAACGCGGTAACTATTTCGTGGCCACTACGGGGACATCGAAAACCATGAAAGATACGAGGTCGGCTAAATTGCCAAAAAATGTGCACAATTTTATACTCGTTGAGAATATGGAACAAGATTTGTGGTTTTGAGTCGTTTCGAAAATAATATGCTAAAAAAAAACAGAACTATGAAAAATTCAAAGATTAATAAATTAGATTAATAATCTACGATCGTAATACAAGGTGTTAATTAAGTATTAAGTATGAAAATTAGGAAAATTCATATAAATGTTTTGAAGATACAAGATACAAGATACAAGATAAACTTCTTATCTAATTGTTGTTTCGTAAATATTTTGAAGGCATCTTTATGAAAATATTTAAATAAAACTGTATGCCACAGATTTTTTTTTATTTTTATATTTTTTTGAATCAAGCAGCTAAAGATGCAGATTTTCATGGTCTTCGGGAAGAAGAAAATCGGGCCATAATTTTGCAATACGTGAGGTCGTTCGCATAGTTTTTGATTAGCATATTACGTCGTTTTTAATCAATAAAACCGTGGAAATAATGGACATAACATCACAGATGGAAAAATGTTTTCCCGATTTTCCAAAAAAAGCGTAAAAAGTCTAAAAATGTGAAATTACTTGTGAAATTGAAACAGTTTCCATTCCTATGTTGCGTCGTGCAAGTCACCACTCTGTATGTAAGTTTCAAGTGTTTCAATAAAAATAGTCCTAACGTAGAATGGACAATTATAGGTTTAGTTGGTGAAAAGTCTTTTTGCTACCGATGATTGTCCTAAATTGTACAAAACATATCAATTAGGATCTTGTAACAAAAGTAAACAAATCATTATCTCTATGGTATAAGGCGCAAGGGTAAACAGACAGAAAATAACGGTAATGTTGTGAAAACAACAGGAACAACGCAGTGAGTTTTCATTATCCTCATCATGATACACGCGGATAAACACCAGGCGGTCATAATCTCATTAAAATGAGCTCGGTAGCAAGGAAGGAACGTATACCGAATAACGGTTCCATTTAAGAACGGTTCAGAAACATGAATAAGGTGACAACGTTTTCACTACGCAAATTAAATATACTTAATTTTTTATTGTTCATCCTCTGCATTGGGTAATTTTTTCCTACGTAAATATAACTAAGTTGAAAAATACCACATCATGATGAAAATAGATAAACATAATCATTGAAATTACGTGTCATTACAACCACCGTACACCAGGTAGAATAAATATTAGTTCCAACTTTCGTATAGTCCGTGTAGTGTGTGTCTGACTGACATGAAATGCTGACGAGTCCATAACAGGGCGAAACGCCCATATCTTCAGTTTCACTTCACATGCTTTGCGAAAGTCTTCTAATTCGTTCTGAAATTTCATGAAAAATAGATCGGCTAGTGTAAGCCTTAGAACTTATTAAGATATACCAAACCATTTTTTATTCCGATTAATAAGTTTTCTATACTTAGAGGAATAATTGTTAATCGACTCCTTTTTTCTATAACACTTAATGGTTACGCTTAGCTTATGTAAATCAGAACAGAATAATTACTTATCTGAAAAGGCATCTCAGAGTTGATTTGGCTTTGAAAGCAATTCGTCTTTGGAACGCCCACTGTCACCTTAATCAGAAGAACTTCCACAATCGGGCAGAGTTAGGCAGTTCACCCAGATTCGGGGACATTTAAGTAAGCGAATCTTTCTGAAAATCTTCAAAAGTATAGATAATTATAAAATTGGGAATTTAAAAAAAGAAAGTCGACTTTGTATCTTGTCTGGAGTATGCTAGCTGTTCAAATTTTTGGTCAAATCAAAATACCCAATAACTGTACCAACTGCAGCTTAGTTTATATTTGCAGAATTAACTTCAAACAGGATATCAGCATGTTCCAGGGAAAGATGCATTGTGGTTCAGAGGACAATAACTGTTAGAAGAACTCAAAATGCGATAGGTGCCTAAAAAACCGCTAAGATTGCCTTTTAGTAACAAAGAGAACATTATACGTGCATATTGAGGTGAGCCAATTAACAATTTAATTAAGTTAATTTTTATAAATAATTTGAAAAGAAATTTGAAATATGGTTTACTTTTGATAGACCTTCCAAATCGATTTATTTTGTGTTTCGACAATTCCAATAAATCTCTTCCGCAAAGTTTTGGCTTTACGATGAGTTTAAAATAGGCTGAGTTTTGAAATCGGCAGTCGAGTCAAGTTAGCAACGGAAAGTTAGCAACGGGATTGGCTAAGAATCCGGCGCGAAGACAACAATAATTATCAACTTATGTATATTGTCGTCTATTATTAGATTATATTAAATGACGATTATTATTTATATGAGATACCACGTCTCTAATGTATCTCGTGATGATGTCAAGTTGAAAGAGCAAAGAGTTGCCACTAATAAACTGTGGCAATGGTTGGCAAAAAAATGAAAAACCGCTCCTAAGAAGAAATTTAACAATCTCAGTGAACCAGGTGAAGACTTACATCTTAGTACATAGATATTTATCAAAACTCGTCAACTAAACACAGCTAAAATCATTTGGTATAACCGCAAGAGGTAGGTACTTGAAATCAAAATAATCGACGAAATTTTGAAATTGTGCATAAATGATATTACTTTGCTAGGCCGTTTTTTTTTCTGAAAGTGGTAAGCCGTATCCGGTTCTACTGGAATATATCAATTATTATTGTTATATTATGCTAACGATACTGCCATAACATTAACAATTTTATACAGAATCGGACAGTTAATTCTTATAGGTACTATCAAATAAGTTTTTTATTTGATATACCTAGGTATTTATTTTGAACTAATTATTTATGATAAAGTTATTTCTACAGACTTTATTATTGTAATTAGAACCATTTTTTGCTTTGTCCTGA
Source organism: Malachius bipustulatus (assembly GCA_910589415.1). Taxonomy (NCBI): domain Eukaryota; kingdom Metazoa; phylum Arthropoda; class Insecta; order Coleoptera; family Melyridae; genus Malachius; species Malachius bipustulatus. Next base: position 3,478,942 of record OU342630.1, on the reverse strand, counting down.
CACTCTCTCATCTTATTTATCTTGTCGATTGAAACCTTAGACTTCATAATGACAATAAAATTTTGACAAAGTTAAATGGCGTAAAGCGAGGACAGTTTATTTTTATTTACGTTACGGCAGACAAATCAAATTACTCCCTTCGTCAGTGCCCCAAGGAATGTTTGATGTACCTTAAATACTTGGAAAGATTACTTCTGTATTATAACAAGTTTTGAGATTAGATTAACGGTCCCAGAACTAAATAACAGACTCATCTTAGGCAATCTTGAAAAAAAGCTTTTCTTACTATATGCTAAAAAACAATTGGACGCTGTAAAAAGAATTTAGACATTAGTTTCTATAGACATTATTTCTCAGGAGTAGTACAAAACAATATAATAATTAAGTGTTACTTAAGAATCGCGAGTGCGGAATTCTTTAAATAAAAATAGTCCGTCGCCAATTTCTTGTAAAAAATGTGCTTCGAGGGGATTCTTTGTCTTATGTAAATTTTTGTACTCTCATAGGCTCACAATGGGTACTGTTATATATATATATATATATTTTTTTAATAATGTGTAATGGGATGCTTCAATAGTATGAGAGTCGGTGTTTTTGAAACTACTGAATTACAGGTTCGAAAAAAGACAACTAGAAGTCGGAATAGCAACAACATGTACCGGGTGGGCATTTAAGAATGTACAGCCGCCATATCTTGGGAAATATTGATCCTACAGTTTCTAAATGAAAATTTTCCAGACATAAGTGACTATGCGAAATGTAATGAAAGATGGTCGCACTTCCGGAAATACCAGAAGTTGACACCTACTTCGTTATTTTAACGGGGACAACCTTTATATTATTGTATTTTTAAATTGCCTGCCAAAATTGAATACAGGTGGTTTTCACAATTGGAATTTAGGTTGAGTAGTTTACGAGTTATAAACAAGTGAAAATCGCAATTTTCAATTTTCAAAGCATCTCACATTGAAAACGGCTCAAGATATTTAAAAACGGCTTACATGTCCCTATCTTAACTTTTTACAAGGTATTCTATTATGTAGTTTAGGTTTTTCTACAGGATGATGAAAAATCAATTAATTTTCATCACCCTGTATAAAAATTTAAACCACATGGTAGAATACCTTGTAAAAAGTTAAGATAGGGACATGTAAGTCGTTTTTAAATATATTGAGCCGTTTTCAATGTGAGATGTTTTGAAAACTGAAAATTGCTATTTTCACTTGTTTATAACTCATAAACTACTCAACCTAAATTCCAATTGTGAAAACCACCTGTATTTGATTTTGCCAGGCAATTTAAAATACAATAATACAAAGGGTGTCCCCGTTAAAATAACGAAGTAGGTGTCAACTTCCGGTATTTCCGGAAGTGCGACCATCTTGAAAATATTTCCATTGCATTTCGCATAGTCACTTATGTGGAAAATTTTCATTTTGAAACTGTAGGATCAATATTTCCCAAGATATGGCCGCTGTCCATTCTTAAATGCCCACCCGGTACCATTATCAATTGTCCAGTGAGAGTTGTCCTTTGTCATCCCACACTGACTCTGGCTAAACAATTTCATTTAATTCGATTTGATTCATACACTTATTTCCAAGTCGAACCAGATGTGGTATCGCAGTTCGTGTCAGTGGCGTGTGTTGAGGAATAATGAATATCCTACAAATCGGTATATTATTTCGTCAATAACTATCGACGAAGTAGAGCCTTGAAACTTTTTGATAACAAAAATATATAATGCAAGTAAGTAAGAATGATAATTATTGTTAGAATTATGATTAGAAATTCAACAGTTATAATAACAAATAAAAGTGTTTCTTTATTCAACAACACTTTAATCGAAGATCCTTCATCATTAGTCAACGGTTTTGAAATCAGAAGGAAAGTCTGGGTACAAGTAAATCGCTTAAGAACAGGACACGGTAGATGTAATTCAATGTTACATAAATGGAATTTAATACCAAGCGCTTCCTGTATTTGCGGACATCCTGAAGAATCCATCAATCACATTGTCAATGAATGTCCTTTAACCAAATTTTCTGGAGGTTTTCAAGCAATTCATAAAATTTCCACCGAAACAATAGACTGGTTACAGAATTTGAAGCTCCTGTAAACAAAATCTACATTAACAGCCAGATAACCTCAGAAGGGCAAAATGATTGGAATACTTCAAACCAATCTCAACAGGATGGTGTGTCTAGGTTTTTAATGGGGTTTTCCCTAGACTATATCTCTCAAAGCAAATGCTTCACCATGATGTCAACATCGCATCAGAATATCCTACAGATCGTTCTTTTCCCCATGATCGACGAAACCAATCATATGTAATTTAATAAACTAAACAACATGTATCGTAAGACTGCAATTTGTAATTTCAAACGAATATATATATACAATTCAACCACAAGACAGAGCACCTCCTTGGGATTTCAATCAATTTCCAGGCATTTTGTGTAATTTTTTGTAGTACTTTGCGAAAATATATCCTGTTCGTTATTTCAAACGTTAGTGAAACAACGCAATAGATTTTTAGGCATTCACGCAATTAATAAGTTACTCGTAGTTTATCACATCGTAAAATATCACAGGTAACTCTGCTGAATTCGTATTAAAAACGTTTCAAATCACAAACCTTAATCAATATTTGGTGCGTCTCTGGCACTGACACTAGCCGATCAGCTGGACTACAATCTTATCGTATCAATCTAAGCGTATCAAGACGCAAGCCGTACTTCCGTCTCACTTTCGTTATTTTTTTTTAAATTGCTGACGATTTAAACGTATTTCTGACAATACGTCCCAATTTAACTCGATTGACTATGCAATGGACTAGAAGGAGTAAGAAATATAACGAGATGATAATATATCCTCAGTTTTCACAACAGACAACACTCACTGGACAAACTATAGTTCTATAATAACCAAATATATCTATTATAAATCAAATACCTGTTCAGCTTCTTATACACAGTGTTGCACAGAAAAGTTAACATAGGGAATACGTATGAAGCATATTTCAACAATACTTTGACAATAAATGACATCCTTTCAAAAGTACAATTCCCTTGGAAACTTTTCCTAGGATACTATGGAGTTTCATAGGAAACTATCAGCTTTTAAACCATAGTGGCTTGGATCCTTTATATTATTCACTGTAGTGTTTTCCCTATGTTACCTTTCCTATGCAACACAGTGTATATCTATGAAAAAACTAACTTCAGCCTGTTCGCAGTTTGATTGCTTCAGGATTCGCTACTTCCGTTTAATATTTCTGCGAATCTTTGACTCACATGTTGTTTTAATTTTGCGTTTGGTCTCCCCACAATGTATAATGTAGAACTTGTTTCTCATAGCTTAGATGGCGAAATTATATTTCATTGTGCAAAAGTAGCCTTCATGATTGCCGAAAAAAAAATGATGGTTATTTAAGTTCTGGGGACATTCATCTCGACACAAACTTGTACCTAATACAGAAAGTAATCTGTCCCTTTTCAAATCATCTCTTCGAATCCTTATTTGCAAAGTAAAATTGTCACTTCAGTTGCGATCCGCTACAAATAATTTGCCTTTGAATGATATTATCACTCAAGTGGACAAATATCAGATTTCATTTCCTCAGATATTGCAGTTTAAAATCATATCACAGAGATGTGTTTTACGTTGATTGCGATGAGAAAGTTGCTTTTGGTAAATTACGTAGAGCAAAATAACGAAGGTAATAGTAAATTAATGTGTTTTGTAAACCGATGCGACGGAAGTTACCTAGTTCTTATATTTTTATTCATAATTCATTCCGTTTAATCTTTATTCCTGTTATATCTCTCGTGAAACTACTAAAACGAAATTTAGGAGACAGCAAATATGCTCAACTATAACAATACCACAGACCGACATGTCGTATACCGGATGATCAGTACCTCGACTCTTCGAGAACTTCGAATACAGGGTGCTATGGATCCCATTATAATTAAGGATAATAATTTACCATAAAAAATGTTTCCTTGGCTTTTTTACCGAAGGATGCTTTTTCAAAAATTTAAAATAGCATGGCAGGCAAATCTAAAATACTTTCCCTGGAAAACACATGGTTTCACATAGATACCTACAACATAATTTAAAGAGACCAACAGATCGACGGACGAAAAAGGGTACACTGTTCACGCGCATTCCGGTAGCGCATGGCGATTCCGGACGATTTCTAAACTAGAATGAAGCTGACTTTCGATATAAATTTTCAGTTTGACATAATCTCACGTAGTTTTGTGATTGTGTCAAATTTGATTTGGCTTATATGTAATTTGAGTATCTTATCAAATTGATAATTAAGTAATAGATAAAACTTTTTCTTGAAAGTACTCAGATTTCAAGTTACTACTCTTGTGAGTAGTAGAAATTATTTTAGAAAAACCAAAAAAACTCTTTGAAAAAAGGTAAATAAACTGCTCAACAAATGAAACGTTACATGACCAAATTTGCCCAAACTTTGGCACTGATAAAATTTGGATTGTTCGAGCAAATAAATTTTTGTCTCGAGGGTTCACTAGTTTAATCCCTTGTTTATCAGTCCGCATGATTGCAAGAACTTCGTACTCCACAGAAAGTTTATACAGGGCGGTAAATAAAACAGTTCAAAATCTCAGAAAGTTCGGCTTGCTCTTTTTTTTCAACACAAAGATCATAAGGATGGACCTCATATCTCAAAAAGGTTTTCGAATTTTCCGCTTATTTCTTTTATTTACAGGGCGATCTCAAAAAACTACTTTTTGGTGTGGCAATGATAACTTTGTTACCCGCGACCCGATTTTCAAAATGTGGGGCTCATTTTAAAGCTTAAGCTTCAAGCAAGAACACGCATAATCGACTTAGGACAAAAATTGAATATACAAAGTTGTAATAAAACTAACCCACATCTGAATGGCTTCCGAAATCTGGTATTAAGGAAAATTTGAAATAAAGTTAATTTGCTTTCAAACGAACCATTAATTCTGAATAATTCAAGATGTTCTTCGCTTGCATGAGTTAAGAATTGTTGACATAAGAACAAAATTACAACTTCGTGTTTTCGAATGAGGTAGTTCCTTTGTTATTATTAGGCTTATTGTTTATCATATGGATGTCACTATTATTGATTGTTGTTTGAAGGCTGGTAAAACTGTTTTATTTTGTCGGATGAGCTGAGATTTCTTTGCATGACGTCCATTCCGTGATTACCGTGATGGCTGTTAATTCACTATTAACCTTAACAAGTCTTATGTATAAGTCGCTGCCTTCTAGTGAAATTGTCCATTTCATGAAAAGTCTAGACATTTCATTAAATGCTGCCAAATAGTATCATGATTCCGTGTTACACTAACAGCCAGCCACAATAGACCTACGGTCGCAGTGGGGGTATCACAATAGCCCACTCACGATAAATCTAATCTACACTAACCGCCGATATTATAAACTCTCGTTAAATAGATAGTTATCTGCAAGTTAACACGAACTCCGAGTTAAGTTTTCTCTTGCGTATTATAAAAAAAACAAGATATCCCCGAGCCTAGTTGCCGGTTAGCTATCTTCGGAAGTCGGTCATATTTATTTACGATGATCCTTGATGTAAAAAAAGTCTTTTTTAGTACCTACATAACCCTACTTTTAATTTTTTTGGGACACATGAAATAACAAAGTTAAAAAGGGGTGACATTATAAAGAATCACCCTGTACGATATACCTTTTAATAAAAAAAAAATTTTGTATTATTGCCTGTAAATATACAGGCTGTTTAATTTTTTACCAGTGTCAATTTAGTAGATAATCGTCAAAAAATTGACTTTTTTCACAAATTATTTTTCAGGAAGGCATAAGCTTAGAGTGAGAAATTCATCGTGAGTGCCAATGTGACACCTCCATTTTGACCGTAGGTCTATTATTGTGGTTCACATCTAGTCGTGCTGTATTGACCCCATCGGGTCAGCATCTTTAGGGAAGGTGACCATCTTGACTGTTGTTAAAGCATCCAGGTCCTCTGGTGTGAAAAAGTCTCTCCCGAAGATTTTTAATCTGGTTCTTCACCTTACTTTTTCTCAGGGGAGATTTGTTTCTCCTCCTGATCTATCGGAATCGAGCTGTTCCTTGGAGTCGGATTAGAACCAATCACCATAGTTTCTTCAGTTGCCTGGAGATCGAGGTTTTGGCTCTCATCGTCAGAGCAATTTGTATTACACACTCCATGGATGTCCTAGGAGTGGCTAGGAAAATTTGGTACACTCCTCGCAGAGCCCGGTTGCAAGGACAAGGATCAATACAACGGGGTGTGCCAGGTGCCCCGAGGTTATGTTTGCCGCTAAGACTCAGCTACCCACAGTCATGCATCTCTTCGGCGGGCTCAATACCTTGAAATTGGAAAGATTTTTATAGTGTTGTCTCATCCACGCAGTCCGGACTATTAACTCCCATATCCCTCTGTGCGCAAGACATGCTCACGACACAGAGTGATATACGGTTTTAACTTAGACCCACATTCGGACATTCTATAGTCACGACACGACAGCTAGGTTGCGGACAAAAAGGCGTAATAGCGGAGGTAGAAGTCTTCAATTAATTTGTGTTTGATGCCAAAATAGTAAAATTTGAACAATAAAAAAAATTATTACAGTTTGCAGGTACAGAAAAATGTTAAACGATACCTAATATCAAAATTTTGCAATTGTATTTTCCTTTACAAATTAGAACGTGTAATCTAAAAATATGATCACCTGTGAAAAATATACAGAGGCTTAGCAGATGGGGCAGGAAAATGGGGGCGACCACCCAATATCTACGCCACTTGAAAGTTTTGTTAAAAGTAAACAATAGGTATCTATCTCAGAACCATCATGTCTACCAAATTTGAACAACATCGCTCAAGCGACCTCAAAGTTATTCCCACATTTCGGTTTTCATACTTCAACTTTGAAGACGTCTAACTCCGTTATTATGCCATTCTAAAAAATATTTTGTGGCGAAAGTCCACTTATTTTGCGATTTTCTAATACCTTCTAAAATGAAACTCCCTGTATTTGTTGAAGTGGTGATACTTCAGTCGTAAAAATAATTTTTCAAATACTAATATTTGTTATTATTTTAAATTTGATGTAATTTTTATTTAATGTATTTTTTTAAACCGCGATTTGAACCAATGATATCTCAGGTAACCAATGGTGTCGCGACTGTCGCAGGTTCTCTATTTTATGATTTTTTTCCATGGTTTCACAAAACTATTTCAAATTGTGGATTCAAATTCGAGGATTTCAAACTCTCCATATTTTCGAGAAAAACAAAATTAATGTCAATGTGGTATCGTTACCTATTCGAAGTCAAATTTAACAATGGAATTAAAATATATTTTGAATAATATTAACGGATTTATATCTCCGCAACGATAATAATTATTGTTGAAATTTTGGTGGATTTGCCATTTTCCATGATATAACATCTTTCTGAGTTTTATTTCATGACCTAGGTAGGTATGCAGTTTAGGGATGCTAAGATTTTCGGAAGTAATAGGATATGAAAAAACCATGCCTTAGAATGTCAAAGATCATCCACATGTATGTTTAGGAGCGAAACTAATCTGAGAAGTTATCCCCGAGTTCATACTCGGACTAAACTAAATAATACCAAGATGGCCTCACATTTAAAAATGGCGAAAGACTTCACAAAAGTGAACTCATCAAATGTACACCGATCCTGACTCCCAAATCACGAAAAAGTGGTTTTCCAAAATTCACCTGTCAAGCACAATAATATACTAACAGCGGGTGATATAAAGGCTCATTAAGTTAACGGGAAGATTTCTGTGGCCATTTCTGAAGAAGGTATCGAGTCTAAGTAGAATTTTTGTTTAATTTATATATTCTTGACATGAAAGTAATTATTACAAAAATGTTAATAAAAGTCATTTGACGTCGATATTAGCTTCAAAAACGAGCACAGAAATCTGCCCGTTAGCCTAATGCTTTAAAATATTGGCTGTGTCTGAGTTAGTTGATTAATAACTGACCAAGCCATATCTCATAGACAGGTTAAAAGAGTGAAAGGTGTATTAATTATTATCATTTTTTTAAGCTCTATAAGATGGCGGTAGGAAAGCAACCCCCAATTCAAGATCCCCCAAGTTACAGCCCCACCCTTAGAAAAATGAATAGCACCCTTTTTATATTTTCATAAATTAAAAACAAATATTCTACGTTTTTTCAGCTTTTATTTATGAACTTTTTACATGTAAAAAACGTGTGAATTACTCCATGTAAATTACTCTGCCAACCCTACCCACAGAAAGTAATACATTGCGGTGAGATCTGTATAACATGCTGGCCAGTGTATCGGACCTATCAATTTTTCTGTAAAATGATCATTAAGCCAGTTGTTGATTATGCGCTCAGCAGTCATCCTGCTGGAATATCAACTTTGTTCTCAATTCCAAATTTTACCAATTCCACTTGGTACAAATTTTAACTTTTAAATTCTAAAGTTTAAAAAAATTCTAAACTTTTTTACGCACGCTGTACAATAAAATGAAATTTTCTGAACGTAAATTTATTTTTATGACAAGCAAAAGAAATGATACAGAATGACTTCTTCGAAATTTGAAACAAATATTTTTTGCTTTATTTTTTTGCATAACAGAGAACAGAAATTGCGTCACATTTTTAACTCAGAAAAATTTTGAGTTGATTTAATTAAAAAAAAATTACAATTATTATGGTCATATTGGTGTTAGACATAATATCGCTAATAAATTACGGTCATCCTATTATTTTCATAATATAGATTCATACAGGGTGAATTATAAAAAACGCCCCAAGCGATAACTCCGTTAATTTTGAAGATATGACAAAACTTTTTTATACAAAGTGGCGCCGTTTATCATCATCTATATGTTGAGATAAACGCTCGATCAACACAACTTCCTGTTTAACCGGAAGTAACATCAACTTCGGGTTTTTAAATAGAACACCCTGTAAAACTTTATATTTTTTAAATGTCTGAAGAAATCTAATACAGGTGGTTTTCACCATTAGAATTTAAATTGAGCGGTTTATGAGTTATAAACAAGTGAAGATCGAAAATTTTCAACTTCAAAGCAGCGTAGAACTTGTAACGTCCTTTTTTTTTAAGGAATGTTACTTTTATTTGCCTTCAGACAGTTGGGAGGACAGACACATACATGAAAATAATCACAACAATGTGCTAACACGAAATCAATTTATTTATTTAAATTAATAAATCAAAATATCGTGAACCGATTATATATTCTTGGTTTTCCGGCTGGCGTCGAGTTCACCTATCGCAAGGGATGTCTGGGTCAAGGTCATCGCTTCATCTGGTCGCCTGATGCCGTCAGATTGCTACAAAAACATACAAAAATACAAGATTAAATGCACCTACCCGTGGAGCGACTGTAGCACGGGAGCGAGAGAGATATAATAACACACCTCGGTTGGTGTCGATTCAGATAAGGGTTTTTACCAACAGAAGATTTCTCGATGCCGTGATTCTTGAATAAAAACTGGTATTTTATCCAGGCGGCAATAATTTGAAAATGAAATAAAAATGAGTTTGATTTTATTTGTGTTAAATTTAATATAATAATTTCTGATTGAAATAGTAACGCTCTATGGCGTTTTAATGACTTAAAATTTATTATCTTTATTAAAAATGAAATTATTTACAAATCGAATAAACTACATGGGAATAAAATCTCTGCTACCGCATAATTGATCAACTTTCAATTATAGGATATACAGAAGATTAAATTTACGTCTAACCGACTAGATCTTCCATGTGCAACTTACGAAGAAGATCTCGATCGGTGACTTGGCGCTAGAGCAACATTCTAGCGTCTAGGGAAAAGAATTGACACCGCTCCGGAACAATTAAATCAGGGCAGGGCAACATGCTACCATTGATTCGCGTTCGATAGCCCGGAGGGCGCGCTCTGGTAAGCCACCTGGAGGAAGGTCAACTTCCTAGCTCCAGCGTGAACTTGGATGAATTTCGCGCAACGTGCGAGATTCGGGATTGGATTAAAAGTACATAAGTGGAGGAGCAACTTTCCAACACTTCGTTCCTTTTGGAGGATTCGGAGAGCTAGCAGAATATCAAAGGGCAACTTCCTAAGACGTCTGTATTCGCTCTCCTAGATTCATTCTTCGTCCGCTGCTTATATAGCCGGTTTTCGCGTAAACAACGCCGTGTTATCGGGCGCGTCCCTTTTTTGCCTGTTGCTTCTTCATGACAACAACAACATTCCTTTATTTAATTTGAAATATTACAAATTCTACCAGTGACGCTAGTTTCCGACCGTAAACAACGCCGTCTTATCTCTTCAGTTGGCTTGGCTTCGGTTTCTTATCTGTTACTACCGTCTTTTTGAATATTAATATGAGACATTTTATAAAATATAAAAGAATTGAATTTTGTATTTAAAAATTAAAAATTAATTTATTATTTATTAAATTAATTGTATAATTCGACGTTGCGGCGTCGTGACGCTCGACGTAACGTCACAAACTGGAACGGCTCAAGATATCTAAAAACGGTCGTGTACATGTCCCTATCTTAACTTTTCACATAGTATCCTACTATGTGGTTTAAATTTTAATACAGGGTGATGAAAAATCTGATAATTTTAATTTTTTAATATTATTAGTAGATTTTGTTATCGAGGGAGACATATTTTCTTGACAAATTTAAGTACCCAAGTTAACCCCTTTGCCAGGGGTAGCTACCCCTTTGCTTATCATCATAGGGGACAGATATCGAGTGATACATCATTTGAAAGCTACTTGAATTCTCTTTACAACGATATCCAACATTTTGGGTTTCGCTTACATACAGGATGGTCCAACGAAAACCTAACTCGCCTTAATAACTTGGAAACTGAAGATGTAAGCGAAAAACGAAAGAGAATTCAAGTAGCTATTAAATGATTTATCACTCGATATCTGTTCCCTGTGATGATAAGCAAAGGTGTAGCAGCCCTTGCCAAATGGGTGAACTTGGGTAGTTAAATTTGTCAAGAAAATACGCCTACTTTAATAACAAAATCGACCTGTTTCAGGGTTTTTCGCGTACATCTTCAGTTTCCAAGTTATTAGGCCTGGTACGTTTTCGCTGGGCCACCCTGTATAAGTTTCTGTATTAATTATCGCTTGGTTTGTTACATTCATAGGAGAATCGTAGGATTAACAAATTTTCTAATTTAAAATTCTACGGTTCATCTATACGCTATAAAGTTTAATATGACAACACCGCCACATATTATCTTCATTAGTTTCAATGGTGGAGTCATTGCGTGGTCATTGTTTGCTCCCTCGGTAATAAAGTGAGACATTTATTTGGTATTGTTGGCTGGATAGGAACGCATTCTTCATGCCGGTCTCGTGGCCGGGCTATTAGCCAGGGTCGGACGGTATTGATGGAATCTGTTGACCACCCCTAAGTCTCTGTCACTGATTACAATCGAGAAATACGTTCCCGCAATCGTCAGGTGACCTACAGGGTGAGGCGGGAACTCTTTTCTAAATAAAAAACTCAATTGGACTTACTATGGCGGTTTTTGTATGCTTACAAGACAAAATGCTTACAAGAAAAATTAATTTGCTTCATGTTTAATTCTAATGTTATTTTTTGTTGTATAAGTACTTTCTGAGATATTAGCAAAAAAATATTTTCCAACTGATTTTCCAAAAAAAAAAAAAAATTTAAAAGTAATAAGAATATAGAAAGCTATTTCAGAAACGACTCGAGGTACACTGATACAATTAGATTTATTTGAAATAAAATTTTGTTTCCAGAACTTGAGTTGTGTTTGAAGAAAATGCCGTTATTACTGTCGGACCCTCTTCTTCGGTTGATTGCAGTTCATCTTCGTACCAAATAATGTTGTAATGCTTTCTACATTTACCAGTTATATTTTGATTATATATAATTATTGAGCTTTCTTTGGATTTAGGTTCTAATTTTAATTTGCCATTATTGGTTTTTTCATAACAAATTAGAAACTTTCGCACAGCATGCGAGGCAAAAACTGAAGACATGACTGGTACCGTTTCGTCCTTATTATGCACTCATCCGCATATTATATCAATCGAACCTACGCTACGTATACTGTACGAAATTTGAAAGTTATTTATGTCTCCAAAATAGCACCAAAGTAACAGCAACTGAGATCAGAACTTGAACTTGGTTATCAATACGTAACCGCCACCTAATCTACGACTTTTTAGTAAAAATAACTTTATTTTACACTAATATAGTCGCTAAAACTTAATTTATACCTTTAAGGACACTCTACAGTAACAGTAACTTCTAAGTGACTTTCAAGGTGTGGAAGACGTAGTGATCACTAGTAAGATAATCACAAAGTGTTTGGAACTCAAAAGTGGCAAAGAGGCGACAAATTATGGTAACAGCAACTAACGAATTTTACTAAAATGCGAGTTCAAAGTTTCACTTACTTCAAAGTAGTTTTGATAGTTGCCGAGACATTCTGGGAACCTCTGACAGAGTATTCACAGTTATGGGACCAGTTAGTAATATTTAGTGGTGGCAGTTATGTTTCTGATACCTGGAGAAATGAATGTTTTCCTGTATTGTTACTATCTAGTAACAGAAACCATTCATTTTAACCATCAAGTAATTTGTGCCATAGAATTCCGGTGACAAATACCCATGTTACATAATTTTCATATGTTGGCGACGGCCAAAGACATTACCTGAGATTGAAAATGGAAAATGTCAACAAGTTTACCAAAGCCAGAAAAAGTAAAAGTTACAGGCATTTGCCAACATTTTACAGAAAATGTAATGCACAGAAATATTTCAATGGTATGTCGATTTAAACGTAAGTAGCACAAGGACCAACAGAAACAGAGAAACGGTAACAAGCAAAAACCAACAATACGACCCACAACGTAATAATTATTAACATTCGTCATTTATTCGAACGATCTTTTTCTGGCTATGAAGTGAGGAAGTGACAAAGTGACGCTTCGTGTCGCAAAAAAAGTGACACGAGTATTTGCTAAGTTCCAGCTAAGTTCCTCAAGAACCGACGGCGATTTCCAGGTATCGAACTTAGTTCCATTCGGCAGTTTGTAATTAAAATAATTTTGAAGTTCCATATTTCCAGTTTCTGGTACGACCGTTAAGAAACATTTACTTGGAAATTCCCTATTTTCGTGAAAACTACTGCAAAGTAATTCTTTGTAAAATGAATACGTCAATTTTATCTACATGATCGAAGACGCCATTATCGGCTTTCAGAACCCTTACATCAACATGAATATTAAAAAATATATTTTTTTAAATATTTAACAAAGATAGTAAGTACGTCAATGCATTACTAATCGGTTTGAAACTTACGAATAATAAAAATTAGTTTATACAACCAGGGAATGGTTGTAAAACTTCCTAAATGGAGTTCCCGGTGTTTTTGTTTTTAATAATAATTTTCAAATTTGCAGTTTTAATGGCGCTCAACAATATTTGGAGGTATCATCTATACGTTTGACAAAAAACTATACTTCCTATTAGATTTCACAGTTGGGAAGATAATATTTTTTAAATACAGTTTTCCTTATGTACTCTTAAGAAATATTTCGTTTGGAATAATAGCGAGTTGCTGAGTTATTAGGTTGCATGATGCATACAATAATAATTATTGTTATGAATAGAGACTCTAGATGTAAGAAAGAGTGGAACTGTTATAAAATAAGCCGTGAGACAAATCAAGCACTATCAGACAGGTTAGTGAAGTTCCGGGAAAGTCGCTGAGACCATTCTACGACGTCGTTTCGCCGTAATGGCGATGGATGTAGAACGTAACCGTATGAGTTGCGGGCACGATCCAGGAACGTTATAGGCACTACAAAATAATTCCCCATTTTGGTGGTTGGCACGTTTTAGCAACGTTCCTAGAACGTGTCCGTGACTAGTGGCAAGAAAAAGTTCCTTGGGTAGGCGCCGATACGTTACGACAACCAATTGTGCTGCTTGGGCTTAATTGGTATTGGTATTTTTTGATGGAAGTGACCTGCAACTGTTATTGAATTAGTAGGCAACCAGAGAAACATACGTGTCAATAGTCCTCGCTAACAGTAAAGTATTCACGGATATGTGTGTTTTACCTACACTACAATGCAGAGGTTTTTACTAACTACACATTGATCACTACAAAAAATCACGTCCTAGCGACGTCACTCTGCTGCCTGAGTAGATAAGACTTTGTCGTTCTACTGGGGTAATTTTTTGACGTCTATATGACGTCAGATGAGGTTATTACCAAGGAAATCGGGTTCGGGTGAAACGGGCTTTCGTCTTATTATGAAAATTGGACAGTATTTTGTGCTGTGCATTATTCCATGTAGCCAACATGGTATCATTCATTATCATATCAAGTGATAATAATAATTAAAGAATGATAAGGTACTACAAAACATTTTTAAGTTTATTCGAAATGGCTTTGCTCTCTAATTCTTCTTCTTCTTCTTCTTCCTCAGCCATTTTCTGCTGTCCACTCCTGGACGTAGGCCTCTTTCATGTTTCTCCATGCTGTCCTGTCTTGTGCCAACTGAAACCATCTATTTCCCGCATTTTGCTTAATATCATCCAGCCATCTTCTTTGCGGTCTTCCCACGCTACGCTTGGTTTGTCTTGGTCGCCAATGTGTCAGTTTAGACATCCACCTCGATTGGTCGTGTCAAGCTACATGTCCCACCCATTGCCATTTCAACTCAGCAATACGTGTAATTATATCTACGACTTTGTTTTTTTGTCGGATTTCTTCATTCCTTATTCTGTCCCTAAGACTTATGTTAAGCATCGTCCGTTCCATCGCTCTTTGCATTACTCTCAGCTGATTAGCTGTCTTTTTTGTCAGTGTCATTGTTTCCAGGCCATATGTCGCTACTGGCAATATGCAAGCGTCAAATAATTTTCTCTTGAGATTTATAGGTATGTCATTGTTTTTAAGTATATACCTCAACTTCCCGAATGCTATCCAAGTTTGTTTTATTCTCCGTGTTATCTCCGCTGTTTGATTTTTTTTGCCTATCCTTATTGTATGTCCTAAATAGACATACTCTTCTACATTTTCTGTCTCCGTGCCGTTTGTATAATATGCGTTCTGTGGCATGTTGCTGTTCACCAGTACGATGTCATCAGCGAATCGGAGATGGTTCAAGTAGGACCCGTCAATGTTTATGCCTTTAATTTCGCAATGTAGGACTTTAAAGATGTTCTCTAATGCTAGGGTAAACAGTTTCGACGATATGGTATCACCCTGACGCACTCCCCTATTTATTTTGATTTTATCCGTTCTTAATTCGTCGTTAATTTTGACATGGAAACTGGCGTTTGCGTATATATTTTTCAATAGGTTTGTGTAGCGAGAATCTATTCTCGCATCGTCCATAGCTTGAGTGATCACCCACGTCTCAACCGAATCGAACGCCTTATGAAGTCTATAAATGCCAGATGGAGAGGTATGTTATATTCGGTTGTTTTCTCTATTAACGTTCTTATGGATTGTAGGTGGTCGATGGTGCTGAACCCCTTGCGAAATCCCGCTGGCTCTACTGTTTGATATGAGTCGAATTTGTTGGTCAGTCTTTTGGTAATGATCTTAGTGAGTAGTTTGTACAGATGAGACAAAAGGTTTATTGGTCGGTAATTTCTATATTTCCGCAACCCCCTTTTTCAGAATCAGAATGACTTCCGAATTTTGCCATTCGTCCGTTCAAGAAGGCGAGCTTGAAGACATTTATTTAACAGGACTTGCAAGGACTTCTCAACGACTGTACCTCCTATTTTCAACATTTCGCTTGTGATTTTATCTTCGCCTGGGCCTTTCTGTTTTTCATTTCCTTCTGAGCAGCCTGTACCTATTCCCTGTTTGGATATCTCTGGGATATCTTCGGAGCCCACGTTGCATATAGTAGTGTGAGGAGTGTTTGGATTAAGTTTGGTAGAGGTGTATAGACGGGTGTAAAATTTCTGGATGTATTAGGAAATATTATTGCTATCTGAGATTACATTACCCTGTTGGTCTTTCATTTTGGAGATCTTGTGTTTGCCTGGGGATAGTTTTTATCTCAATACTCGCATATTTGCGTTGTCCTCAATTGCATTTTTGATAATTTTGGTGTTATACGCTCGAATATCTTTTCTCACTTCTTTATAAATTTTTTTATTCAGTGTTTGGTATTCTGGTGTATCTCTGGGGGTTCTCCTTCTTTTTCCCATAAATTTTTGTGTATTAGGATGTATTTTGAGGCCTTTTTTGGTTTTTGATCCGGAACAAATCTTCTTGACTGCAGTACAGATGCCGGTGGTAATTTTATGTTTAATTTCATTGATATTCATCTCTCCCAAGCAATCGGTTGATCCTAACTTCTTTTCTAACTCTCTTCGATACTCTGTTGTTTTTTGTTTGAGTTCTTCCATAGTGGTAAATCTGCCTGTGTGTATGAGTTTATTTCTTTCGGTTTTAAGCTTAAATCTAAAGGATGCTCTTACCAGTCTATGATCACTTATTGATTATCACAGACATTTACATAATCAACAATACACAGTAATAAATGAACAGCTAGACACATATCGTTCTCCACTACTTGATTTTCTTATTGATATCAACAACTAAGAAGATTCTGAAGAAATTACATTATGATCTAGTTAGTTCTCTTAAAAATTCATTTAAATCTAGTTACTTGTTTTATGATCACTTAGGTAATACTGTTGCTATGTTACTGTATCAATAATTTTATTTACGTCTGAAGATGCTACATGAAAAGTAGCGAAACACGTGTAACGTTTCTATCATCGATCAATATACAGTAGAATTTTATAAAACATTAGTGTTTTATTCATAATTAATAAGTATGCAGAGATTCTACGAAGTAAGGGTTGAAAACATAAATTTTATCAGTCTATGATCGCTGTTTGTGTCGAATAGATTCAATACCGAGACGTCTGTGCAGATTTCCTTGTTGTTTGATAGTACATAGTCGATCTCATTTTTGGTTTTACCGTCGGAACTTTTCCAAGTCCACTTCCTTTGCTTAGGTTTTTTGAAAAAGGTGTTAAGACAGTACAGGTTTTCTTTATTCAAGTAGTTTATGATCATCTCTCCTCTTTGGTTTCTTGTACCCAGACCGAAGTTTCCTATGTTATCAGAGTCAGTTACGTTTTTTTGTCAAATTTTGGCATTAAAATCGCCACTTATTATCCTGTAGTGTGTCTTGTTGTGGTCCATAGCTTTGGATAAATCCTCCAAGAATGTTTCCATTTCTTCGTCCTCTGCCTGACTTGTCGGTGCATATCCGTGTATGAACTGAATACTGTATCTCTTGTTTAATTTCAGTATCGTGTAAATAACCCTGTCAGGGATCGATTTTACCTAGGTTATCATAATGTTTTAGCCTTCTATTAATCAGTAGTGCCACTCCTCCTTGCCAATTTTGTTCGGTAGAGTTGTTCTGATATAGTATGTGGCCTGATTTCAGAGTAGTAGTTTTCTCACCTGGTAGTCTTGTTTCGCAGAGGCCAAGGACGTCCCATTTTATATGTTCAAGTTCTTATTCTAGCTTGACAAGTTGTTCTGAGTTACTAATTGTTCGGATGTTATATGTCGCTATGTAGATTCTTGTGTTGATCTTTGGTTTGTGTGGTTTGTTTTGATGAGTCGAATTTTTGCCTCCCCCTGAATTCGAATATAGACTGATTTGACATCAGTGTGAGATTTGGTGTATTTTACACTACTCACCTGGGGTATCTTCTTTAGATTCGACATTACAGCACTGATATGTTTGAAACGTTTTTGGCATATAAAACACCTCGCTTGCCGAGCGTGTTGGCGAGTGTGATATTCAGCCGTCCACTCTGGGTCAGACGCTGTTTGCGGCCGCTTCAATCTGAGACAGACGCCGCTTGCTAGTTTTGGTCCGCCCCGGGTTTTTGATTTCCCCGGTACCACCCATATCTGGGAGGCATTCCCCTATCCGCCACCTGGGGAGGCGATTTATGAAGGACTAGCAACCCCATAAGGGGTTGCTCTCTAATACACAAAGAAAATATACTTGCGAGAAATATTCAGTTTTTCTCTATAATGCAAGCATATAATAATATGCTTATTTCTATACAATTCCATAGAACAACAAAGGTAACAAAAAAGCGGATCTTCTTACAAAAAAGGGATCCAAACTACCCTTAATAATTGGGCCAGAACCAACTTGCTGCATAGCCTACAGCGAAGTCAGAAGGGAAATAAAAGACCTCCTGAAGAAAAAAAATATCTCCCATTGGAATGAAGTAGATGGACTGAGACATTCGAAGATATTTATCAGAGAACTATCAGAGAATAAAACTAATGAATTGAAAAAGCTGAGTAAACACCAGCTGAGATGGGCAATTGGACTTCTAACAGGACACTGCCCACTAATGAAACACCTCTCAATAATAGGGGTGAAAAATAACCCAGATTGTAGGAGATGCGGGGAGGGGGAGGAAACCCCATACCACCTGATCTGTGAGTGCCCGCCACTAGAGGGAACTAGACTTCTAATATTTGGGACCGAAATGGCGGAACCAAAAGAAATAGAACAAGCACCCATTGGACTCGTTTTGAAATACTTTCGGGAGACGGGACTGATGAGCTAATTATCCAAAGGGGTACAATAAGCGCAAACTTCAGTACAAGGGCTTTGAACCTACCCTAGAAGAATAATAAATACAATTCCATTGTTTCTTTCCAAAGTAAAGTTGAAATTTGTTTTTGTTTTTTTTTTTTTACTTCCATCACAGCAAATAAATCATAAATATTCGAACCAAAAATCCTTATGTCGGACTGGAAACTTGTAAGTGTATCATAGGATACCATCCAAGCTCAGGTGTCTGCAAATATAATTTCTCCTGGCTTAGATTTAGATAAAAATTTTAGCGGAAATAATTTTTGTCAATCACGATATGTATTTAACGAGCCTATCTTCAGATAAAACACTTAACTGATAATGTAGATATCTAAATTTTATCCAAATAATATCCAAATGAAAATTCTAATTAATTTTCCTTGTATCACTGAATTGCTGGTTTTACTGACATTGTGGATTGTTGTCATTGTTGGATTATGTAAATTTTTTTTAATTTAATTTTAAGTTAAGTCAAACCATAAAAGTTGTTGTTTATGTATCTAGTGCGCAAAATTGAACTTATAAGCTTAGGAATGAGAGCTTGTTGGAAAGGAACATAAGTTCGCGCTCGAGATGCATACAACATTTTTTAGACAGGCTTATTGAATAACCGAAAAACTCGGAAGCAAAATTATAAAAATTGTAAGCAAGGAAATTTTTAATTTTGTTTCAAGTTGATTGTTGTTCTATTGCTAGGATAACAAATATAGGATTTCTATACAGTGCACGAAAATGTTGTCGCTCTAGGTCACGAAATACTTCGCGCACGCTTCCGAGTAGACATAAAAATGTGTCATTTTTTATTCTCATATCGATGAAATAATGTAAATATTATTACTTGTAAACACTATTTATGGGTGTGAAACTATAATTGAAATTACTTTCAAGATTGTTCATATTGACATAACTA
This sequence comes from Malachius bipustulatus, assembly GCA_910589415.1. Taxonomy (NCBI): domain Eukaryota; kingdom Metazoa; phylum Arthropoda; class Insecta; order Coleoptera; family Melyridae; genus Malachius; species Malachius bipustulatus. The sequence goes on along the minus strand of OU342630.1, from coordinate 3,459,313 downwards.
CTCAATATCAAAATTTAGGTACTCCACAGCCGAAGAATAATACCATATCACTATAAAATTTACTGAATGTGCCAGTAGGACTTACTAGGTATATTTGAAAAAAAAATTGGATTTTTATTTGTTTATTTTTTGCATTAGTAATAACCTATGTTCAAAATTGAAAATAGCTAATTAAGCACATTTCAGCCATTGAACAAATTAATTTTAATAACATTTTATTCTAAACATAAGCCTGAAGATATTAGTTGCACAAAACTGAATTTGTCCATTAAAACCCTATGACCCACTTATACGTTTCCACCCTGTATATGTACATGTATATATAACATAGTACTCCTTTATGTGTCTTCCATTATCCTTGCACTCAGGCTTTTCAATCCCAAGCCCTTAATAAAAGTCCAATCCTGGTAAAGGGCTGCCAATGTAATATTTATCAACCCCGAATGATCGTCCTTGATTGCGCACCCCCGACCAGGGTTAGTGGCTCCCAGAGGGTGTAGTACTGCGACCTGCACTCCGTAATCAAGCTGCTGGGATAATACATGACCCACGCTCACAAGATTCCTGGAACAGAGGAGATACGGTGGTCCGAGCGAGATCCACTCGCCAGTCTTGAAGATGATTTCCCTTGTGTTCCTATAACGCGGTTAATATGTACTTAAAAGGGTTGAGTGAAGCTGGAATATGCATTAAGTATTTCGTGTAAGGCATCTTGAAGATATTTGGGAGGGGCCTGAATAATGGAAAGTCTTAAAATAGTAATGTTAATAAATATTGTATTTTATCACTGATTGGTAACTTTTTAATATTCGTTTTTATATTAATATTTTATATTAATATTATATTAATAATTAAAAATAAATTCAAAGTATGTAGATTAGATAGACGACGATTAAACAAACTACTAACAATTTTCATGTATTTTCTTTCAGAATAACAATTTTCTTCAGGTTTCCATGTGGTATTAATCCATATTATTATTATTATACAGGGTTTAGGTTTGCCTGTTAAAATTTTACTAAAAAATATAAATTCCTAAATTACATATAGGTAGTACTTACCTATAATAACTCGCGAGCTGTCAACGAGTATACACGCTGATTTTACCTGCTTCGCAACAAGTCTAAATTTCAGTTATATTTAATAGCTGTTTAAATCCCTACTCATCACACCATACTATCATATTGCAACGTACCCCGCGCACGGTTTGTGCTCGCCACATAATCAACAGCAATTTGAAAAATCTTGAAAAAACAGGAAACAATAAGTACCTATACCTATTTATTTTCACTTTTTATACATTCCAAAACACCTGAGGGATACCGGTAATAAACACCTCAATACTGACACATTCGTCGATATAGGCAACCCAAAATTCAAATATGTCGCGAACCTGGCTGCCTGGCACAATCAATTATCCTTAACTTTCTAATCTGAACTTTCGGGGGTTTTTGACTACAAAAATAACATCTTATAATTATTATGTTCTCGCAACAAAACCCCTCTTCAACTGTATGTACCTCTCAACAACAATTTAAACAATTCGTGTCAAATAATACATACCTGGCAGCAGCAAAATCAACTCCCAAACCTAAATTTCCAAAAAAGGACCAAATCATCCTCATGCACTCTGAGAATAATCTGAAGCTATTTGAAGCTACCTTAAAGCCGTCATATGCCCCAAGGATATCTCCTTTGCTACCAGGATCTCAAATAATCGAATCTATATATATACTTGAGCTCCAAAAACGTTGTAGATTCAAAGAATCAATAACTCGCACCCCACACTCAAGATTGATAACCTAAACATATCCATCAGAAGAATAATATCCCCGACAAAACGGATTCTAATCTGCAACATATCTCCATCCATCCCCCACGACCTCGCAGGAAGTGTCAGCCCCTGGGCATACAGCTAGCCTTTCCAATATGCTTCTTAAAAGAAGTAATTCCCAGCGACGAATACAGCCATATCCTCGGCTTCCGACGGCATGTTTACGTCTTCGCCACCACAGGCAATTTAGATATTCAAACTTCACTGGTTATCTCTCATGACGGGGTCTCATCACTGAACTTTCCTGTCCACGGATAAAATGAAATGTTTTCTCTGTAAACAACCTGGACATACATCACCCGCTTACTCAATCTCTACAGTCATGAACCGCCTGACACGCCTTATATAAGCCGACAAACCTGAACGGCCAAACGCAATACAAATCGATACATCAAGCCATGAGCGTCTAGAAATCCAATCATCTCCAATAGAAACCCTTCGTAACAAGAAAACTAGATCAGAATCAACAACCCTTACTGACCTACTCAACGTCGTATTCGAAGACAATGCTGTCACAACCCCTCCAGTGCCTCGATCAGAATCAACAACCCTTACTGACATACTCAACGTCGTATTCGAAGACAATGCTGTCACAACCCCTCCTAGTGCCTCACTCATGCGTCCCCCTAGCGCCTGCCAAGTAAGTATTCACCCATCAAACAAGAAAAGGGATAAGAAGCGGAAGAAAATAGTCGACAGCGTCGAACAGTGCCTAACAGAAACTTCAAAAACAATATTACAGAAGGTTATCACAAGAAACCAGAAGCCTTCATCCTTTCTATTTAAAACTTTTATGGATTCCTTGAAAACACCTTAGGCAGTATGAACACATAGTCATGAAGTTTTAAAATTTACCAATAACATCAAATCTCTGCTGTCAAATACGCACTAAATTTACCTAACAGTGGAAAAACGATCACTAAACATATCTAGATATTCACCTGGCTGTGTAAACAGATTAAGAAAGAACTTACAAGCGCAACAGGCAGTTCACCCAGCCTTATATCTCTAGGAGATCTCAGTGACGATGAAGCGCTTTCTGCTCACTCTGGCACATCTCTGCTGTCTCAACAGAGTGTTCCTAAGCACCCCTTCATAAACATAATGATCGCATTCAATTTAATTCAGTTGAATTGCAACGTACTTTATCCGCCCATAGAACGAGTCAAACAGCTCATATTCGCCAAGTCGAACTAGTGAGTGAGTAAACGTTCAAAATCGGTCCCGACACCGAGTGGTTTTATAGCAGGTAGTCTCACTAATAAAATTCGGATTTTTTCACCCTCTGTGGCTCACGTGACGTCAATATTATGTGCCTCTCTGACAGTCTTGTGATTTTTTTTGACCATCGATTGAAACAATTGTGATTTAAAGCAACCAGTTAACACATCGCAATTGAATTGTGGCCTGCGATTTCTCAATGAAATAATGACGTACGTAAAATGTAGAACTGAGCGCTCCAGAGACGACGACGTGCTGCACTACTCTGTCTGCATCCTTGGCTTTCATATGAGGTATACTAAAATCTCTCTGTCTGACTTTTGCTGTGCTGAGAAGAACGAAAGCAGCCTGGACCTGCTCAGGTTGTGATAAAAGTGCATCTGTAATTGGCGCCAATGCCTGCAGGCCCCCGAAATCCGTTCGCTTGCTTTCAGCGATTTTCATCTGGAAGTCACTACTGAGGAGGTTGTCGCGAGGTTGAGCATAGTTCATGAGAGCCTTACGAGGAAGATCAATGAGCTGCAGGGTGAGTTATCTTTATTGCAAGCACACCTTAGGGAAAAGATGAGAACCAGCGCTGCACTAACATCCGAAATTCGCAGCCTACTCTCCGATTATAAAAACCTCATGGAGTAATCAAGTAAAGCAGCTATTCACAACTGCAAGAAAGCCCTAAACAAATTCCGACAAACTCGATCCGAAGAAGATCTCATCAATTTCAAAAGACCATGGGCTGGTTGTTCAAACGTAAATTAAAATTTTCTGATAATTACTGATTTTAAAATGCCCTGTATTATCGAACCACTGGTCTGATATTGCTGAAAATAAATTCTGCTCCATTTAAGAAGAGTTAATTACTGATTAAAAATACAAGACCATTAAATATATTCGTCGTATTTTCAAAATTTGCAATTTAAAATCAGTAATTATCTCCAAAAAAATTTTTACGTTTGAACAACGGGCCCTTAAGACCATATCAAAACGTGTCCTGAAGCAAAGCAAGAAAGACTCCTGGATCAAATACGTAATAACCACAAAAACCCCACCCAAACAAGTAACACAATCCAGAACAATGCACTAAGAATTAACCTTGGTGCCTTTAGAGCTCACTTCCAAGCCTCCATCTTAAGATTCGAGTGCTTTCCCTTCACCTACGCTGAGAACAATAATATTTGCTCCTTTCGTATGCTGCCAGACTATCCGTGAACCCCAATAATCCTATTTATAAACTACAAATTAATCCCATCCACCTAAACCTCCATGCGCCCCCACAAATTCCCCAAAATTTATCTGCCTTGCAAGTAAATTCCAACCTAACCGAGACAACTATAGTCTCAATCCATGGAACCCCACCCTCGACAAGAACTCTGCCAAGCATCGATACATCGCTCAACAAATTCAATAAATCAGAAACTCACAAGCTAATACACATATAAACAACACTTCCTCAATTTGATAAACACCAGTCAGTTCCAGTCAGTTCGACACCGTTTACTATACGGACGTCTCGAAAACCCCAGATTCAATTGGCTGCTCCTTTACTACCTCGCAAGAAACCCTCAGAAAGTTTAGGCTATCACCAGAAAGCAAAGTACTTACTGGCGAACTTGTTGCAATCCTAGAAGACCTAAAAGTTTCTACTTAAGATAACCAGAGATTGGCATTTAGTACATATTTACTAAGCGCTGTTCAGTAAATAAATTATATATATACAGGGTTATTCACGGTATACGACACTGAAGTTTATGGCCGTGTCTCTGGATTTTAGGATCTTTTTATTTTTGGAGTGGATAGAGACCCGGCAGAGGTACATTTTAAAATTATATTCATAATGTACATAATGTCCCAAAAGCATGAAACATATCAAAGTTATGTTTTTTTAAATGGTATGCTCCTGAGTTATTGCATTTTTAGATTGTCTGAGAAGAGAAAATAAGATTGACTTTTACAGTTGGTGCTTAAATTCAGAAGTTTTTGAGTTATAAACAAGGTCTCGCTTCCTCGACCTTGGCCTGCCGGCGGCTTCGGGCCTTCGGCCCTCAATGGCGGGCCTTCGGCCCGTTTTGTCAGTAGATCCCCGTCAAAGTTAGAATTTTTCATGTTTTTTTCGTGTTACCTTTTTTTCTATGTCGCTACACGGCACTGTGATCAGTAGATTCCGCGTCGTAGTTAAAATCTACCATTCATCTCTTTTTGTGTTATTTTTTTCTATATCGCTCCTGAAGGACCAATATGGGAACTTCCGAGATCGCGCGTAAAAGTTAGATTCGCGTCAAAGTTAGTCACGCGTTAGCTAACACGGCGGGCTAGAAAGAGAGAGGAGAGAGAGAGAGAAGGGAAGGAGGGGAGCGGTGCGACTAAAAAACAGTGAACGAACGAGGTGTTGCGGAGCATGGGCCGTTTGTCAGTTTGTCTTTTTCGCTTTTATTTTCCGAGAAAATGGCGTCCAAATATCAGATTATATGGTGAAACATTGGAAAACGGGCGTTTCGAACAAAGGAAATAATTTTTTTTTAACTCTTAAAATCAAAATGGCGGTCAACTTGTAATTTTGACGTAACAAAGAAACTCAAAATTACGATCCTATTGTGAGAAAAAAAAAGAAAATTTAAAGTGTCACTTCTCAAACGTCAAAATCGAAAGTAATTGAAAAACATCATTTTTTCTCTGTAACAAAATTCATTTTGGTAGCGGTGTAATTTGTGGTTGAAATAATTTTTGCCGTTCTCAAATTGAAGAGAATACCCGCGATTCGACCCTGACCGTGAAAAAAGAATGACAAAACAATCGAAAGTGTCAAATAAAAAATGCCAAATGCGAAAAATCTTGAACGAACTCCTTTGTTTTTCAGCAAAACAAATCGCTGTGACGTTAAAAGTCGCGATACAATTTTTTTTTTAAATTCAATAAGAAAGGCATTACCCTTAATTTGGGCGTGGTTGTAAAAAAAAACTCGAAAAAAAAACGAAAATGCGACTTTTTAAACGTCAAAGTCCAAAAATTGGGAGCCAAAATCGGCCATTTTCGAAAATTCACAGCGTCGCCATTTTGGAAATTTAAGCGGCAAAAAATGGAAATTCCGACACAGCAACTCTTCTACTAAACTGCTAAAATGATCCTGGATTCCTGATATATGTAAATTACCGAGAAAAAAAATTTCGAAATATAGCTGATTTTCATTGATTTTGCTCGGAAATGTGAAAATTTTAAACGACAAATTGTACTGCTCGAACGTTTTTGACCGTAACTTTGGCCATGTCGGTCGGGGGATGACCGAAAAGGTATCAACGTGTAGCTGAGAAACGGTTTTTGAAGACTGCAAAATTTCATCGCAATTGACGTAACCGTCTGTCACTTATAAGCTGTCAAAGTCGATTTTTTTAATTTTTTTTTGCGAATTTTCAAAAGCGTCTGTAGCGGCCATTTTGGAAATATTTGGGATCGCAATTTCACGTTACACTTCTTATCGACGAACTCTGTCGACCGAAAAAAAATATTCCCAGAAAATCACACCGTTTCGGAGAAAACGACGAAACAAATTGTGATCAAAAAAATCATAGCCCTCATTATACCCCTTTCGATTTTTTGAGTAAAAAAGGAAAAAAATAGAATCGGCTGAAATTCGCAGCTTGGCACGTCGTGAGCGCCGTGAATTCCGATCCGAAATCCGTTTTTCGTTTGCGTGCATATTTCCGGAGAAAATGGCGTCCAAATATCAGGTTTTGCTGAAATTTTACGAACACGACCGAGGAAATAATTTTTGCCGATTCGGAAAATCAAGATGGCGGAAATTTTGTAATTTTACCGGAACGAAAAAACTCCGATCTACAACACCCTCACGAAATGTTTTTGGAAAAAGAATTGAAACTGTCATTTAAAAAATATCAAAATTGAAAAGTTGGAAGAAATCGGAAAAAGACACGTGTTTTTGCACACAAAAAAAATTAGATAAAATCGAAGAATCAAGATGGCGGCCAGATTTTGGTTTCGTCGTACAGGCAAAATGTTCGGCAATGACATATTGATGCAAGAGCCGAAGAAAAAAATCGCAACTGTCATTTTTCAAACGTCAAATTCATAATTTTTGATCTCGATTTCTCAACTTTGACGTTTAAAAAGTCCCAGTTTGAATTTTTTTTCGAGTTTTTTTTCAAAACCACGTACTAGCTAATAGTATTGCCGTTATTCTGACATTTAAAAAAAAAATTGTATCGCGAGTTTCAAGGTCGCCGAGATTTTTTTTGTTGAAAAAAAACAATTACTTTTTTTCGGGTTTTTCAAGTTTGACATTTATTAAGTGACATTTTCGAATTCGCTGTTATTTTTCTGCATAGCCAGATGAGAGTCGCAAGTAATGTCTTTATTTTGACACCACCAAAAATAATTCAATCACGATTTATACCGTCACTATAATGACATTTGGTAAAAAGAAAAACAATTTTTCTCAATATTAATGAATTTTACGTTTAAAAAAAATGACAGTTGCAGTTATCCGGGATAGCTCTTGCACCAATATATTATTGCTGCACACTTCACCTTTACGAGGATACCAAAATCTGGCCGCCATCTTGATCCTTCGATTTTAATTAAATGTTTTCGTGTGAAAGAACACGTGTTTTTTTCCACTTTTCGATTTTAACGTTTCAAAAGTGCCAGTTCGGATTAGTTTTTCGAAAATATTCAACCGGGGTGTAGTAGCCGGGAGTCTCTTAGTTACGCTAAAATTACAAAATGGCCGCCATCTTGATTCTTCGAATCGAAAAAAATTATTTCCTTCGGTCGCGTTCACGGAATTTCCGCATACGTAATATGACATTAAGTTCTTTACTCTATTTTTCACGGCTCATTTTTCAAATTTTGCAAATAATAATCACTCCAAATTATTAGTGAAAGACCAATAGTACATCGCAATTAATTGTAAAAATAATTATTAAAAAAATGCATAAGAAAAAACAGAAATTAGCCCGAACAGGATCGGCGCATGCATAACCATCATTATAATAATTAATAATTAATTAAAGCGGGGCAACAAACGACCGGCGCTCCGGCACGTCAAAACTTCATTAATAGTTTCCCGACGACGGCGAAATGCCGAAACGTATTATTAACAATTTCATATAAATTGTCATATCTTCGTTGTTAAATGACCAATGTGGATAATTTTTTCACCATCATTTACGTTAATTAATTGTCGTAGCGACTGTCCTGTTAATTTTCCCAATCGTGCATAAAGAAGAAGACAAAAAAAACAATAAAAAATTTATTTATCGATTTTTTAATAAAAATAAAAGTGTAAGCTAATTTTCGAGCAGCGAGGAAATTTTTTATTTTTCGTTTAAAGTACCTACATAATCGAGATGAATTGAAGCCAAAACTTCAAATTTAGTGTTGAAGAAAAAAAATCTTACAAAAGTTCAACTGTGTCATCGATGGAGGAAGATATATGTAAAACACGTCTGCCGTTTCAATGACCTGCCGAAGTTTTTCCGAATTTTGACAGTTTCTCCAACGGTTTAGAAAAAAAAAACTATATCTATCTTTTTTGTAGGTAAAGAACGTCTCTATCATAGAGCTTTGTTATTTTTTCGATCGGTCGACAATATTTCGAAAAAAATTCGAAAGCATGCGATAAAGAGTAGCATTTTGACAATTGTTATTATTGAAGAAACAATTGCCGCTCCCAAACAGGGAATTTTTCTGGAAAATGTTTCGAATAAAAAAATAGCACTTGAAGAATTGTTCAAAAAAGGTCTGATTTGATTTTTCGCTAGGATGAACCGTTTTCGAAAAAAAAAAAATTTTTGTGGGTTTTTATTTCATTTTAAACCAAAGCTGATTTTGTTGTTTTTTTTCGAATAAGTCACTTTTGCCGACTTGTCACGTAAAAATCATCCAAATCTTTTTGATAGGTAACTAACGGCTCTATCTCGTTGTTTTGTTATTTTTTCGATCTGTCAAATAAATTTTGAAAAAAAAATCCGAATTAGTCGAAAAATCATGCGAATACGGTGTCCTCAATTTTTGAGAGCCGATTACCGCTCACCTAATTATTTTTTCGAAAAACGATCTCTACAAAGTTTGTGCGTCCATTCTTCCCCTAAGTAATTGTACTTGCAGAATTTGTCCGCAATGTACCGTTACCGAGAAACAACTCCTTATGTCGGGACGTTTTAAAAAAAATACGGCCCTGAACGGGAGCCTTAAAATTCTCGAATCCGGCCCATTTTCAATAGGTCGTATTTGGGGGTCCCCAGCTTCGTCCCTACCGAGTTTCATCCCGATCAGTGCAACTTTCGGACACTTAGAGTGTTTCCTAGCAGATTCCCGAAAAATCCCGAAATTCCCGAAAAAAAGACACTTCCCGGTAACGGATCCCGCTCATTTTCAATAGGCATCGTGGCATGGTGCGAAATTTCAATCAGTCAAAATTTCAAGTCTCTACGACGAAAAATGGCGCCTCTAGAGTGTTTCCTAGCAAAAGTCACAGAACTTGCGACAGACAGACGGACAAAAATCGGGCGGTAGGCTCCGTATACTTCCTCGATTACGATTACATCGATCTCGGAAGAACAAGTGAAAGTCGTCATTTTTCAAGTTCAAGGGATTATGATGATCATTTACGGCCAATATTATAAACGCTGGTTAAGTTAACTGGCAGATTTCTGTGCCCGATTTTGAAGCTAATATTGAACTCGAATAACTTTTATTAATATTTTTGTAATCCCTTTTATGCCAAGAGTAATTAAAATGCAATAATTTCGACCTATAATCTATATCTTCTCCAGAAACGACCACAGAAATCGGCCAGTTAACTTAACCAGCGTTTATAATATTGGCCGTTGAAGTTTACTGTTGAAGAAAAAAATGCCTTTTCTTGACACTAAATTAATCAGAGACATTAATAATAAGATCATAAGATCAAATAAGATCATCTTAGATTGGTACGAAAAACCTTCACATTCAGGAAAATATACAGGGTGTCCCAGCTTATTCGAAGCGGTCTCTATAGGCCAAACGATGGACTTTTTCAAAAAACTTTTTGAAAATTCAAGTACAGGATCACAATGGCCATAATTTAAAATTATTTTGGAGTATACAGAGTGTCCCATATGACAGTGGCATATCAAAGTTATGTTTTTTTAAATGGAATGCTACTATCTTATTGCATTTTTAGATTGTCTGAGAAGAGAAAATAAGATTGGCTTTTACAGTTGGTGTTTAAATTCAGAAGTTTTTGAATTATAAACAAGTGAAAATCGTCATTTTTCAAGTTCAAAGCCCTGTACAACGAAAACGGCTGAAGATAGAGAAAAACGGCTTACATGTCCCTATTTTACTTTTTCATGTACTATCCTATCATGTAGATGAAATGTTTATACAGGGTGATAAAAATTTTTAAAAATTTTGATATTTCTCCACGCGTCGCCAAATAAAAAAATCAAAGAAAGTAAAAATTTTTCTATACCATAGAATAGTACATAAAAAGTTGAAATAGGGACATGTAAGCCGTTTTTCTCTATCTTGAACCGTTTTCATTGTACAGGGCCTTGAACTTGAAAAATGACGATTTTCACTTGTTTATAACTCAAAAACTTCTGAATTTAAACACCAACTGTAAAAGCCAATCCTATTTTCTCTTCTCAGACAAACTAAAAATGCAATAACATAGGAGCATTCCATTTAAAAAAACATAACTTTGATATGCCACTGTCATATGGGACACTCTTTATACTCCAAAATAATTTTAAATTATGGCCATTGTGATCTTGCACTTGAATTTGCAAATTTTTTTTGGAAAAAATCAATCGTTTGGCCTACAGAGACCGCTTCGAATAAGCTGGGACACCCTGTATACATAATTCATCTTATATTATATTATATTATATTATCTATATCTTATATTCACATGAAAATCAATGTCATAGTTCAAATGAAAGAGATAATAAAAAAAATCACACATACATCTTTATACAACGCAGCCATTGGGAGACTTAAAAAACTATTATTACTTAATGGATATTCCAATAAATTTCTTAATATGATTCTTTATAATAGCCTTAATAATCAAAACAATGATTTTGAAACAAGACAAAATCAAGAAGAGATTATTGGAATAAATCCGACTAATTCTCATCAATTAGACCCAGTAGAACAACCAATTTTACCAAAACATATTTCTTTACCTTACATAGCAGATCTCACTCCAAAGATTTCAAAGAATTAAATATAAAAATTGCAAAAAAAACATAATTACTAATAAGTCGCTTATCACCCAACTTCGTATATGAATATGAATTACCGTCCCTTTAAGATCAGATATCGTCTACAAAATACCTTGTAAAAATTGCAATGGTAATTACATCGGACAATGTTCCACCTATTTAAAACAACGAATATCATTACACAAGAGCGATACAAAATTAAGACCACAACGTTGCTTTAGCCAAACACCAAAGAGAAAACAATCACGAGGCTAATTTTGAAAACATTTCTGTACTTACAGAAGAAAAACATTTTCAAAAGAGAATTTTTTTAGAGATGTGCTACAAATGAAGACAGTAGTTCCATTAAATAATAGCAATCAAAAAATTTGTAATTATTATACTATTTCTAATTATTGTTCCTAGTCTAATACTGTTATGTAATAATTATTTTAAATTTTCACTGATAATTTAACTCATGCATTAAAAATGACATAAGGAATAGTGTTTTTGTCACTTTGACATCGGATAAAGTTAGCCCTAACTTTGCATCTGGATAAAATGTAAGCTAGCTTTTTAGACGCAAAATCAAGTAAGTAGTTACCAAGGTGATATTAATTGACAAATTAATAAACGTCATTTATTAATAATTATTATCATATGAACGATTTGTTATTTTTATTTTGTTATTCGTTAAATTATCTCCCTAAATTACACACGAGCTTATATTTTTTATCCGGATAAAGATGCACTTTTAAACTCAAATTTGTTTTTTCTTTGGCAATTCAACTCGTCAAATTGTCAGATAAAACGACTCGTCCTTCGGACTCGTCGTTTTATCAGACAATTTGACTCGTTAAATTGCCAATAAAAAACAAATTTTCGTTAAAACTGCATCTTTATCCGGATAAAAAATAAGCTCTCGTGTAATTACCCCCGACAAAACATCTGTCAAAGAAAATAGTTGACGAAAATTTAAAGAATATTTTAATTCATTTAAATTACCAAAATAATATGTTTCCAGACCTATCTAATTGGTCAAATTTTTGTAAGTTGTCTTGAAAATTTAATTGCTATATCGTTAACTGTTTGCTTTTTAGAATTCCGAAGATGACCCAAATTGTTGGTCGAAACGTTGATTTAATAATAAAGACCATACTTTAACAAGAAAAAATATTTTGCCTATAGCCCGTAAGAATTTTCAATTAACTATAATTTTTGGCAATTACTTCTGTTATAAGTATATACAGGGTGAGTCATTGATATGGGAAAGCTCGATTGCACCTATACCATTAAAGATATCGAAATAAACCAAAAAGTCCTGTAAATGGGAGGGTAAAGTGCAGTTTGTAAAATTATTTTCAGATACACAGGATGGCCCAATATCGCTGTACGCCATACAACTTTGTTATTTTAAATAGGACACCCTCTATATTATTACATCTTCAGATTATTTGAGAAAAGTAAAAAAGAATGATTTGTAAAGCTGAAGTTTGTAATTAGCGATTTATGAGTTACAAACAAATGAAAATCGCGATTTTTCATTTTCAAAGCAGCGTTTCTTAAAAACAGCTCAAGATAGAGGAAAACGGCTTACATGGTCCTATCTTAATTTTCAATTTGGTATCCTATCATGTAGCTGTAATTTTTATACCGAGTGATGAAAATAATCAAATTTTTTACCACTCTGTATAAAAATTTCTGAAACCGTTTTTCCATAATCTCGAGCCGTTTTCAATATAAGCTGCTTTGAAAATGGAAAATCGCGATTTTCATTTGTTTATAACTAATAAATCGCTCACTACAAACTTCAACTTTACAAACCATTCTTTTTGAAGTTTCTCAAGTAATCTGAAGATGTAATAATATAGAGGGTGTCCTATTTAAAATAACAGAGTTGTATGACGTACAGCGGTATTGGGCCATCCTGTGTATCTGAAAATAATTTTACAAACTGCACTTTACCCTCCCATTTACAGAACTTTTTGGTTCATTTCGATATCTTCAATGGTGTAATCGAGCTTTCCCATATCAATGACTCACCCTGTATATATACAAGGTGATTCAGTAATGAGTACCATAAATGATACGGGGTGTACCTACTGTCAAAATAATACGAAAACCAAGAAAACCAAGTCAGAATATCTCGGAAACGGACGCTTCTGGGCAAATGAAACAAGTGTACCTTTTTTGTGGTATTTGAACCAATAATACTAAAAACCAAATAAAAATGGGAAAAAACCCAACAGCAACTTTTTTTTGGGGGGAAAAAGTGTCACATGACCCCCAATTCTACGCCACTGGATTGTTCAAATGCGACAAAATTTTGTCCGTTTACGGTCCTTATTATGTAGTAGATGTCTACCAAAAATGAATTAAATAGTTCAACCCAGTTAGAAGATACGATCAAATAAGTGTTTTCCAAATCGACCCTTTCACACCCTGTATCTTGTTAGGGAAGCACTTTTGGAAAAAAAGTTATTCTTGGTTTTCGTATTATTTTGACAGTAGGTACACCCCGTATCATTTATGGTACTCATTACTGAATCACCTTGTATACAGGTGTCCCAGCTTATTCGAAGCGGTCTCTGTAGGCTAAACGATGGACTTTTTCCAAAAATATTTTGCAAATTCAAGTACAGAATCACAATGGCCATAATTTAAAATTATTTTGGAGTATACAGAGTGTCCCATATGACAGTGGCATATCAAAGTTATGTTTTTTTAAATGGAATGCTACTATCTTATTGCATTTTTAGATTGTCTGAGAAGAGAAAATAAGATTGGCTTTTACAGTTGGTGTTTAAATTCAGAAGTTTTTGAGTTATAAACAAGTGAAAATCGTCATTTTTCAAGTTCAAGGCCCTGTACAACGAAAACGGCTGAAGAGAGCGAAAAACGGCTTACATGTCCCTATTTTAACTTTTCATGTACTATCCTATGATGTAGATGAAATGTTTATACAGGGTGATAAAAAATTTTAAAAATTTTGATATTTCTCCACGCGTCGCCAAATAAAAAAATCAAAGAAAGTACAAATGTTTCTATACCATATAGGATAGTACTAAAAAGTTAAAATAGAGACATGTAAGCCGTTTTTCTCTATTTTAAACCGTTTTCGTTGTACAGGGCCTTGAACTTGAAAAATGACGATTTTCACTTGTATTAACTCAAAAACTTCTGAATTTAAACACCAACTGTAAAAGCCAATCTTATTTTCTTTTCTCAGACAATCTAAAAATGAAATAAGATAGGAGCATTCCATTTAAAAAAAAAACATAACTTTGATATGCCACTGTCATATGGGACACTCTGTATACTCCAAAATAATTTTAAATTATGGCCATTGTGATTCTGTATTGAATTTTCAAAAAGTTTTTTGAAAAAGTCCATCGCTTGGCCTACAGAGACCGCTTCGAATAAGCTGGGACACCTGTATATGTATATACAGTGTGTCCCCGGATGGACCTAACTATACTTATATACTTCGCTATTTTGCATCTTAGTTAAAAAAGTCATTCTTTAGAAAAAGTTTTGCTTTATCTAGAATATCTTAAGCCGCTGTCAAAATTTCGAAATAATATACGATACAATTCATTTATTACAGTTTTTACCATTTACAATAGTTTATACAAAACTTATTCCACATGTTGCCCTCCTAACGATACACATTTTTCAACAAGTGATCTAAACTTTTCAAATACTAGATGAATCGTCTCTTCATTTATGCGCGCTATAGCTTCCGTAATTTTTTGTTTCAAAATATGTTTATCATCTTGCAAATCATGCTCGTAAATTTTCTGTTTAATAAGATATCCCCACAAAAAAGTCTAATGGAGTAATGTCTGAAGAGATCTATAAAATTTCAATTAATATCACTTTTCTTTCAAGTAGGATGTACCTGGTTTTTTTTACTATTTTTTTTAAGTTTCATACTAAGTTTAGATCACTTGTTGAAAAATGTGTAACGTTAGGAGGGCAACATGTGGAATAAGTTTTGTATAAACTTTTGTACATGGTAAAAACTGTAATAAATGAATTGTATCTACCCTGTATATTATTTAGAACTTCTGACAGCGGCTCAACATATTTTAGGTAGAGCAAAACTTTTTCTAAAGAATGACTTTTTTTCCTAAGATGCAAAATAAGGAAGTTTATAAGTATAGTTAGGTCCATCCGGGGACACACTGTATAATAACCACCCCATATTTCAAAAATACACGAGAAATCTCACCAGCTTTCCGTCAAACGAATCTCCATTGTCATAATTTGGGTTCCATCGCATCCTGGAATACCGGGTAATGAATTAGCTGACCAAGCCGCCAAAGAGGCAACATCAATAATAGACCTACCACTTAGCAACATTCAGGTCCCCAAAGTTCTCCAGGCGAAATTTAGGAAAGAGACCACATCTAAATGGCTAATCTAATGAGGTAGGTCCAACACCAAGCTGAAAGCAATCCAACTAATGATAAACCCAGCGAAACTAGAACAGATGACCAGAAGAGACAAGATTATAATACGAAGAGTAAGAATCGGTCTTATCCGCCTAACCCACGGTTATCTATATGGCATCCATTTAGACACCCACCTGACAACATTGCAATCAAGCCGCTCTCACGATAGAGCACTTTCAAAATTTGAATAAATTTTTTCCGAAAATGTTTCTCAACCGAGACAACGTTTCAACCAAGATAAAGTGTCGTTGTTTACAAAACAGGTTTTTTAACTCTATCTCGGTTAAAAAACATTTTCGTAAAAATTTGTTTGAACTTCTTTCATATTTTATCTTTATATACAAGCCGTTCAATCTATGGTACTTATTATAGAATATTGAATAAAAATAATAAAAATAATAAAAATGAAAAAATGTTACAAACGATACATTTGAATATTCATCGAAATTTTGAATATAAAATTTAACAATAAAAAAAAAAAAAAAATCAGTTCAGATTTTTTTTACAAGAAACATGGGATTGTATGACCCCTGATTCTACGCCACTAAGTGCTTCAGTTATACCCAGAGTTTTTACAAATTGGGATATTAAATAGAAAACTTCATACAAAAATTCAGAATTATTAATCCATTCTGTAGAAAGATACAATAAAAACCAGTTTTGTAAATCGACTTAAACCCTGTATTTTGGTTAAAATACATTTTCAGAAAAAACATGTTGAATTTTTTTTTGTTGAAATATATTAATTTTTGATACCTATCTATGATTTTGTTTACACCAAAAGATTAAAAAAAATATAGCATCCTGCGACAAGTTTCTATATTGCCGCATAAATTTAATAATAGTATTAATTATCCATTATTAATAAGATAATAATAAATGAAATATGACAAAATATTATAACAAAAAAAAGGAGATCGGGCTAGCACAAAATATAATTCGGTAGAGGCTTATTGAGATTCAATCTCGGCGATTGGGTAAGGTCCCAGTTAATTCGAGGACGGCAAATAGAAAAAGAAGATTACGTCACTTGTCCGTCACTCGATCTACCTATCAGCCTGTTTTGTAAATAATAAATAAACAATAATAGACGGTTTGACGGTTTCACCCGCTTTAATAATACGGACCAGAAAAATAGTTTGCAGCCTGAAAACAAACACAACAGTAGGACGCTTATCAGGTAAAAAAAAAATAACAAATAATACACACTATATAATTATTATCATTTCGCCCGCGTTAAATTTTATTAAGTACATGCGTAAAATTCTAGGTTACCCGCGAAATAGCGCTACTTCGGCCGTTTACATGGTTGATTATGATCACAAAAAAGTAAGTAATGCTGTCTATTAATTGAATTTATATTTCTGTTGAACTTTTGTTCAGAGCCGTAAATTTTTAGTCAGTATCCCATGGGCATGGACACAGTTCCCTGGACTCCTAGTCACAGCGGTGAGTAATAAACAGGAATGGTCCTACCTTACTCGTGGGCTACACAAACCACAATGAATGACCTGACCTGGTCGTAGTGGTCCTTACGTGGGAGCAGCGGCTAGAATCTGCACCACCAGGTAGCCGAAGGGAGTCAAAGGGTACCTCTACTGGTAGGGCTTCCTTAACCGTGGGGGGTGAAAATCCGAAGGAGGACCAAACCAGTTACGCAACAAACGCAGTGTAGATAAGCTGGTGAGAAGATTGGGGGGGGGGGGGGGAACTCTAAAAGGAATTCACCTGTATTAGTGATTATGTCTTTCCAAGATAAAATAAACCCATTTCACTTACCCCTAGTATTCTAGAGAGTTTTCTTTAATTTTAATAATGATCGAAGCTGAGTGATCTGACAAGGTAGCACTTATTAAATCCCTGTTTCAGGTATAAGGATCAACTTAAGTCTCCCTGATACACAGGATGGCTAACAAAGAAGAAACCAACGAAAGTTTTGCCCCATTCGATCCCCGCGAGGGTTACAAAACAGTATATAATTGGAGTAAAACAATAACTGCTATTTGCCAGTATTAGCAGAGAGTTCTTAAATGGATTGAACAAATTATAAATTATTAATTTTATTATGAGTTATCAGTATGATAAAAAAACTCAGATTAGGCATACACCGAAAGGAAACCAATTCCTGGCTTTACTGCAATAATGCAGTTAAATAAAATCAATTAAATAAAAATGCCCTGATGAGTGGCTCCTACAAATATCAAACAATCCTACAAATGGTCCTTTTCCTGAAGACAACAATACTTAACATGGAATCATCACCCACTCAACCATTTGCTTTTCCTTCCATTTTTTTTTCTTTTATATTTAATTTATGTTTCTCTTACCTTCCCCTTTCCTTCTCTCCCTTTTCCTTTCTAAAGTCACACTTAATCTTTAAGTGTGACTTTCATAAATTAAATCTCACTTAAGTGTTACAATCCATAAAAAAAAAGTTGACTATGGAAACTCTGATCTAGTCGGCTTTGAAAATTTTTGAAAGTGTTGGCCTTGACGACTTGAGCTGCTTACCTCAAAAAAATAATTAATTAGGTAATTTCCAATAATAAAAAAGATATATATGATGAAAATAAAAATTCTCGGTTTTTTCAGTTATTTCGGGATATTTCAGGAAATCCTGGGGAGCTTTCAATTTTTTTTCTCATTACAGTACAACTTTTCCCTAATTCAACCAAACTCGTATCTTTAATGGTTTACGATTTCCCTGTAGTCGCCATTAAATTGTTCTGATCCTGTATGTATTAATACAAGTATAGAATTTACGCTGATTAAATTGTATTTAAAAAACTGCGCAGTCCCATTAAATCGATTTCAAATAATTTGTCTTTTTAAATTTTAAGAACAGTTGGAGAAAGAAGAAAGAATGGCGCTGTAACTATAAGAACTCTGCTTGTTTCTTTCAACTTTTTCCGTGATCATTCTTGATAATTGAATTTACTGTGCTAGTTATATTTACAAGCGCAGAGTTCCATAGAGTAGTGCAAATATATGGCTACTTTACGGTTTACCTCGCTGGCTCAAATCCAATACAGTCGCCGTACTTTACTTGACTTATTGTCTTGTACAGTCTTTTCGTAACATATTACCTCTGTGTTAGAGCAAATAGAAAGTAGGCTAGTAATAAAAAAATATTTTACATAACAGTCATTTTGGCAGTTGATCATTTGAGAAATACATACAGAGGTGTCCGAAAACACTTCCTAAGAAAAATATACATCTTTAAAGTTTCAAGAATTGCAGTTTGAAAGTTTATGAAAACTTAAAAATAAAGAACTATTATTTGTTAAGATAATTACAAATAATGAAATACAATGTTAAATTTATATTCTACCCCATTATTAATGCAAAAGAACTGAGAGCATATTTTTAAAGTAATTATAAATATTCCAGGTGTCCTAGAACGTGTAAGTCAGTCTATGTCACGGTGTAAAATAAACACACCGTGGTCTATGCTGTCATGATGCGTGAATCGCTGCATGAGGGCAAAACTTTGAATAATTCCTTTAACATGTTGTTATTTTATTTATTACATACATCATTTGTAATCACATTCACATTCTTTATTTTTACTGTTGCAAAAATTTTAAAATGCGATTCTTGAAACTTTCAAGGCGTATATTTTTCTTACGAAGTATTTCCAGACACGCCTGTACATAATATTTTTTCACTATTTTATTCTAAAAAAATAAGTCCATACAGTTCATCCAAGCTCACAGTAAACACTCTGTATATCAATTATTTGTTAAAATTAACAAAAAACCCAATATTGAGTTTTGCCGATGACAGTACACTTTATTTTCTTATACCTTAGCTGCGCGAACATCTGCCATGGACGCACATTTTCGCAGAGAGAAAGGAGTTCAATACTTAATAAAAAACCTACAAAAAATTCTAGCTTGAAGGATAGATATCAAGTCCAGTTTAATTCTGAAAAAGCCGAGCATGCAGTTTTCTCCAAAAAGGTCAACGTTTTGAGGCCGGATATTATAATGGCGCGACACTTTCTTCCTCCATCAACACATCTTCACTTGTGGGCGTTAGCCTGAATTGGAGCGAGCATGTCTTGACTTGACATGACCGTCTCAAGACTTCGTCAACTTGAAACACTCTTCCGCTCAGAAAAATTTAATACATTCAACAGTTTCTACTCTTAAGGCTTTTTTTTCAAGGCCAAATCCCACCATACTTGGAATACTGCGCACATGTTTGGAACTCATCTGCCAAAAAGTCTCCTTGCCCACAAAGCCGGGACCCGGCTTTGACTAGAAATTTAGATAGTCATGGACACCGAAGAAAAGTAGCTCACCTGGGCCTGTTTTACAGATATTTGCATGGGAAGTGTTCAAAAGACGTGGCCAGTCTGATCCTCCGTCAAGCTGCAATAGCTGATCCAGATCAGGTTCAGATCGTTACTCCTCGAATCACCTAATATCAGATTTCTTTTATGTATGGAACTGCATCACTTTGGAATGGCCATGTTTCCTGAATCCGTGTTCCAAGAGCTGTGTTTCCTGGAGAATAGTTTTAGGAGACTCCTACGGATTCCCCTGAGGCATGACTGTATCGGGTGTCTGGTTAAGGTTGGCCACCGGCCATTTTTTGAAAACTATTGGTCCTAGTGCCTCAAAATAAAAGTTTTTAGAACATAAGTGACCATGAGAAATTCAATGAATATGTTTTCAAGATTACGACACTTCCAGAAATACCTGAAGTTGACACTTACTTCGTTATTTTAGCGGGGGCATCCTCTATAGTATTATAGTTTTAAATTGTCCGAGAAATTCTAATGCAATGGTTTCCACAGTTGGAGTTAAGATTGAGAATTTTATGAGTTATAAACAAGTGAAGACCGCAATTTTACAACTTCAAAACAGTGTACATCGAAAACGGCTCAAAATATGGGAAAACGGCTACATGTCCCTATGGTACGATTAAGTTTAAAAAGTCAGATGTGACGTCACACTAACCGTCCGAATTAATATTTTTAATTTCACCAGAAAATCTCAAACAGTTAAATGTCAAGTTGTGAACGAGCGTAAAATTATTGAAGGAATCATTCAAACAATGAATTGAACCGCTTACGTCAGTTTGAGAGCCACTGACAACTACAGAAAATTTATTCACGTAATGACACTCTATCCTTTGTGCTGTTCATTTAATTCTCATTCAAAACCAATGTTGACGTATGCTTATTTATGCGGGATGGAGTGTTTAGACAAACTGGACGGTTACTATGAAAACCAGGTACATGAAACAAAATAAATCGAACTATCAGAAGGATGTGAATTCTTAATCGATACGTATGACTTTTTAAACTTTATCGGGCTATATCTTAACTTTTCACACGAAATCCAACTATGTAGTTTATACTTTTTTATGCAGGGTGATGAAAAATCTAATAAATTTTGTCACCCTGTATGAAAATTTACGTAGGATAGTACATAAAAAGTTACAATAGGGACATGTTATATGTTTTCCTCTATCTTGAGTCTCTTTCGTTGTACATTTTCACTTGTTTATAACTCACAAACTTCTCAATTTAAACAACTGTAAAAACTAACCTTATTTTTTCTTCTCAGACAATCTAAAAATGCAATAACATAAGAGCCTTCTATTTACAAAAACATAACTTTGAGACGCCACTCTCATATGAGTATAGTTCAAAATAATTTTAAATAAGGGTCAATGTGATTCTGTACTGGAATTTGCAATTTTTTTTTATCCATCGTTTGACACACAGAGACCGACTCGAATGAGCTGGGACACCCTGCACATATATATTTATACATTGATTCATACCGGATGTCTGAAAATACCGCTGTACATAAGAAATTGCCTAATAATACTGTAACGAAAAAACGCTGATGAATTTTTCTGGAAAATGATTGTTTACATTTTCTGATAATTATTAGTCAGCTCTTCGCGAAAATTCTAGCTAAAATGCAGGAATGATTTTTGCACATGTTCGAAACAGTTTATGTTGACTTGATAGAATATTTTGCGTCTGGAGCCACCAGCGAAGTTCCTATAATTGTCGAGATTCACGTCCATCCGATATATAAGAGTACCATGGCAGTGGCTACAGTCACTTTAGATTGGAGTGCTACAGAGTAAAGAACAGTGGTGAAGGATGAGAAAGAAGGTTGTGAAAGAATAAGTGGATATTGAAAATAGTCTGTACAAGTGAAGTGAAATCAGAGTTTAGAACACAGTTGTGCTTACAAATAACAAATAAGTACAATAAGTAACATACAAATAAGTAGTGTATGTAAATAAGAAGAACTGATTATTTGGACTTTGGAGGATTGTTAATTTGTTTTAGTTGTAATGTGACTGATTTAAATAAAGACTAATTATTAAAAACAATTGTAAGACTTTTAGTTTGAAACAATAAAGAAGGAAAACGTTTCAATACAAATAATATTAATAGCAACAAGAACGTACTTTGTCAATACTTTGACAATAGGCATTAATTATTTACATTACATTAATTACTTACAAAACCAGTACATACAAAAGATTGAAACTATTTTGTATAGTTAGGCAATGCCCTATGTACAGAGGTATGGTCAGCCACCCGGTATATTTCTCCAATATCTGGAATTAGCAATTTTAAAAACGGTTCTGTAGCGTCATCTTTCAAGAATAATGAACGAAATTTTGTATCCTTACGAAACTTTGGAATGACGTTAGATTTTCGTTGAAAAAATTTCCAGAAGTCGTGTTATTTCTACCTGTAGTGGCTTTTCAAAATTAGAGAAATTTGGTTTTTGTATTACCATTTCAGCTTGTAGTTTTCAATCTAGGGGGCTGAAATTTTTATCGGAGTAAGATATCCACAAGCAATGGTCCGGGATTGTATTTAAGCAAAATTGATCGAGCCGTGTCAAAATGGCGGCCTTTTGAATTTAAGAAAGAACGGAAATTTTTCTAAACCCTGTAAAACTGTAAAAGCTAGATAGAAAAACTCTTTTAAAACAAATTACCATATTATTATTTAAGTTATTTAAAGAAGGCAATTATTTAGAATTTTAGGTAATGCAATAAAGTTTGCATTATTTCTATTAATAAACCAGTGGCAGGGGTAGGAAGTATACTAATAACAGTTAACCCCCAAAAACAAGAACCAACAAGAATCAACTTCAAGAAGCAAGTTAAGAAGAAATAGCGGACATATTAGAATTTTTTTTTACATGACGTTTATTTCTCCAAAAAGGGGAGTTTAAAACTCCCCTGTAACTTTTTTAGAATTTAAAGGTAGTGTGAGAAATTACGTATCGAGGGGAACATATTTGCGGGACAAATTTAACTACTCAAGTTCACCTCCTTGGCAGGGATAGCTACCCCTTTGCTTATCATCGTAGGGAACAGATATCGAGTGATACATCATTTGAAAGCTACTTGAATTCTCTTTCGTTTTTTGCGTACATCTTCAGTTTCCAAGTTATTAAGGCGAGTTACGTTTTCGTTGGACCACCCTGTATGTAAGCGAAACCCAAAATGTTGGATATCGTTGTAAAGAGAATTCAAGTAGCTTTCAAATGATGTATCACTCGATATCTGTTCTATATGCTGATAAGCAAAAAAATCGACCTGTTTCGGCGTTTTTCGCATACATCTTCACTTTCCAAATTATTAGGCTTGTTACCTTTTCGATGGCCCACCCGGTATAGTAACGTAATAATATAACTTCTCTTAATGCACAGTCCCCGAGATATAGGAAGGCGAATAAGTTCTTCAGAGTGCACACTCATTTAACGTCCAATATTAGCAATGTGAGTCGGTGTCCACGTTAAAACAACAACCAATAAGATAAGTCTGATATAAGTAACTCCGCCTTTCATCGAACATGTAAATGCTCAGTGGTGGTGAATAATGCTCGTAAGATGCGCAGTTCACGCCTAGCCTTCGCCTTCTTATAAAAATTAGACAGTAACAGCCTAGTTGATGATAAGCCTCGGCAGACGGCCTCGGCTAACAAACTATATAACCACGGCAGTTGTATCCTTAATCACTACTATCATTATCGGTGAAAATAATATTTCATAAGCCACGTAAAGAATGAGTGAGCATTTAATATAATGTTTGTTGGCATATGTTGATGTAAATTAACTATGAATAGTTAAAAAGATAGTTAAAAAGAAATTAACCAACACCTCTAGTGCGGTAACAAACCTCTTAATGACCTCCATATCAGCGGCGTAGATTGCTTATGACATCACCGATGAAGACAAAATATGATTTTATGAGTGTGGAATCATTTTCATTTGAAACTTTTTTCGTTTTTATTTTTTTTTATACGGCTTGCTTTGTGTATAAAATCCACTACCTACTTTTGATACTTTGTTATAAAATCCATAATCTAATATTTTGGCTTTCGTAACATATTTTCAACCAAAATTTATTGAATTTTCAGCTATTTATAGAATTAAAATAATTCCTCACAGAAGAAAATATTTAATTATTTGATATTTAGTTAACTGATATTTTATATCTAACATGACTGTATATAATCTAGCTTATTTAAATTAACAGAACTGGGGTTTGTGCTTAAGTAATTATTACCTTACATGATTGTGCTCGTTTCTTATATTTAGCATTCTAATTACTTTGGATTTACTTGTCGTTTTGAAATGCAATTTGAATTTAACGCGTTCTTTTATTGTTGCAGGGACTATTACTACGACAGGTAAGTTGTCATTGTTGATGGGTGTATTCGCATGCATGTTGTAGATGTCGTTTTGTAACGGGCTAAAGCACGTAAGCAATTTTATATTATACATTAACACCATTCTAATACAATAATAGAATGTCGATGAGTTCGTAGTTTAGGATGTGGTTCCTGAGATCATTTTAATAAGAAAAACTTAATATTTCTAAAGCGTTTACAGCCTACTTGCAGAGTAAAGAAACGAATCTGAAAAAAAAATAATAAAAAACGTAATCATGAGTTGTACCACTATTACTCACTGAAAAATTTGCGGGGTCGTCCACTTTTAGCTCTGTTCATGCAACCACTAGCCGCACATCAATCTTTCATTTTTAAATAGATAATCAGGGCTATTCTGTAAGCATTTTTCATAACAATTGTAAGGTATCAGGTATTGATATCAAGTAAATAATAGTAATATTTTTTAATAGAAGTGCATGGTTATGAGTTCAGCTAAGGCTAGACGCCCGCTAGCGCTTTTGCTGATTTTTGGTTGCGTAACTGTATGTATAGTGGCAGTAGAATTTTTGTTTTTTTAATTTATTAGGATTTAGGTTCTTTGATGAAAGTATTATTTTTTTTAAGATTTTTATAAAAAATTAAATGTTTCATTCACATGCTCTTGTATAAGGTGAGTTACATATTAAAAATGTTATAAAAACGAAACTTGAAAACTTCCAAATATTTTCATGAAATTTTGGTGACATAGTAGGTACAGGGGAGACATATTTTGCGGTATTTTTGAAATTTTTTCCCTCCAGACCCATTTGAGGGGTGAATCACTCAACTTTGATATTTGAAATATCAATGAAGAACCCTTATAAATGAAAAACCCTTATATGACGAACCTATTTTATTACAGACTCGGATTTTACGACTAAAAATCAATAGGATTTGTCGGTTCACTTTTCTACCATTCACGATAGTATAGAAGGAGCTGTAGTCGGTAGTTCCCAGGCCAGACAGCTTACTCCCAGTGGTTGATTGACGCCAGCACTCCGACTCAATAGGGTCGGCATCAGCCGGCAGAAATCTCCAACGACAGCCTTTTTGTCGTCATTACTTCCTCGGAATGTGGTACTGTATTTATTTATTAGTACATAATTAGTGGAGCGAATCGGATCAAAAATGTGTTGTTTTTTTTTCGGCGTATAACATGCTGCCACTTATACGTATGGTGGACTAGACTACTCCCAACAAAAAATTGACATTTACGACCTTTTTCCGTAGGTCAGGGCTTTTAAATTGAAAAAAATTGCAAAAATTTGTAATTCAGAAAAATGGCTTTTTAAAAATGTAAATTGTCATATCTTTAAAACGAATTTATATATCGACGAATTTTTTATTTTTTTTTAATTGAAATGCATACATAAGCGATTTTTTTGGCGGTAATCTTGTTTTAAGAATTTTTATATTTGATTGTGAAATCAAAAAGTACCTAATCGAAAATTTCCACAAAAATGTATTGATATTTTCAGTCAGCGAGAAACTTTTTCATTTTTGAAGATTTCTTTACACAGGCAGCGGAGAAATTGGAGTCAAAATATTAGGGAAGTTTTTAAAAGATAAGGTTTTGTCGTATCTTTGGTAGTTATTGAATTATGAATTGTAAATTTTGATCTAATTTTGATCTAATTCGCGCGATGCCTGAACGGTAAGCTTACGCACGGACGCATGTAGCCAGTCGCTCGCCTCTTTAGTTCTTTAGTACATATGTGTTTGTAGTATCATCGGGCTGAAAAGAAATATTTTGATTACTTTTGTAGCTTTTCCTTCATTCCCTATGATAGGTATAGTTAACTAAAAACTTTCCACTTAAAATACTTACTTTTTGTAACATAATTTGCTTCCCGCATCCATCTTTTTTTTTTCGCACAAACAAGTAGGTAATATAATTAATTTAATGACAACATTACTTCTTATAGATATTCTCGGTTTTTGTACAACTGTCTTGTCTTCAACACTCACAGCTTTTTTAAAAATAAATGATTGAACACACGTTGTTGAATAAAACTCTAAAAGATCGAAAGATGTGTAATTGCTTGGTCTATAGCTAACCAGTCAAACATTTTCAGAATCTAATTCTATAGGGTGTTTTTTTATTGAGGAGATGCTTTTTTAACTGTTTATAGAATTGATCAAGAAAAATAACTTTTCAAATAAGTTTTCCTAAAAAAGAAAAAAATAAATGAGATACCTACTTACCAGCCTTTGTAAGTAAAAAAAATTAAAGTTCAGCCCTGTGATAAATTAATGTAACTAAACTGATTTCAATCAACAATCATAAAAAGCACTTCCAACACATGGTTACCTGGGTAAACAAAACGAAAACTAACAGGAAGCAAACGAAAATAACTGAAGTATAGGTAATGTTTATCAGGTAAGTTAAATGAAAAAACAAAGGCTGGAAATTTTCATTTTATTTCATTTTTATTTTCTGTTATTTAGGCTTTGTTACCTAGGAAACCTTTTTTTTCAAAAACAACCATTTTTGATTGTTTTTTATTTTTTATAATAATAATTTTTTTTTTATAATAATATTTATTGTCAAGAAAACTTTTTGTTATGTGTTGAATAGTTTTCTTGACAATAAATATTATTTAATTTTCACTTCGGATATGAAATGTCAAACTGAAAAGTAAGTCCAAAAATTAGTTTATTTAAATTTCAAAGCTACCTTCACAATTTTAATAAATTAAATTTTTAAGTGTATTTTACATAAAGCGACTGACGTCCTGACACAAAATTGCAAATATCTCAAAAACGGACGCCTCTGGGCAAATTAAACAAGTATGGCTTTTTTATTGTAAAAAGACCGTTGATTCAGAAAAAAGTAATAAGACATCAAAAAACCTAGCCCTTACTTTTTTAAAGAGTGAAAAGTGTCAAACGACCCCTGTTTCTACGCCACTGGCTTATTGAAATAAACCGAAAATTTGTCTGATTATTGCTCTTTATAACTTGTTGTTACACACAAAAAATTGTCTCAGTTGGGTTATTGTTTCAACAAATATTAACAAAAGAGTGGTCTGTCGGTCGACTCTTTAGCACCCTGTATCTCATCAATAAAGCCTTTTCGAAAAAAAATTTTCCTACATTTTCGTATTTTTTTAAGTTTTTCTACAAGTCCTCCAATTTATGGTACTCCATTTAGAAACACCTTGTATAGTATTCTCTCGAATGAAAACAATAATAATCACCGATATACAGGGTGAGTTTTTTTCAATGTTTAGTACAGGGATCTCGTAAACTACTGCAGTTAGAGAAACGGTTAAATGGGGAAAGAAGTGCAGTTTTATGAGCTCAATTCGAAACAGCTTTTGTTTTTTTGAAAATCTCCATGGCTTCCTAGATATTTAACATAAAGTAAATTCCGCGGATTTCTTTACACCGAGATAGCAGTCTTATTATTGGGATTAGAGAAAAATCGTAAAGGAAAACCTTTTAGACGATTTCATAGACAATAAAACGGCGTTACAATTTTTTTTATTTGTTGTGTCATTTTCGAGCTATGACATAAACTAGTGTTTTTTTAAATGTAAGTCATAGTTGGCTATGACATCATTCGATATGTCTTTTTTTTCTAAATACAACGATATAAAACTCGATATCGTTTTTTCGGGAAATAAAAAAGTTAGGACGGTTTTTAATTTTATTTCCTCAAATACGTGGTATAGGCGCTGAATTTATAGTTAATTTTGAATTGAAAATCTTATATGAATTAATAGTTCAACGGGATAGCTAGTTTTTCGAGAACTTTAAAAAAATATTAATTTTAATTCTAATCTTTCAAAAATCTTGTAACAATACCTACCTACGCTGTAGAACTTTAGACTAAATATTCATATCAAAATGTGACGGTTGCTTAGCAACAGTAACAGAAACAGTGAAACTATAAAATTTGACAGTTAGTTACTTGGAGGCTTATAATTTCCATTGAACTTTAAGTATGAAGTCACGTTTTGCAGAAGTTCTTAAATCGTATAACCTGCAAGGTGAATTACTAGTATGGAGTTTTCCAACCAAGAGAAGCGTGATATGATAGAATGTTATATTCAGTGTCAAAAGAATGCTGTCAGGGCTGCGGAACAATATTTTCGCAGATATTTTAATCGTCGTTAACCTTTTATATTCAAATGTTTCATAATATTTTCTAGAGTTACTAGATAGCTATTAGAAAATTTGTAGTTAATTAAGTATAATTGTTTGCATAGAGGATTACAAATTATTCTGCAAAATTATCTGCGTATAATTTCAAATTCAACTGAGGTCTATCAGTTATGCTTACATGGCCGCCTAGTTAAGTTGAGGAAATAAAATTAAGGACCGTCCTAACTTTTTCATTTCCCGAAAAAACGATATCGAGTTTTATATCGTTGTATTTAGAAAAAAAAGACATATCGAATGATGTCATAGCCAACTATGACTTACATTTAAAAAAACACAAGTTTACGTCATAGCTCGAAAATGACACAACAAATAAAAAAAATTGTAACGCCGTTTTATTGTCTCTGAAATCGTCTAAAAGGTTTTCCTTTACGATTTTTCTCTAATCCCAATAATAAGACTGCTATCTCGGTGTAAAGAAATCCGCGGAATTTACTTTATGTTAAATATCTAGGAAGCCATGGAGATTTTCAAAAAAACAAAAGCTGTTTCGCATTAAGCTCATAAAACTGCACTTCTTTCCCCATTTAACCGTTCCTCTAACTGCAGTAGTTTACGAGATCCCTGTACTAAACATTGAAAAAAACTCACCCTGTAGACATAGAAAAGTACCAACTGCTCGGAGCAAAAATGTAACATAAAATATTGCACCAAAGATGGAAAAAAAAGTTAGTTGCTATATTCAAAATACTATTAACACTATCAGAGTTCATTATCATATTTTATTTTATTTTATTGTAGATTACACTGTATAACGGGACAAGCTCAATTAAAATACAGGAACAATAACGCATTATAAGTAACACAAAAATAAACATATCAAAACATTTCAATTAATAAAAAGTATGAACAGAAGAGGACATAAGTTAAAGTCTTGCGGTGTGGTTTAAACAAAGAATCATTAATTGAGTACCTATCATGAGCTGCAAAATTTCGGGCTGACTAGGTAATACGTTTCAGTTACTTTCCATTCACCGGCAGATTTGGATGGCCCAGAATCACAGTAATTTAAAATTCCCGCCAGTTCCTCCCAAAGTTTTTTAGTTATTTCTGACCCGTTGTTTATGCTTAATTGTCCAGTCAATAATTAAACTTCATGAGCTTTCATGTAGTCAAGCATCAAAGCCCACTGTTCGCTTGTTGTTTTGACGTTTCTTTTATTCATTTTAAAATAATAATTATTAATTTCTTAATGTGATAAGATTTTAATATATTTGACACTTCCGAAACAAATATGCTCTCTTCGTGTGCCTCCTCTTACAAAAAGGACATAGGAGACACTGGGTTAAGTCCTAGGTTTCCAATAGCTGCTTCGAGTCTCTTGATGAGGTATTATGTGAATGGTATTTGACAAGATTATTCTTCTTGCTGGCATTATCAAGCGACTTACTGTTATTTCTGCTCCATTTATTAGTATTTTCTTGCAGTTTGCTACAATGGTAGTTACACAGCCTTCAGTGGCTAGGTAGACGCGTATTCGATTGTTGGATATCCTCGATGCGTAGTGTATGTTCTTTGGGCCCACTAATGTTCCTATAAGTAAGACCACATCTGTACTCATGGTTTGCAGGATAATGGCGGGGAATGCATGGGGTTGCAACCCATCCATTTCACGCTGGATGTACACCATGCTAGTGAGAACCATCATCACATATGGAGCGGTCGTCTGTTACAAGAGGACCAAGCTAATAACAGCGAGGAAAACACTCGAGAAGATCCAGAGACTTGCATGCCTCTGCATCACTGGAGCAATGAGAACATGTCCAACAGCATCGTTGGAAGTAATCCTAAACTCAGAATGTCAAGAATGGGAATCAGGAGGGGACTACGGACCGAGGGGAATCAACCCCTGAACGTCTGTAAGAACCTCCTGATAATGCCAAAAGATAAAACTGTCAAGAAATTCAGCTTCAAGAGAAATTTCATCATGGAACTGTCTACGAAAGAGGAATGGAGCAACACATCCATTCACACTCTCAAAGAAGGTACAATAAGATGGTACACAGACGGCTCCAAGGCCACCAAGGGAACTGGGACAGGAGCAGGAACTAGAACTGACCAGATCCATTCTGTAGACTCGAAGACACGTTCTTCAAGGCAAAACTGCGAAAGGAAGAAGAAAAACTGAGAGAAATCCATTGGAATAACCTCTCAGGATTGAGACAATCGGGTTGAGCTCCTCGGGAACTTTAACCGAGAAAGGTCAAGAAAACTCATGACCCTCAACAAATGAAGTCTCAGAATGCTTATAGGATTCCTAACAGATCATTGCAAGCTCAATGAACACCTGAGGAACAATGAACACCTGAGGAAACTTAGCATAGAAAAAGATGGCGTTTGCAGATTCTGCAGGGAAGAAAACGAGACGCCCCGTCACCTACTGATGAACTGCGAAGCACTAGAACGCGAAAGAAGCGATGTTCTGGGCCAATACTAGCTCAACGGGGGGAGGAGGGACTCTGCCCGGCCTTGATCTCCTTTAAATCTTGAAATTTCTAAGGGAAGCGAAGTTGGAGAGGCTGCTGCAATGAAGGGAATATACACCAAAGAAGCAGAGAAGAGGGGGCACAATAGATCTGTAATAGGTCGCAGCGCCTCTGACATCATCATTATCAATATCAATATCAATATCAATATCAATAATGTTCCTATAGTCGTATTAATCTATTATTTTGATTCCATCTATCGAATTTATCAAGATTGTCTGCATTTTTTTGGGAGAAGTCGGCATCGTGGTTGTGTTTACTACTGTTGAGTATGATCTTATTAGCGGATTTACATTGACATTTTCTGTATGGGTATTTTCTTGAGCTTGATTTTTAGGGCTCCTGTATCCAGAGGTCCCCTGGTTGTATTCATCCATTAGTTATCTTTTATTGTTATTTATTTTTGTGAGTTAACTTCTGCATTTTTATTGCAAATTATTGGTGTCCTATCTATCATTATATTATATATCAGTTATCGATATTTTATCGGATTGTAATTTTTATTGGTACCTACGGATGAATAATAATTAATATTAATTTTCTTATGACTATGTTGATCGGCTGGCAAATGTTTGTTTTGATGACTAACAGTATTTCCTTTCTTTCAAGACTTTGTATCTATGATAAATAGATAAATAAAAGTGACACACGTAAAAATTCTTAAATTTTACAGGAGGAGCAAAATACGAATGAGGTCCCCAATTTAATTCTATGTAAAATACTTTTTAGCAATATTATTGTGTGTTGCGTATTGCCAGTTGCTTATTGCTTGTTGCCTCAGTGTGAGAGCCGCCTTACACTTGTTAAAGCAAAAATGGAGACTTCTTACTTGTGTCACTTTTCTCGAACATGTGCGAAATGACATAAAATAAAATAGCGGCCATAAGAAAAACAAAAGTTGACTCTGAAAACTCTGGGATATAGTAGGCATTGAAAATTTTTGAAATTTCAGAATTCAATAATTTTCAATAATAGGTATAAAAGATGTTTTATGATGAAAATAAAAAATCACGAAACCGACTCTGTATCTACTATGGTTTAGGAGATCCCAATGGTGAGTCAGTTGAAAGTGACCACCGGGTTATATGTTTTGGAATTTCATAATGATAAAGCATAGCGAAGATTAAACATTGGCTATGATTCCATAGCAAACAACTTTTGTTTATAACTATGTTTTACTTACAGCCAATATTATAAAGGCTCATTAGGCTAACGGGCAGATTTCTGTGCTCTTTTGAAGCTAATATCGAAGTCAAATGACTTTTATTGACATTTTTGTAAATATTTTCATGTCAAGAATACATAAATTTAAAAAATCTCCACTTGGACTCGATACCTTCTTCAGAAATGGCCGCAGAAATCTTCCCGTTAACTTAACGAGCCTTTATAATACCCGCTGTTATACTTATAATAAGATCAATAATACTCGCTTGCTATATGTAGGTACTTGGGTATCAAAAAAAGTTCCAATATTTGAAAAGGGTATAAATAGAATGAACCATAATAAATTTGGTCTTATTTATTTTGGTCTATACTTTATCGTCTCCAAATATTCGATCTTTTTTTTTAACATCTGCACAGTTTCTACTAAATACAAAACAAATAGACTAATAGATTAGAGAATTCATCTAAATTATAATAATATTAATTGTTAAATATGCATTCTTGACAAAGTTTTCTTCCAGGCGCAGTCGTACCCTTCATAGAAGATCGGGTTGAAATTAACATTTAAATATTTATTTAAACTTCCCTCACTTTTAAATATAGTCTGTATTTTTCTTTCTACTTTGTATAGGAAATGCTGATTTACATAAAATTTCTCCCTCAACGAATCTAGTGATCCTAAATAATCAAACTTTCGTGCTTACTTAAGAGTTTTTACTCCTGAAAATAGCGGTGGATGAAATTAAATTTCGCTTTCTAAATAGAAATATTTCCATTGCAATATCTTATTGGAATGTATTTTCATAAGGCAAAAACCTTTGAAAGCTGAAATATCGCTACTTATTGATTTAGAAAGATTCATTCAACATAAAGTGTTTTCTCCAATTTTATTCAATTATTTATTTACAGTCTTTCCATGCTCAAAAACTATTCCTTCCTCCATAACATGTGGAGGACAATGTGCGAGCATACATCATTCACCCAATAAATTTTATTTTTCTGAGCAGATAGAAATAAATTCATGAATTTTAGGCATCATAAAGGCCGTTTTAAATTAAAGGTCAAAATAAAGACGGTATTGACTTCTAAGCAGAAATATATTTTATGTTATTAGTAAAACACCCACCTGGTGTTTTACTATACGGGGTGTTCTACAAGCTTTATGAAAAACTTTGGCATGCAGATGATAGGTCACTTGATTTTAAACATTTTTTTTTAATAAACATGGGTCCGATTCATTTTTGTTTAGATGTTACAAGCGTTTAAAAGAATACAGTGCACGTCATAAGTTAGAAATAAATGGAAAGTACTGGTCTTTTTGAAAAAATAAATAACAGGTTAATTTTTTAATTTAATTTATATTCTATTATTGGCATGACATTTTTTTATACTTTCATGTTTCATTCATACATACAGGGTGAGTTTTTTTCAATGTTTAGTACAGGGATCTCGTAAACTACTGCAGTTAGAGGAACGGTTAAATGGGGAAAGAAGTGCAGTTTTATGAGCTTAATTCGAAACAGCTTTTATTTTTTTGAAAATCTCCATGGCTTCCTAGATATTTAGCAAAAAGTAAATTCCGCGGATTTCTTTACACCAAGATACCAGTCTTAATATTGGGATTAGAGAAAAATCGTAAAGGAAAACCTTTTATACGATTTTATAGACAATAAAACGGCGTTACAATTTTTTTTATTTGTTGTGTCATTTTCGAGCTATGACGTAAACTTGTGTTTTTTTTAAATGTAAGTCATAGTTGGCTATGACATCATTCGATATGTCTTTTTTTCTAAATACAACGATATAAAACTCGATATTGTTTTTTCGGGAAATAAAAAAGTTAGGACGGTTTTTAATTTTATTTCCTCAACTTAACTAGGCGGCCATGTAAGCATAACTGATAGACCTCAGTTGAATTTGAAATTATAGGTACATAGATAATTTTGCAGAATAATTTGTAATCCTCTATGCAAACAATTATACTTAATTAACTACAAATTTTCTAATAGCCATCTAGTAACTCTAGAAAATATTATGTAACATTTGAATATAAAAGGTTAACGACGATTAAAATATCTGCGAAAATATTGTTCCGCAGCCCTGACAGCATTTTTTTGACACTGAATATAACATTCTATCATATCACGCTTCTCTTGGTTGGAAAACTCCATACTAGTAATTCACCTTGCAGGTTATACGATTTAAGAACTTCTGCAAAACCTGACTTCATACTTAAAGTTCAATGGAAATTATAAGCCTCTAAGTAACTAACTGTCAAATTTTATAGTTTCACTGTTTCTGTTACTGTTGCTAAGCAACCGTCACATTTTGATATGAATATTTAGTCTAAAGTTCTACAGCATAGGTAGGTATCGTTACAAGATTTTTGAAAGATTAGAATTAAAATTAATATTTTTTTTAAGTTCTCGAAAACTAGCTATCCCGTTGAACTATTAATTCATATAAGATTTTCAATTAAAAATTAACTATTAAATTCAGCGCCTATACCACGTATTTGAGGAAATAAAATTAAAAACCGTCCTAACTTTTTTATTTCCCGAAAAAACGATATCGAGTTTTATATCGTTGTATTTAGAAAAAAAAAAGACATATCGAATGATGTCATAGCCAACTATGACTTACATTTAAAAAAACACAAGTTTACGTCATAGCTCGAAAATGACACAACAAATAAAAAAAATTGTAACGCCGTTTTATTGTCTATAAAATCGTCTAAAAGGTTTTCCTTTACGATTTTTCTCTAATCCCAATAATAAGACTGCTATCTCGGTGTAAAGAAATCCGCGGAATTTACTTTATGTTAAATATCTAGGAAGCCATGGAGATTTTCAAAAAAAAAAGCTGTTTCGAATTAAGCTCATAAAACTGCACTTCTTTCCCCATTTAACCGTTCCTCTAACTGCAGTAGTTTACGAGATCCCTGTAGTAAACATTGAAAAAAACTCACCCTGTATTTTTTCATGGATCATTAATGACGACATTTTGCTTTTTTTATTATTGTTTTTTTATATTGTCTTTGAAAATTGAATATAAATGGTTTTTACAATTATTCGTCATTTAAAAGAGAAGTAGCCTAAGTCCATTTTTGCCAAAAATAAGATTTTTATACAAAACAATAGAGTAGGAGGTGTCGCCGATCGAATGCAGAACTAATCTAATAAGTCCTAATAATTCTATTTATCCCGTATTAGGTAAATTACAAATAAGTTTATGTCCAAGGGCACAAATTTTTAATGCAGAACTATCCTAAGTTCGCGAGAAAGAACCTATGTCAATGCTCCGGTAAATAATTTTCAGTGCAGAACTATGCTTATTACCATAAGGTAACCTATGTTAGTGTTGTGTTTGCTGCTTTCAAATAACATCCCATGTCCAACAAATTGTGGACTTAGGTTAATTCTGCTTCGTAATTTTGAAAAACTATTTTTATTTTACGATCAATGCCCATTTAGCTCTAACTGCAAGATAACCTTCAAGGATATACTGTTTTTGGAACAAATAGATGCTTTGCGGCTTTTATTGCTAAGCGAACATTGAGAGTTTTGATCTTAAGCTAATAAAATGAACTCTCAGAAGTATACTACCTATGTCCAAAACACATAACTAACTAATAAGTCCAGAAAACGGGTTTAAAAAAATTCTATGTCAATTTTTTTTCTTTAACTTATACGTTTCCTATTTAATTTATGCTGTATTGGAAACTGTGCATATTTAAATACTTGTGCAAATTTATATTAAAATATGTGTGTAATTAAAGCAGCTGGTAAAAAAAAAACGTGTCCTGAAAAATGTAATTTTTGGACTTGGGCTACTTCTGCTTTAACAGAAGTAGCTTTGTGATTCAAATTTCAATGATGAAAATAATCAGATTTTTCCATCACCCTGTATAAAAATTTCATCTACGTCATAGAATAGTACTTAAAAAGTTAAAATAGGGACATGTAAGCCCATTTCCAATATCTTCAGTCGTTCCTGATGAACGCTGCATTCAAAATAAAAAAACTACGATTATCACTTGTTTATAACTCATAAACAAAAGCAAATCGGACACATGTTTAAAATTAAGTGACCTATCATCTGTAAAATTTTGTCATAGAGCTTAAAGAACACCGAGGGCCGGCTGTTCAAACGTAAATTAAAAAATTTCAGATAATTACTGATTTTAAAATGCCCTGTATTATCAAACCATTGGTCTGATATTGCTGAAAATGAATTCTGCCCCCTTTAAGAAGAGTAAATTATTGATTAAAAATAAAAGATCGTTAAATATATTCGCGGCATTTTCAAAATTTGTAATCTAAAATCAGTAATTATCTCAAAATCTTTAATTGACGTTTGAACAACCGGCCCCATGTATTACAATCTGGTATAATAGATAATTTAGCAAATATATAATTCAAACTTAAAATTACTAAATTGCACGTAGGTACTTAACAAAGGGCTTCAATTGTTTACTGCATTAACACTAACTTGTACACTACGCTATTCTATATTTTTGCACGGCCACTTAAATTAAAATGTTTTCTCCTTTTGAGTCTTCGTTTTTGACCCATGTTAACCAGGAGCTGAAAAAATTCGACATTAACATGATTATAGAGCTTTTCTTCATGGTTCCTGGCAAATCTTCCGAAATTCCATCTTTAGGCCCTTATGAAGGTCTTCGTTTCGGATGTACCATGAAGCACCAACACCATTCCTTAGTTCAGCACTTTGTTTTGAAAACGTATAATATTGACGTTAGTTTATTTGGTGTAACCCCATAGTTGGATGTCTTAGGTACAAACAGGTTTAATAAGAACCTGTTTATACAGCAATATTTTATATTATTATTCTTGTATTGGTTTTTAGGTTCTCAGGCTTACTTTTGCAATTATTAATAAATAGTTGACGTTTCGGGATCGATTAATCCCTTGATCACATATTTAATTAATAATAAAATAGGTACAAATAAAAATTATTTTAGTAAAATTAAAATATAAAAGTATGACATTTACAAGTCAAAATCTAAAAATAGCATATCGTTTGAAACAAATAATCATTTTAGATAATTGTTATTTTACTATTATTGTTTGTTTTTTGTTTTTTTTTTGTTTTGTTGAGTTAGTGTTTGTATGTGTATATTGTTTAAAATAACTGTGAATGATATTGTTTGGGAAGTGGTGTTATTTTATGAATCGTTGGAAGTAAACTTCAGGTTAACTTTTATTGTTTTTTATTATTATTTTTATTTATTAAAATTTATTAAAAAGTAGATAAAAATAATAATAAAAAACAATAAAAGTTAACCTGAAGTTTACTTCCAACGATTCATAAAATAACACCACTTCCCAAACAATATCATTCACAGTTATTTTAAACAATATTGTATGTCAAGTAATGTCAAGTGTCAGTGATGAAATTCATTTCACAAAATATCCTAAAAGTTCTAATTTAAATACATATAAATATATTCGTGACTTTGCAATCTGCAGTCAAGACCGGAGAGATGCAACTTCATCAAAGGAAAAAGCAAGTCATACTCGTAGTAATTCAATATATAAATTAAGAACAAATAACAGTGTCATTGACAAAATTATTAGCTCGGACTCTGATGAATCAGATAATGAATTGGATAAAATCAACAGGAACAAAAAGAAAACATCAAAATCTACTTTAAAATGTACAAAATGCCAACGAATTTTCTCTTCACAAAGAGATATGAAAGTCTATTACAGTAAGAAACATAATAATACTGAAAAAAATAATTTAACGCTATCAAGATCACAAAATGACTTTGAAAATTCTACTTATATTCTCTCGAATTTAGAAAATTTAACAACAGATGAGTTGAGCAAACCATTTAACAATAAATGTCCTATATGTAATCAATTATATAAAAACAGCAGAGGAGTAACTACACATATCAGAAGTGCTCATCAAGAATATTACCGAAATAAAATTCTAGAAAAGCAAGAAATAAATGATAATTTAATAAGCAATGAAAGCAATACGATTCAAGATGAAAGAAAGGAAATAAAATCAGTTCAAAATGAAAGTATTGAAATTAAGCAATGGAAGATAGGAATTGAAAATGGAAAAACAAATTTAATAGTACCGATTACATGGATAATGAGACATTTGGCGAAGACGTTGGAAGTTTCTATGAATTCTTAGCACATAGTGTAAATTTACTGCCAGGACTAAAACATCCTGCAAGAAAATATTATGAAGCTAGAATACGCAGAAATATCGTTAAAATGAATGAAACATATAAAACATCAAATCCTCAACGAACATCAAAAAATAAAAAAGAGCAGAGAAGGGCAAATATGAATACGAACTTACACAGTTTTATTACTATAATCAGAGGAAGAAACCAGTAAGAAAAGTATTAGAGGAATGAAACAGAAAATCATGAAATATTGATGACTACAATTTTTGATCATTTAAAAAATTTATTTGAAACCAATAATGATTTTTACATGCCAACTTATATTTCAAAATTGAGTAATAACGAACAAGATTTAATAAACAGAAACTATACACCTGAAATAACAATAGAAGAAATAAACGACGCAATTAAAGGAATAGCTGTCGACACATCTCCATGCAGGCCCAGATAAAGTAATTATGAGAACCATTAAAAGTAATCAACAAATAATTGAAATACTTTCAAAAATAGGATCGATCATGATTGAAAAAAGCTTCGCTCCAGATATTTTAAAAAAGGCTCGGACAGTTTTAATATTCAAAAAAGGAAAAACGGAAGACATAAATAACTGGAGGCCTATATCTGTTTGTTCGATTATAAGAAGAATTATCGAAAGAGCTATTGAGAAACAAATAAGAAAATATGTTATTATTAATGAAAATCAAAGAGGTTTTATGAGAACTCCTGGATGCCATATTAATGCGGCATCTAGACACTACTCTAAAAAAGGCAAACAAATGTAAAGAAGATGTTTGTGTTATTTTTTAGACATTGAAAAAGCATACGACTCAATTGGACATAAACACCTAGAAAATGTAATTCGTTCATCAGAGATTCCAGAAAAACTTCAAAACCTTGTTGTAAATTTACAAATAAATAATGAAATATATATTGATTTGGGAATAAGACGATCAAAGAACATCAAAATTTGTAAAAGTTTGTTTCAAGGGGCTCCCCTATCGCCAATATTATTTAATATGTGCATTAATCATATCTTTGATGAACTAAGCGAAGAATAAATTGCGTCAAGCTATGGTTTTGAATTGTTGGAAAAAAAAATCAGTCTTAGGATTTGCTGACGATACAGTACTATTGGCAAGAACAAAGACTTAGCTACAGCTTTGTTGAATATTCTTGAAACAAAAATGGATGAAATTGGACTACACATTAATCCCAAAAAATCTTCTGCAATTATCATAAAGAATGGAACAATTAAAAATGATACCATAGCCACTTTACATAATGAACAAATAATATCTATAACATCAAACGAATCAGTTAAATATCTTGGAATTCCTTTTTCTGATTCAATAATATTTAACGATGATCTGATAATTCGGAAGCTTAAAAATACCTTAGAAACAGTGACTAGGTCACATTTACTAAATTGTGATCAAAAGTTAAACATTCTAAGTTAATATATATCACCATCTTTAATATATCCACTACAAAATACTGATATTAAAAAAATTTCAACATCATTTCTGGAAAATACTGACAAAATTATAAGAAGTTGCGTAAGAGAAATACTACAGATCCCTAGTGATTCTCCAAATGGATTTTTGTATTCAAGTAAATCTGCAAAAGGTTTAGAGATATTTAATACGTCTTGGGAAGCATTTATCCAACAATATAACAGATTGCAACTTTTAGAAAATTCAAAATGTTTGCAAATTGAAATGGATTTTGATAAATAAAAGAAATTATGTTTCAATAAACTCAAATTTAGCAATGAAAATCTTTATGAAATAGAAAATTACAGCAATATAACAAAGAAAGAAAAATCCGTTCAATCTTAATAGAAAGAGCATACAATGATTGGTGTGGGTTATCTCAGAAAGGTCAAGGTGCCATTTTATATCAAGAAGTAAAAGTAGCTAACAACTGGATTTATAAAAAGAATGGCTTAAGCTGCTCAGAATGGAGAGATTGCCTTAAAATGACATGCAATGTAGCAGCAGTTCGCAGTATTCCCGGACGCAGTATTCACACAAACCACTGCAGACATTGCAGTGAGTATGAAACCCTTGCACATGTGTTAGGATATTGTCATTACGGAGAAACTTTACGAATCAAAAGGCACAACGATATAAGAGAAATGTTGGCGAATGCGTTACTGGAAAAAGGTTATGAAGTACACCAAGAAATATCTGGATTATCCATTGAAGATAGCATCAGAAGAATTGACATTTTGGCAATAGATAGAAAACTGGGTAGAGGATTCATAATTGACCCTACAATAAGATTTGAAAAAACACCAAAATCAACCAGAGGATGTCCACTTAGAAAAATGTCAAATTTATGAGCCAACTATACCACATTATAAATCCAAATTTCAAGTTAAAAATATTGAAGTTATCGGACTATTTTTCGGCTCTAGAGGAACTTTAGTTAAAAAATATATTGAATTTAGGAATTTTTTACTGAAAAGTTGAACGTTTAGTTTACTGAAAAATACTGAAAAGTTCAACGTACATTTTAAGAAATCACCTTTTTGGTTTTAAACCGAAATTACAATATTTTTTTTGCAATAATTTTCATTTAATAATTTTATTTTATTTTTTAAGTAATATTTTGTATACTGTGTCTTAGGGCAAACTGGTATGATGCCAGTCAGTTGTTTAAATAAACTTTATATACATACAAACACCAACTCGAAAACAAAACAACAACAAAAAAAAACAATAATAGTAAAATAATAATTATCTAAAATAAATATTTGTTTCAACGATATGCCATTTTTGGATTTTGACTTGTAAATGTCATACTTTTATATTTTAATTTTACTAAAATAATTTTTATTTGTACCTATTTTATTACTAATTAAATATGTGATCAAGGGATTAATCAATCCCGAAATGTCAACTATTTATTACTATTAATTTATTTATTATTATTTATTATTTATTTATTTACAACTATTTAATACATAATTGCAAAAGTAAGCCTGAGAACCTAAAAACCAATACAAGAATAATAATATAATTCATCTATACGGCAATTATTATTGGTTCAATATTTGCAATATTTGATTGTGTATGGACAGTGTGGAATTTTTTCCTAGGATCCAATACATCCTTTTGTTTCAGATGCCGATCTTCTCTCTTGTCTTTTTGACATGAGCGTTCCAGCGAAGCCTATTGTTCAATGTCATGCCAAGATATTTATCTGGTCTAGCGTGCAGTGCCCGTCGGTTATTAATATACATAGGAATGAATTCGTTTCTTTTGTATGGGAAAATCTATACGCACAGACTTTGTCTCATTTAAGTTCATTTGCCATTTTTTTCTCCAATTATTTATCTGGTTAATGGCTGCCTGTAGTTTTCTCGTTGATTAATAATAATTGTCTTTTCCAACTGCTAATATAGCAGTATCATCCGCAAAAGTGGCATTTACATTGTTGTCTAATTTGGGAACATCGCATGTGTATAATAAATGAAGTATCGGACCTAGGACGCTACCCAGTGGAACTCCCGCTTTAACAGCTTTCAGACTAGAATATATTCCTTCTTGTTTTACTCTGAAAGTTCTTTAGATGTCCCCACATGGAAAAATTCAGCGGTGTCAAATCTGAAGATATGGCTGGTCATTCTATGAAACATTTTCTTCCAATCCACCTCTATGGAAAGGTATCATTCCAGCAGTTCCACACCGATCTTGCATAATAAACAGGCACACCGTCCTGTTGCAGGTTGCAGTCATATCTTCTCGCTTGTAAAATTTAGGTAGTTAAGTTAGTTAATTAGGTAGTAAGTTCGGAACCAAGGCAGCTAAAGACGGAATATTTTGTCCCCTTAACATTTCCAAATAAGTTTTTCCATTATTAATGGCA
Source organism: Malachius bipustulatus (assembly GCA_910589415.1). Classification (NCBI taxonomy): domain Eukaryota; kingdom Metazoa; phylum Arthropoda; class Insecta; order Coleoptera; family Melyridae; genus Malachius; species Malachius bipustulatus. The sequence goes on along the minus strand of OU342630.1, from coordinate 3,417,028 downwards.
ATGAAAAATACTCGTAGGTTCAATAAAATGATTGCCTACTATACACCCTCAGACTTTAAACCTATGAGAACGGTGAGTACGAGTTTCTCGCATTCAGTTGGATTTCGTCTGCCCAACACCTGCAGTTTTGCCCTTTCACCTTGCTATTCAAAAGAAATTTCGCTTCATCAGAAAATATGATATCAGCAGAAGACAATACATTTTTAATAATATAATAAAACATAATTCACCCAACAAAAGAGAAGGCGACTCTTCGATCAGAGTCGCCTTCTATCAATTCTTGCACGTTTATTTTGAAATTATCATCAGGCTTACTCCATATTTGATAATAATCATTGCAGTATGATTATCACCACTGAATAGTGAAAGATCTATTTTGTAAACATTTTATTTTGACACGTTTCAGATAATCAGCACTTACCTGAAAAGTAATTTTGCTTTTATGGTACATTCATGTAGCAAAAAGTTTTAAATTGGTTTTTCAGATTTTTCAACAATTTTCTACTGCGAAAAGTGTAGCCTCAATGATGTTTATGAGAGATTTTATTATTCTGAAAATAAAAATCGTTCACTTAGTTGATGAACAGCTTTTTGAGTATAAACGTCTCCGTTGAAATTACCGAGGACATCAAATTTCCTTATAAATCTTTATTTAAATTAGTAGTAAATAAATCCTGAATAAAACATTTCAGTGGGCATAAAAAATAAAACAACACCCAGAAAGCCAGAAAATGGCACTCCATTAAAACAGCCCCAAATATTTTGCACATAGAATAACGGCCTAAGTATGCAAATATCAGTAACAATTTCAGGCAACAGATCTCTTAATTCCAAGTCCATTATGTGGATATGAGAAGCCACTTGCGTGCCTTTTTATTGCCTCGTCGGAGACGCAATGCGAATAAGAAATGCGTGATGGGAAAAGTTGTTACTATGTAACGATACCGGCAAATAAAGAATAAAATTTCCATAGAAACTCATAAATTACTAATACAAAATTCAACTTTGATTTGATTATTAATACACAGGATATTCTTGTACCGTTTTGAGGGCTGGTAAATCCCGTGGCGTGCCCAGTTTTTTTCTAAAAAAATCGCTAATATGAATTTTTGAGATTTTACAAGTAAACACTGATCTAGTAGGCTCTGGATTTTGTAGGAATGAGACGTTTTTTGCTCCCAAAATATAGTTTATCAAGCTCTATGATTTAAAATAATTTTTTTTTAAATCGCACCATAAATTAAGATTCTACAGGGTGTTTCAAGAACAAATGGGTCACACTGTATGTCATAGTTTTTGAGTTATTCAACATTACTTAAAAAATTTAAATTTTGTTTTTTAGCGCTCGAATTTACGTGCATTTAAAATTGTTGGCGCGCAGCCTCTATAAAAAAATGAAATTTACCAAAAACTAAACAATCAATGGAGAAAAACCAAAATTAGTATATTGAAGGGGACATAAAATACAACATTTTTTTGCTATTCTTATTTATTATGAATAGGTTTTAGTATATATGATTATTATTGTACAATATCATACGATAATAATTGAAGACTATACCTTTTCAACTTCAAGTTGAGACTAATCATTATCAAATTGAGAATAAAAATACTCAAATCGAGACTGAATAACCTCTAATCAAATAAACATACAAAAATTGAGAATAGTCATAACCAAAACGAGATTAATCATTTCCAAATTGAGAATAAGCACATTCAAATTGAGAGTCAACATTTTGTATGCAGGTAAGCATATCCAAATTAAGACTAAACATGACCAATTTGAAACTAATCAATTTCATATTAAGAATCAACACTTTTATAGATTAATTAATATTTATTTTTGTATTTATAAAATTCTACAATAAGCACATGAGAACAATAACATATTTATTTTACAATAAATTCATGAATTTTCATCAAGAAATTTATACAATCATATTGGTGAGATTCAAAGAATCGGGAATAAATCGTGTATTATGGGCTACATATTATCTGGCACAATTATTAACATTAATTAACATTTATGTTTTCCCTTTATCGTTTTCCAGCTGACAAAGACGAAATTCAGCGTAAGTCTATGATTTTCTTCAATATGTATACTGGACGATGAGTTCGCGATGTTTTTCATTAATTTTGACCCTTGTTTTTCCACCTCGTTGCCTTTGAACCACGTTTTGATAATTTACCCATGCCGTTACTCGTTTTACGTTTAAAGTATGCGCCAATCCTCACCAATCACCATTATCATTATTAAAGACAGCGCAAATTTGTCTTCTGACGATGCCTGCTTCCTTTTTCTTTATTTAAGGCATAGGTGCAAACTTATGCTGTCAACTTACGTGTAATCAGCCAGCTTAATCAAAAGATAATTTCTGGTTTCTTTTGCCAATGACATTTTTAATATTTTTGAGACTTTTCAATTTGTAATTGATTATTCCCAACCTGATTTTGTTTATTCTCAACCTGACATTGATAAATCTCATTTGAAATTGTTTATTTGTTTGACAGTTATGCAGTCTCATTCTGATAGTGTTTATTCTCAATTTGAAAATGATTAGTCTCAATTTGAAGTTGAAAAGGTATAGACTTAAATAAGGGGCTAAGTGCCAAATAGCGAAATGTTCAGCAGAGTAAAAAAACTGATATTTTTTTAATATTTTTTTTTAATTCTGTAGTTTCAAAATAATGTTTATTTATAACCTTAAAACACATACATACCTAGTGAGAAAGAACACAGCAATCAAATATGTTTTTAATATAATACAAACGAAAATGGAAAAGGGCTAATAATTGACAATAGCATTTTTGTAGACAGTAAGTGCCGGTAACTATGCTATAGTTTTTTCGTAGAAGTAATTGGTGTTCTGGTAAAGACAGATAGGGAATCATAGGTCGTAGATTTTTTTGCTTTTTGGCTGCATTGAGTTGTCGTATGGATTCTTGTACTACTAACTTGGCGGATTTTATTTGGTCTTCGGATATATTTTTCTTGAAAACTTTTATCTTTTCCCAAGGTTCGATTTCACTAAGCGACTTTTTAGTAAATACGAATCCTGGGTTACCTATCTGTCGCAACTCATATCTGTGACAGTTTCGAAATTAAAAGCTTATTAGTAGATATAATTTCCTCCATATAATATTTTCAATTCCGTAATTCCCCTCACAATTGCCACCATCATTATACCTACGGTGTTAATGTTTTAATTTCAATGAAAACGTTGCATCTAATTTTCAGTTCGTTCGAAAACTTTTTCTGGCACTCCTAATCAAGTTTTACGTTCTCTACTGCTCCAGAATACACAAGCCACTCCATTACGATCATCAAATTAGCATAAGAAACCGTAGTTTCTGACACCGCTTCCGGAATAAAGCGCGTTTCCAGTAATTGCGGGCATGGATTTAATTGTTCCTTTCGCAGTGTTGTGGCATTTAGGCTTTCCGGTGGTAGTTGGCGGGTCACACACGGGAATGTCGCATTCCTAGAAACCCGGATAGTTTAGGACCTGGAATGTTTCCCCCTATAACCCACATAGACAGTACAGGGAATTTTGCGATATTATATAAATGCATGGTCATTACCTACCTAACTGTTATAACTGTTATATGGTGTTAGAATTATCTAAGAATGATCTATGAATGATATAATGAATGATTTAATAGTAAACTTAATCTTATTTATTGTGGTACTTTTAGTTTTTTTGGATTACAGCCATTCAGTTCAATTTCTAATTCAGAGTGATTCACTGTTTTTACTGCTGCTTTTTGATTTTTACATTTAAACCAGCAATTTTCTTCAGGGTGGTAACGTTTCCCTTTTTCCTCGTTCACACAAATTTGGCAAGATTTTTTTTCTTAAATTTTCTTGGATTTGGTTTCAGAAAATACATGATGTTTTGTTTCATATCTGTTTTTCTCGAAAAGGTGTTCCAATTTTCCAATTTCATTGTAGAGATCTTTTGTTTCTTTCATAGGTTCTCTGTTAATTTTATCCATCACATAATTTGGTAAACCGGTGCTATAAGGTCGATAAGTGTCCCAGTGTCAATCGATTTTCTTACCTCCAGTAGCAACCTTTCCTTTTTTAAAGCATACTCAAGCAAGGAACCTGCTTGATAGTTAAAGTCAAGGGCATATCTAATTGGAGACCAACCTTTGTTTTCAAATGTCTTGCAAAAATTATTTTCCCATTTGTTCCATTCTGATTCCACTGTAAGTTTCATTAGCATACAGCTGTACCAATCAACACTGGAGTATTCTAAAAAAATTAGGATTTCGATTTTCTTGTGATCTTCATTAATTTGGAAACGTTCGCATTCTTTATTAAAATCTTTAATCCATTGGCAAGCATTCGAGTTTCTTCCAGTGAATTTCTCGATCATGAAATCTTTTGCGATTTTCCCTAAATCTTGAGTTTCAGATTTTTGATGTTTTTCTTCAAGTAACTTCTCCAACAGTGTTTCTAACATTTTATTTGAACCACCATCACTTGCAGATTAGGCTTTTTTTTTAAATCTCCTCTAGGTAAAAATCATTAAACTGAAAGTTTTGTTCTTCATCCAAATATATTTTTAATATAATATCATCTGTTAGAGTTATCCATATTTTCCTTGTTTGGTGTCTTTTAGTCAATGACTTTTTTACCTTGGAATAATTTGGAGTATTTATAATTACTTGATGTAAACTTGTAGGCTGGTATTCGACTGGTATTCCAAAAATCTTCCCATTTGGTGTTTCAATTGTGGTTATGCAAATGATGTTTGATTTTCCATCTGCTGTTTGTTTCATGTAAATTCAAACCTTAACTTTTCCATGATCCTTTAAATATTTGTACAAAATGTTGTTTTGTAATAAGTTTTATTACTTCTATCTCTCTCTTATTGGGAATAATGAAATAAAGGCGTAATTGCGTTTCTCTGAAAAAATAAAAGTTTACCTTACAAAATGTTCCCTATAACAATAAACTTAATGAAAACTAAATTAATAATTAATTAAATTACTTATCAGTAAATACAAGATTATTTTACCTGAAAAAATAAAATAAACAACATTTAAAGCCTTTAATTCAGGTCTTGTTATTTCTCTAGAAAAAGTTTATTTTTCACATCATTGCACTTCGACAGTCTGATCTGCACTGTACTGTTCCTCAAGTCGTCAGCACTATTTACTCCATGATTTTCCTACCTGACCTACTTAAATCTCGAGCAAAGTCCGCTTTCAAACTGCAAACTGTTTATACAGCGGAAACTCCACTTATGAAATAGCGGCCTAAAGAAAAATGTAAATATCCAATATAATAATAAGAACTGTTCTAACAGTGAGAGATATACACTGTAATTAATCTCTTTGTCAGGAGGTCTGGACAAAATTAAAAAAAATAAACTATTATGAGCATAAAATGCCAAGCCACAACCACGACGGTTGAGGTTTTTTCCAACAAGTTTAAATCCATCAAGACTTAAGGATTCGTCAATTATTTTATCCGTAAATAATCAAGTTTCGCTCAGTGCCAGTATATAAATACCTTCCGAGAAAATTACCTCTTATCTGCTGAAAATGTGCTTGCAAAGATCTCACATTAAGATATCCTACCTTCAATCTTTCCATAATTATAATTACTCAACAACAAAGATAATAAGTCAAAGAAAAAAAACACAATATACTTCGCATACCTAGTTATAAGTATCAAACTGCATATAACTACCTTGTAAAAATAAGATATACCTTCCAATAATAGGTAGGCCAGTAATTATTATTTCACGATTCAATATACCTAAAACCCAATTAATTTTGAGCATATTATGTAAAAAAGTGATCTCAACTCAATCGGACTCAGAAGCAGCAGTGAGGGAAAACAATGCAAAATTTATTATTTTAATCTTAATACGCAAAACAAAGTCGGGTTATTTCGAACACTTATAACTCGAGAACGGCTGGACCGATTTTCATGTTTTTTGATTTGTTGTATTTATCTCCGTCCCGAATAGCAGAATAACTATTTAAAAAAAATTAGATCTAGAAATTATGTGAGTAGGTGGGTGGATGGGTGGGTAGGTGGCTAGGTGGGTAGGTGATTAGGTGAGTAGGTGGGTAGCTGAGTAGGTAAGGTGTGTAGGTTGGTAGGTGGGGTTGAAGGGTAGGTGGATAGGTGGACTAGGAGGCTAGGAGAGTAGGTGGGTGGATGGGTAGGTAGGTGGGTAGGTAATTAGGTGGGTAGGTGATTAGGTGGGTAGGTGGGTAGGTATGGTAGAAGGGTAGGTGGATAGGTGGACTAGGACGGTAGGAGGGTAGGTAGGTGAATGGGTGGGTAGGTGGGTAGGTGAGTAAGTAGGTAGGTAGGTGGGTAGGTAGGTAGGTGGGTAGTTAGGTACCTACCTATCCACCTAATCACCTACCTACGTACCCACCTCTGCCCAATAAGAAACGGCACCACAACGTTTGCCGGTTCAGCTAGTTACGAGAATAAGAAACAAAAAAGTAGAAATCAAAAAGGATATCTATAACTATACAGGCTGATTCCGAAATGGCGGACACGGTATACAGAGTGTTGAAGAGGATGTTCAGAAATACCGTGAATTTAAAACAAAAATGGTTTCCTCGGCTTCATTACCGAGATATAGTTGTCCTTTTTCTAAAATTTTAATAAAAATGGCAGTCAACTTTAAACAACCTCCACTGTCAAAGCATATGATTTGACATAACTATAACGATAGTGTGTTCTTTTTATTTTTTTTTATTATTGGGAATGGAATTAAAGGTATTCAAAGTTTAACTTTTCTCTGAGTTCAACAGAATTTTTCAATATGGCATCATTGGTAGAACTGGAGCTCAACAATGCAACTAAAATAGATTGTGAATAATATGTCTCCCCGCAACGATTATTATTTTAAGCTTTGTTGAACTTGCCATTTCATATGTTTCCATGATAACATCTTACTGGGTATTATTGTAGACCTACACATTATTTTTCTGTCTGAAGAAGGGTATCCAGTGCAGTGTTGTCATTTTTTTTCTACAAAAGGTGGACATATCATCTTAAGGGAGTCATACTGGAGAAAAAAGTAAATGAAATCAGATTCTTTATTCCACAATGGATGCTGTGGTGCTGTCCGTGTCCGCCATTTCTGGATCATATACCTATAACAATAAACCTAACTATATTCTAATATTGATAACAGTTTATCAAAATAAACAAATTAATAGCAATGTCCAATTTAGACGGTTGTCTATAATGTGCTTTGGTAGAAAGCTCCATAACATCACAAAACAGTGTGGAGTTAGGCGGTGCCAAAATTCTTCTTCTTTATTTCAATATGTCATCGGAGTTCGAAATAGTAACTTTGACTCCGTTAGGTTTAGTGAAAAAACGCAATCCATACTCCAGACCTTCCTGGTAACTATCTTACATTTTGCTTCAATACCTATCTTCAATACCTATCTGTTTTTGGTACCTATCTCTCTTTTTAATAATAATATTATTAATCTCCTGTCTAACCTAATAACCTAAAGTATTGATAAGTACACGAATTATTACACTTTTTCAATCTGCGAATATAGGACATCAGGAAGTACTATACCTACCGTCCAAACAGCTGAGACTGCAAGAAGGTATTTGGATATGCCGGACACAACACACCCGCATTCAAACCAATAATATGACGCACTGAACTAAAAAATAGTAAAACTGTGAATGTTTGAACTACAAGAAGTAACTATTCAATGTTAAAATGGCAGTTTCTATCGCGTTCTATAAGACTGTCAATTGGCATTATAGTGCTTCCCGATGTTTTACAATCCAATATTTTAGTTACAAAGAAACGTCAAATACTTTAAAACATTGTCAATTGTCAACTAATATCAATAACTATAGTAACGGCCAAAGTTACACTGTGGGTAGCATAGGGCAATGCATTTTAAATGGGTAAGAAACTGACGCGTTGTCAGCTCGATGCAATCAGTGGGACAGGTTCATATAAAAATATTAAAATCGAAAAGAAGTCATCGACATTTCTATTTTTATTCTCAGGATTCCTACACAAAAATAATTGAAGTTCTGTTGAAATGTCAAAAAGTAATAATTTCTTAATTTTTCTGTAACGTAAACACTGCATATTATTGCAATGGTTGTAGGTATTGCTTTTACATTATAAAATATTATTTGACCACATTCCTTATTTAAAGAGATAGGTACAATAAAAGTCGTAATGCTTGTTAATAAAATTTTATTTCTTGCTACTTTAATGATGACTTTATTTATCAAGGCATGTAACTGCATATTTTGAATCTCTAGAATCTCTAAAATTTCTTAACTGTCCGCACAAATGCGCTAATTTACTGGATTTCTGTAACATTTTAATCGTTACGAGTCTGGTAAAAGCTTCCAGAAACTCCAATCTTAACTCACAACGATGATTTTAAAAAGACAAAATCTTTGGAACAATTTTACTCTCTAACAAAGAATGAAGAGACGACCAAGTTCTGTGTTCTGGGTGTGTCTACATTTCCAAGAAGATACGGAGAATATGTACAATATACTATTTGGGAAGTCTCTATTATTTGATAGATAGGTAGGTAGTAGGTACTGCCTTTGAATTTTATATATTCATTAACACTTTTATAAAAAGAAAAACTTCAAGTAGATAAATTTCTCAGTATTGTTAGAGAGAGAGAGACACGACAATATGTATAATGATATACTCATCTTCTATCTTCACGTAGTGCCTATCACTTGCAAATTACTTCTTATCATCAGGAGACTTAGGTCAAGTACTTAATTTACTTTATTCTTCGGTTCTGGTGGATAATAACTGACTCCAAATTTTAGGAAAATTTCTATGTAGGAAGAAAGCTTACCAAAATGAGTCGACTTAAGCCCAAAAATTTTCTGGTTTTTCGTACAATTTAAAAAAAAAATAATTTTTAACTTGATTTTTTCATTTCATCAGTGGTTTTCTTTCTCCATTATTTCAAGTTTTATGCTTACTAGGAGTGCTTTTACTTCCAGAGGGATCAATAAAGGTTTTACGAAAGCATATTTACCAGTGTTATGTTTTAATTCAGTCAAATTATCTACTTAAAACAAGGAATTTTAAAATTGCGCTGTTTTTGGATTATCTTCTATTATGTTACCTCAGATTTTGTAATCTGTGCTTAAACGAAAAGTAAACAAACTTGAAGCTTAATAAATTCTTCCATTCATTCATTCATTCTTCTGCCCAGCATGTCAACTTTCAAAGACTGGCTGAAAGATGTTTGTGCGCTGTTGCCATGTTAGTTTTATTTAAATTTACCATATTTTAAAAGATTACCAAACTATCTTTCAAAAGTTTATTGACGTATCTGTCTACTATTTTAAATGAAGGTAACTAATGGGAATTATTACTTATTTAGTCATTTTCTATTTTGTAATTAAATGATGATGAAAAAAATATTTCAATAAAAAATCTGTTTATTGAAAAATATACTGTTTCCCATTTTTTTTTTCAAAACCTTTTTCAAATAGATTTTCTGGGGATGGTGGAGTATAACTCACTCCGAATTTTGGAAAAATTTTTACATAAAACGTTAAGTTATGACCATTATAGACGATATCTTGAAAAAAATTTGCGGAATATACATAAAATATTGAGAAAAATGAGTTTAAAGTATCATAAAATTTACCAAAAATGACAGTTCAATTTCCATTAAATTCACTAAACTGACAGATTCGTAGAACTGAGAATGATCATGTTGTGCAGCGTTGTCATATCTATTATTTATTACTAACATCTTGTGAAATAAAAATATTTGGTATAATTTGCGAAGGTTATTGTTTTAATTTTAAAATTTCAAATATTTCTATTCAGAAATACATCAAAAGTTATAAATGGTCCATGCGAGAGGGCAAGGATAATATCACAGAGGCCGTCAAATAGATAATGGGCCATAAGACTGGTTATTAAATTTATGTTTGAATATTTTCAGACTGATAATGTACCAATTCATAATTAACTAAATAAAACACATTTTTGATTTTGATTTATTTCCTTCTTGAAAAAAATCACATCATAAAACATGAGTTTTTAATTTTAAAATAATATATTATTGACCATAACAACGTGACAACGTCGCAAAACATTATATTTTATTGAAGTGTCCATGAATGACATTGTTGACATTTCGATTGTTGCCTCACGGCTTTGTTGTGAATTGTTCAACTCATTAAAGGTTATGTCAGTTTAATTAATTATCATCGAAAATGAGAAACCATTTTTAGAAGTTATCCTACACATTTAAGAAATGAAACTGTTAAAACAAGTTCAGGGAATGTATTCTAGTTACTTATTTAAGGAGTGTTGACAGTGCAGCGTTATATTTTGCCTAGAAAATCGTGAAATAATGGAGGGAGAAAACTGTTGATGAAATGAAAAAATCGAGTTAAAAATTCGTTTTTTTCAAAATTGTACGAAGGGTCCGCAAATTTTTTTGCTTAAATCGACTTGTTTTAAGGTAAGCTTCCTTCCTATATAGAAATTTTCCTAAAATTCGGAGTGAAGTATTCTCCACCAGAACCGATTTTCTCATGTTATGAATCAAATTGTTTCGTTTGTCTACGGAAATAAAATTTTTCAGTAGTTGCCAACAGTCGACCATAAAAGATATTCGCGTCGCATTAACGGACAAGTCAAGACACACCGATTACAATTATTATTGATGGCAAAATACGGCAATCTTTTGTGGCGATGGAATTTTTTTGAGTCGATGGAGTCGCATCTATTCAAAATAAACATGTTCAAGTGAATCCACACACTAACTGTCTATTGAAAAACAATTTTGATGCGAAAAGTTCGCGTCTTTTGGTTGGGCGAGGTTCAATCTTCCGTTGTCATCAAAACGCTCCGTTGTCATCAGGTCCAGTAAGGAGGGATCACGTGAGGGCAGGGCGGAGACACGATGCGTGCCGCGAAATTTTATACACCTATTTTCCTCTTATACACGACTCAAATAAGACCATCCTTGGAGTACTGTTTACATGTTTGGAGCTCAGCTCTTAAACATACGATGAAATTACTTGTGTCTATCCAGAAAAGGGCCATCCACTTGATCGGTGACGCCACTTTGACTAAAAAAAATGCCTTAACCTGAGGACCTGAGCCTTTTTTACAGATATTTCAATGGGAAGTGCTCAAAAGACGTGGCTCGTTTGATCCTACCTAGAACAGGGCCGGGCAGACGTACACGTCAGACCGCAATACATCCCTATCAAGTGCAGCTCGTTACACCCCGTAACACTTTATTTAAGAATTCTTTCATGTATCGAACCGCATCATTTGGAAAAGCCTTCCAAGAGGTGTGTTTCCCGAGAAATACAACCTGCAACTATTCCAGTTCAGCGTGAATCGATCGATATCTCCGCTCAAGCACCGCTCCTAGAGCGTCGTAGGAATTATCCTGCAGTGCATGTGCATTTTCAATAAAAAAAATCGTTCCATGTTTCCAGAAATTTCAGTTGTGAGATGAAATTTAGATGAAAGTTTCGAGATGAAATAAATATTCGTGATAAATATGTTAATCTGGGATTTATAAAAAAAATTGATGGATACATTCTAAAAATATACTTAATTAAAATTATTATCTGATAAAATAACCGGAGTCGAGATATTTTTAGTATACATACTTACCGAGCTGCTTTCTTTAATAATGTACAAACGCTACATTCCCATCTATCATCTTTCACTATCATGTCTTTTCTCACATGTTACAAACATTAACCCTTATAGTGACTGTAACGGTGTCTACATTACTTATTGTCGCTTTAAATCATAGATTTCAGGAAAAATTCATAATAATATGGTAATATATTATTACCATATTATTGTTACTTGTCATAATATCTTCATGACAAGGAATCCTATAATATATTTCCTATTTCCTAAAAGTTTTTCTAGAAGATCAATGAGATGATGTAGACATCGCTTTCTACCCTTGTATGTGCGTGCCCGCGGTTATCTTCCCTTTGCCCTAGGCTAGAAATTAGAGAGCGAGAAAGAGAGATGTATATACATTATTCATACCTGTATCTAATTATCAAAGGGAGGTTATTGCGGTCATCAGTCAGTACTACCAACCGCTAAATACCATTGTGAGCTTTAAATATTTATTATATAAGGACGCAAGGGAACTTGAGTGGTATGTTAGAGTGGTCCCTGGAGTACAAAAGGACTAAAATATGTTTCTATCACATAACTATTCAAATACAGTGTCATACGAAAAGTACGCACAAGATGGCATTTTTTTTATTGTATAGCATAGTATGCGCAAAAATTTTGTGCATACTTCTTAGACATACACTTATTTTAAGTTACGATGAGTACTATAATACATATAGCGTAGAACATAAAATGTAAAACTTTCAAAGTTTTATAAGAGTTAAGAGCTTTTCTGTGTGAAGATATTAAAAAAAATATATGATAAAAGATGTTTAGAATTAAAACTTAATGTCATCTATAAATTTGTAGCTTTTTTTTTGAATATCTGTAATTCCGTTCCCGATAATAAAAAAAAAAATAAAAATCAAACACTATCGTAACAGTTATGTCAAATCATGTGCTTGATCAGTGAAGGCTGTTTAAAGTTTTGATTTAAAATTTTTGATTTAAATTTTAGAAAAATGACACCACATATCTCGGTAACGAAGCCGAGGAAACAATTTTTGTTTTAAATTAACAGTCTTTCTGAACATCCTATACAACACCCTGTATACCGTGTCCGTCATTTCGGGATCATCCACAAAATAAAATAATAAAAATAAAATAACGATTCATTTTCGTTTAAGTTGAAATTCCTAGTCGAAAAACATTACTTGTTTCACTAAACTTTTTTTAAATTAAGGGTTTTTCTTTTTAAGGCTTTAGGCTTTTTTTAAGGTCTTTTGATCGTAAATTTTTTCGGATTTCCATCTGTGGAAACTTGAAGAGAGAGAGGACTACGCAGAAATAACTCAAAATAAACATACCAGCGAAGAGTGTCCAAGATTTATAATTATTTAAGACCCGGAGTATAATAGATTTTTATTTATATTAGCTTATTTACAAGTAAAGTTGGCTCTGGTAGAAATTGTATCATCTGCAAATTCTAAACATTCGAAAAGGTTAACATTTGGTGATTTGTCTGTTTCTAATTGTGGAATCTATCTAGTCCGTAATGGCCCCGTCAACTCCCCGATTTTCCACAGCTCTCTTTATACAGATAAAAGAGGTGTTAGTTGTCGAAAGCTATCTCTTTACCCAGAAAGGTCCCTTGTGCCACTCCTTTATTGACCAGTGCCCTCTCTGTTTTGTTTGTTAGAGTGTGAAGGCTGACTTCACATGACATCCCAGGTTGATATGCATATAAGCATCGATTCAGTGACGTTGATTCCATCGTCTCGTCGTTTCATCGTGACATGAAAGACGTTGCGCTAATTCGTCGAAAGAATTTTGCCTGGGCACAGGTTTTTCGCCCTGGTTACTCTCTTCCAAACGAGTTCTTTTCTTGTCCTCGACAGTCGAGAGTTCCACCTGGTCACCTTTCAGTTCTTTGCTGGTCCCGGATTTTGCTACACTGGGGTTCACCTTGAACAGACTCCAAACCCTACCTTACAAGAAAAAAAAATTAAACAATAAGCGACAAATTTTTTAATTAAAACACACTTCATTTGAAGTGTGAAGTGAACGTTGCAACACTTTCAACATCGATTCTCGGAGCTCCAGTTGCATTGGTTCAGAAACCGACTGAGTAAGAGCGTAATAAAAACCATTTATCAACAGGAGATACTTCCAGTGTAATGAAACTTAAGTGTTATTTCACAATAGAGAATCCCAATTATATGCAATTATGTTAAAATAAATCTTGTTCCAAAAATATTAAAAGCTCTCAAGCCCTTTTCAGAGTCCCCTTCCCTTTTTGGGTTTTGGGTATGTTTTGGTCCATATTGTTCCCACGATTAACGGAGCTATATGAAATAAAATACCATACGCAGAGCTCCATACATATGGTAGGCATTTGTTTTCGGAGGTGCGCCACTTCTCCGAGGTTACATCAAGTACGAACTGATCTTATATTTAGCTACGCAGCCTTTTAGCCTGGATTCCCGTCGTAGGATCTAGGTTTAGAAAGGTTGTCTAGAAACCTTTTGGTTCAGACGTTGAAGCTAACCAATTATGGTTCTCTTCTCACCAAAAGTTACAGCTTTATTTTGTTTCTCAATACCGGTATTATTGATAACTCTGACTATACCAACAGCAACATTAGTTGAACTATCACATAAAGTGCTGGTGCTGGTGACTCACTAGAATTTTCTGAGAATTCATTTTAATCAAAAGCAAGAAAAACAAACTTACGGGATATTTTAGGGAATAAATCTATTGGTTGAAACTATTATCCTATTCCTATAGAAGTATATCCAGCTATTCACTATAATTATATTATAATAACGCATCACTTATAGGACTTCATACAGCCAATATCCTAAATGCTCATTAGGCTAACGGGCAGATTTCCGTGATCGTATTTGAAGCTAATACCGACGTCAAATGACTTTTATTAACATTTTTGTAATTAATTTCACGTCAGGAATGGACGAAATTAACAAATTTCCACATAGACTGACCTTCTTCAGAAATTTTATTAATTTTATTTTATTAATAATTTTTTTTATTTGTTAATTATTTTTTTATAAAAATTGTTATATACAGGGTGGGCCACGGTATACGAAACGGTTCCTTATTGGACAACGGTTGGATATTTTTCCAAGATTTTTTACAGGTATATACAGGTTGATCAGAGGAACAATTAAAAAATATTTTACATTATGCAGGGTGTCCCCACAAAAAGATACATATCAAAGTTATGATTTTTCTTATGGAACGCCCTGTATTTTAGATCATTTTTAGTACTCTATGGGTAAAATAAAGGTAAGTTACTGTTATGTTACCTATACCTAATATGGATACTTTTTCAAATATTTCAATATTTCTAAATTTACAGCATTATTTAAAAAAATATATTCTGTCCTAAAGAAACAGACTTCCAGCTAGACATTAAGCTCAATCCTAAGAGAAAAAGTCCAATTTCAGATTAAACACTTTTATATTACAAAAAAATTATACAGGGTGATAATTAATTAGCAAAACATCATGTCAATATTCACGGTCAGATTACTTGGCTATTTTAAATAACACTGTACGTAACGACAGAATACGATTAAAAATTTTATTCTCTTTTGATCTGCATTGAGGTTTACTATACCTAACTCTAATAATTACTGAGTAATTTGACTTTATTCTATTATGAAAAATTAAAGCAGAACATAAATAACGATATTAACAGTAAAAATGTAAATGAACAAATTGACTACCAAAATAAAAGCTACAGTAAGTGTTCAAAATGGTGACCATCATTTTAAATACATAACTGGACTCTTTTCTTAAATGACTTTCCAACATTGACCAACATTCGTGGCGTTATAGTTCCAAAGGCTGCGCGGATTCTCTCTTTCATGTCGTCTGGAGTTGTGGGCGGAATATCGTAAACTATACTTTGAATGTAACTCCACAAAAAATAGTCGAGACATGTTAGATCAGGTGATCTCGCTGGCCAGTTTTGCGGGCCCCCTCTACCAATCCATTTGTTAGGAAAATATTGACTTAGACGATTTCTGACGTTGATGTGAAAGTGCGCCGGAGCACCATCTAATTGTAACCACATTTTACGTATAATACTTAGCGGGATATCTTCTAAAAGTTCAAATAAATTTTCTTTCAAAAATCTATCGAACTCTTGTCCGTTTAGATGACCTTCAAAGAAGTAAGGTCCGATGACATGTAATCCTAAGATGCCGCCCCATACGTTAACAGACCATCTATGCTGATGATCAAGTATTCGGAAAAAACTTGGATTTCTGTCACTGTAATAATGAAAATTATGCCTATTTACCTGGCCGTTATCATGAAATGTGGATTCGTCTGAGAATAAAACGTGATAAAAAAAATCATTTTCGTCCCCAACCATATCAAGACACCAAAAACAGAACTCAAGTCTGCGGTGGAAGTCTATTTGAGACAGCTTCTGATGCATCTCAATGTGGAATGCGTGGAACTTATGCTTTTTTTAATATCCTTCGAATACTGCTTCTGCTCATATCAGGGATTTCCGATTCAAGTTTACGCTGACTAACATGCGGATTTTCAACAATAGATGTAAGTATTCTAAATTCATTTTCTTCATTACCAGTCACAGGCTTTCTACATCTAATTTTTTCGTAGGAAACGCTCCCAGTTCTTCGGAAAACTTGCAGTAATTTTTGAAGTACAGCCTTGTTTGGACACTTACGCGTTGGATATTTCTGCGCATAGACTTTAGAAGCTAGAAAGCAATTTTCTTCACATTCGCCAATCGTAAGAATCATGTCGATTTTTTCTTCTTTAGTGTACTGTTTCATTTTAAACTGCTCAACTTAAGTTTCTCAATTTCAAATAATCACCGAAAATTGACAGATTACAACTGTTTTTTTTTTTAATTTTATTGTAGATGAACCCGATCAACATTACAAACTGTTATACAGGGTATTTTTGACAATTTATAGTGTAGCATTTACATAAATAGCGTGTTCATGAGTTCATAGTTTTTTAATTCACAACAATTGCAAGCGTTTGACACTCAATGTTTTGTTTAAATCACTGTCAATAGCTTCGTTCTCAGTAGTATTATTCAATAGCACGTCTTGGGGTAACCTTTTCTTGAGTCTCGGGTGATTTGATTTCTGACCCAGTTGGAAGTAGGTTGCTCCGGAGCAATCGCTGAGAGATTTGAAAAAATTTGAAGCAACCTGTCGGACATAGCTGTCAACAAGAGGAATTCCAGTTTCTTTATGAATTTGTTTGTTTCTCACAAACCAGGGGCAGTTACAGGCTATGCGTAGCACCTTGTTTTGAAAGGTTTGGACTTTTTTAATTTGCGTTTTGGAAGCCGTGCCCCAGATTACGCAGGCATACATGACAATAGGTCTGATCACCGCCTTATAGATCAAGATGGAGCACTCAAGTTTCAGCTTTGATTTTCTATTAATAATTGGAAACAGTAAGTTTCAGTGGAAACAGTAAGTAAACCCAAGTCTCGTATGACATTCATTTAGTTTCTTATTGATGTGGAAACCGAATGTTAGTCTTCGGTCTAGATGCACGCCGAGATATTTAACTGCTTGATCGTGGGGGTTCCATTTGACGGGTGTATTGTCGATGAGAAGGTTTGCAGGTGTCGCCGGTCTTCGGAGGGTAAATATTTTAGCTTCGCATTTACTTGGGTTCAGTTTAATTTTCCATCGCTTGCACCAAGCTGATAATTGGTTGAGTGATTGCTGAAGTTTGCTGGCGCCTGCGTAAATGTCATGGTCTTTAGATATAAGAGCTGTATCGTCGGCATACATTGCAATACTAACGTTCTCGAGTACTGGAATGTCATACATGTATACATTAAATAGGACTGGACCAAGAACTGAGCCTTGTGGTATGCCTGCTTGGATTGGGTGGTAGGGCGAGAAGCTTGAGTTAATTTTTACAGAAAAAGTTCTATCTTTTAGGAAGGATGAGATGATGTTTGCCAGATATCCTGGTGTATTTAACCGGCGTAGCTTGTATATTAGACCTTCAGTCCAAACTTTATCGAAGGCTTGCTGTACGTCTAAGAATGCTATGATGGTGTGCTGTTTGTTTTCAAAGCCAGACACTATCATTTCTGTTAGCCTGAGGAGTTGATGTGTTGTTGAGTGCTTTGATCTGAACCCAAACTGATGGGGGGTATAATGTCGGCGTCATTGAGATTGTCATTCAATCGATTGCAGAGTACTCGTTCGAGTATTTTGGAGATGGTTGGTAGCAGGCTGATCGGTCTGTAGCTGTCGCAAGAGGTTTTAAGTTTATTTGGCTTGTGAAATAATATTATTTCTGCCTCCTTCCATTTCATGGGAAAATAGCCCGTATGTAGACATGCATTAAATATGTCTTTCATATGAATTAGAGCCTTGTCGGTCAAATGTCTTAATACTACATTAGGTATTAGATCATTTCCTGGTGTTTTCTTTAGAGAAAGGTTTTTTATGTACGCAGTTATTTCTTCTGTGGTCGTGTAGTCTATATTTAGTTCATCTGTAAGGGATCTTGAGTTTGCTGTTGTAACCTCTTCTTCTTTGTCGGATTCATTTTCTGGGGTCAGTGTAAAGGTATCATGTAAATGTGACGCAAATACTTGACATTTTTCTGCGTCGCTATTGTACACCATACCACCATGTTTTATTGGTGGAATAATTGTAGGCTGCCTCAGTAGTCTCTTTGTTATTTGCCACATCGAAGGTTCGCCTGGCTGCAGTTCTGATATGTAGCGCTGATAGGATTGTATTCTGTAATTGTCTAGTTCCCATTTGACTCTGTGTGTTAGCTGATTCAAGATCGTTTTGTGCTCATGGTGCTTGGTTCTGTGCCAAAGTCTTCGGGCTGCGTGTTTTTCTTTAATTAATTTAAGAATATACTGGGGTGTCGAGGGCTTGTGTCTGAACCGAATTTTGCTGGTGGTGGATTTATGAACGGCTGATGTTATGAGTTCCATGTAGCTATGTACCGAATGATCAATTTCTTGCATTGTTCGTAGGTTTCTGTAGCTGCATTTGTCGCACGATGTGTCTAGTGTCGTCTTGAATTTTTCCCAGTCAACTAATCCTGTAATCAGTCGTGGGGGGTAGCTTGCTATTTTTGGGGGCTCAATAAATGTTGTAATTACAGGGAGATGGTCTGAGTCGAGTTCTACGTATACCTCGTGATGAATGGGTATTGTGAAGTTTTTGAGTAAAGCAATATCTAGTATATCTAGTAGATAGAGTTGGAGAGTTCTGGCCCAAGGTCATGGCCTTGGGCTAGAACTCTCCGCATGTAAATCTTACATATGCTTCAAGGTCGACTCATTTCAAGGCCGAACTATATGATCTAACCTAGCGTTAATATATTATTTCAAGGTGAAATTTTCAAGGCCGTTTTAGAACTGTCCACATGTAAATGGTACATATGCCTCAAGGTCGTTCTAGAACCGGCACGTGTAAATCTTCAAGGCCGAGTTATATGAATTTTTTCAAGGCCGAGCTGTCCCAGAACTCTCCACATGTAAATTTTCAAGGCAAAACAATACGATTTAATTTATTTAAAAAATCTATTTTTCAAGGCCAACCGTCCTGACAAAAATCATTATTTTAAGATTATTGAATGAATTAAAAATCAGTTGTCGGGTACCTATTAGGTAAACTTGGAGACATTATGAAAACAACGCTAGCAGGTGGTATCATGTTACCCAGCTCGTCGCGCTGGTGACATGGTTATTATTATATGAATGAGAAAATTAAGCTCCGGCTAGATCATGTAGGTATTTTGTGTTATTATTTGAATCAAAATAAAGCCTCGGCTAGATCCTGTAGGTAATGAAATTCAAGGTAATAATTTATTGTAGGTTTACATAAGTCGTCAAAAGCTTTTCATTTCACATTACAGAAATTATCTAAGCCGACTAGATTTACGGCCGCCATATTTCATGTTTTTTTCAAGGTTGGAAAGGTGTGAACTGCATGTAATTTTGGAGCTCGAATTATTTCAAGGTTATCTGAAATATTTCAAAGTCCCAGCACATGTAATTTTGAAGACCGAGATCAAACATTTTAATCTGACGTAAATTTCAAGGTAAAAATTCAAGGCCAGGCATTAGAATTGGCATATGTAAATCTTCAAGGCCAAGTCATATGGTGATTTTACATGTGAGAGTTCTGGAACGCCTTGACGAATGATTCAAGGTCATGTAACATAGCATCAAAATTTTAAAGATTATACTTATTAATTCAAGGTTGAATATTAGCAGCCTCACCCGCCCCCTGACCAAGTCACATATGTAAAAAAAAATGGGTGTGCAAAAATAATTTATAATAATCAGTCGTAAAAGTACCTACATAAACGATCAAGATTAAAAATAATAATTAATTATTTAAGGATTGTTCAATAAAAATTCGAGTATTATTTTTTATAAGCTATCAGGAAAATATACCTACTTCATGTAAGTATTTATTCGCGTATAGCAGGTGCGGTGTCAAGTTTCAATCACTTCTCCGCCGGTCATATTATTCCATATACAATTATGGCATCGCAAATTCTATTAATAATTAAATCGAGGCGCTAGAGCATGTACCTAATATTCGAGGGTTTATTGATCATACATTTTAGCTCGAGCTAATTTATTAAGAATTTTTTTTTTCAAAATCAGTTTTTAAGAAATTCTATTCCAAGATCGGTCTAACAAAATCTTCAAGCTTAAAAATAATAAATATTCAAATAATATCTTCCAAGGTCGATCATCATCATAAGTTCATAACGGTTCCTAAATGTAATTAGGAATCGATTATAATAATTTTAAATAAATAGTCTTTCCACAATCGTGTTAGAAGAGAGTTCATTCCAACGCTCCACTAGAACGACTAGATCATATTACACCCCGGTGATGGCGAGCACATACCTACATATTATTCATATACCATCTAAAATTATTTTCACATTGAATTTTCAAGGTGTTTTGTATTTGACCAAGATGTAAGAATGTCACTATTTGGAAAAATCAGATATTTATAGTAAATAATTAATGGGGATGCCAATACCATGTAAACAGACAGGTGCTAGGTAAAAAGCTATAGGAGAAAAAAATTCGGAGTTAATAAACGGAGAACAAGTAAAGCATTTGAAAATGATCGCGTCCCCAAGCAAGCAGCCTACACAGGTCGCCTCAAGCGAGCCGCATCCACACTTCACTGATGGATCATTGTAGATCATCGAACATAGTAAGGTGGGCAGTCGCCTGGGCTAGAGAAAGCATTAATCGGTGAATATTAAAAATATTGAGAGACAGCGTTGCAAGAGTTACATAGATTAAGCGAGATAAACGGAAACCGGTTGGGGAAAAATCAAAGTAGCTGCCACCGGCAAGCCGCCTCCAGCAAGTCGCCTCCAGCAAGCCGCGAAACCGGTTGGGGAAAAATCAAAGTAGCTGCCATCGGCAAGCCGCCTCCAGCAAGCCGCCTCAACAGGTTGCTCCTGAAAACTGTCTCCACAGGCCGATCCTGCAACAATCACCCTAAAGTATACGGAAGGTGGAATGTATACATTATATTATATTGAAAAGCTATAAGAGAAAAAAATCCGAAGCTATAGAAAATAGTGACCACCACCGTCAATGATGGATCATTGTAGATCATCGAACATAGTAGATAAGTTTAAGATTGGTAATCATAATGAGCTAGAGAAAACATTCATCGGTGAATAATAGATGGACAACGTAGCCAGAGTTAATAGATTTATTGAGATAAACGGAAACAGGTTAGGGAAAAATCGGAGCATGAAAATTCGGCAAATAAAAATAAATAATATATTGGTAGTTGAAGAATGGCTAGAAAACACGGCAATTATCGTGGAAGTCCTGATTATCTTCTTCTATTTTCATGGGATTAGACACCTATGTGCATATAGCCAGAAGTTCTGATTAATAAATCGAATTGTAAAAATTATCGAGAGGATTTAATGGCTATTTACCTACGCTTCAGAATTGACAGCTAAGAGACAATAAATGCGAGGAAACTCACATTAGAATGAGATTTCTCTATTATACGGCTCGAAAATAATTAAATAGAGAAAGCTGCGCTAGAATAAGATGGTGATATAAAGGTAATTAATTTGAATTTTTTAGGTGAATCATCTAAGGGAATGTTTGAAAAAATGTTAGCTTATGCGGGGTGTGTGAAAATAATGTATAATTCATCCCACCGCTATAGTCGTAAAAGTATTCATAATTACGAAATAATTATAGGTCGTATAAGATAGCCGTGCAAATAGTATCAAATCGATGGTGACAAACATAGAGAATCACAAAACCGATCGTGAAAATTATAAAATTATGATGGAAAGTTATGAAAAAATTCTGCAAGTCCTGAGCAGTGATGATTTGTATTAGTGGAAAAATTATCCTACAAATCTTAGTTAGCTTAGAGGAACTTTAAAATTAAATCTGAATTGTAATCACAATGTAAGAAATAAATAATTGAACACAAGACATCATTAATTGGTGTATTGAACAAATCTAATTACTATAGTACCTACTATGTATGAAATGAAGTTTTAGAAGTTGCTTAACCATAAAATAATAGGTCAATATTTGAAATCATTGATAATAAGCTCGGTGATACATAAATGGGGATATTAAATTCACAGAGTATAAGGAATTCATGCCACGATAAGGATCACATATCTACACACGATTTAAACTGAGATAAAACCAAAGTAAAGTTGACACTAAATTGGATACCCTCTCGAGAACGAGAAAATTTCTAAGCATGCAAAAGACGAAAACAGAGGTCAATGTTAGAATTTTTTTTAATACTACCCCTTCACTTTTTCCTAAATAACTTCATTTAAAGTCTGATAATCATCAAACTTTACAGAAAACATCTCTTTAATAGTTTACATGTATAAATATTATTTTTGAATGATGCCATTAAAAATACGCTATTTTGACCAAATTATATTATAAGCGATTTATCAACCCCCTCAACTTTTAGCTAAATTACCTGGCTTAATTATAATCCGATTACTTTCGGAGTTTCTTTGATTTTTATCGCAAAGCAAAAACTACAAAATGATGCAGTCTTGGGGTAGAAGGTTACAACCCCTGCATCTAATACAGAAATATCAACCCCCTAAACTGTTAGCTAAATTATCTAGCTTATTATTTATAATCCGATTTCCTTCGGATTTTTTTTTAATTTAATTGTAAAGCAAAAGCTACAACATGGTGCAGTTTTTGGGTAGAAGGTTACGACCCCTGCATCTCTTACAGTCACATGATGGTTAAGTAAATTTAGAAAAATATTTTGGAATGAAGACTTATATCAAAATGTTTGAAACAATTGAAACTCTGTTGAAGAAAAAAGTTCTTATGTTAAGACTACATACCTAAATAATTTTCTTCGATCATTCTAACAGATTAATCGAAATAATTTATAAATTTAATGACTAAATGCGGTGAATTTTTTTGATAGTATTTTTATTATTTTATTATCATATCGCATTACGATATTTAGTTTTAAAGGTGTAATAAAACAAAAAATAAATATACATAATTATTATTTTAAGGAAATATTTACAAATATTCAAAATTTACAAAATTACCTTAATTAACTTAAATAATATATAAATAAATCTATACATCTATAAATACATTTAACTTAAACTAAGCGTTAAGTAGATGATATCCAACACATTCGTCCAGGGTTACACACTCCAGAGCTTCAACCTCTTCACCGGCTATGGCTCGGTCCAACCAACGCCAGAGAGAATCCGGTAGTCGTCGCACCACGTCCTGTAGGTGATGAATGCACCCTTGCCGGTAGATTTCCTGGAGGGTGCAGAAGACGCAATAGCTGACGTTGCTGCACAGCCAGCAGGCAGTTTCAGCCACTTCGTATCGCTGCGTGTCTTCTGCTGGGTCCCCCATTTGCTTGGAAGTTATTGACAGAATTTGGAACTGCAAGGACATCTCCTCCATCGCCTTCCTTACTCTCTCTACCGGTTCCAATAACATCTCCTCGGCTGGACTCACATGGCCGCTGTCTGAAGACATCTTGAACTCTGGATTCTTACACACTGACTGATCTGGCTATTTATACAATAATACCGCTCTAGCGAAAATCTTCAAGCTTTAAAATATTAAGAAAAATTATTCAAATAATATTTTTCAAGGCTAGAGTCGATCAGCATTATAAGTTCATAAGAGTTCATAAGAGTTCCTAAATATAATAATGTTTTGAAATCCTTGATTGAAATCCTAATGTTTTGTTATATTTAGGTATATTAAAGGTGCAGATGGTAGATCAGATGTCATAATTTATTATGATAGTCTGAATCTGAACCTACTTTCCACCTAGTATTTATTTATTTATTGCTACTTTATGAGCTTAAAGGGTTGTTAAAAAGTGGATAATAAAGGATTATTATTATTATTATTATAATAATTAGGAATCAATTATAATAATTTTAAATTAAATAAATAACAGTCCTTCCACAATCCTGTTAGAGGAGATTTTATTCCAACGCTCCACTAGAACGAGTAGATCATATTACACCCCGGTACTGAGGAGCTCATACCTACATAAAATGTATTATGCATATGACATCTAAAATTATTTTCACATTGAATTTTCAAGGTGTTTTGTATTTGACCAAGATGTAAGAATGTCACTATTTGGAAAAATCAGATATTTATAGTAAATAATTAATGGGAATGCCAATACCTACCATGTAAACAGACAGGTGCTAGGTAAAAAGCTATAGGAGAAAAAAATTCGGAGTTAATGAACGGAAAACAAGTGAACCATTTGAAAATTATGGCGCCCCATCCCCAAGCAAGCCGCCACCGGCTAGCCGCCTCCACACATCAATGCTGGATCATTGTAGCATTGTGTATTACACGCACCAACTAACCAATAATTAATATATTGGTAGTTAAAGAATGGCTATAAAGCATGTCAATTATCGTGGAAGTTACAATTAATTCACAATCAAGACGAGGAGAAATTAGGATTTTGTGATTTTTGTGATTTTGTGATAGACTCCACTGTTTGCACACAGACGATCAAGAGAAAAAAATGTCTGCCAGATCTGGGCGGTATGAGGGAAATCAAATATTTCCCCAGGACAAGCGGTTTTCACAGCATCCAAGCGTAAGGGTTGGTCAGATGCTCTCGGCCAATGTAAGTAAGAGATTGTGCCCGTCTTAATATTCGTGCTGAACCGAATATGAAACACTTGTTCGGGAAATGAGCTAATCATCAGTTTAGCTCATGTAAATTGTAACTTGGCTAGATATACCTACCCAAAAAGAACGAATTAATCATCTCAAATAATCGTTTTACGTAATCAAGAACGCAACTAGCAGACGAATTACGTTGGAAATGTGAAGTAGATTTTTATAGGGAAATAAACGTTGTTGCAATTTAGGCCGCACACCAACAACGTCACAAATTGATGATGTAAATCTCCTTCGAGCTAGTCTCAAACAACAACCAACAACTACCGCCGAAGATACAAATCAGCTGCGACTAAAACATGCTTCTTGCTTGGCTGGAGCGCTTCAAGCTTCAATTACGCTCCCAAATCAGTATTAGTAAAAAGCATCATAAAATGTGTTTATGAGTTCAGTAATGCCAACCTAATCGAAGGGTTAAAATGTTGACCGACCTCCCGAGCTAATCACAAAATAATAGGTAACATTTGAAATCATTAATAATAAGCTTGGTGATATAATATAAACGGGGTCATTAAAATTACCGAGTACAAGAAATTCATACCCCCATAAGGATCATATTATCTACATGTGTTATTTAAACTGAGATGAAACTAGAGTAAAATTGATGACACTAAATTGTTTAGCCTCTCGAGAGCGAGAAAATTTTGCAAAGAATGAAAACAGAGGTCAATGTAATATAGGTGTGAAAAACATTGAATAAGCATTAGCCGAATGTGAAAAAGGTGTCAAATCAAAAATAATAATAATTGGTGATTAATAAATCTCAAATGGTAGGTACTCGCTCGTGGAATAGGTAAATATAATAATTAGATGGATCAGTATTATAATCAAAATAAAGTGAAAATAATTCTAATCGAATCGCACCCGTATTATTGTTATAAAACTAATATCTAGTTTAAAGTATAGGTATTACTGTACGTGTACGTATGATTGAACAAAATAATACTTTAGGTAGGTACCACCCATGTTACGTTGTGGTCTAACTTTCAGAACCTATCAGGTTGATATAAATTTAAAATCATTCAACTTACCGATTCATATCTAATTAAATGAAATTATGGGAAAACTCATAATTTATGTTTGCTGTTAGGAATATGTTGAGAAATAAAAAGAATAATTGCAGTAAATTTATTTAAAATAAATATTTCTCCGACTAATAATTTTCGGTAGTTGTTATCAGAGGAATCAGATAAGGGAGCCACCATCGGTCATGTGTCATACACAGAGGTGATGGTGCTGGCTGACATGCTCGTGTGCTAGTCGCTTTGATTATTTTGTTTTAAATAAACGCCACACGTTTATGAAGAGGGTAGATAGGCTGACGAATAATGTGCAGGTGTATTGTGGTGAATATTATGTCTTAAATTCTATCACTACTTTGAATGTTGGTACAGTTGAGAAGAGTATAGTCACCACTGGTAAAGCGGCTCACACAACTCTAACCCACCCCCAGATAATCTGAAATAACAAAGTCACACAGCAGCCAAATAGGTACGATAAAATTATGAGATGGAAAAATGAGAAGAGCAGCGTACGTAGGCAGTTATAGTCCTGTTACTATAGGAAAGCGAATAAATTCTTACTGCGCAGAAAGGGTGGGTACCGTCTCCGACTCCATAAATATTTTTTGTCCAATATCAACAATGTTAGTCGGTGTCCACGTTAAAAAAAAAAAAAAAAAAAAAAAAAACAAACAAACAAGATAAAGCTGATAAGAGTATCTCCGCCATTCATCGAACGTGTAAATTCTTATAGTGGCGGTTAGCAAAGCTCGCAAGATGCATAGCTCACGCCCAGCCTTCGCCTTCCTATAAAAATCAGACAGTACCTACATGACAACATGGTGGGTACACCGGCCGTGTTCGCCATAGCTATAATAATTAGATAATAACTAAAACATTTATAGACTTGCCCAGCAATATGTAGGCCATTAGAAACTGAATGTAGAAAAAACACCCAGCCTTAGTGGATGTCTACGGTATAAGAGAAGAATGTAAAGATTGGACCGATGCGTGTATTTACATGGTCTGTTTATACAACGAAGTGTATCTGATAATACTGTCAAAGGAGACTGACAATGATTTGTACGCTTCCAAGCAGCCCGTTGACCGAGATCCCGCTATGAAATTCACCCTGAAATAATAAGGATAGGTAGGTAGCTACATTAGATTACAATCTAAAAGATACTAAATAGCCGTTACTAAAAGGTACTAAAAGGTACGCGAGTGGGTATACGTACTCCAAACATCTTAATAAAATTACAAATTTCAATTACGAAATAATCATATAATATGCGAATAGGTGAAAATGAATAGGCACACCCTATAGAGATTCACCCGGTGATGAAGAATTATCTCGTTTAGAGCAATTCATAAACATGTTAACATCAACTCGTAGGACAAAATGCAGACACACCGAAGCCGAACGGTGGGTGCATTCACAAGCATAGAGAGAATCCGCGTCGCAGCATACAGGATAGGTAAGCTGGATAAATGGGAAAGCGGATGGAAGCCACCGGTCTAGAAGATTATTATAATTAAATCCAACTCTGGATCTAGTATCGAATAAAAAAAAAATCAAGAAGCATATCAATCGCATAAATATAGTGCATATTAACCCATCGACTCCCTATCGGCTCCGCATGAACCCCGGTCAGCTCGGTAAAATATCACAGAGCTCCGGTCAGCTCGATTAAATATTACAGAGCCCTGGTCAGATCATAAAATATTACAATTCGATAATCTTTCAGTTAGCATGTGAAAGATTATCGAATTGTAATATTTTATGATCTGACCAGGGCTCTGTAATATTTAATCGAGCTGACCGGAGCTCTGTGATATTTTACCGAGCTGACCGGGGTTCATGCGGAGCCGATAGGGAGTCGATGGGTTAATATGCACTATATTTATGCGATTGATATGCTTCTTGATTTTTTTTTTATTCGATACTAGATCCAGAGTTGGATTTAATTATAATAATCTTCTAGACCGGTGGCTTCCATCCGCTTTCCCATTTATCCAGCTTACCTATCCTGTATAATGCGACGCGGATTCTCTCTATGCTTGTGAATGCACCCACCGTTCGGCTTCGGTGTGTCTGCATTTTGTCCTACGAGTTGATGTTAACATGTTTATGAATTGCTCTAAACGAGATAATTCTTCATCACCGGGTGAATCTCTATAGGGTGTGCCTATTCATTTTCACCTATTCGCATATTATATGATTATTTCGTAATTGAAATTTGTAATTTTATTAAGATGTTTGGAGTACGTATACCCACTCGCGTACCTTTTAGTACCTTTTAGTAACGGCTATTTAGTATCTTTTAGATTGTAATCTAATGTAGCTACCTACCTATCCTTATTATTTCAGGGTGAATTTCATAGCGGGATCTCGGTCAACGGGCTGCTTGGAAGCGTACAAATCATTGTCAGTCTCCTTTGACAGTATTATCAGATACACTTCGTTGTATAAACAGACCATGTAAATACACGCATCGGTCCAATCTTTACATTCTTCTCTTATACCGTAGACATCCACTAAGGCTGGGTGTTTTTTCTACATTCAGTTTCTAATGGCCTACATATTGCTGGGCAAGTCTATAAATGTTTTAGTTATTATCTAATTATTATAGCTATGGCGAACACGGCCGGTGTACCCACCATGTTGTCATGTAGGTACTGTCTGATTTTTATAGGAAGGCGAAGGCTGGGCGTGAGCTATGCATCTTGCGAGCTTTGCTAACCGCCACTATAAGAATTTACACGTTCGATGAATGGCGGAGATACTCTTATCAGCTTTATCTTGTTTGTTTGTTTTTTTTTTTTTTTTTTTTTTTTTAACGTGGACACCGACTAACATTGTTGATATTGGACAAAAAATATTTATGGAGTCGGAGACGGTACCCACCCTTTCTGCGCAGTAAGAATTTATTCGCTTTCCTATAGTAACAGGACTATAACTGCCTACGTACGCTGCTCTTCTCATTTTTCCATCTCATAATTTTATCGTACCTATTTGGCTGCTGTGTGACTTTGTTATTTCAGATTATCTGGGGGTGGGTTAGAGTTGTGTGAGCCGCTTTACCAGTGGTGACTATACTCTTCTCAACTGTACCAACATTCAAAGTAGTGATAGAATTTAAGACATAATATTCACCACAATACACCTGCACATTATTCGTCAGCCTATCTACCCTCTTCATAAACGTGTGGCGTTTATTTAAAACAAAATAATCAAAGCGACTAGCACACGAGCATGTCAGCCAGCACCATCACCTCTGTGTATGACACATGACCGATGGTGGCTCCCTTATCTGATTCCTCTGATAACAACTACCGAAAATTATTAGTCGGAGAAATATTTATTTTAAATAAATTTACTGCAATTATTCTTTTTATTTCTCAACATATTCCTAACAGCAAACATAAATTATGAGTTTTCCCATAATTTCATTTAATTAGATATGAATCGGTAAGTTGAATGATTTTAAATTTATATCAACCTGATAGGTTCTGAAAGTTAGACCACAACGCAACATGGGTGGTACCTACCTAAAGTATTATTTTGTTCAATCATACGTACACGTACAGTAATACCTATACTTTAAACTAGATATTAGTTTTATAACAATAATACGGGTGCGATTCGATTAGAATTATTTTCACTTTATTTTGATTATAATACTGATCCATCTAATTATTATATTTACCTATTCCACGAGCGAGTACCTACCATTTGAGATTTATTAATCACCAATTATTATTATTTTTGATTTGACACCTTTTTCACATTCGGCTAATGCTTATTCAATGTTTTTCACACCTATATTACATTGACCTCTGTTTTCATTCTTTGCAAAATTTTCTCGCTCTCGAGAGGCTAAACAATTTAGTGTCATCAATTTTACTCTAGTTTCATCTCAGTTTAAATAACACATGTAGATAATATGATCCTTATGGGGGTATGAATTTCTTGTACTCGGTAATTTTAATGACCCCGTTTATATTATATCACCAAGCTTATTATTAATGATTTCAAATGTTACCTATTATTTTGTGATTAGCTCGGGAGGTCGGTCAACATTTTAACCCTTCGATTAGGTTGGCATTACTGAACTCATAAACACATTTTATGATGCTTTTTACTAATACTGATTTGGGAGCGTAATTGAAGCTTGAAGCGCTCCAGCCAAGCAAGAAGCATGTTTTAGTCGCAGCTGATTTGTATCTTCGGCGGTAGTTGTTGGTTGTTGTTTGAGACTAGCTCGAAGGAGATTTACATCATCAATTTGTGACGTTGTTGGTGTGCGGCCTAAATTGCAACAACGTTTATTTCCCTATAAAAATCTACTTCACATTTCCAACGTAATTCGTCTGCTAGTTGCGTTCTTGATTACGTAAAACGATTATTTGAGATGATTAATTCGTTCTTTTTGGGTAGGTATATCTAGCCAAGTTACAATTTACATGAGCTAAACTGATGATTAGCTCATTTCCCGAACAAGTGTTTCATATTCGGTTCAGCACGAATATTAAGACGGGCACAATCTCTTACTTACATTGGCCGAGAGCATCTGACCAACCCTTACGCTTGGATGCTGTGAAAACCGCTTGTCCTGGGGAAATATTTGATTTCCCTCATACCGCCCAGATCTGGCAGACATTTTTTTCTCTTGATCGTCTGTGTGCAAACAGTGGAGTCTATCACAAAATCACAAAAATCACAAAATCCTAATTTCTCCTCGTCTTGATTGTGAATTAATTGTAACTTCCACGATAATTGACATGCTTTATAGCCATTCTTTAACTACCAATATATTAATTATTGGTTAGTTGGTGCGTGTAATACACAATGCTACAATGATCCAGCATTGATGTGTGGAGGCGGCTAGCCGGTGGCGGCTTGCTTGGGGATGGGGCGCCATAATTTTCAAATGGTTCACTTGTTTTCCGTTCATTAACTCCGAATTTTTTTCTCCTATAGCTTTTTACCTAGCACCTGTCTGTTTACATGGTAGGTATTGGCATTCCCATTAATTATTTACTATAAATATCTGATTTTTCCAAATAGTGACATTCTTACATCTTGGTCAAATACAAAACACCTTGAAAATTCAATGTGAAAATAATTTTAGATGTCATATGCATAATACATTTTATGTAGGTATGAGCTCCTCAGTACCGGGGTGTAATATGATCTACTCGTTCTAGTGGAGCGTTGGAATAAAATCTCTTCTAACAGGATTGTGGAAGGACTGTTATTTATTTAATTTAAAATTATTATAATTGATTCCTAATTATTATAATAATAATAATAATAATCCTTTATTATCCACTTTTTAACAACCCTTTAAGCTCATAAAGTAGCAATAAATAAATAAATACTAGGTGGAAAGTAGGTTCAGATTCAGACTATCATAATAAATTATGACATCTGATCTACCATCTGCACCTTTAATATACCTAAATATAACAAAACATTAGGATTTCAATCAAGGATTTCAAAACATTATTATATTTAGGAACTCTTATGAACTCTTATGAACTTATAATGCTGATCGACTCTAGCCTTGAAAAATATTATTTGAATAATTTTTCTTAATATTTTAAAGCTTGAAGATTTTCGCTAGAGCGGTATTATTGTATAAATAGCCAGATCAGTCAGTGTGTAAGAATCCAGAGTTCAAGATGTCTTCAGACAGCGGCCATGTGAGTCCAGCCGAGGAGATGTTATTGGAACCGGTAGAGAGAGTAAGGAAGGCGATGGAGGAGATGTCCTTGCAGTTCCAAATTCTGTCAATAACTTCCAAGCAAATGGGGGACCCAGCAGAAGACACGCAGCGATACGAAGTGGCTGAAACTGCCTGCTGGCTGTGCAGCAACGTCAGCTATTGCGTCTTCTGCACCCTCCAGGAAATCTACCGGCAAGGGTGCATTCATCACCTACAGGACGTGGTGCGACGACTACCGGATTCTCTCTGGCGTTGGTTGGACCGAGCCATAGCCGGTGAAGAGGTTGAAGCTCTGGAGTGTGTAACCCTGGACGAATGTGTTGGATATCATCTACTTAACGCTTAGTTTAAGTTAAATGTATTTATAGATGTATAGATTTATTTATATATTATTTAAGTTAATTAAGGTAATTTTGTAAATTTTGAATATTTGTAAATATTTCCTTAAAATAATAATTATGTATATTTATTTTTTGTTTTATTACACCTTTAAAACTAAATATCGTAATGCGATATGATAATAAAATAATAAAAATACTATCAAAAAAATTCACCGCATTTAGTCATTAAATTTATAAATTATTTCGATTAATCTGTTAGAATGATCGAAGAAAATTATTTAGGTATGTAGTCTTAACATAAGAACTTTTTTCTTCAACAGAGTTTCAATTGTTTCAAACATTTTGATATAAGTCTTCATTCCAAAATATTTTTCTAAATTTACTTAACCATCATGTGACTGTAAGAGATGCAGGGGTCGTAACCTTCTACCCAAAAACTGCACCATGTTGTAGCTTTTGCTTTACAATTAAATTAAAAAAAAATCCGAAGGAAATCGGATTATAAATAATAAGCTAGATAATTTAGCTAACAGTTTAGGGGGTTGATATTTCTGTATTAGATGCAGGGGTTGTAACCTTCTACCCCAAGACTGCATCATTTTGTAGTTTTTGCTTTGCGATAAAAATCAAAGAAACTCCGAAAGTAATCGGATTATAATTAAGCCAGGTAATTTAGCTAAAAGTTGAGGGGGTTGATAAATCGCTTATAATATAATTTGGTCAAAATAGCGTATTTTTAATGGCATCATTCAAAAATAATATTTATACATGTAAACTATTAAAGAGATGTTTTCTGTAAAGTTTGATGATTATCAGACTTTAAATGAAGTTATTTAGGAAAAAGTGAAGGGGTAGTATTAAAAAAAATTCTAACATTGACCTCTGTTTTCGTCTTTTGCATGCTTAGAAATTTTCTCGTTCTCGAGAGGGTATCCAATTTAGTGTCAACTTTACTTTGGTTTTATCTCAGTTTAAATCGTGTGTAGATATGTGATCCTTATCGTGGCATGAATTCCTTATACTCTGTGAATTTAATATCCCCATTTATGTATCACCGAGCTTATTATCAATGATTTCAAATATTGACCTATTATTTTATGGTTAAGCAACTTCTAAAACTTCATTTCATACATAGTAGGTACTATAGTAATTAGATTTGTTCAATACACCAATTAATGATGTCTTGTGTTCAATTATTTATTTCTTACATTGTGATTACAATTCAGATTTAATTTTAAAGTTCCTCTAAGCTAACTAAGATTTGTAGGATAATTTTTCCACTAATACAAATCATCACTGCTCAGGACTTGCAGAATTTTTTCATAACTTTCCATCATAATTTTATAATTTTCACGATCGGTTTTGTGATTCTCTATGTTTGTCACCATCGATTTGATACTATTTGCACGGCTATCTTATACGACCTATAATTATTTCGTAATTATGAATACTTTTACGACTATAGCGGTGGGATGAATTATACATTATTTTCACACACCCCGCATAAGCTAACATTTTTTCAAACATTCCCTTAGATGATTCACCTAAAAAATTCAAATTAATTACCTTTATATCACCATCTTATTCTAGCGCAGCTTTCTCTATTTAATTATTTTCGAGCCGTATAATAGAGAAATCTCATTCTAATGTGAGTTTCCTCGCATTTATTGTCTCTTAGCTGTCAATTCTGAAGCGTAGGTAAATAGCCATTAAATCCTCTCGATAATTTTTACAATTCGATTTATTAATCAGAACTTCTGGCTATATGCACATAGGTGTCTAATCCCATGAAAATAGAAGAAGATAATCAGGACTTCCACGATAATTGCCGTGTTTTCTAGCCATTCTTCAACTACCAATATATTATTTATTTTTATTTGCCGAATTTTCATGCTCCGATTTTTCCCTAACCTGTTTCCGTTTATCTCAATAAATCTATTAACTCTGGCTACGTTGTCCATCTATTATTCACCGATGAATGTTTTCTCTAGCTCATTATGATTACCAATCTTAAACTTATCTACTATGTTCGATGATCTACAATGATCCATCATTGACGGTGGTGGTCACTATTTTCTATAGCTTCGGATTTTTTTCTCTTATAGCTTTTCAATATAATATAATGTATACATTCCACCTTCCGTATACTTTAGGGTGATTGTTGCAGGATCGGCCTGTGGAGACAGTTTTCAGGAGCAACCTGTTGAGGCGGCTTGCTGGAGGCGGCTTGCCGATGGCAGCTACTTTGATTTTTCCCCAACCGGTTTCGCGGCTTGCTGGAGGCGACTTGCTGGAGGCGGCTTGCCGGTGGCAGCTACTTTGATTTTTCCCCAACCGGTTTCCGTTTATCTCGCTTAATCTATGTAACTCTTGCAACGCTGTCTCTCAATATTTTTAATATTCACCGATTAATGCTTTCTCTAGCCCAGGCGACTGCCCACCTTACTATGTTCGATGATCTACAATGATCCATCAGTGAAGTGTGGATGCGGCTCGCTTGAGGCGACCTGTGTAGGCTGCTTGCTTGGGGACGCGATCATTTTCAAATGCTTTACTTGTTCTCCGTTTATTAACTCCGAATTTTTTTCTCCTATAGCTTTTTACCTAGCACCTGTCTGTTTACATGGTATTGGCATCCCCATTAATTATTTACTATAAATATCTGATTTTTCCAAATAGTGACATTCTTACATCTTGGTCAAATACAAAACACCTTGAAAATTCAATGTGAAAATAATTTTAGATGGTATATGAATAATATGTAGGTATGTGCTCGCCATCACCGGGGTGTAATATGATCTAGTCGTTCTAGTGGAGCGTTGGAATGAACTCTCTTCTAACACGATTGTGGAAAGACTATTTATTTAAAATTATTATAATCGATTCCTAATTACATTTAGGAACCGTTATGAACTTATGATGATGATCGACCTTGGAAGATATTATTTGAATATTTATTATTTTTAAGCTTGAAGATTTTGTTAGACCGATCTTGGAATAGAATTTCTTAAAAACTGATTTTGAAAAAAAAAATTCTTAATAAATTAGCTCGAGCTAAAATGTATGATCAATAAACCCTCGAATATTAGGTACATGCTCTAGCGCCTCGATTTAATTATTAATAGAATTTGCGATGCCATAATTGTATATGGAATAATATGACCGGCGGAGAAGTGATTGAAACTTGACACCGCACCTGCTATACGCGAATAAATACTTACATGAAGTAGGTATATTTTCCTGATAGCTTATAAAAAATAATACTCGAATTTTTATTGAACAATCCTTAAATAATTAATTATTATTTTTAATCTTGATCGTTTATGTAGGTACTTTTACGACTGATTATTATAAATTATTTTTGCACACCCATTTTTTTTTACATATGTGACTTGGTCAGGGGGCGGGTGAGGCTGCTAATATTCAACCTTGAATTAATAAGTATAATCTTTAAAATTTTGATGCTATGTTACATGACCTTGAATCATTCGTCAAGGCGTTCCAGAACTCTCACATGTAAAATCACCATATGACTTGGCCTTGAAGATTTACATATGCCAATTCTAATGCCTGGCCTTGAATTTTTACCTTGAAATTTACGTCAGATTAAAATGTTTGATCTCGGTCTTCAAAATTACATGTGCTGGGACTTTGAAATATTTCAGATAACCTTGAAATAATTCGAGCTCCAAAATTACATGCAGTTCACACCTTTCCAACCTTGAAAAAAACATGAAATATGGCGGCCGTAAATCTAGTCGGCTTAGATAATTTCTGTAATGTGAAATGAAAAGCTTTTGACGACTTATGTAAACCTACAATAAATTATTACCTTGAATTTCATTACCTACAGGATCTAGCCGAGGCTTTATTTTGATTCAAATAATAACACAAAATACCTACATGATCTAGCCGGAGCTTAATTTTCTCATTCATATAATAATAACCATGTCACCAGCGCGACGAGCTGGGTAACATGATACCACCTGCTAGCGTTGTTTTCATAATGTCTCCAAGTTTACCTAATAGGTACCCGACAACTGATTTTTAATTCATTCAATAATCTTAAAATAATGATTTTTGTCAGGACGGTTGGCCTTGAAAAATAGATTTTTTAAATAAATTAAATCGTATTGTTTTGCCTTGAAAATTTACATGTGGAGAGTTCTGGGACAGCTCGGCCTTGAAAAAATTCATATAACTCGGCCTTGAAGATTTACACGTGCCGGTTCTAGAACGACCTTGAGGCATATGTACCATTTACATGTGGACAGTTCTAAAACGGCCTTGAAAATTTCACCTTGAAATAATATATTAACGCTAGGTTAGATCATATAGTTCGGCCTTGAAATGAGTCGACCTTGAAGCATATGTAAGATTTACATGCGGAGAGTTCTAGCCCAAGGCCATGACCTTGGGCCAGAACTCTCCAACTCTATCTACTATATCTGTTTGATGGTCTTCTCGGAAAGGCATGTAGGTGTGCTCTTTCGGGGCAGAAATTGTGATGTGATGTACGTTTGTTAAGTTATATAGAGTTTTACCTGCGCTGTTGTTTGCTCTGCATCCCCATATTGTATTTTTGGCATTTATATCTCCAAGTAGTATGAATGGATTGCTTCTGTCAAACAATTTGATTATGTCGTTTGAGAAGTTGAGTTGATTATTTGGCGAGCGGTATGCTGAGATTACGTCAATAGATTCGTTGTTGCCTAGTGTAACATTAATTGCAACTGCTTCCATGGAGTATAAGTCTGGTATTGACGTTTCAAAGTGAGTTATTTTTTTCTGATCAGAATGGCTGCTCCTCCAGAGGCATAGTCGACCTGCCTATCACATCTGTATATCTTGTAGCCGGCAATGCGTAATGCTTCTGAGTTTTTTAAATGGGTTTCTGTTACGCACGCTATATCGATATTATGGTTGATCAGGAAATGGACAAA
This sequence comes from Malachius bipustulatus, assembly GCA_910589415.1. Lineage (NCBI taxonomy): Eukaryota > Metazoa > Arthropoda > Insecta > Coleoptera > Melyridae > Malachius > Malachius bipustulatus. The sequence continues at coordinate 3,380,120 of OU342630.1, read as the reverse complement.
TGATAACCTTTTTTCTTTAAGGCCATTGGCATTCCAGTTGAGGAGTGTTAAGCTATTTATCTGATTATTTCTGTTGAAAACCGCTTGTTAGCAGTGATGTAAATATTGAGGAAATAAATTGTTTGATTTGATCAAGATACGGTTGGATGAATTGTAGTATTGCATCGAATATAGCTGGTATATCGTTTTTATTGTTCATGTTGTCATTGCGATCAGAATGGTAGGGATGTTGTCTTCCTTCACGTGTTACGTTTGCATGTTCTGAATTGACTTGGCTGAGCAGGATTATTATGGTATTCTGGTGCTTGTGGTTGGGAGGTAGTTTCAGGTCGGCGTGTTTGGCGTTGTGTTTGTGAGCTGGAACTGATTCGTTGCTTTATGTTTGTATAATAACTGCATCCTTTGTAGTTGGCCGAGTGATTTTCGGCACAGTTAATACATATAGGTTTTTCGCTGGGGAGCTTTGTGCATTCATTATACAAGTGGTGTCCCAAGCATTTAACACACCGTGGTTCCAGTCTGCAATAGTTTTTTGTATGACCATATCTTTGGCATCGGGTGCATTGTGGTATATCTTTGGGTCTGCGACGTTGCTCAACCGAAATTACACAGTGCATAAATCTGTCTAAATTGTAAATTTTTGAGGATTCGGCGTCATTCTCTAAATCCACTGCGCATATCGGTATAGGATTTTTCTCTCTGTTTAATAGCCTGACTACTTTTTTGATTGTGAAGTTTTTGGAAAGTTCATCTTGAATTTCTTTTTCAGTGATGGATATGGGTAAATTTCTTATAACGACTGATATTGTATTGTGATCAGGATTATGGAAGGTGTGGTATTCGAATTCATTTTCGTCGTAAAATTTAGTCAGCTTTCTGTAATCTGCGGAATCATTGAGGTTAATTCTCACGGAATTTGTCTTGCAGTGTGTTGTGAAGTTATCGTTGCCGATTATTTGTTGAATATCCTGTATGATATTTTGGTAGTGGTTGGCATTATGTAAGTAAATTGGGGGAACTGTGATTTTTGTTGCCTTCTGGGCTGTCTGACTTGTGTTTTCGCTTTCGGTTTCGTCTTCCATTGGTGTTTGCGATTTAGGTGGTAGGTAGTAGCGATTTTCTTTAATTAATTTCCCAGTTTCGAGTATATATCTTTTATTAAATGGGTTTGAATTATTTACCGTATCCGGACTTCTTTGATTATTTTTTCGTTTTAGTGATGATAAGGTGTCTGGTTTCATTGATAGTAGGGTATTAACCTTATCTGGCGGATTGCCTGCTTGTGTTCTCATAGTGGTTTAATTTTCTTTGCGGGCCTCGATTACGAGATCCGCGTATTGTTTAAGACTTCTTTATGATATAAATGGAACGAAAAACGCTTACCGGTTAGATCGGTGTATAGTTTATCACTTGTTTCACACTTTTTAGCGGTGTAACTCTGTATCAAGCGGGAGCGGAATTTTATACTTCCGTTCACGTCGAATTCACGTCGAGCTCACAACTGGTTTAAAATCTCATAATAGCAATAGTCATGGCAACAGCAATAATAACATTTTTAAATCCATGCCTACTTTATAGTTTAAAATAAATAATATTAGGAAAAATAATCGTAAGAATATAAGTCAAATTACTCAGTAATTATTAGAGTTAGGTATAGTAAACCTCAATGCAGATCAAAAGAGAATAAAATTTTGAATCGTATTCTGTCGTTACGTACAGGGCGTGCTATTTAAAATAGCAAAGTAATCTGACCGTGAATATTGACATGATGTTTTGCTAATTAATTATCACCCTGTATAATTTTTTTGTAATATAAAAGTGTTTAATCTGAAATTGGACTTTTACTCTTAAGATTGAGCTTAATGTGTAGCTGGAAGTCTGTTTCTTTAGGACAGAATATATTTTTTTTTTAATTATGCTGTAAATTTAGAAATATTGAAATATTTGAAAAAGTATCCATATTAGGTATAGGTAACATAACAGTAACTTACCATTATTTTACCCATAGAGTCTAAAAATGATCTAAAATACAGGGCGTTCCATAAGAAAAATCATAACTTTGATATGTATCTTTTTGTGGGGACACCCTGTATAATGTAAAATATTTTTAAATTGTTCCTCTGATCAACCTGTAAAAAATCTTGTAAAAAAATCCAACCGTTTTCCTATAAGGAACTGTTTCGTATACCGTGGCCCACCCTGTATATTTATGTTTATTTTTCCCATTCTTTTCCGTTTATTTATGTTACTAGGTACCATTTTTTTCTTTATTTTTTTCATATTTAAAACTGGAAACCTTCTACATTACACAGATCATGATTTCTCTATTCCCATTTTGGAATCTGAGTTTAGAAACACATCAGATCTGCTTTTCGCGTTCAAAATTTTAACCAATTCAGTTGATTGCCCCAGCATTGTTGATAGTTTCAATTTCCACGTACCAGCTAGAACACTTAGAACAAACCACCATTATTTTGATATTCCTTTATTAGCCTATGGCAAAAGAGAGACAATTGTTTCTAGATTATCGAAATTATGTAATCTTAATTACCGTTGGTTCGATTTTTATAATTCCTCTTTCAGTTGCATGAAAGCTAAGTCTAAATTAGTCCTTGAATATGCATAGTCCTTAAGGATGATTATACCATGAACTTCCTTGGTTTTCTTTGATATAAGTTTTTTTATTTTCTCTGTTTTAGTGTATTTTTTAACAAAAAAATACACTATTGAGGACGACATCACTTTCCAAAAATCACCCAAACTCATCAAATGTCCACCGATCATGACCCCCAGATTACGAAAAAGTGGTTTTCCAAAATTCACCTGCCCACGATATATATATATAT